>CM055658.1:9747669-10386068 GCA_029378335.1 Agrilus mali
ACCTTCATTGATGATGGAAATCAATTTGCAGATGGAATAATAAACAATTTTTAAATTTTAACAAAATGTCGGAAAACCCCAAAGGGTAACTGAGGAGGTAGCCCAAAAATGAAAATAGCCCTTTTAAAATTGCTTAAAAACCTTGAGGACTAAAAAAATACAAGGACAACCCTTTACCTACTATGCTGCATCTTTTGTTTGATTACAACGCTGGAATCTACCTTAGTTATCAAACTTAACCCGTCTAATTTGCTCTTGTCCAAATATATGGAAAATGGAAACAAAAAGGTATGGGTATTCCAATAGGAGACGACTATTTTCTGTATACTCTGGGTTTTGCGGATGACCAGGTCGTTATCGCTCAAGACGAAGAAGATCTAAGCTGCATAGTGAGAAAACTGAATGAAGAGTACACCAAGGCAGGTTTAGATATTAATTTTGACAAAACAGAATATTTAACCACTGAAAATAGAAACATAGAACAACTAGCAATAGACGAAGATGTTACAATAAAAGCTACAGACAAATTTAAATACTTAGGAAGCGTAATATCAAAAACAGGAAAATCAGAAGAGGAAAATAATACAAGACAGCCTAGCTAGATCATGCATTAGACGATTAAACTCGATATTTTGAGATAGACACATAACGAGAAACAACAAGACCAAAATATATAAAACCTTGTTTGAAAGTATATAAACATATGGAGCAAAACATGGTCAATAAACAAACAAAATAAATCCAAAATAAATGCAATGGAAATGGAATGCTGGAGAAGATGTAAGATAGTAAGGACGGATAGAATTAAAAATGAAGACATAAGAAATAAAATGGGCATAAAGAAAGACACAATATCTACTATAGAAGAAAAAAGACTAAAATGGTATGGACATGTAAGACGTAGCAGTAACACAAGATGGTTAAAAAAGATCACGGAATGGAGCAAAATGGGGAAAATAAAATGAGGAAGACCGAGAAGATCCTGAAGAGATGACGTAGATGAGGAATTGGAAAAAAAAGGGCTAAAGGATAGAGACTGGGAAGATCGGAAAGGATGGAACCTTAAGCTGAGGGAGGGAAGGCAGCGCCAGATGTAGGACCTCCTTTCTATATATGTCCAAATGTAAAATGACCATACAGAAACAACGCCATCGGGATATATAAACAATTGAAGCGATTGAATAAGATAGAATCCAACCGAGCGGTATGGCGTAGTAGACTAGAGCTCTAGGTCATAGTTTAGCAATCTGAAAGTCACTGATTCAATTCCGAGGCCTGTTATTCCACTTGAAGTTTTTCGGTGGTTTTCTTTGATCATTTAGGATAATGTTGGGCACTAATAATATTACACAGACTATATTTCGTTTCTCTTGGGTCTTAATTTTGTCCGTCCCAAACGCCATCTAACCTATTCCCACGAGTCCCAAAAGAGGTTGAAAAGGATTTTTCGCGTTACTCTCCGACTTTGCAATAGAATATAGGCCGGAATGACCGTCCGTCCACCAACATTGGTGGGAATGAAACACCCGAAAGTTTTTTTAAAAGTTAGTGTACCAACTTGTCACATAGGGCTCATACTTTTCCAAAATTATATTTCCTTTTAACTGTTTTTTATTTTATTAATTACATTTGTTCGAATTTGAAAATGCAACGTATTGATTTTACGAAACAAGGAACCGCCACACGGAAATACGACATGATTGCACGGCAATAGTGGACCGTGACCAACTTGCAAATTTCCGTTTGGGGGTAAAAGAGCACTATGTGGGTCAGTATAAAAGAATTAGAGAGAAGAATAAAGAAGAATACAGTAGAGGTGAAGATCGAGCCAGCGAGTCAGAAGGGTTAGGGGTGTAGCGGGTTGCCGCTATCACTCACCCATTAGCATTAGCCCCTAGTTGGTAGTTAATTAGGCAAGTAGTTTTAAGTTATATTTATAATTAGTTTTTAAGTATTATTTGTTATATAAGGCATTATTTTATCAATTTAACCATATAAAATACGGTCTTCTTTATGACTGTATGTAGAAACGATTAAAGTCAAAAGGTGAGGCAGAATACAACTTCTGAGGACTTTCAGGAATGGTTTTAAAATGTAAACGAAGATTGAACAAGTGCATTACCTTTTTTATAGCATTACCAAAAATAGGGAAAGGAATAGAGTTAATTTATGCCTACTACGAAGATTTAAAAAAATATTTTCTTAATTTACTTATATTTATACAACAAATTAACGTTCACCTCTCGTTTTCTTCTTAAGAATTTCTGCTGGCTTGAAAAGTATAACTGGCATTGGATAAACTAGTTTCATGGGTGCTGGATCAATTAAGCAGGCATTCTTTTTATCCCATCCAGCTCCTTCCAAGAATGTTCCTCTGATATAGACTCCAGCGTCTGGGGGTTCAACGATCATATTCTCTTCCAGGGTGAGCACAGTAAACTCCCAACCCAGAATATCTATGGGGACTTCCATAGCTCTTGCAGCAGTCTGTATTATAAATACAATATTTAATAAATTATGATTTTATTCAGCATCATTTTATTGAGATGACCGCTGATCAATAAATATTTATTTTTTTCTAAAAGGATTCACTGAATTGAAAATTAAACCATTAGGGTGGATGATTTTGATAGAAAAAGACACTCAAAGTGAGTTTGGCAGAACAGCTCATTATACCAAAAGAATTATAAATTAGGAATTAGTGAAAATAGATTAATGGGAACATATAACAAAGTATACTAATGGTGTAATGAATGATAAACAGAAAGGCTAGGCAAAAGACGCAGAATATAATCAATACGAGTTCCTATAGTTCAATTTAATAATATTGCATGTATCGACGAGTATCTAAAAACCCCTTTTGGACCTAAATATTATATATAAGTTTATATTTACCTGTAAAACAGCAGTTAAAAATCCAGTTGGAAAGGTGTAAGCAGACAACCAAAAAAGAAGAGGAGGGTGTGTAGTTTCTGCCCACTTAGCAAAATGTTCTACTCTTGCGATAAGATCTCTTGTCCATGATCCAAGTAGTTTAAGTGATGGATAGGCTGAATATATCATTAAATAGTTATCATTAAAAACACTTCTTAAATCATTTGAATGTTTTTAAGTATATTATTAAAACAATTTTTTTTTCTCTTTTGACTATGCAAAATCTGTTTTACAATTTACCTTTCATCCAAGAGGATGGTACGCGACCTTCATCAATGCAAATAAATATTTCTTCCAATTCTAAAGACATAACAACCAATCCTTTAATGCCTTTCTGTAGTTCATCAAGAGATTTTATCATTCCATTTAGCAGATAATTATACCTTAATAAATATAAAATAGCGTTAAATATCTATCTTTTTTATTGCAATTTGACTTCAGTGAATACCTTGAAATTTCTTGTAAAAGTACTACATCTAACGGAGTTTTATCGTATCCCATCAGCTTTTCAGTTTCTTCATAATTAATAGGGGAGGGGACTTTTGATAAAATATCAGCTGCCATTTGTGCTACCTGAATTTATTAATCAAAATTAATTTTCAGCAATGATGGTAATCGTAATGTTAAAGGATTATGTATATGTTTTATATGTGTAGTTAGTATATACAGGAAATAATAGCCATCTAATATTCAAAAAGTAACAGGAACAAGAAATAACATATGTATATTGTATTTCACCAATTCTATTGTTTAAATAAATAACTACATGCAAGTTATGGCTTCTCCAGATGACACCTATCAATCTTAATCTATGTATCACCCCTAATTTGTCATGTACCGAATTTTTTAAGATTATTTGTAGGAATAAGTATAGGGTGATTGAACTAAATGATTCATTAAAAGAAAGAGAAAGTATCTGTGTGGAAAGGTTGTAGGTTTTTTCAAGCCAAAGAGATATACGTGTACAACAAAAATGATGCATTTCAGATTCTACTGTTTAGAATAAAGGTGATCAACAATGACTGCTGTCAAGAATGACAGCTAGTTAAGATAACCACAACGCATGGATGTGAAACAAATACAGTTAAAACCGTTTATTACGACATCGTCTATAACAACATACCGGTTGTATTGGCCAAATCAAAGGTCCCGGCTGAATTCCGTATAACCGCCTTATCAAAAACATTGCTTTTACGGCATTTATTAATACGGTATACCGCTTTAAGCAACTACATTTAGCTAATATCTTCGGAGAATTATATCCACAGTGTCCACATCTGGCACAGTATAATGGTCAATGGCTTTTAATATCGCAAAAGTAAACCAAAACGTGTCGAGTTTAGGACCTTTTGTAATTCTAACAAACAAAATACACTTGTTGAAAACTTTTATCAGGACGACGACCAATCAAAATCATCCTTAATAACAATAAAAGTATTGTGAATTTTGTCTGCCTTATTAGCATGGTAACAACCAACACCAGTTGGGGTTCCCACTCTTTCGTAATCGTCACTATTGGTTTATCACACGTGCAGTGAATTTCCGGAATTATCAAAAAATCCAAACAAATCTGTAACACCGTCTCTCTTTGATATTGACCTACTTTTCTTTTCGTTGTCTGTACTAAAATTGCTACATATGCATGCAGTAAACCTAATCAAAGCCTACTTTTTCACATGTCTTCAATCAGTTTGTTACTTATCTGTATTTATGAAACTTTTAACATGTCGAAAAGAAACAGAAAAATTGATATCGAAAAAAAAGAAACAATCGCGTATTACCGGTTGTACGACCAAATATGAGCGTCCCTTCGATGTTGTAACCGATTTTGACTATACATGAGATTTTGTGCCAGAATTCCCATAGTATATCTACTCATATGATCGTCAATACTAAAATAATTCTTTATAAAAAAACTTTAACCCTGTTTGTGTTAACTATTAATTAATGCAGACAATAAGATATTGTTGTCAAGAGGGTAGATATAGATTTTTTTTATTGTGTATTCTTACTTTCTCTTCTGTTGAGCCCTCACTGCCAGCAGCTCCGCCTATTTGCAATGACATTAATGTTTCACACATCTCTCTGGTTTCGTTAATTAATGAGGTAATATCTGCATTACTATTTTGGCCAAAAGCTTCTGGTCTATCTGTGGTTGGCAGCAAAATTATGTAGTTAAGATACGATTGCAGCGAACCGTCTTTAGGAATATAATATGTTGGTAGTGAAGAAAGCCTGTTAAAGATTGGGAAAAATTGAACAATATTAATATGTTACACCTTAATGCTAAAGTTATATAAAAGACATCTTTGTTATTATTTTTGTTACTAATTTTTAATTTGAAGTCTATTTTTCCTTCATTAGAAGAAAATTTCCATTAAAGATGAAATACTGTGAATATTAAAAACAAGGTTAATATAATATCAATATCATAATTGAAAATACTGACCTATAAAAAGGAACGTTTAAAGCATCTTCGCAAAAATATTGGTTTATGTAGGTGGCTAGAAGTCTTCTATCCCAATCATCAGATACGTGACCACCATAGTTTATATCTGCTATGAGGTACTTCAGTGCGTCCCACGGTGTGGTTTGGTTATACTCGTCCAGGTATATAGATAAAAGCTTCTCTGAAACCTTAACCAACCTTTAATTAGTAAATTTAGGAAATAAAAGAAAAGTTGCAGATATTTGTGTTAAACAGTTTTCACACACATCTGAAGTGAATACTTCTTACACATTAGTTCACTACTAATAGGTGGGAGAAGAGAGAAAACGTTGCACTACTCCATACATATACAACTGCATGCTCACCACGCCAAGGAGCATGCTATCGCGAAGCAGATCCCACGTTACCACGTTACTTTAGAGGATATAGCTGCATTTATCTTAATGCTGTCGAATCTTTGAAACTGTTCAATTTATGGCCAAGGTTTTAGTGAGGTAGTAAAAATTTCGCTGCATTTTTATTTCTTAAACTACCCATAATTCTAATAGACTCAAATGGAAAATGTAACGAGGTTGTAACAACCAATTATTCTTTGTAGCGATATTTACATAAGATTTAAACTGGATGTGAATCTGGTGAATCGGTGTCAGCTTTGTGGAGAAGATATACTTGACTGGAGGAACTGAACAAATGAAAATTTGTCCATGGGTGCACCTGTGTTTCAATAGCCCTTTAAGTGACTAATGGTGGGTAATGCGATAGTGTGGTAAAAACTGATAAAACGCTATTATTGACACATAATTTGTCTGTAATTTTTTCCCCATTTTTTTTCAATTTGTCTTTTTTGCCAGCAAACTGGATAAAACTACCATCACAAAGTTGAGCAGGTTCAGCAGGTAAGGTTTTATCTATGATAAGGTTTGCACTAAAAAGAGCCGTCGTTTATTGTAATTCTCGTCGTATAAGATGAATTTAATATGGTTTTTAACAGTTTCACTAGATTTAGAGAAATTTAAATATAAAACATTAACTAGTTTCACAAAGAAAAGTTTCACAAAGGGAACATCATACGTATTATTCATTCAATTTATTTTATGTGTCATTACTTGACCGAAAAAAGTATTCACTTCAGCAGCAAAAATAAATTAAAGAGAAATGTTTACCTCAAAATCAGAGTCATTGAAAGGATAAGATTTATTCCAACCAAGTTGTTGAAACTTCTTGCGCTCTAAAAGGACTGCATGGAAATAGCAAAGTGAAAACAACAACTTTTTATATTTGGCCTTTTCCTTGCACATATTAAATTGATCTTCTGTTAGTGAGGCGTATAATCTTTTCAGATTAGCTTTTATTCCCTGTAAATATCAAGTAAAATTGTATACCAAATACGTGGAAATGTCTGTCCATATCATTAAATAAACGGCAGGCATGTATTTATTTATAAAAAGTTAAAATTGAATAAAAAACACTGAACATCTCTATGCAATTCAGGAACAAAAATGAACTGCCAAAATTTCTTTCATTACATTAATTATGGTTTAATAATCGTTTTTTAAATTATTTAAATACCTTTGGCGGTTCAGTGGTCATCTTTATAGCCGCTTGAAGAATTGAGATAGGAAAATCTGGATGAGGACTTGAACTAAGCCATAAACGGAAGTCGGGGTGAATTTTTCCATACTGAATTGTCTCTACAATTTTATCCAATTTAGGCATCCAACTCAAAGACAAGTGACAATTGGCTAAAAACACCCAATGTCCTTCTTTTATACCAATTTGTATTAATCTAAAATTAATATAACGTATTTGTATAAGTACCAAGCAAAACATTTCATTAGTGGTTCATGTTCCGCAGTGTAAGGTTAGCACCCTATGGATAAGTGCCTTACTAAGCTTAAAATCAACGTATCTAATAAATTATGACAATTCAGCCTGAAAAATATTGTTTATTTTACTAAATTACTTGTGTTTATTTCCTTTATTAATTATTATATATTTTATTAAACGTACCTTGTAGCTATTGGAGCTTGACCCTGGCCTAAAGATAATGAAAAGAAGTAAGGTGTCATATCAAACGCTTCAGCTAATTGAATGAGTGAGGCTGTTGGATCAACACCAGTGGACAGTACAAAAATCAAAGGAGTTTGCGGTAGAGATTCTTCTAAGACAGACCGAATATCCAGTACAGGTGGTTCCACAAATTTAGGATCCAAATTGTTGATTATGAAATTTGATACGGAAAACGACAGTCTATCGGATCTCAAGGATCTAACAAACAACATTTTCTGAAACTCGTTACACTGATCGTCCCATTCACCTAGTAAATATAAGTAAAAAGTGTAAGATTTACTTTGTAACACCCCGATATCTTAATTACTATACAACCGACCCTGTCTTTTTTGCGTGATTTTAATTTGACTATTTTGTTCTCTTTATTTTATTTATCCATTTTTAACATTCAGAGTTATGTATTAAACAGCAACGGAGTTTAAACTTTTAATGAAAACTCTGACTCCTTTATATGGAGGCAATGTATAAGTTGTATCAATAATTAAAAAACAATGCAACCTTGTTGAAGAGCAACTTCCTCTGATAGGTAAGTATATCACTCTATGACACTTCAATTCATGGTTTTTAGTTTTATTTAACTGATAGTTGTGTTTATAATATTGTTAAATAATTTCCATAAACCAAATTCTTGGTACATCAGAGTAAATATTTAATGTTATAAGCTAGCATTTACTACTACAAACAGAAACTAAGGAGTTCTCCACACAATTTATTATTAAGCACGATTCAGTGATTATTGTATTGTTGGTATAAATTACTGTTAAAGGTACCGTTAATGTTAAAGTTCAAAGATCAGACGTCAATGTCAAGACCAAAGTACGAAGTCAAAGTTAACGCTCAAGGATTCATTTTAATGTGACAATTTTTTTTCAGGTGATGGTCATTTTTACACCTTACATTCGTTGGAAAGTAGGATACGAGTAAAATTTAAAGGTTACGTTAAAGTTAAAATCAAAAGGTAAAAAAGTAGCGAAATTTTTCTTTAGAAATCAGGATCATAGTGATAATCTTGCACCTCGTTCATTTAATGTTAAATGTCACTTTCAAGATCAGAAACAAGGTAAACTACATAAACTAAACAGGTGTCAGCCTGCAAAGAATAATAAACGACCTTGACTTTCCTCCTCCTTACGGCTACAAAATCGGGAAATTTTACCTACTTCACTTATATAATTATCTACTATTATAGCGTAAATAAATGAAAGATTAAATTACGCCAAAAGGTCTTTCGTGTATACCATAACAGTTTTGTAATAAGGAAAGAAACAAAAAGCAAACCAGCTTTGTATAAAATAAAATAAACGGAGTTGATGCATACCTATTAAAGGTAACGTTTCCGGTTCAGAATAAATATACCATGCGTGCCAGTCCCGAGGAAATTGTTCGAATGTGTTAACAACTCCATGGAAACCACCTACTTTATCTAATTCAGTAATATTATCCCATGCAGTTTCACTTAACCATGCTTAAAGCGATATATTTTGCCATAAAAATCAACAAAATAAAGAAAAATAGTTAAGATTACCAGAGCATGGATTATCAATTTGGTTCTCTCTATCAAGTACAACACCACCTTTAAGTAAGAAATTGTATTCAGCGGGTATGATCTTCTTCAATGCTTCCAAAATTTTTACACACATATGAAATGAAAAAAGTAGTTTGTGCCTTTCAAACAGAGCTCTGCATGTGTTTCTAAAATAACCGATAATTTTATAATTGATGAAATAAATTTAATAATTGATCGGTTATCAATAGGAATAAGGAACAGTTCATCAAAATGTAACCTAATTTCGCTTCATCCAAACTGAAAGGATATCACAATATAGCAATAAGAAAAGAGGTATCAGTGTGATACCAGGAGAGATAGTGAACCCTGCCATGCACTTCATACTTCAAAATAAACCATGTCGCGGCTCCAATGACGGTGGACTTCACAGATGACGTTACATATATATGCTTTTGTACACAGATATGGTAACTTACGAACTGAACACAGAAATTGTATTTCTTTGTCGGAATTTTTTATTTATATTCGTATACCATGTGCTACTTATCAAAATATAACGCCGCCCGTTGTGACTGAATGTATAAGCATAACCTATGTTCGGTTCATACGTTGTAACATCTGTATATCGTCTGCTCTCCTCATCGTTAATGATGTCAGATATATTCCAAACTCTTCTGAGCTGTGACTTTGGAGTGAGCAGAAACACAACTTCGCTTATTGCTAATTAAATGCTCGAGCTTAACAGCCGCGTCTCTTGAATTGAATGCATCACTCGAATACCAAACACGCCCTCTTTGTAGACACTTGATAGACGTGTGCTATCTTTATATTTTAGTTTCCTTGAGTTAAAGTTTGTACAAATTTTGTTACTCTATTGATATGGAAGATTGTGACTGTATTTGCTACAACGGTTCATCAAAAGATTAAAGAAGAGGTTTATTAAAAATGATACAGTGAGTAATTAAAATATAAATAGTTATCAAAAACTACCTATGTATGTTTTAGTTACTGGTTGACTTGGAACCCTCATAGCTATACTACAACCTAGTTTTAAGACCGTAAAAAAAGCAACCGTAGAGTCGAAATTATAATACCTAACAATAAAGAACTGTACTTTTTAAAGATGAGTGCTAAAAGTTTATTAAATGACGTACTTGTAAACTGCATAAGTGTGGTAATCATTCAAAAAGTTGATGCGATCGTTTAAGTTGCTGGACTTTGAACTTCTTTCAATCGACTGAGTGAAAAGTAGGGTGTAGGCATCCAATGAAAATTGATACATCGGATCAATTTTTCCCATATCGTTTTGAACAAAAAATAATATAGAAGCTCGTTCTGCACAAGGTCTGTATCCCTACAGAACATGAAATGTTATAAAAAGATACAGCAATAAATTTTTAACAATCTCGATTTTTGAGTTTTTAGACTTACTTCTCTTGCTAAGTCAATAGCAATTTCAGTTTCTTCGGAAATTGCTAAACTCTCTACAACAGCAACTGCGGTGGCTTTAGAGACTTGAAGTGTGTTGAATAATTCAGCGTCTTCAAGTAAAGAGCCTCTTGTCTCATTAAGTAGTCTTAACAACTCATTTTCTAAATCAATTAGAGCTCTCTTTCCTAAAAATACCTCCGGATAGTAAATTTACCAATTTGTTATTGTTTATTGTAACAATTTCAACGAAATTTCCTTTTGTTCGTAATTAATCAATTTTGCATATGTACATTAATTAATTTACGTATTCACTTGCCTCTTGCAATTGTTAGTACCATTTCATCCTTTTGTATCTCAAGTTGTGGTTTCTCTTTTCTTACCACAATTCCTAAAAGTTGAGCTTCCAAACCCTGTTGCTTTATAGCAAAGTTTATGAGAGAAGTTTTGGTAGATATTTCGGGCGGATAATGAGGATTAGTAAGTTTAGTTGTAATGAATAGTCTAAATTTGCGATTGTATGAAACCATTTTATCATCAAGTTTAATTAATTCCATTCCGCCTTGTTTCACAATCGCTTTATTGAGTATTGGATTAAGAGATGGATCCATTTCCTCTAGAATATTTTGTAATAAAACCGGTTTTCCAAATTGTATTGCTCTTTCTAATACTGCCATAAATCTAGGAGTACTTAAATCTATGACCTAGAAATATTATTTTTTAGATAATTTATAGACAGAGACTGCAAGTCAGCTTAATTTTATATTTCAAAATGGTTATAATTCAATACTTTGGGTAAATCTTATTAACTAGAATACAGATTTGATAAAATGAGAACAGTAATTTATAATTTTATGGCCGTCAACATGCCACATTGAATATGTACAAGTCCATACTACTCAGTTCAGAAGTGAAATAAACAGACGTAAAATTACAAATTTTATAGAAACTGTAAAAAAAGAAGCAGAGACCCGCCGACTTTAATCCGATATGCTAAATATCAACAAAGTACAATACTAAATCACGAAGCTACCGGTATAGGCAATCCGGAAAACCAGTCACTCGGAGCATCTGTTTCGCGTTCCCTTCTACCGAGCTCCCTTTAGCCTACTGGCTAGCCATCGCAACTCCCAAGTTTGCCCTAATAACAAAGATGGCGGATGAAAGCTGCTGAAATGGCTGACAGTATGTCAAGGTGGCTATTGCGCATGTGCAATAGAATAAAAAGTACGAAAATTTGGACTATAAATACAATACACGGAGTATTAATCCCATACCCCATAGCCTATCTACTTGTGTTGCCTCCTAATTATAGATCACACTGCACATCCCACCCAAGTCATAATAGTCTTAAAAGGTCAAGTTACCCTCAATTAGGACTGGGTAGGTATTGGAACTTAAAACTCCGTTCATTTTCAACGTTTCTCAAGGTGAAAATTACAATGACTGCACCGAGATTTGTGAGGGGGGTGTCCGCTCCTTATCATACTTCCTCGTCTTTGTTCGATTGCCAGCTACTCCTTCTCGAGGTTGCTTCCCACATGCACTTTGCACAGAGGTCTTTAAGCTTCTCCTGGCTTTCGGATGAGTAATGAGCCCCCCTCCTAATCACTTCAAGATAAGAACCGTGAGATGGGAGAAGGCTCTGCTGAATCACCTTAATCTAAACTACTCATACGTGTTCAATGTACCTATAGTAATGAATTCCTAGACTGAAATAACCCTTCCCCAGAAAATCTGTTGGAGTAACACAAGAATGTGGCGTTATGCAGCCTAGAAACGTACATTGCCTTGATGATTACAGGATTCTACAGGTCTACTAAAACTAATTCATAAATAGAAACACTACCATGGAATGGGGAACATCCACCATGTAAAATCTCGGCTGACGAGACTTTCTTAGAAATAGCTTAACGTCTAAGTACAGCAAATGGGAAAAGTTGCACATGAAGATGGTTTTCAGACTGCGATTCAAACTTTCAATGATGTGGATACCTACTTCGTCTTCAGTATTTACTCCAAATTGGAAAAAGCAGAACAAACTATTTACCATGGTCGAATGCATCAGTTATTTGTTTTACCCCTAATTTAAACTATCATTATCAGTATGAGCGTATAAAAACAATACCTTTGAAAATAATTAAAGCAGAATTATGTATTATGATTCTCTTACTTCTAAGTCATTCTTGCTTTCCATATTTTTAATCCACTTCTGGGCTTGTGTTTGAGGATCAATCACCAAAGGCCATCTTGAACCTCTCACTACAATTATCCCATTTTCTGTACTAAATGCATCAGAAGGGAGCCCTTGAATATTCCATTCTCGTACAGAAGTAGGGTCAGTTAGGAAATTTACTACGTTAAAATCGCTCGAAAACGGAATCTCTTGTTCGTCAACCTACAAAGAAGTATGGGTACCTTTTTAAAATAATTACATACTAATTTTTTTTTTCAAAATCCTTTAAAATTTAGATATTTAACCTCCTTTTTCCACCTATCTACCATATCCTCTCTATATTTTGTTACAAAAGGCCCCATGTAAGAAATAAATGCAATTCCAAGTAAACAATCGCCAGGTAAATTATTAAATTTGGCTTTTAAATCAATTACTGTTTGCTCCCATCTTTCTTTTTCTCCCGATAAATTTTCTACTAACATAGCGGCTCTTTCCAATTTGAGTCGAAGCATTTCAGCCTAAAATTAAATAAATAATTATGCTTTTGGATAAATTTATGGAATTATAATATAATTAAAAAAAACTTGTCACCTTTCTATCTAGCTCTTCTTTTTGGATTAACTTTTCTTCATATTCCCGCTGTAATTTCTGTAACATCATATTTAATTCGGCCAGTTTGGCTTGTGCCTCTGCTAGCAATCTCTGCTTTTCCTTTAACGATTCTAAAGCTTCATCCAGCTTTTCCTTTTTAGGTCTCACAACTCTGAAAGAGAGATCAAAGAGACGTTCAAAGTATTCAAAAACTGTTTGGTGCATTGATGCACTTACCTCCAAACCTTCGCATATTTCTCAATTGCAATGACCCACATACAAAGAGATTTTGCAGCAACAGACACAATGCCAACTTTATCTGGTACGAATTCCGGGTTTGTTGTATATGTGTGTATTTTCTTCATGGTTTTATCGGAAATATTGTTTTTGTCAAATTCGCGTAGACCTTGCAAGAAATATTGGTCACCTAATTGTCTCTTAGCTTCTTCCCAACTTGTATCCACCTGAAAGGGTAATAATATACTCACATATGTAACAAGAATTATAATAAATGCACACATATTTATATGTAAATAAATGAAATAACTAAAACTTGTGTTTAAGTTGTTTCAACTATTATTTATTGACCTCGACAATATTGTTTCATTTTCAAGAGTAAAGAAGTATTTGACCACATGTGGGTCGAAACAATATTGTCGAAGTCAATATGTAAGTTTTATTTATTACATTTATTTATTAAAAATTTTTCATCAAATGGTCTCTATCGATAGCTTGAATTACTTATATGTAGGTATCAAATTAAATACATTTCTTTCAAGGTTTGAAATCCGATTTTACAAGGTGTGTCAATTAAAAGATGCGTTGTTGTTGCTAACCAAACGTTTGAATTTGTACATGTCGGTTGATTTTTAAGCCTGAAAGGGACGATAGTACGTCACTTGATGACTCATCTTACCTGTAATACTCTCCAATCAACACTTTCTGCTAACGTCTCAGTGTAAAAATGCAGTGTTTAGATTGTACAGCAAACTAGTGATGGTAAAGGAAGTGCTTTATGGAAACAAATGTTCAAGATTTTGATTGACACAAACAGTTTAAGAAATGTGAAATTTCGAAGACGATTTGTAGCCTCAACATCAAAAACGAATCACAATCCTGAAGTAAATGGGTACCTTCTGCCTGCTATTCTTGATCGAGTCAGAAGATGAAGAGCCGATAGGTGGAAAAGTAAGCTCTATATCACAGATCCCCAAGGGTCGACGACGACCTGCAAGGGGTCCATGTTGGTGAAAAAAATAATTGAAGGTCAGTGGGATGTAAAGGGGGGTTTTTGGATCTCATGTAACACGTCGTGACAATTTTGACTTTCTCATTGTTTTGTTGTCCCTAACAATATTTTATTACGATTAGGGTAGTTCTATTTGATAAAAATTGACATTAAGGTTAGATTGAATAAGTAATATAATAATAAAATAATAAGTCTTTGGTTGGGGTATATGTATAAATTTAATTATCGCACTTTACACTATATACAGAAATTTACTTAAATTTACTAGATGAAATGGTTATCGGTAAACTGTATTTATAGATTTGTACCCTAAGTAGGTTTAAGTACTAGTTATACTTCTGAAGAAGCCACAGTGTTGGCGAAACACGTGTCAAGTGAAATAAAAAAGTTGTGAAAGTTACAAATGTGTTTTTGTTTACTACCAATATGTTAGACTTTCATCAAGTATCCAAAAAATCAATACAAATGAAATGGTTATCTTTTATATATATAAGTTGATAATTGATTATATAGAACGGTATTGAGGATATATTGCAATAATGACTGTTCGAAAGATAAATTTGACAAAGATGAATAGAAGGATTTGAAGATACGGATTGAAAATTGGGCATTGATACGTTAACAACTATTTCGGTCGGTTTCAAAGAAAAAGAAAGTAGAAGGTGTAAAACCGGTAATACCCAAAACTAGACATGCGAGTCAATCGACCTAAGTTCAGCAATCAGAAACCGTAGGAGTTCCGCTATTAGTAGATATCGTATTTGGTAATAAACATTTGAGAAGCAATTAAGTAATAAACGTATTAAATCTAAGTTCCAAGAAGATTTGACAAAGGAATGTGCACTACAATAGATTTTATGATGAGAATTTTACAAATTACACAAAGAATGCGATTTTAAATGTCAACTACGATGGCAAAGAAATATTTCGAGAACGAGAATTTCACTAATTAATAATAGAATGAAAAAGGTATGGAGGCTTTGAAAGTGAATCAGCCAAGCCTATCTACTTAAAGGCAACAACAATAATATTTGAAAATTATAAAAATTCTAAGAAAATGTTATGTGATAGCTGTAAGTTTGCCACCCCTCATACATTTCTACAACAAAGTGAGTATAAGAGAGAATATAATTTCAAAAGGAAGATATTTTGTACCTGCTTTAATATCATTACAGCTTCCATCACCAATTTGACCTTCTCAGGCGGCTTCGTATAAGACTTCATTTCACTAATGTCTTTCTTATTAAGAGCATCTAAGGCCCGAATTGCTTCCTCCAACGCAGGCATAGCTTCATCTAAATCAGCTTGTGCGAGATCCGCAAGTTTCTTACATTGTATCTCTTCTTCCCCTATTTTTATACTCTTTATGGTTACTTCTTTCTGTTGTTCGTCGGCCTCTCTTCTCTGCGCAGCTATAATAACGATCATTTCATCGCACTGCACCTTAAATTCTTCGACCTTTGCTTGAGCCTCTTCTAACTCCACAGACATCTGCTCTACTTTTAACCTACAATCTTCTATCTTCCAAAGTCCATTTCGAAGCTTGTTTGCCTGCGATGCAATTTCTTCTCGTTTTTCAGCCAGCATTCTTAGAACACAAGCAACAGTTAATATACTTACTTAACGGTTTTGTAAAATATTACTAAATACAGATGATTTATCTGAAAATAATTTATTTACGAATTAGGATATTGTCATTTGATTTATGGAAACGACAATATGTACCTTTTTATACGCCAGTAGAACCCCACCAGTGTCAACCTTTATTACAACAGAGAGATCTCGCTCAACATTAAAGAGATATAAATATTTACCACTAGACTCCGATTGACATTGGCGAAGTAAATAATTTTGTTCATTGAAAAGCAGAAAGCTCAATATAAATATTTAATTTTTAATAACAATTTAGGTATTCATATTTCAACCAGCCTCCCCCGACCATAATTTTTGGTTACGCCACTGACTAAATACGTAGCCGTTACTTATCGAAACTGGCTATATAATAATTTAATTAGTTTAAAATTATCACAGTAACACATAAATAAAATTAAAAGGTTCAGTATTATTAAATTCCTTACTCCTTATATCCAGCTACCAACTCCAAATAGTTTGGGGGAGTTACATAACTGTATCTCTTCATTTCTTGTATCATTTTGGTAGCATATTTAGTTACCGTGTCGTGAATGGACGAAAACATATTTGCTGCTGCCTTTCGAAGCTTATCTTGCGAAGATTCTAAAACCGATTCTTTCCTCCTCTCCTGTAAAGTGAGGAAAAATAGATTAAAAGATGAAACTAATTTAATCTCAAACATTAGACATATTACAACTTTATTAACAAATTTACAATTAGAGTTAAAAAGGAAATATTTTTTTATTAATAATGACTGCTAAGGTATGGTAAAGCAAACGAAAAGCTACTTCACTCTAATATTGGACTGTGACAAAATATATAGTTTCGTTGTAAGACTATTTCCAAAAATTTAATCTTGTCGAATTTGTTGAACAGTAATTTAAAAGTCTTATTATAAAATTAAAATAAATAGTATTTTAGTTTGTATACATGTATTTGCCAAGTTTGCAAAGTTGCAATTATTGAGGATAAACTGTTGGTTAGTTGCTCAGTCAATTTTGTCATACGTTTTACAATCATTTACTAAAGATTTCGTAATTTTTAATTTCGTTTTTCTGCGAACATAGGCTTTGAAGTTCGGAATTCATTGTAGATTTACAATTCAGACTAAAGGGCAGCTATTTCAATGAACAGTTGGATATGTACGTACAAACCTTCGTCGACAGCTGCATCTAATGCCATCAGTGGAATTGCGCTGACAACATGGGCGATTATTATATCTTGATATCTCGGCGGCGACTGAGAGCATAAGAAAAAACCATTTTTCATTTCCACAAAATTTTGGCTAGTGGGAAGTCCCTCCGCCCTTAACGCTTGTTCTAAGTAGGAGAGTATGCTCGAAGACCCTCTTCAGCCTCCTTTAGACATGGGAATGGGTGGGTGGTGGTTCAAAGGAGAAGGATAAGACGGACGAAATGAAGACAAAAAAAAAGTGAAAGATTATCTGCAGATATTTTTTCTGCCCCAGTATTTGCCCAAATGATCCAAAGAAACAACACAAAAAATTGGACCAGAGCTGTTAGAGTCAGCTTTCACACGTGTACTTCTAGTCCGACCGTTGGCACAGCCGCATCTTCTAGAAAAGGTAATTCGAGCAATAAAAATCAGTCTTTTTTGAAATTTTCCGTGATAATGAGGTTTGCCGACAACACCGAGGGCTGCGTTATGCCCAAGAAAGGCAAAGCAACCACCACAACAGCTACAGTTGTTACTTCTAACAAAACTTCGACGCACCTACTTCAAAGTAAACCGACTAACGAAGTTGTTATCCACGACGTCTGCAAAGCTCTTCGTCAAAGCAAAGTTAACTTCGTCACGGCAACAAGCAACAAACGTGGGATTAATAATTACCCACTTAAATATATTACTAAAGGTATATCGACTGAACTGGAATGTACCGATATCTCAAATAATCTGGCTACAAGAGTGCTAACGAAATATCGATCAAAAGGGATGAATAAATGGTGTTAATAATTGCACCAAAGGATAAAGAAGAACCGCACCAAAAACTGGAAGACATGATGCCAACTTCAGATCAAAATGGAAAAATACTGTTAGCAACGTGGTTCGGTCTAATGCCATCGCTGTCAAAAAATTGTAGGATGTTGCAGCGTTGCGTTGTGCTCACAAGTCCATCTGACTTCTGATTGCAAACGAAGAACAGGCCACATGCAGAAACGATAGTGCTCAACATCACTTAAGAAGGCAGCTCATATACCAAGGCAACAGAAAACTTTAGACCTTACTGAAGAAACGCTCTACGACACTACCGAGCTACACGGGCAACTGGGGGTCTTTAAAAGATATCTTTTTCCCCACGAAAACACAAAGAAACTGCTCTGCGTTTAGTCGCCACCTACACTTCGAAATACAACTTATGCCCACATTGTGAAGGAGTTGCCGAGGTAATTTTACATTTTATACTCTATATGCAGTAAATTGAAACAAGAATAATTTTTTTTTCTTGCAGAATCTGTGTTTTGTAATTTTTGCCTTTTTTGGTTTTTAGTCTACATCATCATGGAAAATAGATAAGAATTGTATAAAACTAATTCTAATACAATTCCTTTTCATTTTCGATGAAGTAAACCAAGAACCAAAAAACCCAAATTTTAACTAAACTTCATTCTAAAATAATATTATTACAGTAAATTTATATGCTAGGGTCTGCGAGAAAACTACTGTAACGTTTAAATATTTAGGAAGCTTACTAGTTTTTCTCCAGTTATTGTCGCTACGAAATCGACACCATCGATATATTTATTAGCCACTTCTATAAGGGCCTCTTTAGGCCAGTCACAAAACCAATCAATAGTAGTGCAGCTTATTAACGCCGGGTACATCCTTAACCTGTTCCTGAATGCTTCACCCACGGGACTCATGCACAGTATCACATGCATGTTCAATCGCACTCTTTCAATAAAGAAGGTGTAGAGAGCTTCAGTAGTGTAAGGAACACCGACCTTTGCAGCTGCATTAGCTATTCTATTTTTTATCTAAAAGTAGATTTAGGTGTGTTAATCAAAATTTCTTAAAAAAAAATTAAAGAAAAATGAAAATCAATAATTTTTAAACCTTTAATTAGAAATTTTTCAGTTGCGTAAGACAAGTGTAGAATAGGAAATATTATGCTGTAAAACTCGTAAAGTGAAAAATAAGGGAGATATTCTACTAATACTGAGTTATTAAGAAAACTTTAAGACTGACTTTTATCCAGGTTGATTCGTATACCGATATTGATCCTTGATCAGAATGGCCGCTTTGTACACAGGACGTTCATTCATTAAAAAGAAAGAAAGAAACGAAGCTTCTTAATATTTTAGATTTTGTAGTACTTACTTCCTCAAATTCATCTGGTTTATACAAATTAGCCACTTCTCCTGTGCTTAACATATTATTTATTATTTCGAGGAAACCTTCGTCCATTACTTGGGTGTCGTTAAATAAGAAGCCAGTTTGCTTATTATCACCCCCAGTTGCTGAGTAAAGCATCTTTAAATCTTCCTTGAACTCCGGAATCCTATAGCTTTTTGAAACAGTTAACTCGAATGTGTTATATTCGCAGATGTAATTGGCGATTCTCGAAAGCGATTGTCGACCACTACCACCTTAAAATAGACAGGAGAATTGAATTAAAAGCAATACCACTATGTATGAAAAGTAGGAGTATAAACAGTAATAATGAAGATCACAAGGGTGGATAAAGTACCAATTTTGGCTGCAGTATAAGTTAACTGAAAGAAATAACGTAAATTAACCCTCCAACCCAACCTAATTTATCACTAAAATATACCATCTGAACATTACATTAGGTTAGCATTAAAGTCTATTCACCTTCAACTTGACAGTTTCAAGATGATAGTTCAAACCAGTACAAGCCTAGATCAGCTACCACCAAGTAGTATCTAAAAACGGAGGTTCATGCTTACGCCCCGCTTCACTGTTTAGTTTTATTAAAATCACATAAAGAATTCGTGATTTTATTTATACCCAGTCTATCTTAAAAATGAACGGACTTTGATTGATTTACTTGGGTTTTTTTTCTGTTCAATTTGAAGGCGATGATTCGATGCTTACGCCCGGTCTCATTGTTTACATTTTTGAAAATCACGTAAAAAGTTTGTAATTTACTTTAGAATCAGTTTATCTTGAAAATGAACGGACTTTAGTTAGGTTACATTAGTTTTTTTCCGGAATTCCTTTTGTATATTAGTAATAGGAGTGACATATCAGTTATTAATATGTATAGATTAATTGAATCTCTTAAAAACAGAAAAAAACGTACCAATTCCAATAAGCATAACATTTCCCCTAGGTTGAGAAATAACCCTTGTAATTCTACAAATATGATCAATGGCATCTGCGAACAGTACCAAATCCATTCGGACAACACCAGGTGACACGTTGTACTGTTCCATTTGCCCTTCGATATATTTCCGAACTATACGTGGATCTTGTAGATCTTCATAAATTCTCCATGGGTTTACAAAATCACCGAATGTTGGGACTACCCAATTTGGGCAAATAGAATGTAAAGTTAACTCGAAGTGTTTTCCCAATTGTTCATGAATATGGTTAAGGAACCAGTCACGATCCCTAAATGAAGATTAACATTAATTTTAAGACAAGCAACTTTTTAAATCGTAAGTATGAAGAAACTGATTTAATGTTTGGATTGATTCTATGTTTGCTTGTGAAAAATGTGAAAAAAAATAATTGCAACAAATTTCGGAGTGTTATATTAGGTTACTGACGTGATCAAAGGCAAGAGTTTGGTCGAAGAATACTGTATACGCATACTTAAATTTCGATTACTTGTTTATAATTTGTTGCATTCATTCAATTTAAACTTATTATTAACTTATATAAATGAGAACACCGTCACAATTCGATGGTATATCCATCAAAACCCTACAACCCGTAATTTTAAGATGTCTCAAGACTTTTTACAGTAAGACCATAAAATGAACTCGTGTACTCCGCTAACGTTCTTAAAACTTAATTTTTTCCTTTCTCTATCAGGTGCTCCACTCCTAAGACCCCCGTTGTTATTCCATCCTGATTCTCCTCTTCTACTACCGCTCCCAAGGCTCCATCCGTCAGCTTTAGTCACTTTTTGTCCATTTTAGAACTGTGAAGGTCTCCCACTTGATATATTCTTTGTATTATATTCAAAATAAAGCGTTTCCCGATTCTTATTCATCGGTCACCTCAGTTTAGATGAGCAAAGAAGATCCCACAGCTCCATTAAATCGTTAACACTGTTTATATTGAAAGTGGGAAAATCCAGTATTTCAAATTTGGAGAATTGCACATAATACAATACAAATTAACTAATAAAAAACTTTTAGAGATAGACATTATATGAAAATTCAGAAAAGTGACTGGACTGTCTCCTTTTTGGTGATAAACGGAATAATAGACTTAGTACGCAATTAAGTACAACGACATTGAGAAATAAATTGAGTAGGTGAGGGTACTAATTATAAAATTATGAGTTTCTTACTTGTCATCAATGAGCCTATCATAAAACACCCTGACGGATTCATGGACCCAAAGTCTGAGAATTCCTGGTTTGGTGTTTGTGTATTCATTATGAGCTCTTAAAAGGCCTTGATACACTCTAGATATGTCTCTTAAATTGAACAAATAATGCATTTTAGCAGGAGTTGGTAACATCTTTGCTACAACGTTATTGTAGAGTTCGATAGTTGTTTCCGTAATTTCTTTCCCAAGAGCTTTGACTTCAATATGAAACGGTTGAAGATGCTGACTTAACATTGTTCCATAAATGCGTGCTATTTGGGCTTCCGATGGAAATGTCATATAAATGCTGCAAAATTTACTTAGCATTCTTTCGGAAATCATTTGCCTTCCGCCACCTGGAGGACCCATTGCCGCTAACAAAAAGCAATTCTGAAATAAAATATTTCAAATAAACTTTTCAGTAATATAAGTTCACTAGATAAAATTTTAAAATTCAGTTGTTATAATTTGTGCTACGGAGCCTAGAACAAACTGAATTATCAGTAGATAAGCCATGAGGGTTCTGGATTAAAATTCCATGTTTTCTCTTATGACTCTATATTTCCATTCTTTTGCAGCATGTGGAGCAGTCACCTTGAATATATAATATAATATACAGGGTTTTTCAAGTTGATGGGCTATTAGAAAGATATGAATTAGTATAAGGAATTAAATTATGAAACTTGGGCTCATTTGGTTATTGTTTATGCCGCTTCTTTTAAAAATATTTTCAAGTTCAATTTTCCATCCGGTTAAACCGGAAGTCGATACCAACTTTGTTATTTTAAATGGAATGGTATATTTTTTACGCTGAATTCGAATAAAACGTGTAATTCTAAGGTAAGTTTGATAACCAACTTGTACACCTATGGCAATTGGTTTCTGAGTTAATTTAATTTATAGAAAAAAAATCGCTACCGCAACCCACATTATAAAAAATCATAACTTCCACAAAATACGACTTAGATTGTTGAAATTTTTATTAGTAATAGCTGAATATTAGTGCTAACGCCTTGACAAAATTGAAATAAATAATTTATACAGGGCGTTCAAAATAAAATTCTAAAATTGAAAAACTTCAAACACGAATTACCTCGTTTTTTCAAATGGCACCTACTATTTTTTATTTTTTCAATCGATTCTTCTTTTATCCTCTTTCGATCTATATCGATACTTCCTATTTTATTTGAAAATTTTGGAATAATTTTGAATTATTACTCAAAATAGGAAGTATCCATATAGATCGAAAGAGGATAAAAGAAGAATCGATTGAAAAAATAAAAAATAGTAGGTGCCATTTGAAAAAACGAGGTAATTCGTGTTTGAAGTTTTTCAATTTTAGAATTTTATTTTGAACGCCCTGTATAAATTATTTAATTCAATTCTTTCAAGGCGTTAGCACTAATATTCAGCTATTACTAATAAAAATTTCAACAATCTAAGTCGTATTTTGTGGAAGTTATGATTTTTTATAATGTGGGTTGCGGTAGCGATTTTTTTTCTATAAATTAAATTAACTCAGAAACCGATTGCCATAAGTGTACAAGTTGGTTATCAAACTTACCTTAGAATTACACGTTTTATTCGAATTCAGCGTAAAAAATATACCATTCCATTTAAAATAAAAAAGTTGGTATCGACTTCCGATATAACCGGATCCAAATCGAACTTGAAAATATTTTTAAAAGAAGCGGCATAATTAATAACCCAATGAGCCCAAGTTTCAGAATTTAATTCCTTCTACTAATTCATATACTTCTAATAGCCCATCAACTTGAAAAACCCTGTATATCAGCTGTTGTTAGTCGTCTTTAACGGTTGTCTAAGAGGGCGAACATTTACAGCCATAATAAAAGGCATGAAATTTTGGTCCAAACTTTTCTAGCTTATGTACTAACATCAATTCCATCAAACCTTAGATTCCATTTTCGAAAGACAGTAAAATTATCAGGTTTTGTACCCACTTCACAAGGCTCCCTTTCGCTACTAGATTTTAATGAGAAATCAATCTTCTCTTTAAGGTAAAAAACTACATGTAGATATCAATAGAAAACAAACCATTATATGCTTTCTTGTCTGTTTTAATCTGTCATACCAGAAACCATAATCGATCCACTGTCTTAAAAGTTCAAGAGGAGGTTGAGACCCGTAAGTTTCTTTAGCTGGCATATTAAAATCGTCCAGAAATATTATCATCTTTTTACCACCTACAGGGAAAAAGACCCCCTTTGTTCTTTTTTCCACTCTACTTTCAATAGTATCCTGAACATTTAAGGAAGTCGTCTAAAAAGGAATTCTTTATGTATAAAGTATATAACATAAATTTTAAGTGTTTTAAGCATTTAGGTTACAATAAAATTTTGATCACTCGTGCAATTATTAAAATTTGATTGTTAATAGAATATTGGTTGTTGTTATACCTGCGCTGACATATTAATATTCAGCACCGAATATGTATTTGTATCAATAGCTGCAAGCACAGATTGAGCAACAGATGTCTTTCCTCCCCCCACAGGACCTGTCAGCATGCAAGGGTGACCACGTGAGAGTAGGGTGTTAACGATATATTTGTATCGTACTGTGTCCACGGTTGGGACTACTATTTTATAGAAGGCAGTACTGTAAATATAGAATATTTACTATTTTTAAAATAATGAATACATAAAGAAAAAATTCAGGTTAAATTCTTGAATGTTAAAAGTTACAGAAATGACCCTATTGTGATTTGGAGACAATCAAGATTATGCTAAACAGAAAAGCACAAGAAATTTATGCACAACTCATTTCAAAAATTTTAGGTAAAAATAAACATGAACTGCCTGAGTATTTCAATATTATTTGGAAAGTTGTGTGTTAAAATAACTATTTTTTTATTATGCAATGATAAATAAAGTAAAATTGGCGGACCTGTCGTGAAATAGCTTACCTTGGTTCGAATCTCCACGTCGCAGAAAGTTTCTCTTCCCAAGGAGAGTAAGCTTTATTTTTAACATCGACATAGTATTCATAGACCGTATCTTTTATTGGGAAAACACCTTCTTTTTCTCTAAGGAAATTGTCTATTTTCTTTCTTCCTTCTTCGTCTACTGTACAGCAAACGGACCATACTAAACTTCATGTTAATAAAAATAAAAGAAATTATTGAATGTAACAAGTAATTATATTTTCTGTTTACCAAAATAGAAACCATAACTTTGTTATGTCTTCAAAAGATTGTTCATTACTTGGATCCACGCCATTCTCGGGTGTTAAAAAGATATCGAGCAGTTTACACAACGAATCTACTAAATTTAGTTCTGAGAAATTCATTATGCTTTCGCAGTTTAAACGTCGAAATTCCAGTGTTGTTCCCATTAAATCGACGAAGAAACGTTTAAGCTAATAAAAAAATATTATTTTTTGAAAAATGTGGTATATCTATTATAAATTTAAGTAAAATTACAATCAAAAGTAGATTTTAGCAATCATATCGGGAAGATTCAATCCAGGAAGTACTTCGGATTAGTATTCAATTCAGAAAAAGAGAAAATTCGAAGAAAATGAAACATAGATACCTAAATCAGATCTTATCGTGCGGGTAATACTAATTTGTAAGAGAGAAACTTTCAAGTTTGCTTCTTTTAATTGCAGCTAATCAAACCACCTTTTAATTGAAAACCGTAAGGTATATTAGACAAATATATCTAAAATCATTTTTAATGAGTTGAACCTTCGAATTATAATTTATATATTATCAATAATTTACTGTCCCACAAGCAACAATTTCCAGCAAATGAAGAAGGTTTCGTTTAAGTAAACGATTAAGCTCAAAAATTTCTAATTTTGCAAATTAACATTTTCATCTGTTACAACAGAGTACATCTAACCAAGAACTTCAATCATAAATTTATACACGTGGTTACCTAGCCTTCATATTTAAATAAATTTTATACTTAACCACATCTTGAAAGAGTTTTCCTTTTCTCGCATGCTTCTGAATCCATGACGTGACAAATGGGCTCCAACCCCAGTCTTTGTAATCATTATAAACCATTCCACAACGACTCACTGTAGCTGGAGAGGCCACAGATAGATCACCAACTTCGAAAAGAAGTGAAACCTGTTGTGGCATAGTAATCCTATCACTGTTAATAAGCGTCAACACTTTATTGTCATCCATAACGCTGTTCATGTTCTCTATCCATACTGCATCTACCGGTCCATCAAATAAAATCCATTTTTCATTTGGACTAGTATCTGAAAGCGAACACTATAGGATTAGTATCACGAATAAATGGTATGTACGTCATATTAATACTAACCTGAACAAGTAGTTCGCATGGTAGCACTTATGACACCATCTAACCATTCATTTGTAGCCAAGTTGTATTCCCCATACAGCTCTCCTAAATTCAGAGCTTTTGGGTTAATGGGAAAGACCTCAACAATGTTGAATCCTGGTTTGTTAAGTTTCTTTAAACGACCCATCGATCCCTTCAGTGTTTTCCATGTTACAGTTTTAGCGGTGCCTGTGTTACCTAATATCATCACGGAATGTCTTGAATTTTTCGTTTCATATAGCTGAATGACCTTTGTTATGGCTATCGGAACAGGCTAAATAAATTAGAAAAGTATTATTTAAAGCAAAATAAGTTGGCTTTTTAAAAATTCTATTAAATAGGCGTTATTGTTGATGTTCATTCTGATCAAGTGAAAGAGTATTAAGTAGTTTTTGTAGACCGGTTTTGTAGCAAAGTGAGGGGAGGTTCCTGACCGATTTCCAGGTAAAGGTAAATTGCTCTTAACATTGTTCTCATGCTAAAGGGTTGCTGTAGTAACCTGCAGCATGATGTCGGGTAGAGGAAGTGAGAAGAAGAAGAGAAAAATGATACGAATAGCATTCCCTCAAAAAGATAAACGAATACTAACAACAAATAAAAATAAATCAAAAACAATTTTTGAGGTTGTTTCATAAAATTTTGCTATTCGTGTCACTAAAGTATCCTGGAAGAAGATACAGAAAACTCCCCGCGTAGGGGAGTTGAGATAACTTTTTATTAATTAATTTGTGAATATGTTGAATTCTATCTTATTACTGTTATTTATATCAACAATTTTATTAGTATGTCCATCAGTGGCAAAATTATAAAAAAATTGTATAAAAATAATTATTCAAACACACCAAAAACAAAAAACCAAAGCATAATTACAATTAATAAATTCAATAAAGGAAAAAATAAAAAATGAAGAAGTAATTTTATGTAAAGCTGAAAGGTGAATCCATCGTTATTTCAACTAAAAATATGTATTTAGAAAAAATGTCTGATTTTATCAATAACATGAATGTTACAGTTCTTGAAGGAGATCCTACCAATAAATTTAAATTAGAAGTTAATAAAATCATCAATAATTCCAACTTGATAAAAAAGAAAAATTTTGTCTAAAAGACAGTAATCTGTCAGCTCCAATATTATATGGTTTAATAAAAATACATAAAAAAGGTAATCCAATTAGACCTATAACATCCTGTTTTAATGCACCTAACCAGAAATTATATCAAAAATGAAGTTGTATTTTACCCCAGATAATTAACTTCAAACCAAAATATTCAATAAAAACTAGTATAGAATTAGTAAATAAACTAAGAAACTTTTTAATAGATGACTTAAAATTCACAATTAGAATAAAAAAATAAATTGAGAACATATTAACTGATATTAGTTTATCTCAGAATTATTTCATTATTAACTGATATTAGTTTATCTCAGAATTATTTCACGTTTAACAATAAGATATATAAACAAAATGATGGTTTAGTTTACCGATGGGTTCAACCATTTCTGAGTTTTATGCTAATTATTTCCTAGATAAATTAAAAGGAATTGTATTTGTATTTTTAATGATAACAATATCACAACGTATACCAACCTAGTTCATAGATGGTACAGATATGTTGATAATGTATTATGTACATGGACAGGTACTGAAAGATAGATAGAAATCCTTAATAAATAAAAGATAAATAATTTGTCTATTTCGTAAAATAGATAAATCAAAGAATCTTTCATATTCAGAAGCTAGAATAAGTAAATACAGAGAATACTAAAAGTAGTTAATATAACTATGATTATTATGTTCCCTTATACTTATATTAAAACAATCGACCACTCGGAATGACTCAAAATTTGACCTACTTAATTATTATCTATTGTATATTGGATCTAAAAATGAAGAAAGGGGATATAAGCAATGCCTGACTCTTTTTAAATAAAAGAAACAGTCACCTGAAAAAGGTGTTGATCCAAATAAAAGTAAATTTAATGAAATAATAACATAAAATTATCCTTCTATAGTACCTACAATACATTTTTAGAATGAGATAAACTAATGCTACGCTTGAATTTATACTGAGGTAAAAATTGTTTTCTTTTATTTACTTATACTTTATATTCGAAGTCTCTGCTGTTTAACTTTAGTCATTCGCTATTTATAATTTATACCTGCCATCCATTGGAGACTAATTCAGCTGTAATGGCACTGTTCATATCTTCATAATCAATGGTTGGAATAACGACTCCAGGAAAAATATCAGACATAATCCCATTAAATAGTGGCAAATCATTGGCTGTAAGTTTAGCAATGTTCATGTCACGCATAGCCAGGTAAACCATTTGCTCTTCAGGATGTTGTGGATATTGGCGCCTTTTCCTACCCGCGTACCTAAGAAGCGCGACCATTGATCGTAAACCAAAATCGTAATGATCTTGTTTACTTAGCTGCCTCATTGCTAATTGGTACAACGTGAATACCTTTCAAAAATGAAAAATTAATATATTAATAAATTGACCATGGGTAATTATTACAGTTGTATCAATGACTACAATTACTTTTGACACATTATCCATTTAAACTTACTTTCTTCGCTAAAAGTTTAGTTATTTGAAATCCGTCACTGAATAATGTATTTTCCGCTATAATCATACTGTCCGGAACAACCATAGCGATTGGTCTAAACATGGATTTCAAGTTATCAGGAAGTTCAGTTCTTCCTGCATATCCTGGATTCATTGTTATAAAGATTCCGCAAGTCGGTTGAAGATTTATTTCAATACCTAAATTAAATAAGATTTCATATGGTACTTTTTTATTTAAATTTCATTGTTTATTGTTTGTACATCTGCTTACTTTAAAAAAGAAGGTAAATAAAAAAGTTTTTCAAGTGTTGAGAAATTCTCACAATGGCAATATTCCCCATCGGTTATCTTGTTAAGATAAAGGCTCGATGCTAAATAGTTACCTTCAAAAACGAATGTTTTCACTCTCTGTGATATTGCCAATAAAATACAAAGTATTTGTTGAGCTACCACAGACAACACTTCAATGTTTATCCTATTAAATTCATCAAAGCATCCCCATGCTCCTGTCTGAGCCAATCCAGAGAAGCACTTCCCCATACTTTTATAGTCCAACCCTTCAGAACAGTTATTTACAATTACCCACATCCCCATAGCTTTTCCTAAATCTTTTACGGTTTCTGTTTTTCCGGTTCCAGCAGGACCTTGAGGACTTCCTCCACGGTATAAATGTAAAGCAGTTGTCAATGTTATATAACACCTATAATGTATAGTTTTAAATTACGACCTAACCAAGTGATAAAACATGTTTTTTGCTACCTATCAGTAAGAGGTGTAATAACGAGTCTTCCAGAATTTCCATTATATTCATATCCATATCTAAATGAGGTATTTGTCTGCTTGATAACGCAATCGTCTATTTCACGGTCCCAATAAAATTTTAATTGTGAAAACCATTCAAATGCACCAACATCCATGCAATCTGAAATAATTAGAACTTAGAAAATTGCACGCTGGGGTGCATAACACTTTAGCCCTCCAAAAAAATATCATGCGGGCGAAAATTTGTACATAACTAAGTAACAAAAGGAAGAAGAAAGAAGAAAAAAGTTAAGACTTCATTAGAAAAAATTCTATAATAGTACCTATATATAATAAACTGCTCGTCTATATTTGGAGTAAGTGACATAAACAGATCCAATGCCGAGTAATACAAGGTGATATAAATACCTTGTCAAATAAATAAGGAATAGTTTGTAAAAATTGATGTTAAAGTGTTAAATAAATGCTTACTTAGATATTCATTACTACTAACTTTAATTGCTAAGGAAATGCATAGCACAACTTACTTGCTTTATACATTTTATCGATAACATCCCTGCAATGGATTTCAATGGTGATCAGTGCATTTACTTTTAATCGAGAGAGTCTATTGAGATCTTTTCTGCTCATTTCTGACAGTTTATCTAAAACTTGATTTTGTTTCCTCCTTAATCTTTTCATTGGCTTCTTACTTTCCATAATTTTACAATGCATTAATGCCCTTGTACAACTCGTTGTCCATTGAATCTATAACATACTCTCAATTAATTACGTAATACAAGAGACCCGTTTATATTCATATATGAATGTTGAAAATTTGAACCGTTTGACAGGTTTATTAATATCTGAATTCTTTTATCGGAGGTACAGGAGAAGTCAATTAAAAAGAATGTGAGATGCAGATAAAGACGAAAATATCGTCGATCTCGAAAGTAAACCTACAACCAAATTCGACTGCATATAATTAAATTCATAAACATAGTATTTAATTTGATTTTAAAGTTCTGTTTTGATAACCGCTCTGTTAGAGTTATCCGCCCAAAATTTTGCCAATATAGCTTCATCATCTTTGGAACTTAAAAATACGAACTTTAGAAAATACATATATCAATCCCCATAGATCTCAACTTCACCGAAAGAATAATCAAATAGATTGATTAGGCTTTCACGGCCGTCGTCTGAAACCCCTGGTTTTCGGACGATAAGAGCGCCTCCTTGATGAAATCCCCATGGTGGATCATGGGGATGTCAAAGTGTTCAACGTTTCATATGCCATCACAAGGGACGTATTCAAGAACTTTACGTTGGAGATATCCTTTGGGAAAAAAGACGAAACGTCGAACACTTTCGACGACCCCATGATCTATTATGGGAATTTAATCAAGGAGGCGCGGTTAAAACTCTTTCTTCCGTAAAAACCTAAATAATCTTTTGATTAAATCCTCCATCAAGAAGACTCCATCGGTTAGAATCCGAAAATCTAGTTTCTTTGATATTCAAAAAGTTATAAAAAGTAATATGCAGATCAAAAACCAACCGTAGGTCGATTTGAAAATTAATTGTTAGATTTAAATAGCAATAACTATATAAAGAATTAACAAAATAAAACACCTGGCTGCAAGCATTGCAAAGTTGTCCACAATTCTCCATAAGCCATTTATCACGTTTGTTTAACATTTTTTTTAAGGCTGCTCGACAGGGCTTAAATTCATTCTTTAAACAGGCTCTCATTGATGCTTCAACCTCGCAAAGCCAATTTTCTACAGGACCCTCCATATTGACAGGCTTTAGAAACTCTAAATATTCGCCATCTTCTGAGAACATGCCTAGTCCTTGTAATTTTGAACTTATTGGATTCTACGAGACAGGGTAAGGTTAACTTTTTTTTATCGCAAATTATACGTTATTCAGTATTGAGTTTCAAAAACCGACTGTTATTCGTAACAGTACTAAAATCACAACTATCACTTTAATGAGCCCGTTAAACTTTAGCAATAGTCATACTCGTAATCAAAGCTGGATGTGGCCAAAGGTTTTTTTCTGTAATAAAAACTACGGTAAACGTTTCGTCCTTGGATATCGTGCTTTAAAGAGCAGCCTTTAAATGTCAGGCTTGTTACTCCCACCCTGCTTTTGATTTCAGCCATATATTTAGAGAACAGAGGAAGAATAGAGTTGTTTTGAAAACTATTAGTCGAAGAAAAGGTACTCGTTATAGTTGTGCATTAAATTATTTTTTTATTCATAAGTAAAAGAAAATTAAAAATTGTTAATAAATGAAATTACTCCAAAGCAACCTACCTTTTGTGCTTTGAGTTTATTCAAATTGTCAAACAGTTTCTTTAGATGCGGCTGAACCAACTCTGGTTTCTTCGAGTTTCCTAATATCTCTAACATATCGTCGTTAGATATAAAATAGAATCTTGGAAAGACATGTCTCTTCGTTTCTAGATATTGCTCTAATGCTCTTTGTATAAGTTCTAACTTATCGTTCATTTTATTAAGTTTGTCCAAAAAGTATGGCGGTGGTTTATAATGCACAGCTTCAAGAATTGTTCGTGTTTCTGCTAAAACAATCGTAGAATCCGTCCATTCGCTTGTAATCATGTCAAATCTGTCTGCTTCAAGTGGAAGCTGCTTACGAATATCTTCCCCTCCGAATATATTCTATAACATTATAAAATACTTTATAAAAGTGAAAGTAAGTAATTTACAATTAAATCATCACTGAATGTGTAAGTCCAATATAGATGTGGGATATCCTAACCGCGCTATCCATCCTAGTGAAATGATTGGAGAACACAAAGTTTAGTGAAAATTGAAGAACAGAAAATAGGTATTTTTGTTACTAGTGCAAACATGAAGAGGTTCTGAATTTATTACAATCACTTCATTTTCCAAAAAATAAGGAACAAGACAAACGTATTTTAATACAACTTCATGTTAAATAAATGTAATGCAAAATAAAATGATTATAATAAAAATAAAAATTAACTAAAAAATGGAACTAGCTTAGGGCGTAGCCAACACTCACCAACCGCCTCTCGTATAACTTTTTTCGCGCAAGAAAATCAAAAAACATAGAAATTCAATTTTAAATTTGCTGGTATCTTACTTTCATCCACGAATGTGGTGCTCATATATTTCCTAAATTTTATTTTTCCTTAATTGTTTTATATTTAATTTGTTACGTTTGTTCCAATTTCGATAGGCAACATGTTGAAACACGGAACCACACACTAAATATCGACATTATTGCACGGTGTGTGTATTTTCAAACTTTCAAAGTTCCGTTTAGGGGTAACTTAAAGAGCACAATGTGAGTTGGTATAAAAGAATTAGTTTTGGAGTTATTGAGGAGGAAAACAGTCAATCAAGACCACCATCACTCGCTCTCATGCCTTATTAAAGTCCCTGCCATTTTCAACACCCAAACGTGTTATTAATAAAGCCAGCATTATTTTATGTTTTTGTAATTGGTGTCAATCATTATTTATATATCTTTAAAAAAATCATACAAAATTTACTTTTAAAGGTGTACAGCTCTGACAAAGCAAAGTCTGTAACACTCTGCTAAAAAGAGACAATGTAAAGATGGTTAAGATATCTAGTACCTATAAAAATAAATTTGATAGAGTTTTAATCGCACTCTTTGTGAAACATTGTTAACTTAAAAAACGGAAAGGATGAAAAACAGAAAACACAGTATGTTTCACTAACCTCTACAATATTGTAACGACTTTCTCAGGTCATTCTCAAGAGTTCAGTTACAGAATTTCTTTCTTGAGAAAGGGAGGAGGGAGGAATGTAGGGTATAAGGAAAAAATTATATAATAAAAACTGGGGTAGAAGAAAAGGTTCATTAATATGAGTTGGAGTATATTGTTCTATCGAGTTGCAGTGTGAAATAAGTAGCATAAAAATGGTAGTTGACTATGAGGAAAACTAGATAGATTAGAAGAGGGAGCCATTGAGGGAGCTATGAAAAAAAAAGAGCGCTACAGTGAGCAAAAAAAATAGATATGGTAGGTAAGGTAAAAGAAAATATGCTAAAAAGGTGGTGACTGAACAAAAATAATTGGATGATTGTAAAAAAATGGGGGAGAACGTAGGAGAAAAGATAAGAGAGAGTAATGAGGAACCAAATAAAGGGGAAGGTATATAATAACGAGACCAGCAGTCGGAAGAGGAACAGAATTGGTTTGAAGGAATAGTGACGAATCTAAAAATATTGTTATTGTATTTCGAGTGAGAGTGGAGAGATAGTCGCGAAAGATGCGGAAGTAAAAAGACTAGATTATATTACCTTATCATTTTTTTGAATACCCTTTTAAATTTCTCACCCACATATTGCTGCAGAATGCTTTTATCTTTATAAACGGAAATTTGTTTTAGAAAACCGCAAATATCAACAAATACCTCTAAGTATAGCCATTGCCTCTGTACTACTAATGCACATTCACATACTTCCATGATGTAGGAAAGTGCTCTTTCCCAGTAATCTACTACTCTTGCAAACGGTTCTACAAACCTTGTACTTTTCATTGTTGAAAGTTGCGTCATGTTTTCTTCAAGGATTTGGAAGCATTCGTCAACCGATTTTATTCTATCAAAATATAGCATAATTAAAATGTTAATAGTGAATAACGTATTGAGGTAAATTGTTTTTAGATTTATTTAGTAAAAAGATATATACTGATATTAGCAATATATCTGAATTGAGGAGAAGGGAAAGCTTCCTCTCAGTAAGGGAATATGCGGAAGCCAAAAGAAATAAATTTTCGTTTCCTCAATTAACTTCTGCGTCTTTAATTCATTATTAGTATCATGCAGTATTTAAGAAGTTTTAAGAGGGGTGGAGAGAGTTTTATATAAGTTAGGAAATTATGTTAATAATATAATAAACAATAAAAGTTTTGTTGATTCGTTACTCCACAAATAATATTTAAAAAAGGAAATCTGCCCACTCAAAATGATATCCTAACCCCTTTTTCTCCACTTGTTTATTCACAATGAATGTTGAACAAACACATATCTAATATGGAGTGATGCTTAGAAAGAACTGGTGGCCGTGGATTGGTCAAATATAGACCGGTCATTGTAGCACAAAATTGTTTAATTTTTAACAAAATTATATCAACAATTCGAATATATCACAATACAGTGTGTCCCATAACATTGGGATCTCGTAAACATTAAGAGATACGGAGTCGGTTGATTAAGGGAAATTTTCGCATTTTTGAGCCTAGCAATACTCTATGTGGAAAGTTTTAAAATTCTGAACAGTTCCGGAAATATACGCAAAACCCGAAATTCTTCAAAATTGTTTTACTTTTCTCCTGGTTTGATTTGATAACGGATATCAAAATAAACTTCACTTTAATGTTGGCAATACTTTTGAACGTTTCATTTTCGAAAAGCCATCATTAGTTTTATTTTTGATAATACGGCTCTGTTATTTTTACTACAAAATCTAAAGCCATTTTTAATTCTTAATATGATTATATTATACTTGCAATTGTTTAAATACGTATTTAGTTTGTTTTAGGCATTTGTCAAATTCATCAATATGTAAATATCAAAGAATTTTTATTGCACCATGCCCTCGGCCTGTTCAGACGGTACGTCCTAATTAATATGCCGGTTTTCGGCAATAGCCTTGAAAATGAAGAAGGTCGAGGGTGATAACCTCGCCTGCTACCCCTGGTAGGGAAGGTAGCGACATTTAAGACACAAACATTCACCATTGAAACAGTAACATTCAATCAGAATCATTCAAATCATCAACAAGTATCATCATAAGGGAACAATCATTCAGCATATTCAAATACAAATATATTTCATAGAATTTTAATAATAAGTGTAAAAAGTTGTGTTAATTTTTATTAATAAATAGTTTAAAACTATTAGTACATCATTTCGTACGAGCAGTGCATAACGTAAAAAACAGCATTATTAAAAATTTTTCCTGAATACCTAAGGCTGCTTAAAATTGCATATTGCTAGCCTCAAAAATGCGCAACTTTTCTTTACTGTAATCGACTCCGTGTCTTTATAGTTTACGAGATCCCAATGCTATCAAATAAATAACAAAAATTATATATTTTTTAAACATAGATTAAACATTGCAATTTTACAATTTTAAACTTAATGAAGCGCGACAGTGTGACTCATTCAAAATTATTTGCTGGAATACTGTTAATTGGAAATGTGCAAAAACTATGTATCTGATAGAATCCTTCGTTAAATCGCTTTTTGTGCAAAATCTTTCTCTCCGAAAGCCGATCCTACAGAAGAAGTTTTTCAGGGAATTTTCATCTTTTTTTTTTGCCAAAAATATCTCAATTGGTGATGACTCATACTTTATTTAAAAGTCTTACTAACCTCTATATTTTATATCTGGCTGAGATTTTCTGATCGATCTGATCATTTTCGAGATAAATTTGAAAAATGCACAATTTAACTATGTTTTAAAAAATGTAACTTTTGTTGGGATCTTTTTCGATATTTTACTCCAAGAAAAAATTAATTTTGATTGGGCTAATAGGAAGCCAAATATATAGTGAAATTGTGTTTTTTTTTTATTTATTTACCTACAACTAGTTAACATAATTATTTAAAAAAACAAATTACTTAATTAAAAATAAAAATCAGTTATCGTGTAAAAGAAAACAAGAAGTAGACACCTGTAAAGACCCTTGCGTTCATGAGGAACCATTTCAATTGTCATCGTTCTCCAGATGGTGGCTATTGCCTCCAACCCTTTTTCTATTTGCAGCTCCATCGTTGCTGCATTAGATATTTCATTTATTTCTTCGGCATAATTCTGAAACTCCATTGCAATAATTGCTTCTAAATTAAAATCGCTTGAATTTTCATCGAAATCTTTTCCAACAGTTTTTCGGACACGGTCCCAATGTCTTGCCCGCATGGCGGGGTTTTTAAGATCACCTATGAGAGGCAGAACTCTTCTGAATGCATCGACTTTGTCTCTTGTCACGAAAACTATATCCCATCTATAAGAGATACAATCAATAATTACTGGTTAACCAGGATCAAACATGCCATTTCCAAAATAGTTTGGCCGAAATGTTACACAATTTTAATGTATAACGAATCTCAAAAATAAAATTGTTGGCTTTCTTGTGAGCATAATGATATTTTGAAATAATCATATTCAAAGTCAATTCAGAGGCTAGTGATGAATTTTAAGGACAGGCTTACATTCAGTCACGCGTTACATTGGAAATGATGGCCTTTTTCTATTTCCTCTTCGAAATCCCTTGTTTTGTTCAATTGTTAGCCAAAAACAGAAATTTTCATATAAAGAAGTATTTTACGAAACAGTACCTTATCTATACAAATAAATAAAATTGGAGTGTTTATTCGTAACTTTAAAATAACCGCTTTGTAGCAAATAGATATGGATGTATACACGCTACATATACCAAAATAACATTTTTTACCATTTTTGTCTGTCAGTTTGTTTCGGCTAATCTCTGAAACGGCTGCACCGATTTTGACGGGACTTTCACTAGCAGATAGCTGATGTAATTAGGAGTAACTTAGTCTACTTCTATTTAAAAAAAATAGGACCCCACGAAAAAAATTTAAAACCCATGAAATATTGAATAATGAATAAATAAATTTTGTCTTCATTACATACAACGTAGGTTAAATGGTACAAAGATTTGTATGTGCGATGTTTTTTAACCCGGCAAACGCCGGGTTTCGAAGCTAGTGTTAAAGATGACAAAGAAGAATTTAATATGAACTAATTCACTTCATTTTGTATTTGAAGTAGGTATGTCCTTTCCTTTTTGGTTTTTTGAAAACATTACCCTTTATCTTTAAGTTCTCGTGAGAGTCTATTGAGTTTTCTAAAAAGTGTTGTAGCTTTATCTTCCATTTCTGTAGTTTGGATTGTCCAAAATCCACCAGATTTGTAGGATTCCCAAGCACTTTCCCATTCATCTGCAAGTTCCCAAACATATTCCAACGTGGCCAATTCCTGCATGGTAAAACAACAAATGTAATAATTAATATTAAAAGTAAGCCGGATTCGTCGCCGGTAGATCTACAACTGATGCCATACATTCGGTCAGAACGCTGATGGAAAAGTACAGAGACAACAAAACAGACTTGCACATGATATTCATCGACCTAGAAAAAGCTTTCAACCGGGTTCCGAGAGAACTAATTTGGCACGCTCTAAGGACCCAAAGTGTCCCCGAACACTACATAATGACTATCAAAGATATGTACCACAAAGTATCAACCAAAGTGCGAAGTACGGCCAGAATAAGTGATGAATTTTATGTAAAGGTTGGTGTACATCAAGACTCCGCACTCAGCCCTCTGCTATTTAATATTGTACTGAACTATCTCACCCCAAATCTGGAACGAGCGCCGCCATGGGACATCCTATATGCGGACGACGCGACGTCGTCATCATCAGTGAAGATGTGAAAACCTACAGCAGATTTTAGAAAAGTGGAGGGAAGCTCTGGAAACATCAGGTCTGCGAATAAGCAGGGAGAAGACCGAGTACATGCTATGCAACTTTAGTGGCGCCAATAGCAAACACACCATCCATCTACAGAACACCCAGCTAAAAGAAGTGGACCATTTCAAGTACCTAGGGTTAGTCATCAGTAAAGATGGGTCAATAGACACTGTTGTCACCCATCGCATAAATACCGGGTGGATGAAATGGAGATAACTATCCGGCGTACTATGCGACAGCCGAATGCCCGTGCGCATAAAGGGACGAGTATACAGAGCAGCCGTCCGATCGGCCATGACAAACGGAGCCGAATGCTGACCACTCAAACAGCACGAAAATCAATTACACTGTGCAGAAATGAAGATGCTCAGGTGGGCAGGTGGTGTAACTAGGCTGGATCATGTCAGAAACTCACACATAAGAGGCACCTTCAAAGTGAGACCTATCCCAGATAAACTACAGGAAAGCCGTCTACGTTGGTACGGACACGTTATGAGGCGACCATCCGACCACATGACCAGAAAAGTGCTGGATATTGAAAAGAAACCCCGAGGACGAGGAAGACCCCGAATCACATGATGTCCGTAGTAAATAAGAACCTCAAATAAGCCCATGTGAACAAAGAAACGACCCAGGACCGAGCTACCTGGAGACGCATGACACGGAGGGCCGACCCCAAATAAAATGGGAAAGGGCCAGGCAAAAGAAGAAAAGTCGTACATAAAACAATTTGAATGTTTGTCTTCTCATTGCGCTGCCTCTGTTTGTGAATCCTCTTTTGGTTTTGCGTAAATACATTTGTGTTTAAACTCCACTGTAATTAATATTTTTAACAACGTAACTAGTACCTATGGTAACTAGTCAACCGTCTACAAAATCTTATGTACTGATTTAGGTGAATGTCATACAATCCGTATTAAAATTGAAATAAAACAAAAGAAAACACAAAATATAAATCAATGTTATAGTTATGCAAAAATCTTTAACTTGGTACAAAACAATAAAAAAAGGAGGCACTATGGATACTGAGGAACAAATAATTAAGGCCCATACTGAATAGTCACAGTTATACAATAAATTTGATTGCTTCAAGATAAATAAGAATCTCGTGAACCTAGGCCCTGGGGTGAGCAGAGACATGTTTTCATCGCATGTATATAAAACTAATTAATTATTAAATGAAGTAGCGGATTGTGTAATCTAACGGCTAGATAAATTTGGCAAACAATAAAATAAAAGTAACGAATGACGAAGATTTTTAGTACATAAAACATAAACCACAATAAACTCAGATATACGTAGCAGCAAACTTGTAAATCACAAAGGATATCTAACAAATTAACAGAATTAAAATTAATAATAGCTTAGATAGGAAAACGAATTGCGGTATTTATCATTAAAGAAGATAGCATGTTGATCTAGATTGTAGGGTTCTTTTAATTTTTCGTCGGCCAAATATGAAACACCAGGTGAAAAATTAATGAGTTAAGGGAAATGATCCTAAATTCCCAACGGATAGAAAATAATTCTTTCACAGAATGGTTCGAAATAAATAAGCATTGCATCTCATACAAGGTATGGAGAAAAACTTTGTAGACTGTTTCTTTTTAAACATAGAAATACCAAAGCTTAATTTAGAAGAATAGAAATTGAAAGCTTTCAGTGTTTTGACTATAATAATTAATTGGGCAAACAGGTAGGTGTCAATTAGCATTCATTATTATGAAACAGTGGGACTGAGATAATAAATATGCCCAATAAAAAAAAAATCATGTGTGCAATTCACACGGGGTAGAAGTGAAACCTTCAAAAATTTTGGTTCTAAGATAATGAGACGAATGTAAAATTTCGGGAAGAGGATTATTGTAGGTTTTAGTAATGATCATAGCGATACAAATCTAAAGCTTTGGACTACGCATGCGCGCACAAACACGTATTAACACACGTACAACGCTGAGGCCCAAGCAAACTCTCACTATGCCTTGGTGAACACGAGTGGAGGGGGTACGATGCAAAGCACAAAGAGAACCACGAACATAAGTGTATAATGCTTCCTATCTCATTTTCTCCCACTCTGTCTCTTTTTACTGTCGATTTTTCGTTTCTTCGACCTTCAAATCACAACAGTATTATATGAATTTTCACTTCAAAAAAAAAAAACTATAGAATAAAGTGGAAGTGGAAATTCGCAAGAATCGTTCAATGCTTAAATCATTTTAAACCTTGAATGGGTAAATCAAAGCTTGACAGAGAATGCATTGTACTATTAGGAGTCCTTAAATATGGGCGGTTACGTTACATTTCATCAAACTTGGAGCATCCATCCTACTTGCCGGATTTAGCTCTTAATGACTTTTTATCTTCCGTCAAGACGCAGTGGCAGATGACATGGAGCATTGTTTGAAAGAGTGAAAAAGACATTGAAGCAGGTACATAAATTTCAAAGAAAAGTCCTGTGAATGTTAACATATCGTTGCTGTTAATACATGAATACAAAAAAAAATTTATACTTAACCTATCCTTATCCACAATAAAACTTGACTGAACTTACATACAACAGATTAAAACTGAAAATTAATACATCCCCTCATTTTCAGAGAAATAACAAAGTAAGTGCAACATTAAGGAAATACATTAAAACACAAACCTTAACCTATGAACCAACTGAAGAGTTGTATAAAAACTTTAAGTGTACTTCTAACGAATTCGCACTTCTTATAAGAATAAAAGAAAATTCTGTTAATGGAAAATTATTCCTCACTTATGTTCCCTATTTAAATCCAGAAAGGCCTAATCACGTAAATATGGTCCAATTCAAATACCTTTGGTGATTTTATAAATTTTCATTGAATACTCTTAACATTGCCCCATGCTGACATTAATCTTAACAGAGTTAAATTAGAAAATGTAGGCTCTGTGGTGTCTTAAATTAGAGAAATAAAGTACAGAGACTCACTCCTCAAAAACTTTTTAAAATAACACGTTTTTCGTCGTTTTTGTAAACATTCAGGCCTATTCTGTAACTCCAAATCGAATAGAGATGCTTGAAATCGAATAGAAGTGATGGGGTAGAATAGTAATTGTACGGAATAGGTATTCTGTAACTCCTTGAATCGAAATGTAAAGTCGACCATCGAAATATGACATTTCGACTGCATGGAAGCTGTCGAAATCGTTATTTCGATGGTAGAAAGCTCTTCGCACATGCGCCTACTGCTTAAAGTGGTTCTTAAGGCAGTGTGAATTTCTCTACCTGCTAAGGGTTTCACTGGACATCTGGTTTACCCTTGGGTACGTCACTCTCAATTCTCGGTATTCAACACAAATTTGCTTTATTAGTTCGGTTAGGTTAAAATAACCAACTGTCAGATGGTTACTAAGGCCCATATTCGCATGAAAAATGCAGTGTTGCCGCGTTTTTCGCCTAACGTCTTGTAGAAATCATAAATTTCGATTGTCGCGTCGTCTACTTTAGTTACAGAATACCAAAAATCGACGTTGAAAGACGCAGTAGAAGTGGGTACATTACGATCTCTCCACATCTCGATTCGATGCCTACATTTCTATTGAGTTACAGAATAGGCCTGATTGTCAACACGAGACAAGGCTCACGTAAGAACCGAGGGTGTGTTTCGTTATACTTTTGGAAAAACCCAGAAATTGACAAATCCAATTGCATACATAAACTGGATATTTATTGTAAATCTAATTTATTTATAATTTATACGAAGTCAGATTGTTATTTCTGTCACCTACCTGCTCAAGTCTTTTCAACTCTATTGATTCTGGTAAGCTGATGTCGAAAATACCCAAATCTCTTCTCAAACGGTCTTCTCTCTCCCTTATAAGTTTGAGTTGTGCTCTAATTCCAGACAAATATTTTAATGCATCTTTGGGATTAATTTGTGACGAAAAAGGACCAGTTTCCAAGAATACTTCAAGAAGTTGTACGCGATCTTTTTGCAAATCCTCTGCTTCTTTTAATAATTCTGTTTTGAAATCTTCCTGTAATAATTAAGTAACTCTGATTCTTACTGAATTATGACGTTGTTGGAACTATCTCTGAATATATAGTAAAAGATGGAGAGGAATTTTAAAAGCAAAACGATTTGTTAAAAAAATATATTTATGATAACACATCATTCAGATACTTCTTAAAACAAAATGTACCTATACACTAACGTAATATTTAAGACATCTAGGTACCTATAAACTTGGCAGTACCTACAATTTTTTAAATAATACAATCAATGCTTAATTAAGCAAGATCATACTCACAAAACAAACAAACATTACAAATTATAGTAACAAAAATTATAACTAACTGCCATTATTTTTACCGACTTATATACAATCGATAAAAATTACCCGGAATTTCCACAAGTAAATGAACAATAACTTTTATTTAATCAATAAAAATAAATTAGAACAAAAAGATTTACATTAAATGCTCAAAATTGCCTCCTTGGAATTCAATAAATTTTTCTAGCCGTTTCCGAAAATTGCTAACGATGGTCGCACAATGGTCTACCGTAATTTCATCCCAAGCACGATCTCAACCCGATGGACTACTCCGTCTGGGTCAAAAAAATATCGGGAACACGATACTCCACTGTGGAACCACTCAAAAAGGCTCTGACGCGTACTTGGGACGAAATTACGGTAGACCATTGTGCGACCATCGTTGACAATTTTCCAAAGCAGCTTGGAAAATGTATTGAATTTATTGTTATTGATTAAATAAAAGTTATTATTCTTTTACTTGTGTTGGTTTATTTATTTGTACGGTATTGCTATAGTGCTGAAGTATTTTAAAGAATTCCGAGTATTTTTTTGTCACCTTGTAGCTATTACAAGTCAACGTTGGTCCTTTAGAAGGATGGTGTCAGTTTTAGACGGAAATATTAATGTTTATGAACAGTATAATAGATGGCTATCCAAGACATGCTATATTATGGGCAACACTTTAGCAAATGTCAATATTTATGCAATCGACGCTTTTGGGTATAGAGGTGATTTTAGTGTGATCGAGAATGACTGATCACCGATCGTATTGTAAAGTCGGTTATCCACGATACCAACCGGACTAAAATCGGAATGAAGCGACGTTGGACAAATGATAAGACACGTATAAATGAATGTAGCACCTAATATCTACTACCACGACGTAATTTGACACGAGTTGCTCGATGCAAACAGCAGACACAGTTAGCTTAAGAAAAAGCTTATGAATCGTTATCCACGAAACCGTTCCACTTGTAATTGTACGACTGAGATTGTTGCTGTTTAAAATTTGTGATCCGCACTGAAATATATGACAAAAAAAATTAAAGACGCTATTAAGTGGCTGAACAAAATCTGATAATAAAAAAGGGAATTTAGTTAATAATAATCTTTTTCGGATGGAATCCAGCAATCACCTAGTCAGATTACACCCCTTCTACGCAAGTAGCGGTAAAATTCTTCTTCATATTTTTGAGAATCGAATAATATCCTACACATTTAGAAGTATGTATATTATAAAACGAGGATATTTGGAATTTTGCAAAAAAATTTCAAAATTTCTACCTATTTCAAAAAAGCTCTCTAGAGTATGGTTTCTTTTATCTATCGTATCATTTAAAAAAAAGATTTATTTCTAATACAGTGTACACTAATATCGATCAATACTAATTTATATTAAACATTTCGATTTGTTTTACTATCTTTACGGTATACCTTAGCATATCCTAACATTTTTTCGGCATCGTCGAGAATTTCTAGATAAGAACTCCACAAAACACTGATCCCTTTTGCCCTATTTCGAACAGCATCGGATACTTCAACTTTGTATTTATCGAGGGTTAAGAGCTGGTCAAATATCAGTGGAAATTGAGCTTCTTGAATTGGTACCTCCATTCGTAATCGAGCTTGAAGAAGTTCTGCTACTCCTAAATCGTCTAATGTTTCTGGCCTCTTCATAACTCTGGAATAAATAAATTATTATTAAACCTCCTTCACAATTAGAAACAAACGGTTTTAAATTAATAAGGTTCTAAAGTATATATTTTTTTGCCATTTGGAACAAATGATCGTAAAAGTTAAGACATTAAGAATGCAACAGGTACTGGATTACGTGAATTAATAAAATATAAATTGGAATAGTTCATGCAATCGAAAATAAATTTTTAATACCAAAATTAAAAATATATTTTCGATAGCTTTCACGGGTTGTCAATTGTAGTATCTGAACTCTGCATTTACAGATAATTTTCAGAAATCTAATGGAAAAAAATACAATAAACCGTCGGTCTCCTTCAGAATTTTATCTGAAGACTTTGCTTTAACCTTTAGTAGGTAAAAAATCACTGAATGATTTTCCTTCCTAAGATTTTCGTTGTTGTTCTTTTAAAATTACATACACAATCTCATTGCTAAACTTAAAAAATTAACGTTACTTTTTTGTTTAAGAACACTTACCTAGTTGCTATATACTTTAATACTTACAGTTCGCTGTATAATTCAACATAATCGTAGATCGAATCAATTTTTTCAACGGTCATGTCATACAGTAATTTGCACAATTTTTCTTGCCATTCGAAACAATGTTCCACAATCGATTTTTTAAGCTCAGTGGAATTAACGACAATAAAATGAACGTTTGATATGGTCTCTTGAATTTGTACGTTGTTCGCTACTTCGGTGTATCTTCCAATATTTGCATCGAATTGAGCAGCATTTGGATTTTCCTTCTCGTATCGTTCAATAAATCGAACCTTATCAACTTCCCACATATCTCTGAACGGTTCCCAAATTGACAGATAATTTTGCATTTCTTGAACATTTACTTGTACCTCTAAAGTTTTTTAATATTATTGTTATCACAAGTAAACAAAAACTCATTAACCTAAACTAATAACCCCAAAAAATTACGAGTTTCTACGTTTTCCAATTAATAATAATGTGGTTCTAATTGCATGCAAGCGTTATTATACCTGTTGATTTATTTCATATAGCAAGAATATAGTTACCATTATTCATGAGCTCTTGAAGTCTTTTGCACTCTATATCATCTGCAATTACATCTGCAAATGGTCGAATGGGCGTATCAAAAACATGAAATTTGTCTACTATCCTGGGTAGTCCCTTCAACGCACGAGTAAAACCAGGTAATATGTCAGACACTACGTGCTCTACTTGAGCAAGAGAAGGTTCAAAGTTTATCTACAATTTAAAAATTGCTAATCCTCGGTAAACTCAAAATTGCTATTGTACGCAGAGTACTTCTCTGATTTTCAAAACTGTTAATGACTTGATTTATTATTAAAATAAAAGAATTATGTTTAGGGGAACGACGGACAATAACGCTCAGCGGTTAATGCCGCTCACTCGCGTTTATAGATTTCTAATACAATTATCGAATTCGTACATAGAGCACCATCTGCTACTTAATAGTGCAATTGCATGCAGCACGTGGAAGTTTGGTTTATTGAAAAAATATACGAGTAGTGCACGCGGGACAAGTTCACTGGTGTTCCTTAAAAAGTTATGCATATTCGAGACGAAGGTAAGCGATACCTATTTCAAAACATTTTTAAATTTAAAATACTGCATATGAAAGCTCTGAAATTATAGCTTAAGTAGGTAGGTACCAAATGAGCTATTTTAGCTTTTCTTAGGTTATGAGAGTGTTGCTTGTGCTGAATGGCAAGGCGGGAAATGGCGCTCGATTGAGCGGCATTGCCCGACAATTGGGCGTGATTTCCCTACCACTGGATTTTATTATTTTTAAGTGTAGTTTTAGGTTTAGCAATTGTACTCTGTTTGCAGATGCCAAAACCAAGAGAGCGCACAACGGCCAAAGCATCTTGGACAGGCGAGTCTATGAAGATGGCTATTTTGGATGTCAGAGCAGGAAAAAAAATACGCGCAACATGTAGGAAGTATGGGGTTCCATTTAGTAGTTTAAGGGATCGCTTGAAAGAAAGAGGATACTACGAGCCACGAATGGGAAGGAGACCAATATTTACAAGTGAGCAAGAACAAGAAATTAGTGAGCAGCTTCTTAACTTAGCTAAACTATTTTACGGATTGACACCATTGCAGTTACGCAGGGCAGTATTTGATTATGCTCAAAAAAATAATATCCCCAATAATTTTAATAAGCAATCCAAAACGGCTGGTAAGGATTGGCTGTATTCGTTTATGGCTAGGAACCCAAGATTAAGCTTTAGAACCCCTGAAGCAACATCGCTAAATAGAATAACCGCCTTTAATAAAGAGGAAGTTACAAGATTTTATGATAATTTGGACAAACTTCTGACTCAGTATAAGTTCGCACCAACGAGAATTTATAATGTGGACGAAACGGGGATTTCAACCGTCCACAAACGAATACGGCGAATACGGGAAAAACGAAATATGGTTTAGATGCACTTCGTGTGCCGGATGGGCTCATCAGCTTTGTACGGGAGAAGACCGTCATCATGACTACGTTTGAGATCGTTGTAAGATCGCATAGTTTTGATTTTTTTTAGTTAAACTATGATTAGCAGCGGTTTGTTCTTTATTTTTTACTCTTTTTATATTTTGTGTTGTTACTTGCTAATCTTTTAACATTCATTTGTTGAATCAGTTTTAAGAAATAAAAGTTGATTTTGTCTATTTTCTTTTTTATTTTAGATTTCTTTTTTCGTAATTGTCTCGGTTGAGCGGTATTCACCTTCTCTGTCGGGTAATGCCCCTACTGCATATAATTACTATAATAAAAGTTTTATAACTCGAATTTCAATAATATGTAAAACTTCAAACTCAGTTTAGAAGCTTAAAGCATGATACTATCATCACTAAAAAAATTGTTTGAATGCATAAAAAGTTTTTGATTTTTGTGGAATTTTCGTTATGTGAGCGCCATTTACCTACTCTCCTATGTTATTGTAAAGATTGTGTGTGTCAAATTTAAGTTATTGGTTTTTACATAATTTTTCTAGCTTTTTCGATGTCAGTAAATTATTTGTTTATAAATATTAACTATTTGTAGTCTCTTTTTGAGCTCTGGAATTATTTTCTTAAATTATATAATGATGTGCACGTATTAAAAAGAGTCAAAAAAATTGGGTAAGTGATGGTCATTTAAATTATTTTTAAGTAATACCTATCTCGTAAAATGTTAAAAGAATTAATAATCGTACAAATACGAGTAGCATAAGATTATTAAGAAATTTAAAGCTTTATTGAAGAATTATATAGAAAAGTAATAATTAACTAATGAACAAGAAAATAATTGCTATGCCTCGGATTTTTTAATAGATCTTTTACTTACTCTGTTATGTCTTAAGTTTGCTTCTAACTTTAAAAGAGGATTTGGTCCAACAGTTCCATCACCGTGTAACTGCTGATACATATATTGCATAGAATTCCTTACGCATATCCTTACCGCCTCTTCCAAAAGGAAGTCGAAATTAACTATGTACTTAATCCAGTGAGATGCCATCTACATTTATACAAAATTAAAAGAAATATTAATCAATATATATAATATGTATTATAAAAGTACAAAAGTACGTGTGCAATGTGCGTGCCGTTAAAGCTTCGCAACCGAACCCCGTAGCCCCATAAGGATTTAATGGTATTGTAGTTTTCTACCCCCATCCATGGAGGTTTCGAAGATAAAGAGAATTAAAAGAGTATCACTCCAAAGACTTCATATGATAAAATAAAATGAAATATTCCTGGAGGATGTAAGATCTCCCAGAAAGTTCGAAATTGTTCTAGAATTTTTCATATACGAAAATTTTCTATAATTCCCTATAAGATTCTCCAATGTTCTACAAGGTTTGAGAATGTTCTTAAATTTCAGAAGATTTGAGAATGCTCTAGAAATTTCCAGAGGGTTCGAGAATGTATACTAGAATTTTCCAAAAGGATTAAGAATGTTCTTAAATTTCAGAAGATTTGAGAATGCTCTAGAAATTTCCAGAAGGTTCGTGATGTATACTAGAATTTTCCAAAAGGTTTGAGAATGTTCTTAAATTTCAGAAGATTTGAAAATGCTCTTGAAATTTCCAAAAGGTTCGAGATGTATACTAGAATTTTCCAAAAGGTTTGAGAATGTTCTAGAATTTTCCGAAAGATTGGAGAATAGTCTATAATTCTCTGTAAGATTCTAAAATGTTTTACAACGTTCGAGAATATTCTTCAATTTCCCAGAAGGTGTGACAATGCTCTAGAAACTTCCAGAAGGTTCGAGAATGTACTACAATTTTCCAAAAGAGAATATTATGAAATAATATAACAAAACAAACTAACAAAATTTAAAAGTTACAGAAAATTTCATTGTTCTCCTAAGCGTTGTAGAATCTATCACAATGATAAAAATAGTGATGGGCACTATCGAATAATTACTTTTAACTATCGAATGAATTCATTCGAATGAATTTAGTAATTACTATTTTTTTCAATTACACGATAGTCAGGCAACAGACGGTTATCCATCGATTGGTCCATACTAACATACAAATATACTGATACGAACGTGTATACCAACAGACAAATATACGATTAATATGCTAGTATGGATAAAAAACAAATAGGCTATGCTGAAAATAATAAATAACCTCGACTTGAAACATGGTTTCTAATTCTTATTACTTTGATAAAATTATTCTTTACTTAGGTAAGCGATCTTTTTTGTATTATTTATTGCTATACGTATTTTATTGTTATTGAACTAAAATAAGTGTTTTAGAAACATCTGTTGTTCTTATCCAGGTATTTGTTAGAGGGCGACGAATAAAGAGTTTTTTATTTTTACATTTAACTACTTTTTTATGTTTCTGCACTTGTTATTATTATTATTATTATTGGGTAATTACAAGTACGCAGTACAAACATATAGTACCTAAGTATTTATGACTCAAATCATCACTACACTAATTTAAAAATTATTAATTATTTATTTGCATTTCATTTTGCCTCATATTTAACTAGTATAAATTGGTGCCATAGAAAATTATGTTTTTAAAGTATGTATGTATGTATTGATAACGTCTAATAATTATAGAATTGTTTATATTATTCGGCTCTGCTACGAGGAAGTAGAGAAGTAGTAGACAATGCGCAAACGTATCATTTACCCATTCCAACCATGACTCCAACGTTCACTTCGATAGTTGAAAAGTATTCGAATAAAAAAAGTAACTACTATTTTCAGTAACTACTTTCAGTTACTAAAACTATTCATTACTTTTTTATTCGAATAAAAATAGTAACTACTATTTTCAGTAACTACTTTCAGTTACTAAAACTATTCATTACTTTTTTTATTCGAATACTTTTCAACTATCGAATAATTCGAATAGTAGTGAACTATCGAATAGTTCGATAGTTCACTACTATTCTTGTTCATGAATTTAAAAACCGATGAATGAATGCTCTAATTGCTAATGTGCCTATCAAGTAGGCACCTACTTCATGTGTTTAATTTTGATATCGTTATGTATTTAAGGATATGTTAAAAATTATTGAGTCCAATAATAAATAGAAAGTTCCTACAGATGGTGTATATAGCGTAACAGTTCCATCTTTGCTTATTCATTATTATTATTTTTATTTATTATCATTATTAGAAAGATGCGCTTCATTCTCAATAAATTCTTTTATGAGTCCTAGACTTTTTAAAAGCTTTACTAGATATTCATGACAATGAACAAACTGACTTCTAGAAAGTAATTATTTTCGATAAAAGTGACTACAAATCACCTTAAATCACGTGTATCAAACAATATTTTGTAGCTAGAAAGGAGTGACTTAAACGCCCTAAGAATGTCGAATTTCTAGTCATATTTAAACTAAAAAATATATAACGGATAGAATTTGCGGTAGGTTCGTTATGAAACATTTTAATAATATAAAATAATAAAATTCAAAAATTCACACAATTTTTTATTAGGAACTCTAACATATACGTTTCGACCTCTCGGTCATTATCAAAGAGGATTACAAGAATACTAGTTGGTGCAGTGATAGGACAAATAATTTATACCTAGGGAAATTTTAAGTGGTGGAATTCCCAGCATTAATTCCAAGAACACGAAATAGTGGGCTATTATACCCTTCTATTTGGCCATTTAAAGTAATGTGTACATTTGAACTTAATGATTTCTGAATTTCTAATTTTTTTAAAAAATTTAATTTCTTGCCATTATTTTGGACATTTGGTATAGTAAGGTTATTTTTACTAATAGTATGATTCTTTTCTATGCAATGATCAGTAAAAAATAAAAAAAAATGCACGAGTTTATCCCAACATTGCATAGAAAAGAATCATACTATTAGTAAAAATAACCTTACGATACTACATGTCCAAAATAATGGCAAGAAATAAAATTTTTTGAAAAATTAGAAATTCAGAAATCATTAAGTTCAAATGTACACATTACTTTAAATGACCAAATTGAAGGGTATAATAGCCCACTGTTTCGTGTTCTTGGAATTAATGCTGGGAATTCCACCACTTAAAATTTCCCTAGGTATAAATTATTTGTCCTATCACTGCACCAACTGGCTGAAGAGGACCGCTAGGTCCTATAACGGCCTGAGGTAGAGGGGTTTTAGTCGGTAGGTCCGAGAAGATTTCCCCTCTTCCACGAAAACATAAAAAAAAAAAAACTGCACCAACTAGTATTCTTGTAATCCTCTTTCATAATGACCGAGAGGTCGAAACGTATATGTTAGAGTTCCTAATAAAAAAATTGTGTGAATCTTTGAATTTTAATATTTTATATTAAAAAATATATAATAATACTAATATAATAAATTATTACAATTGATTGTCATTGACCATCAAATGTACCCCATGCGTTCATGGAACGCATCTTGCTAATTAATGTATTTACAAGTGATCGACTGATTTTAGACTTATTTAAGGTAATAATAAATAAAGTAAAAAAAATCGTTAGGTAACGTGCAACTTAAATATTACATATTTGACAATTTGATATAACATATATAATTACATAGACACCCATGTAAAAAATTTCTGTATATACATGTTTTAAAAATATTCTAAATAAAAGTATGTATACTTTATGCATAATTTAAAATGTGGGTCACTAACTAAACAGCTGACTATTCTTGCAATCGATACAGTGCGGGTTAAAGTCACAGAATTCTATAAAATTGCATTACTTACCAGAGTAATAATGTTCTCGAAACCTTCATAAACCACTATAAGGTATCTAATTATATCCTGATAATGGTCTATCAATGTTGTCAATGCCGCTCTTGTTAAGCGATCCATTTCTTCTATCAACTCGTAGATAGTAAAGGCAGAATCATGAGTCAAAGTTATGATGGTCAAAGCACAAACTTTCTCACATATAGACACTATTTGCATGTTGCATGTCTTGTAATCATCCACAAAGTCTTGCAGCTATTGTAAGCACACAAAACAAAATATTACATGCTTCTCATAATAATAACGCAATTAAAGCAAAACAGAAAAGAAAAATCTTTTACTAAAATGTGGTATCTTAAATATTTTGTTTATTATCACGTTTGAATATTGCAAAATACTTATTTCTTTAAGTGGTTTACTCATAGAGCGGTGTCATCTTAATTTACTCTTGTCAGGAGTGAGAGAGAACGCTTCATAGGAGCTCCCTTTTGCTATTTGCTAATTAAGAAAAAAGCCAGCAACAGAAGTTTCTTGGCAGTATCCTTTCCCACTCCTGGCACCACTCATTCTATTTTTATATTTTTATTTTGATAATTCTGTCACTCGGACACAAAAAGTTCGCTATTAATCTAGTTTTAGGAATGATTTCAATTTACCTCTCCAGCGTAAGCACCACATTCGGAAACATAATCTTCGATATCATCAACAGACCAAGTTAAGCCCATCAAACCGGGCTGTATTCTTTTCTCAACGGTTCCTATTAATTGCTTAAAAAGCATCCTCTCTTCATCTGCAAGAGCTGATAAGATTGAATTATAATCCAGAACTACTTGCAGGACACATTCGTACGTATTTCGCAATGATTCAGCTCTGTCAATTATAAATTTCGCGTTTGCTGGTACTTCAAATTTTAAGCTTTCAAATATTTTGCATTCTCGTATCATAGGCAGTACAGACCTAAGATAGAATTATACACATTATTTTCTCTACATTCTAAGCTTGACGTTATGTAACGCTAACCTAACCTAATCTGCTCTAGCATTGGCCCAGGCACTTTACACAATGTAATAGAGAGATGCCTTTAAGTACGAATATTGATCGGAATCATTACACTAAATTAATAAGAAGTATAAACCCAGCTTTCAAAATAAAAATGCAAAAATTTTACCTTTCTTGTTCCTCACACCGTTGAGAAATGTAATCTCATTATCAGGATCATATTTGATTTCATACCAGTGAGCATTTTGATTACCCTAACACCTTCAATCATGTTAAAATGAAAAATAAGGTGTAAATTACATTTTCGTCTAAAGAATCGAAAATCGTATAAAGTTTATCGAAGTACTGTTGAACTAGATTCGTCATGGAGTAATTACATTAGCTGAAAACACAACCGCCCATACGTGGGAACATACAGAATATACCAGGATATGTGGTTGACACCCTGATTAATATTAGGAAACCGGAGTAATCTTGTTCGAGGGTTATTGAAGGTAATATCCCTCAGACACAAAAATATCCAGCCATTATAGTTCGCTCAAGAGTGAGAATAGTGCAAATCCTCCTACTTGCTTAAATACTATATACTACAACTTAGAGTCTAATAAAAGCAGTGGCAAAGAAAGAACCATGACGAATGAAGACTGGAAAAACTTTGGCGGTTGTTGTAGAACGAACAAAATAGCTCAAATCCCAACGCCAAAACACAACACTTTAGTTGTCCGAAGCACTTTTCGGTAACAAAGTTACCTTCTTCAGGGACTGAAGTGAACTAAACCTAAAAGAGAACTAATCCTAATATCTACTGAAATTTGTTAAGGTTCAGTGAACATGGTTCAGCAGCAATAGTGATGATGTTCAATGGACCTTAACAATAACAAAAATTAAATTAGACTAAATAGCGGAGATCCAGGGATAGGACCCTTGTCATTGTTAAGTAAAATTTGGTTATTTTTACAAATGTATAAACATTCAAAACTATCTAGTAGACAATTATTCCTAGCTTCCTTAACTAATTTAAGATTATTAATATTAATATTATGTTCTTCAGTAAGAATATGTTGGGCAACACTAGATTTTTCGGCTCTATCAAACCGTGCATGAGCTAAATGCTCCTTGAACCTAGTTTGGATCGAGCGTCTAGTTTGTCCAATATATTTTTTACTACAGTCATTACAGCTTATTTCATATATCCCCGACTTTTCTAAGAAAGGAATTTTATCCTTGGGGTTACCGAGGAGGGTTTGAAGGGAGTTACCACTTGAACTGTAGGCAATGCGAAAACCAAGTTTACGAAAAATGCCTTCGAATCCTCGAGTAAATCTTGGTTCGTGTGGCATAGTAATAAACTTGGTCTTACTGGTGTCTGTTTGAAAAGTCGAAGATCTTGAAACAGAACTCTTAAATTTAATCTTATTAACTAATTTATCAATGATGTTACTATTGTAACCATTGTCAATCGCAATCTTCTTAATTGTACAGAGTTCCCTATGATAACTACTTTTACTAAGAGAAAAACTAAGCAATATATGTACAAGAAAATTAAAACTAGCCATTTTATGTTGAACGCAATGATAAGAGTCGTTGGTTATAAATCTAGAGGTATTAGTGGGTTTTCTATAGATATCAAATTCTAAAGAATTCCAATTTCTTATAACCAGCGCATCTAAAAATGGTGGCTTGCCATCTTTCTCCATTTCAACAGTAAATTTGACTGAAGGGAAACGTGAATTTAAAACATCAAGAAAGTCGTCGACCATAGGCTATTCCTGAATACCTCTAGTTGGGAGTTTCCCGTTTTCTTCCACCGAACACTTTTTATCCTTTTCAGTGCCTCAAACTTTTGCCTTCGCTTAAAATTGTGTATCCTCCTGACACTAATACCAAGGAAATTCCGAAGCACAACCCATGAGTCTTTTAGCTCCGAGGTAGGCAATCAGGTAAGCATGAGTTATTTCGGATCAACTCTCGTTGGCCGACATATGTATAGCTTCCAGTCTTCTACGGAGCGCTTTTAGCCCATTGATACTGATGGCAAGGAAAGGACAAAAGTAAACCCTACGCTCTTTAGCTCTTTTGCAGGCAGTATGATGCAATGGCTTTTTGCGGAGCATCTCTCGTTTGGCGACATCAGCTTACCGTCTTCTTCTACCGAGCATCTTTTAGCCTTTTGAAGAGTCCAAACTCTACCGTCGCTTAAAAAATATGTAGCTCCCTTAACATAACGAGTAAGAAAGGAACCGAAACTAAACCCCAGGGTCCTACAGCCCCTAACCAAATCCACGTACAGCTGTTCTATCTTATATACTCACGATGTACCTATCCTTAGTAGTTACCAGATGGTATAGCGGTGGAGACGTTAGCCTTCCGCGCCTGGCTATGCTCATAGACCATGTACCTACATGCTAGCTGACAGTTACTTCGCCTGGGGATTGAACATTGCTACTTACGGTACAGAAGACGAGTGCCTTCCGACCTTCGCGTGTTTCCGCCAGCTACTTCTCCCCTGCACTTTACCTCCCAATACTAGTCTCTTATGTTCTTCATACAAACCCATACGTCTTTCCCCTTTTTTAAATATATAGAAATTGAGTGCACACATTCATTAAGCACATGGAAAAAAGGCAAGACTACAATCGAAGAAATTTATAACAGCAAGTCCTTCTCCTTTAGATTGAGATTGTTTAAATTAAGGGGTAAGATGCATTCTTATATTGCGAACTACGCCTAGGTATTGCTTTAAATACCAATGCAGGTGCACATTTTATGTGATTGAATAGTAAAATTTAAAAGACACAAATGCCTGCTGGACTTCTAAAGGGGGGCGAAGGTAAACTAGAGGGAAGGTGGGGCAGTGGATGATAATGTTTTCGATTTGCTGATTACAATGTGCTAAACTGGATAAACAATGTCATAAACAATGGGACAAACAGAAGGTAATTCGTAAAACTTTGCAATGAGACCACCCCCAAGACGATGTAGATAAAAGTACATATAGGCAAAATTTTAGAATTTTGTCTTTAAAAGTTAGGCAACCAGTCAGTCTGGAGGCCCAAAGTACATCAACTTTTAAAATTAAACTGTGAGTCCAACCGATAATCACAGAATAGGGGTTTTCTGTCACGTCTTTGAACAAATAATCTAATCTATCTATCAGTTACAGTAGAATACCTATACAGTTATTGTTTTCAATATTTACCGGTCAATATTGCATTCCAGTAAACCTGGGCGCGTAGCACTTTTACATAACAGAGGGCGATTGAGACGTTCCATGACATCCTCTCCAATGGTATCAACCCATCTTCTATACAGGTTTAGTGTTGCCTCGTCGATCAAATTTAAACACTTATCGTAAAGATTAAACGTTTCTTCTCTGTATTTGCAATCTGGTAACCAAAATGCATCGTCGAAAGCCTATTACGTATAAGTAAATATAAGTACACATACAATATACGGAATTTTCAATAGCGAATGACATAATTAAAATTCGGACTTAGGAGACTTGGTCGAAATGTACATGTGTTAAGGCAGTATACAAGAGCCATCTTTTGCTGACTATGTAAATTGTACTTATAATCTATAAGAGGCTCGAGCAATCTAACTTCAGACTAGGCAAGTATCGTGTGTACTTTGTAACTTTATATCAATAAACTTTTATCCTATTTTATAATTTATAATACATGTAGCATTCACCTTCTTAATTAAATTCAAACGACACTTTTTTAGCTGTGCATTTAGTGCTCTTCCTGAATAGTAACCAGTTAAGGCCGAATACTCTTCTTTCTCCGTTTCGAGTTCTTCTTTACATTCTTGAATTTCCTGCTTAAAAAGTCCATACAGCTGAAAATTAAACATTGAAATTTATTTTAATTTTGTAAAAAGTCGCTTTCTGGATAACACAAAAATTGTACGGTTTTGTACTGTAATATAAAACACGAAATTTCTTCAATCAAATTACTGTTCAAGTCAAGAGTTATGGGAGATAAAGTGGTGCATAGCACTTCAAACATTTTAATCATAGCGACCACTTCATACCGTAGCCTAAGCAAAACCCTCTTGGTAAATCACGTAAGTTTTAATGTCTTGTTTTTTTTGCAATGTTTATTAAACAGTTGAAAATATATCGCTTTTCCCCCATTTTTTAATTCATATTGAGACTAAAAGAAAGCAATTTTTTTTCCGCGATTCAATAGTTTTACTACCTGGAAGTCTATGGCAACTTTGACCCCCCATAACTTTTGACTCACTGGGTTTCTGCAACCCTAAACCCCACCAAAGTGTTCCTGTCACCTTACCCTACACGACCATATAGGACACACCCCCCTAAGCGGTGGGTCACATACGGAAGCCAATGAATTAATAATTTATTATTTCCCGTATCGTTATATTCAAATTTTGGTAGCGTATAGTACATTTATTTTCAAGTAAAAACAAAAAAATAACGCAAAAGTTGTTTGTCTATTTTTATTTGTATCAAAGTGACAGACCTTTCAATTTTTGGCAGATAATAATAATGATTCATTCTTATAGTAAGTAAAAAATATTTTATTTGTAAAAATGTCAATTAATAGTATTTTCAGAATATCATCTCTTTGTTAATTGCAGGCTTGCACCTTAAGCTAACTTCTTCCTAGAAGCTACTGTCAGCACTAAATCCCTAATTCAAAAAAGCAACCTTCACAGTAATCAAAACAATTTGCTCATTTCGGTTTATTTTACTTTAGTAGATCAGCAATTAATGAAAGGACTAATAGTCCTGTTTATTATAATAACTTAGTTTATTTTTTATGTATGATCTCCAATAAAATGTATGTAGTACACTACTTTCCATTTATTTTACGGGTTAGTCTTTATTATTATTGTGGTATCCAATGGTCATCTTTAATCCTTTAAAAATTTTACGCACGCTTCTTTAAAAAAAAAAAAAATTTTTTTAGTTTTTCAACCACGGTATTACAAAATTATTTATCAAATTCCCTGATAACTTTCTGAATATTTACTTGCATTTTACGTGAGTAAAATAAACTAAACAACCACATGTTTTTTTTTCTGTGTGGTCTGCATAGTTTTACTATTGGTGTTCAGGCGTTTCGCACATATGGGGTGTAATAGCCATAAATACTCTTGAGCTGACGTGAGACATGTTCTCGTTTAGTTAAAATTTTTGTTACTTGTCTCGTAGATCGATTTCTTGTGGGAATTTTTCTTAGATGCGGCGTGGGGTCGATTAGTTTTGATGACGTATTAGTACGAGTCTTTAAAAGGGCTGCGAAGTGATTTTTAAGGCATTCGATTCGATTCGATTCGATCCATTCAATTCAATCCTGGTTCATATTCAATTCTGATGCAGATTTCAACAATCATATTCAATTCAATTAAATTCATTTTAATTCGTATTCAAGATCAGAGATTATAATTTGCTTTGAGTCTTTATTTGTATTTTGTGTATTTTTGAGTTTTTCTGTGTTTTTGAGTTTTTGTTTCAAATTGGATTAATTACTTACATTTCTGACAGGTATGATAATTACTTTATTATTTTAAATTAATATTATTTTTTATCATTTTTATAATTGTAATTGTTTCAAATTTAATTTCACTTTTAATTATTTTCTTTTATTACTATAGAAATTCTGTTCAATCATTTATAAATTTTTAAAACAATTTCAATTCAGGTAAATCTCTCTAAATTAAATAAGCTACAATTTTAAAATATTTTCAATTCAGGTAAATCTCATTAAATTAAGTAATTTACATTTTTAAAATAATTTCAATTCAGATAAATCATAGATACTAAATTAAATAAACTATATTTTTGTTTAAATAATTTCAATTCAGGTAAATCTCACTAAATTAAATAAATTACATTTTTAAATTAATTTCAATTCAGGTAAATCTTACTAAATTATTTTTTTAAAATTATTTCACTTAAAAAGTTTTTCAGGCTTGACATTAATATTTAATTTTTCAACTTATAATAATTTGTGTATATTTTCGAAAGGGGGTAAAACATTTTGTGGTTCAATCTAAGTATAAAATGCCTTGTTGTAAGTACTAATATTTTCTCCCGTGTAGGGCGTTGATGGGAGTATAACAGGGGCTTTTGTTATATTGAGGGTTTTATCGATGATGCCTCGCTCAAGCAGAAAGATGTCTAGGCTAGATAGAAAATGCAAATAAACATTAGTCGTGTAGCCCGATGCGTTCCAACAATCAACGTTATCTGGATTGCTTCCATACAGGACTCCAGACCCCTAAATTAACTAACAAATATGTTTTTGGTTTTAAAATGTGCTGCTGTTTGTAGGGATTGAATTTCAAATTGTGTCAAAATTTATCAAATATTCGGGAAATTGGGTTTTGTTTACATTTTGTGAATTTTCCTAAGTTTTCTAAATTTTATTACACAAATTATTTTTCATTTTTGTTGAGCCTGAGAACTACAAAATTTGAATTTATCTTTTCCAAGTTGTTTTTGCTTTCATTTTATTTGAGAATTTTAATTATATTTACAACAATTTTTTTATTGATTATTTTACATACATTTTATTTGGTTTTTGTCTTATTGTGTTTTTACCCTTTTATGAGTTTTTGTGTGCCCTGATTTATATGTGTTTTATTGAATTTTCTTATTGATCGATTATTTTTATGTGCATTTTATTTTGTGTTGGGTTTACTCTGCAATTACATGTTTTACCTGATTTTATTTATGCACTGGATATTCTGATTTTTATGTGTTCTACTGGAATTTATATATTTTTTTTGCATTGGATATTTTTGATTTACATGTGTTACACTGGAACTTATTTTTACCTGGATATTTTGATTTACTATTTTACTTGGATTTGACATTTTGATTTATTTGTGTTTTTCTTGAGTTTATTTTTTATTTTTGCATTGATATTTTGATTTACCATTTTATTTGAATTTAATATTTTGATTTACCTGTTTTACCTGAATTGATTTTTACATTGGATATTTTGATTTTCATGTGTTTTACTTGAACATATTTTTTTATATTTGATATTTTGATTTTCATGTGTTTTACTTGAACATATTTTTATATTTGATATTTTGATTTACATATGTTTTACTGGAACTTACTCTTTTATTTTTGATTTTTTATATATTTGTGTTTTATCTGAATTTATTTTTTTTACATTGGATATATGATTTATATGTGATTCACTTGGATTTGATATTTTTGATTTTTATGTTTATTTGAATTTGTTTTTAAATATTTGAGTGGCTGAGATCGTGGTTTTCTCTGTCAGGCTCTTTTTCCACGCTAGCCACAGGCTGAGTCTGACACTCTCTTTTCCAAATTAAATTTTGATTTTGAATTAAACAGTAGGAATGAATTCATTGTCTTTTATTTAACCTTGTTCCTCTAATGGTAAACTCGTACCAGAGTACAATTTTGTCATTTTTGGCAAGACCTGTATTTTCAACACAACGAAGGGTAAGAAGCTTTTGACGATCACGTTGGCCTAGGTAAGTTACACTACATTATCTTAATATAATATTCGATATTCGTAAATGTGCACCTTCGATACGAATAAAAATTGATAAACAATGTTGGTATCTTAAAGCATTAGGAAATAGAAACGTTTTTTACTTACCCTCTCAACATATGAATTAAACACATGTGCTAACAGTTTCCTATTGGAATAATAATATAACGAAGAAAGATATTCGATTCCTTCCTCTACGTGGGTGACCTCACCGGAAACTGCTTTTACCAAATTTTCAATGACCACGTCAATTGACTTCAGTCGTGTACGAAATTTAGTTATATCATCATACCAGGAAGTGTCATTTACGTCAGTTATTTTATATCCTACCTAAAATTAAAATTTTAACTATTTGAAGAACAAGAATAAAACGGAAACCTAAAAATATAACGAATTCACCGTAACATAAGCAATTAATTAAGTATACTCATCACACACATACACATCATTAATCCGGATTAATAATTTAATACCTCTACTAAATCATTGAAAGCCTCCTGAAACATCAGTTCAATTCTGGTGCACCATCCAGCAAATTCGTCTCCTTTAGACCCACCAAACATTCTTTCTTCGATAACTTTGGTTTCGTGGTACCTCCCTATGTCTTTCATGGCTAAACAAACTTCAATCATATCTTTACACCGTTGAATGAATGTATCCACTTGATTGAATATATGTCCTCGGCTTAACTTCCACGGTTCTCCACTCATGTATGAATGTATCATAGATACCTTTAAAATTTCAAATAATTAATCATTGTTTAGATATTTATTTAAGGTATGCGAGGATATTAATTATGTGAATTAACAAAAAGAAAACAGTAAAATTGTTTTTAATTAAATCTCGGTCTCAAATTTTAACGGACGCCGTATAGCCAACGCAATCGGTTCAGTGTCCCTAGCCCTACCTAACCTATTTGAAACACTTTGACCACTTTTCGTATTGGACGCTTTCTGATTCATCACAGAATGTTAATCATAATTAGATCTTTGTGAATAGGACGGCACTATACACCACCTCCGGAATGGTATTTATGTAAGACATTTTTACCGACTCGACTGCATAAATTCTACTTTTTTTTCTCTAAAGATTTTGAATGGCAAATGCAGCATCTGAAACGATTTGTGGTTCAATTATGTGATTGATTCCAACAAAAGGTTCTCCTCTCCTAGATGCCATCTCTATTGAAGTCGGCGACTATTATGGCATATTCTTCTCTATTGTGCGCTGTATGTATGAGGGTAGCGCCGATTTTTCGGGTTTCCTAGTATTGTTTCATTTCGTTTTTATTTCCCTGCTATGATCTAATTTGATATTTACTTCTCTACCTAAGTGTACGTAGCGGTCTGTATTGCTTATGGTGACTATATCGATAGATATGTTCAGAATTTCCAGATTTGGTTTTCTTCTCAAAATCATGGTCTTTGTTTTTGTGGGTTAATTGAAAGTCCCATGTTCTCGCTTACATCTACCAAGAGGTTCACCAGTGTCAGCGGTTGCTCCTTTGATTCTGCTATTGCCGCTTCATCATCTGCGTAAGGTCAAGCCGACAATAATGATGAATTTTAACGTAAAAAAATTTTTGATGCAACAACTTTTTCTTAAGACTTATTGAAACAGTTATTTTTAACATTGATACGTAAAATGAAAATTCAATTATACTTAAAACTTAATCTTATTCCTAATCTAGTCTAGTCTATCTTAGTCCTATTAGCCCTACCTGCTTTTGTTACATTCCATGTGATTATTTTTATACATTTTTCTAAATTTATATTCTACCACTTATTCCCTTTTCCATAAAATATCTTCTTCATCACATCTTCCATCAATTACATTTTTCCTTTATTTCATTTCCATAATTTTTCCCCTAAATACACCCTCTTATACCCCACTATGATCATATTTTTCAAATTCCTTTATTTTTCCCCTTTTACAAATTGGCTTACCCATTCTTTATTTTCCTCCGTCGTATCCTCATTATTATACACATTTCTAAACTTTCTAGTCGTGCCCATACCTTTTTTTATTCATCTTCTACGCCTACGAAGCCTTAACTTCCACTTTCATCTTTTCTCTCATAAATTGCTGCAATTCTATTTTCCAATCTTATTCCCGTTTCATCCACCAAAATATTAAATTTTTTCTCAATTTGTTTTTGCCTTTTTATCTCCTTTTCCAATAACTTTATTCCTTTATCCTGCTTCTCTATCACTTTCATTTTAAACTTCTTCTCTTTATTTTCTAATTTATCTATAGCTATTTCATATTTCGCCGTTAATTTTTTATTTTCGTTCAGTTATCTTTAATTTTTCAAGTTCCTTTTTTCATATTCTTAAATTCTTCATCTAACTTGTCGTTGATCTTCAAACACTCTCTTCATTCATCTACTACCGTCATGACTTTTTTTTCTCCAGTAATTCCTTTTAATTGCTTTTCATTTCATTAATTACATTTGTTTTAATTTAAGGTGCAAGGTATTCGTTTTACTAAACAAAGAACCGCCACACGGAAATGCGACATGATTGCACGGCAAAAGTGGGCCGTGACCAACTTGCAAAGTTCTGTTTGCTGGTAAAAGAGCACTATGTGGGTCAGTATAAAAAAATAAGTTTTGACAATAAAGAGGCAATAAAGTAGAGGTGAAGGAGGTCGAGCCAGCGATACAGAAGGGTTAAGGGTGTGTAGCGGGTTACCACTATCACTCACCCTAATGCCCGATTAAGAGTCCCTGCCATTACCAACGCCCATAGTTGGTAGTTTATTAGGCAAGTAGTTTTAAAATATATTGGTAATTAGTTTATAAGTGTTATTTGTTTTATAAGGCATTTATTCTGGTAAATCTTACTTTAAACCATATGAAATTCGCTCTTCTTTATGACAAAATACTGATAATACAATTACATACCAATTCTTAAATACTAGATGATATGTGACTTCATTTAATGAGGGGGTGATAACCAACATTATATTATAAATCTGATAATAACAGTGGTGTGGGATTCGTACACAATTCTGTATGATTTCTGTATATTAATAGCTTTTTGGATTTCTAAAGGGTCTAGCCGTACTTCCATAGCAAAACTGCCCCCGATAGGAACCTATATCGTAACCTATGCTATATTGTAGAGGGTACTAATATTAGTTGATCGAGTAGATTCTAGCTCTTTATCTCAGTTAATTGAGGATCTATTTGAAAAAAAGTGTCTGGAGACGACTTTTTTTCAAAGTGATATATCTTCGTTAATTTTAAAGCTAGGAAAATAAAACCAATTTCAGTGTTTATGGTACACTTTACGGTTTATTTTATAGTAATTTTCTATGAGCCAAGCCTAAATAAAAACATCAAAAAAATGCAGATATATTTTTTTTAAATTGATTTCAATCAGATCTAATTAAATTACCACTTTGAATAAAATATATGATAATTGTCTACAGGTTGCCTAATAGTATGCCAAGTTTTATTAAAATCCAAAAGGTGCAACTTGTTGAAAAAAAAAATTAAACTAAGTGGACCACCCCACAACCACTATATTGACGCTTTTAAAGTGTAATACATTTTAATCATTTTTGAAAAAGCATCGTTTTGACAGCTTTTGAAAAGTATATTAACGGTTGGTGCCATAAACTGGCATATTACAATATTTTGTCGATTTACTTTTATAGTGACTAGCTTAGCAGTGTACACACGCGTGCAAGTTCCGGCATGATCGCAGTACATAGTCGTAGTACGCACTCGCTGTTATTATTGGCGCAGTTTTACAATTTCCAGCTTTCACAAGCCATTTCTTATTTAGCTGAACTCATGGGGAAAGACAATAATTTTCATGTGCTGTATATCAAAAATACACCTAACATTCCAAAAGAGCAAGTAAAATCGCGACACGTTAATAGTAAACCATTGACTTGCCAACCCCAATGGAAGCAGCCACGAAGATATTCGGCGTAATTGGTGTAACTGTGCAAATGGAAATAGAACAGTTGGGTGTTGCTCTCACGTGGCGGCAATTATATGTTATTTATCAAATGCAAGATATAAATCTCATATAGTACGCCCAGCAGAAATATTATCAAGGGTTTTTTCTATAATTAGCGATCACGTTGTAATTAATGAAAATAGTGATGATTACTAATAAACGTTATTTTTTATGAAAAAGCTTTTAATTATAACTCAGAAAAGATCGTTCCCTTTTTTTTTAAACTGTACATGCCCAATATTGAATAAGTGAAGATGTGAGTATTACAATTTAAAAGCGTCAATATAGTGGTTGTAGGGTGGTCCACAGTTTAATTTCTTTTTTCAACAAGTTGCACCTTTTGGATTTTAATAAAACTTGGCATACTATTAGGCAAGCTGTAGACAATTATCATATATTTTTTTCAAAGTGGTAATTTAATTAGATCTGATTGAAATCAATTTAAAAAAAATATATCTGCATTTTTTTGATGTTTTTATTTAGGCTTGGCTCATACAAAATTGCTATAAAATAAACCGTAAAGTGTACCATAAGCACTGAAATTGGTTTTATTTTCCTAGCTTTAAAATTAACAAAGATATATCACTTTGAAAAAAGTCGTCTCCAGACACTTTTTTTCAAGTAGCTCCTCAATTAACTGAGATATAGAACTAGAATCTACTCGATCAACTAATATTAGTACCCTCTACAATATAGCATAGGTTACGATATAGGTTCCTATCGGGGGCAGTTTTGCTATGGAAGTACGGCTAGACCCTTTTCTAATAATGTTAGTAAACAATTCATATTTTCAGTGTATGATTCTTATGTTATTTAAATCTAAGTTTTGGTTATTAATCCGATGATATCCCAGCTGTTGCGTATAAAAAGTGTGATCTAGTGACGTAGATCTTAACTAAATAGTCAAGCAAGCACGTAAAAACAATCGGACGGCCGGCCGTCTTGCGGAGCAAAAATAATCAAAAAGTAAGTTTTTTTAACAGTTTTCAATTAAATTTTCAGCTCATTCGTAAGTTTTTAATAAAAGGAATGCAATTGTCAACGTATTTTTTTGTTCACATCTATTTTTAATAACAATCTGGCAGTCGTTTAGACACACTCAAACAGTAGAATTTTTTTAGGTTATAACAGTAATTTTGTTTTGAAACCTGTGGAGAATTCTTTACTCGTACCGGTACGAATTAGGTATTCAGAAAATTGTGTGTTCAATTAACTTACACAACACCATCAAAAGTTACAACGTCACCAAACGCTACAACACCACCGGTACCTAAAGTTTCAACGCCACCAACCATTCAACCTGGTCCTTCAATAATAGCACAAAATACTTCGCATAATAAGGATAATAAAGTAGAAGTTGATAAAACTACCAATGATGATGAGAAACAAATCAATTCTGACTTAACCATATTATCTCATGTTCCTTGCATAACAACAGTTATTAAAAAAAATTAATAAAAGTACTAAACCAGTCCCTACAAAAATGAAATAGAAACCAAGAAAAACATAAATAAAAGATAGAAGCCTGTATTGGATATTAAAAAAGAGCAAAAAATTAAAAGGAAAAGAATCGTGGCTATGCCAACAATGTAAGGAAGATCGTCAAGAAAACATGATTCAGTGTCTGAAATGTAAAGGTTGGGTACATGATATATGTGCTGGCGTCGAAAGTAATTAAAAAAAATATATTTGTGATATCTGTGTTCAACCACAATACTTGCCTTAACTTAACTTTGTATGTTTAAGAAATTATAATTTTGTTTTCTATGTTTAGTTTTGTTTGTAGGTCACTATGACTGATTTTGTGACTAAGTATTAACCAAAGAAAGACATTTTAAGTTGATCTTAGAGATTCAGACTGAATTATTTGTAACTTTTGTTTATTTTAATGTGATCTCTTTTTATCACTTAAGTATTTTTCTATATCGTTTATAATGTATTCACTAAAGTCTTATTCTAAGTACGACTTAGGCTATAGGTGGTACGAATTAGGCGACTAGGTGCCTTAATCGTACCGAAGGTACATTTGTGAAAATCGTTAAAATACCTATATTGATAAGAGATTTTTAAATTTCTATGAATGTTGATTAAAAGGTAACTAAATAAAGATTCTATTCATGCAAAAGATTTTGTTTTATTTGAATTGCAGTAAATATTACAACATTATTTCCTTAAGGGGTACGACTTGAGCAACCTTACAATATAGCATCACAATTTTCACAGCAAAGTTGATAAGTTCCACTTTTATTGGTTTGTTCCTCTTTTTGTCTATTATTCAATGAGTAAGAACCTGTATTAAATTTGTTGACTTCAACTCTATTTAAATTTAAATCGTGAAATATATTTTTAAATTTTAAGCTTATGTTCCTTACAAAATTTAGGGCACAAAAATTATTTTTTTCAGAGTTTATTTGTAAACCGGAGGCAAGTATCGATCTTGTTTGGTTTTTAATACTATCAGTTACACTTACTTTATAACCGTTAGCTGTGGCTATTTGTTTGAAAATTTTCTAAAGACATTGGTATTTTAATTAATCTGTGGATAAGGCTATGGAACGCTGACAACTTAATTTTTAAAGACTGGTAAGCTGAATTCTGTATAGTGTTAATGGTGGTAGTCTATTTTCTGTAAATTTTGAAACTGATATTTTGACCAAGGCGAAATACTGTTAAATCCAAAAAATTTAAAACCCCTTTAATTTTTTTCCATAGTAAATTTAATGTTTTTCTTTAATGAGTTCAAAATATTTATAAAGTTTTCTAATTGTCTTGAGGCACCAGTCCAAGCGCAGAAAACATCATCTAAATAACGACAAGAACAAAATGTCTTCAAAATTCTGTTAATATGGAAGATAAAAGCGAATCCATAGGGAGGCCATCCTTTTGAAGGTAAAAAACATAATCGATTTTAAAATAACTGTTGAATGCAAATATTTAAAATATTATCCAATTCAATTTTTTCCGGTTGTGAAAATTGAGAACTAGAAATTTTATCTTTAATAATAGAATTTAACTTATTAAGAGGGATAGAAGAGAAAAAAATTCTGACGTCAAAAGAAACAAAAGTGGTATAAGTGGCAGATGAATATCTTTAAATTTATTAAGAGACTAAAGAATTTTTAACACTGTAGCTTGATCTGTGGTCTAAAACGTTATTTATAATATTATTTGCAAATTTACAAAGCTTATAGCAAGGCGCATTGATGTAAGATACGACCGGTCTTTTTTATGAAGTTTTGATAATCCACATAAGGAAGGTCTAGTTAGGTTCATTATTTTGTATATAAACACGATTTTCTTTTATTAGATGTGAACAAGACTTTAGTCATGTTAAGACTTTCTTCTTTATCTCGAAGGTTTCTTGTTCTCTGACCGATTCTTAAAGAAGGGAGTCCAATTTCGAAACGAAGATGTTGTTTATGAACCATACGTTTTACTTCCTCTTGTATGTCTCCCAATAAGATGTCCAATTGGATGTTATGAAGGCATTTGATAAGTTCAGTATTTAACACAAAAACGTGTTCACCAAGGTTTTGGCGGTTCTTCTGCCATGATTTTTATTTTTTCAGTTCTTTCCTTTCGTGCGCAGGGCTGGTCTCGGCTTTCCTCTTCGTATCTTCTTTTAACTAATCCAGAAGTCTTTTCCCTTTTCCTTCGCACTGGTACTCACTTTCATCATTTGCAGTAGAAATTTTCTTATTTCCGTTTGATTTTTCAGATTCCTTCTTTTTCCTACTATTTGATTACTTTTTTCTGTCATTGTCCAATTTGCTTCCTTTTCATTTGATGACATCTCTTATTTTTATCGTCTTCAGTTTCATTTTTTATATTCACCTTTCTTGCCTTCTTTCGTCATTCTTTCGTTTTTATTTCAAGAGGTCAGGAAAGGTTTGAGATTAAGAGAAGAAAAAAGGAAATTCCACAAAAAGTTTACAGTACACTCGTGTCTGTGGAACGTTTTTCGACAGTAACATACACAACTAGTCACAAGAAAAAAAAAAACAAATATAATAAAAGAAAAGCTCTTACAATCAGAGCAGTCACTCAAGGTTTCCGGGTTAAAAAAGAAAGTCGAAATTGCTATAAAAATAGGTACAATATAAGACACGGAGCTCAAACCGTACGATCGATTTTCACGAGGTTCTCCACTTATCTCAAGACTTATGATGTAATAACCATTTTTTCTAGTGAAATTTATTTAGAGAAGGCAGTCATTTTTTACAAATTATATATTTTCCTTACTGAAACTTTTGAATTATTTGATGTTTCGTATATTCAATTTTTATCAATAAAATGAAAGAAAATTTTCACTATTATAATTACCTGCTTTTAATATTATTGTTTCAAAAACCTACTCACCTTCACGTAAGTTTTTATGTACCGCAGGCAACAGTCGATACATGTCTCAAACATTTTAATACCACTCCATACCTTCTTATCTTTGAATACGATACTAAAGTCGATAAAGTCTGTACATTGCTGTATTATCTGGTTGCTAAGCATCCAAAATAAACCACTAATCTTTTCCCTAGTGTTGTAGTAACCACTATTAAGCCAAATATATCGGAAGGTATGTAAGATTGGCTCTAATTTATCAGGAATTTCCGATGGATTTTTAAGCAAGCGAAGATCTTCACATGGTTTAACAATTATCTGCAATAAATACAAGAAAACTAAAATTCACATAATGATTAATCGATCCTGATCTTCTTTCTCCACAATTTGTTACATAATTGGCGAATCGTGCCTACTAAAAACCTAGCTAAAGTGATGGTCACAAATCTGAAAAGGTACCGAATTCTCGTCCCAACAAGGACAACGGGGAACGTTAAAGTCGAAGAAAATTGCACACATCCACATTCATTGTGGTTGGGGGATAAAAACAGTTACTAATGTTTATTCATTTATAAACAATTAGACTTTGAAGTTATGTGGAGAATGATTGATTGCGTTGACTGTTACTTGGTGAAAGTTTAAATCCATATTAAGTAAAACACAATTAAACTTTTCACAATTATTTTTATTTTTCACAATTATAGTTTCGCTACACTGTAGCTTTTTCAAGTAAGCAGAATTTACTCACTTGAAAAGGCTACAATGCAGCGAAATTATAGTTGTGAAAAATAAAAAAATTGTGAAAAGTTTAATTGTGTTTTACTTATCTGGAGAATTCCTTCCTATTGATCTTCTACTAATTATTATTCTCCTGTAAGCTGTTTGCTTCACGGCTCCTGTTGAGAAAAATTTCAACTGTGCTTTTTTGTTATAAAATAATGAGGGGTAGATGCGTGTTCGTTGCTAGATGAACAGAATAGAGCTAACTCAGGTAGCGGCACTTGTAGAAAATATTAAAAATCTATTCAATTTTATACGAGGATGGATCAAATATAAACGAGCCTTTGTTCATAAAACATTTATTTTGAAAATTTTCACAAAAACACAAATTTCTCTATTTTTCGACATATCCCCCTTGTTTGATTACACATTTTCCCCAACGGATTGGTAGTTTTTTCATCTCGTTTTCATAAAAAAGAAGCAGGGCGGGAGTCTATCCAGTTGCGCACAAACGCCTCCACATGTTCATCAGTCTGAAATCGCTCGCCTCCTAGTGATTCTTTGAGGGGCCCAAACATGTGGAAATCACAAGGGGATAAGTGTGGGCTATATGGATGGTGCTCCGACTGAGTCTAGTGCATTTCACTGATTTGGGCCTGCGTTAAAGCTGCGATGCGAACTCGAGTAGCTTTTTCATCTTCACTCGGCAACTTTGGGACCCAGGAGAGCTGAAATTTTTCGGAATCCCTAGTTTTTTGTTGTGATTGTGTGGACAGTCCCATAGCTCATGTCGAGTTCAACAGATATCTGAAGCACAGTGGCGTGGTGGTCCCCTTCAATAAGGTTTTTAACGCGTGCAATGTTAACCGGCGATATGCAGGTGCGCGGACGACGAGGATGATTTACATTTTCGACACGATTACGCCCTTCGTTAAGTTCTTTGCACCAAACTTTTACCCGTTGCCACGAAAGCGTTTCATTTCCGAACTGTGCTAGCAATCTGCGCAAAATTTCAGCTGGTTTTACGTTTTCACGTGTAAGAAAATTAATAATAATGTATTGCGCAACGCTGCTATGCATCTCTTTCTCACTCATTGTGATAGCTACTAACCCAGCAAACACAGCAATATGACGAGTCGTTTCCGTATCACTTAATATCCCCACTTCAAGTTGGTCACGCCCGTATGGGCCTTGAACAACTATCCGGCGCTCAATTTAAAAAGGCTCGTTTATATTTGATCCGCCCTCGTATATTGAAAATCTGTGCTGTAGAATAATCTTTTTAAGGATACTTTATGACCATGCCATAAAGTTATTTGTGCATTTCATGCCCTACGATAAAATTGTATAACATCTACAGATTTTAAAAATGGGATTGTTGACATGTTTAAGAGGCTCATATATCAATATAAGTAGGTACCTGCAAAAATTCAATATTCGACTTAGCTTCGGCCAGGTTTGCATCTATCTCTTCCGATAGTGATGTGAATTGTTTAACATACGAAGACTGAACAGCATTTAATAAATAGCAAATTTTTTTGACACTTGGCAGGTTTGTCTGATGTACAATTAGGCTCAAATTTTCATCTGAAATATAACAAAAATGTTAATATCCAAGTACCGGCGGTGTATCGCCATCTAGTGGGTATTTGCCATTAATAAAGTATTTTCTAATTTAGGAAAGTTTTGCAATATCCTTGGGTTTGGCCTTGGCGCTTTGAAGAAATCAAAAAGATCGAAATTGCGATCCACGTCTGATAGTTTGTATTTTCTGAGCAAGAACATAAACGTTATTATTAATCTGAATAATCAATTGCACTATTTAAAAAAAAAGTGAATCTGTCTAATTAATTAATACAAAAATGATTAAAGGGACAAACTAACTTTTTAAGCAGAATATGCAGCAAGGCAAAAAACCAAAACGAATAAAACCCGACATCTAAGAAGCAAAATATTAACGAGAAAATACATTACTTACTTATGAAAAAACTAGTTTCTTGTTCTTTTTTTCAGATACTAATGTTAATCCCTATACAAACATCTTAAAATTTCAAGTTTCAATGATAAGTATATCTTTATTTCTTATCTAAATTGTTGACTTGAAGTTATAAGTCTTAGGTGTTTAAGCAACTGAACTTGTTCGTCTTAAAAGACCTAGTTCCAATTCCAAATTTTCATTTTTTTGCCTATTTTTCCTTTTTGTATTTTTTCTTCTTTCATCATATTATTTGTAACGAATTAGGGTTTTCCTTAATCCAAAAACAAAATAATTTAAATTTTTGAATTTTCTATTCAAACTATAGGTCGATTACTTATAACACATTTTATCATTGCAATATGATTAATCAAAAACGTACAGCTGCTAAACATGTACATAAATCTTTGTTAAATTGATAAACTTGAAGTTTTCAGAAGATGTGTAAAGGCATGCTATTGAGGTGAGAAAGGCCAGCTTTTTAGATTATTTATTTATAGCTATAAAAATTAAAAATGGAACAATCTTTTTATTAACAATTTGCTTCTTGGATGTTGGATTGAGTCATTTTGATTATTTTTCTGGCTACAACTTTTGCTTCAAAAGTTTTTTATTCGGCGCATCAGATCACCTCTATGCTCCACACTGATTTAGTGATTTTATCTAACGAATGCTTCATTAGAAGGAAATGCCCACTATGCGTTTTCTATATTTAAATTTAATATCAACTCGTTCTTAAAGATCTCCGATTTGGTCAATACTAGTGAAATTAAATAAATTCAAAATTTTGCTATCACTTTTGATCCAGAAATGTAGATGTTCTTCATTAGAGAAAATATATACATACATCAAGTATTGGATTGTTTCAGCCTTTACAACATAATTAAAAATAAAAACAGTACTACTTCATAATGAGCAAGAGATTAATAGAAGATGTAATGGAATCGGCCTTTACTTGATGAAAGTTACTCATAGTAGAAATTAGACAACAATAATACTTTCACAAAATTATTTAATGCACGACAATTGTTTCGCCATTACACATCAGGTAATAGTACAATCTTCTAAGGGTTGAGTTACTTTACAGCAGTGGGGAACGGGAAGAATTAGTACTACCTAATTTACAAGAAATTTTTTAGCAATTTTAAAAATTTTTTTATATATTTAATACTACCAAATATACAGGAATTTTTGTGACAATTTCGAAAATTTTTTATAAATAACAAATAAATATAATTCTCGATTATTTATGACAAAAAATATAATTAGTTTACAATGTATTTACAATTTTAAATTAAGTAGTGGTGAAAAGTTAATGTCTACTTTATCATTTATCAGTAACGTAACAAATATATAAAGTCAACCCTCAGAACATTGTACCATTGCCTAAAGAAGCTACTGTGATAGCAAAACAATTGTCATGCATTAAATAATTTTGTGAAAGTATTATTGTAGTTTAATTTCTACTATTAATAGAAGTCAGATCTATATGGTAGATACAAATCAGATCATACAATTCTCGATTTATCTAATCATTTTACAGAAGAATGATCTAATACTGAATAATGAGTCAAAAATAGAATGAAACAATTACAAAACTTGCACAAATGCAGTAATTTACGATTTAATGTCCCTGAAAGTATGAAATGCAGTATCGTTACAATGCGTTAATTTTATTATCTAAACGCCTACATAAATAAAGTTAATTAAGCAAACTATCAGATTTAACAAAGTTATAAAGCACATTAGATAATTTAAGAGTTGTCTTCTGGAATTAGATAATTCAAATCCAAATTTAATGAAATTTTATTGAAGCTCATATGAAACTAATTTGAAATTTTTATCCCTTAAATGAGGTAAAACAATTTATTCTGATATCCATGCAAATTAAAACAAGATTCTATGCATTAAAAGCAAATAAAATTCTAATTATTATAACCTTTATTGAACCTGCATTTACTTTTGCAACAAATATTTAGCATTTTTTTGACCAGCAGTGAATTTATCTGGTTCATAATATTAAGATTAGTTATGCAAAAAGTGAATGGCCATACCTTCTGTACAGGGTCAGGTGGGGTAATTGTGAACAATTTTGGAAGTTTGGCTTTTGAAGCTGGATGTATCTTAGATGAAGATTAAATTTAGGCCACTACATGATTAATTTAGGTCCTTGTTTAGTTTTAAGTCAATTTCTGTTGTTAAATTTATATCTAAATTCGGATTTTTCTTGCAAAAAAACTTCAGTTTACAATTACCCCTTCACTTATTAACGCAATCGAAAACTAAATGTGAACAATCATCTTGTTTGTACTGGCTTTATAAAGGTTTTTAATGGGGCAAAAGTGAACAATTCGTTTTCAAACGTGAATTCCAATAAAAATTATATTTATTAAGCCGTGTTCACAATTACCCCGAAAATTATATATTATATAGAAATATTTTCACTGTTTAACATAAAATATTGTACACTCTTCCTCTGCTGTTTAGCGCGCTACACCATCCAACCGTCAAAAGTCAACACCACAGTCACTAATTCACAGTCCTATTCCATCGAAATAAAGAGCTGGTTTACAATTACCCCGGTTTTACAATTACCCCACCTGACCCTATTCTATATTCAAAATGAGAGACCACCAGGGACCAAAAACAATATAAATTCCCAGAAGGATAATATAAGAGATACCTATTCTTCTTAGTTTCCAATTGTCTCTTAATCTTTTATTTTATTATAATGGACTCCGGTTACAATATTATTTTTTTGTTATTTTTGTTTGGAATAAAAAGGGCTTACATCTGTATTTCCAAAATTCGTATTCTTCAACCGGGCAGAGCATTTCGTCTGTACTACCCTGTTCAAGATCTTGTAAACTAAGTCGTATTTGTCTTGTCCAGTATACAACAACACTTTCGAGCCGCTTGATAAGTTCTTTATCTCGAGATCCGATATCAACATCGATGTCATCAGCCTCAGTTGGCACATACAAAATACATAGTCCGTACATTCTATAATGCTGGTCAGTTAATCGAGCCAAATAGGTGTGCATCTTAGAGAAGATGTCAGCTTTTATAGCTAAAATTTGTTGAGGAAATTATACCATACTTCATTTTATCGCAATTTAAAAAGGGTCTTACTGAGTAAAATGACAAAAAAAGAATAAAGCCCTTACAGAAATCGATTATAATCATGCAGGAAAACTTTTAGAAAATTTTTAAACCTCTAGGTCTTGAAATAAGCACGTATGAGGGTTTTGTCAAAATTTTGGATGCCAAATTCAAATTTTTATAAGCGTTAGAAAATCGTAAAAAGCCACAAAAAATGAACTAAGTATAAGGTATATAATCACCAAAATCGCAAGTCAGTGTGTCTATGACTCCAAATAAGAACGGGGTAGCATTAGGATCTCGTAAACGCTAAGAGGTACGGAGTCGATTAACTTACTGCACATATTTGAGCCTAACAACATGCCGTGTAGAAAGTTTTAAAATTCCGAGCAGTTCCGGAAAAACCGAAATTTTCAGAATTTGGTATTTCTCCTGACTTTATTTGAAAACGGATTTCAAAATAAGCTGCACTTCTGTATTGCAACTTTTTTCGTCCTATCCAATGGTGGTAACACTTTTGACGCTTCGTCTTCGACCATCATTAGTTTTATATTTTTGTAATACGGCTGTGTCATTTTTACGACAAAATCTAAAACCATTTTTACTTCTTAATTAGATAATATTACACTTGTAATTGCTTAAACACGTTTTTAGTTTATATTAGTCATAGTATACAGCATTAAACGCCACCAAAACCTTTAGTAAAATATTTAAGTGCAATATTTGAATTTTTTCAATGTCTCTACCTAAGAATATAAACAAGGAGTATGAAGGTATAAAATTCACCCTATACAAATAATTCATAGTTTTTCATTTTGTGTTCAACTCTCGATTGATCTATGAAAAATCTAAATAATATTTCTGATATTGTAATTTAATTATTATTTATGGTCAAAACGAATAGAAAAATTCGCCAAAATTTTGATTTTTAATTGTTCTTACCACGTTCCGCTTATTTTAAAAATCTGAAGTTTGAGATAATTTATAAGATTACAAAACAAAGGCCTTATTTTTCTTTCAGTACTCATTTAAAATATTGAAATGTTTGTGAAAGTTGGTGCCTAAAATTTATATTACTTTTAACACCAATTTAATTTTTTTTAATTAAAAATTAAAAACTAGCTGAGATACGCTTATAAATTATGTTGTCACCACATTTGCCTGAAAATATTACAGAAAGCTTTTTTTCGTCACAGCTAAGTTGAGAGAAGTCTAGAATCTAGATTATTACTTCGTTCAACAGTTAGGTAGTATTTAATAACTGAGCAAGTGCCTTAGCTTGCTCACGCCACCCCGCTCTGTAGCGACGAAAATATTACAGAGAAACTTATTTAATGGCCGATGTCTATATTTATTGTTACATGGTGGTCCTATTTTTCTAAAATTATATTTTTAATTATTTTATATTTCATAAATTACATTTGACATTATTATGGTATTCAAGATGTTGATTTTGCGAAACATGAAACCACCACACGTAACATCGACGTGGTTGCACTATAGAGGGAGTTTATAAGTAAGTCAGGAAGGTTAGGGTAGTTAAGCGGGTAACTGCTTTCATTCACTCACCCTAACGCTTTCCTGCATCCCAAAGTCTGCACCAGGTAAGTAGTAGATAGTATTGTTGTTGTGTTTATTATTAGTAGTTTATAAGTGTTACTTTGTGATACTTTATTTATTTTTTAAATAAAAACCGAATAGCAAACCACATGCTATTTGTGGCACTATAAAAGTACACGACATAAAAAAATTAAATTTATTCAAAAAGGATACTGTCCGGCCATGTCTCTTGCTTCAGAAATATTGGTAAAAAAAATAATTCTATATGCCTAAGGATGGAACCTTCCACTTTATAATCCACAGTGCCAAAATGAATCCTATCGTGGAATGTATCAACCTGAAATATTTCTCCAGGATCTCTATAAAAGAAGATTAAGTCATCAAAGGTGCACTCTGGATAACCCAAAGTGCAAAGCAAATTATTTTCATCGAAGCAGACAGTCAGCACTATGTTGGATGCATAATAAAAAAAGTTTTTAACGACATCCTTATTTGCTTCTGTCCAGTCTTCCTCACGTAAATCGTACAATGTTGTCATCCTCATAATAAATGACACAAGTTTATCAATTTCTTCCGGCGTATATTCTATCTTCTTTTCTTTTTCTTCATCTTCGGCTACTATTATCCTTACAGTCTTTTCTATAATATCAAGAAAGTGATAATAATTGCTCTTATTGGATACATATGCATGAAAATCAATAGGATATGTTAATAAGTTAAAGAATCCTAGAGGAAATGTTGATTTTTATTGCAGCAATTGCTCAAACAAGAAATTTTACAAAAGACAGTTAATAAGTTCAATAGCGCTAATATCTTTATTAGAAACCAATAACGATGCAAAATTTTTATATTTCGCATTATTGTAAAAATTATCCTGTAGAATGAATATAATAAAAAAACACGTGCTTAATGTGCTTGATTTCCAGAAAAAAAAGGAACCATCGTTACACGGCTAAGGAAATATTTAAGAGCCATTAAGCGCCGAAGAGATTACTAAAAAGTTAGACAGTTATAAATCAATCATAATTTACACTTTACGCATTAATAATGAGTATTTGGCAAAAATTTATACCGGGTGTCCCATTTTAAATTACTCACTTGAATGTTTCGTCAGAGAAATTACCAATGGAAAAATAATTTCTACAAAGGTTGCAGAGTTTAGAGGACACCGGATCTTGAACGCGACATTCAAATGAAATGCGACCTTCAAGCTCATTTGAAGGTCACTTCGGTTTTCTTAAATAGAAACGCCCATTTGTGACCCCGGATTCAGAAAGAAGGCACAACTTTACGTTCGCGTAGGTCTCCAGTTTTTTTGATGTGAAACATCTATAGCCGCGGGTAAATCGGATTGTTGGCGTGGCGATCATGGCAATTGCTATAGTAAACTAGAAGATGGAAGTGAATTACTTATGATTGTTGTGTACATTTCACCTAATAAAAAAATTAATGATATTTCATTTTTACATGAGAAATTTTTTCCGTATCTACACTCACAGAAGTTCAATCATTTTTGAAACCAATAAAGATAAACTACCATTGGTTTTAGATGGAGATTTCAATGTAAATTTTGCTAAATATGAATCAATGCCATTAATTACGTTCCTCCAAAAAGAATTTCAATTGCAAAGTAATAACAATCCAAGAGAACCTACTACCAGATATGCAACAACAACAACAATAGATGCTGTTTTTATTAGATGTCTTGATAATGTTATGTCGAATACTTTTGTAATATACTTCAGTTATCCTCGACCAATTATCACAGTAATGCTGTCGGAGGCAACATGAAATATAACTGAAGTCACTGATTAAAAGAATTGAGTTGTCGCAATTTGAAATACATTTTTGAGTTTTTAATTTTTGTATTTAATAAAAATAAATGTTTATTAAATAAATAGTCATCATTTTGTGGAAAAATTCGTAATATTTGATTTTTTCTTAATATTGTCTTTCATGCATATTACTTTTGCAAACTCGATGTTTCACATCTGCCATGCGTCCCGTGACGGCTCACATTTTTTTTTCTTTTAAATGAAATGTAGAGGTTATTTCGAATACAAAGCATTTCAAACTAAGCATCTGAATATCTTATCAGGGAAGCCACCAAACTGAAAGTAACTTCTACAGATGTGGTTAAGTTCGGAGAGGAGATCATGATCATCCCCTTAAAAGTCAAATCTACTTTGAATGGATATTAAGACCCAATTTTGGTCCATCTCATTAAGGACAGAAACGCAATGAACCCCAGCAGTAGTAGTCAGATTTGTTATCTGTCCTGCTAAAATAATATTTTTGATTTTTAAGGGCTTATAAGGACTTGCATTATAAAAAAAATTCAAATAGGTATTCCCATCATTATTATCAATGCAATACTGTATTCATAGTTTAAAGTTAGTAACTGCGGATGCTTGTAATGCGTTGCTTCATATTTCATTGTAACAGCCAAATATTGCTTATTGTTAGTTAAATCAAATAATTACAGCAGGTATACAGTTCTGTGAAAACCAAATGGTTGGAAATTTTATACACTCGCCTATCACTTTAAGTGATCACATGTACAGACCCTTCAAGTCGGGGCTGATGCACCCTGGTAGCCAGACAAGATACCTACTAAATATTTGTATACAACTAGGGACAGACGTTCGGTAACTGCACTCCTGCTCGTTCTACTTATTTGTTTAACCTCGGTGAATTGCTTTTTGAAAAGATTTTAAAATTTATTTATTTATATTTGGTATTTTGTTAAAAAAGAACACTTGTTTGTTAGTTAATTATTTATTTAAAAAAATTAAATGCAATTCCTAATTAAAAGATTCCCAACCGAGGGAGAGTTATTACCGATTGCTTGGGAGCGTAGGCACTGTTTTGAATAGTGTCTTTATACACGTATGCATAACTCCTCCGCCCTTTAAGATAAAAATTTTTTTTTGAAAAATAAAAAATTTTATTAAGTTAATTTATAGGAAAAAATGTTTTTATTTAATGCTTTTAATCCTTCTTCATTATTCTCAATATTACGCTTTCCCCTTACAGCCTTATTAATAATAAGTTGAACATGTTTATGTTTAAAAATACATATAATAGTTATAATGATAATTATAATGGTTATGATAATAAAAATACTAAAACTATTTGTCCAGACTGCACTAGTTCTCATAACATGTTCTAGAGGTTCATTACCTTGTAATGTTAATTTTGATAATTGATCTAGATCCATTGATTTTAAATTTAGTTGAATTGGATCCACATTAGCTATGGCATCCGTTAAAAATGGTAAATATACAGGGTCTTCATTTAAACTCTGCTCTAAATTAATGTATTTAAATTATCTCGTGATAAATGAACAAGAAAATGGCAATGTTATCAAAAACACGCCTTGTAGTTTATGTACTTCTTCAGTACCGCATTTTATGTGAACTAGCGTCTCTTTTGGGACTATTATAAGATACTTTTCGTCGTTGATGCTTTCCACTAATAGGTCATTCACTTTCACTGGTACATTTTTACACATCGGGGTTTGTTGCACTTTCAATAAGTTCTTTATACAATTGTCCTGTTGGTAATTTTTATCTATTTGTTTTAAAGAACAAAAATACTGTTGTATGAAATTACATCTTTCTTTCAGGTAGTAAATGTTATCGTCAGCAATTGCTGCGTACGGTGTAGGCGATATGATTATAGTATTATTATGCGTTGGTATTGAATATAAATGATATAAGCTAAATTGTACGTTATCAAGAATTGGTACATGAAGTAGAAAGACAATATGATTGCGATTAATATAAAATTCGACAGAAATTGTCTCTATAAATAAAACATTATCATCTGAGTAAAATGTAGTCGGGTCATTAAATTTTGTTATGGTTTTTTTCATTTGAGAAATTTGTTGTTCGTTAATTATACTTAAATGCAATTTATTTAAAGATGCAAAACCAATTGCCGTTTGTATGTTACTCACTAAAACTTCCAATTCTGTTAAAATATTTTCCAAAATAAATACTTCTGTTAAAATTGCTTCTTGTTCCCGTACTAAATTAATTGTATTTTCTACTTCTATGAAATTATGAGATATGTTCTTTAAGATTAATTCATAGCTTTCAATTACTTGCTTGTTTATTGATATTTGTTTATTAAAAACGCGTTATTATATTTTCTTGATTTACTTTTAAAGTATTAATTGCGTTATCATAAGGTTCGCTATTATTTGCGTCTAATGTTCCGGAAACGAATTTAAAAACCGATCCGAGAGCATTAATTAGACGTCTTTTATTACGCACCGTATTAAATATATCTTGGTGTATTAGTGTAACTTGCGATTTTAAGTGTGTATATCTTTGTTTTAATATATGTATTTCTCGCATTATGGGAATGTTTTCCCTAGAGTGTGTTTTTAATGAGAGTATATTATTATTATTATTATTATTATAATTAACCAGAAAATACATTAAGTTACAATCAAGATATGGTGTAATTATATCTGACGAACTCGCTGCCTATAAAGGTATATTTATATATTTTTCGAAATTATTCATATTATCTTTTAGTGGTTCTAAATGAAAATTCTGTATAAAGGTGTGGTGTGTAATCTGTACCTTTGCGTTTCCTTACTTTAGTGGTAAAATGCCAAGGTTGTCTTTCAAATTTTTAATTTCCACTTGTTGTTAGGATTGTAGCGACCAGTGACACCGAACGTGTGTGCGATAACAATTTGTGTACATGTACTTCTTATCGCTAACATGCTTACGGCGTTGTCACCGCGCACGGAACTTTTATCAACGTAAACTTACAAGCTCCAGCGACAAGTGACAAGATCAATTCTGGAATCATCGCAGACATTCTAATTATTATTCATCATTCGGGAATAATCAGGATTTCCTTTTCGAATCATCTAGAAAGTTCGAAAGGTGTATATAAAGTGATCGTCTTTAGGTCGAAAAAACAGTAGTCGTGAGAAACCATCAGTGCGCGAATCAATGCGATAAATAATAGACAAGTGATATAAATAAATTGTTATATAAATAAGTGAATTGTTCTAATTTAAATAGTAGTTCTAAGTTAGTGTTTAAGTGTTATATAAATAGTGTTAAATAAATAATTGTTTAAATAAATATCTTTGACTAGAAAATTCGTTACAATTGGTGTCAGGTGTGGGGTCTGCGAATCGATCCCCCAGAGAATTTTCTAGTGTAATAAAAATACAAAATAAATAAAAATGCCGAGAAATTTGTTCGAGTTGAAAGTCGCCGAACTGAAAAGCGAACTGGAAGAGCGAGACGAAGATACGGAGGCTTTGCTACGAGAAGGCTTCGATCCCAGCACATATAAATTTGAGGACGAATTTGAAAAGTCTTCTTTAAATCTTTTTCCATTATTCTCATGTGGCTTACGGACATGCTTCACAACCGGCATAGTCTGAAGATATGTTACTTTTTAACCGACTTCAAAAAAGAAGAGGTTCTATGTTTGACTGTTCGTCTTTTCTTATGTGTGCACCGATTTCTCCGTCAATTGCGGACCTATTTTGTTTTTTTTTTTTTTATTTAAAAGAGTATATTCTTGGGGTGATCCTATCGTCACCAAGTGAGAGACTTGATCGAAGTCGAGGCCAATCCTTAATTTGTTTTTTATTTATTAATAACAGTTAGCGATAATTTAATTAGTATATTTAAGAAACCAACAAAAACTAGCAACTAAATAAACTATGTATTTATAGTCATACTGACGACAGGCTGACGACAATTTCTGTCTGCTTATAACTAATAGGTACATCCCCACCATGCAAGCTAAAGTCGTTTCACACGTTAGTCGAACTATAACGTAAAGTTCTACTATAATACGCCACTTTGATTAAAGTAGTTTTCTAATACCATAATCACTATTTATGTACATTTACACTTAAAGAAAATTAAACTGACTTCGAAACAAAATGGTACTAAAAACAGTATTGTAGCGACCAGGAACTGTACGAGTGTGCGATAACAATTTGTGGCATATACTTGTTATCGCTAACTTGTTTATGACACAGTCGCAGCGTACGGTTCCTTTATTGTTATCAACCTACAAGATGTAAAATCTTTATCCAGCGACAAGTAACACGACCAATTCTGGAATGATCGACGACTTTCTAATTGTTACTCATCATTCGAGAATCGTCAGGATTTCCTTTTCGAATTGTCTAGAAAGTTCGAAAGGTGTATATAAAGTGATCGTCTTTAGGTCGAAAAAACAGTAGTCGTGAGAAACCATCAGTGCGCGAATCAATGCGATAAATAATAGACAAGTGATATAAATAAATTGTTATATAAATAAGTGAATTGTTCTAATTTAAATAGTAGTTCTAAGTTAGTGTTTAAGTGTTATATAAATAGTGTTAAATAAATAATTGTTTAAATAAATATCTTTGACTAGAAAATTCGTTACAATTGGTGTCAGGTGTGGGGTCTGCGAATCGATCCCCCAGAGAATTTTCTAGTGTAATAAAAATACAAAATAAATAAAAATGCCGAGAAATTTGTTCGAGTTGAAAGTCGCCGAACTGAAAAGCGAACTGGAAGAGCGAGACGAAGATACGGAGGCTTTGCTACGAGAAGGCTTCGATCCCAGCACATATAAATTTGAGGACGAATTTGAAAAGAATCTGGAAAAGAAATTAAATGAAAATTCAAAAGTCCTGGAAGAAAAATTCGAAGGAAATGTGGAAGAAAAACTGAAAAACTTCGAAGAAGAAACAAGAGAGAAATAAACAAAAAGCTGAGAACTTTACACGAAAGATTGGCCCAACTGGAAGAAATGGTTCTGAATCCAGAAAGACGAGAGACCAGTCACCAACTTACGGAAAAGGGGCATAGAAATCCCCGACGTGAAAGAAGAACAGGTCATCTTCTCCAAGGTGCATATGAAGCTACCTACGTTTGACGGAAAAACATCATGGACCACGTTTCTGACGCAATTCGAGGTGGCTGCAAAAGCCTACAAATGGACGCTAGAAGAGAGAGCTTCTTCACTCGCTCTTGCTCTGCGTGATGGTGCTGGCGAAATTTTGAACACGTTGCCACCGGAAGAACTACTAGACTATCATCGGCTAGTGAAAATATTAGAAATGCGATACGGCCAAGCACATCTGACGGCTGTGTACCATGTGCAACTAAAAAACCGACAACAGAAGACAGGAGAAGGTCTTCAGGAATACGAGGCGGATATCGCACGGTTAGTCCGACTCGCCTTTCCGGGTACGGCTGATGACACACTGGAAAGATTGGCCGTTGACGCGTTTATTGACGGACTAAAGGACGACGATATACAACAGCGACTCCGACTGGACCGGCCGAGGACTTTGGTGGACACATTGGCCCGTGCACTGGAATACGACTTTGTCAAACAGGCGTCACAACGACAATGTCGAGTCCGGGAATTAAAAGAAGAGTCAGCCGGTCGGGACGATAGACAAGATAGACTGGAGGAGATGATCCGCCGAGTAACGACTAAAATAGAAAGGAAGCCCAGACAAGTCAGGTGCTGGAACTGTGGGAAGTTAGGCCACGTGGAAAGCAGCTGCAAGAGTCAGAGATCTGCTTCTCAAGAAGATAAGCCCCGCGTACCGGAACTAGTCAGGATTAGCGCGGCGCCGGCGGGGCAAATGTCGATCCCGGAGCAAGAAGCCCCAGGTCTAGTCGCACTTACAAAAATAATGAAAGATAGAGCTGATATCCTTTTCCTTACGGGACGTATAAATGGGAAACGGTGTTCGTTTCTACTGGATATGGGAGCAAGCAGGACGATTATACGAGCCAACGTGATGACTACAAGCAAGCTTCAACCGACCCAATGGAAGCTACGTACGGCCACCGGAAGAATGGTAGTTGTCCATGGTGAAAGCTACGTCAAGATCTGCATAGGGAAGACCTCCTTCCGACAATGCGTGCTTGTAGCCGAAATTGACGACAACGTCATTCTGGGCTTGAACGTGCTTCGAGAATATAACTTTTGTTTGAGTTTTCAAAGAAAAGTCGTGACCTTAAATGGAGAAGAATGTAAGTTAGCTACTCAGGACACCGTACCATCCCATGTCAGAAAGCTAGAAACAAGAACAGAAGACACGCAACGCATACCAGAAGCCTTGTCGAAATTGTGCCAAGACGCAGGTGGCAAATGTAACCCTAACCAACGACGTCAAATAAAAGGATTACTAAAAGAATACCAAGACGTCTTTGAAGTAGAAGGTGGCAAGAAGGGACGAACCAACGTCGTCCTGCACAAAATAAATACTGGCGAGGCACAACCCATCCGTCAGCGACCGAGGAGACTACCACTGGCCAAGAGAGAAGAGGCTGAGAACATTATCAGTGCAATGCAAAGGGACGGGGTAATAGAACCATCTACTAGCCCCTGGACATCGCCGGTAGTTCTGGTCAAGAAAAAGGATGTCTCGACACGCTTCTGTATGAACTACCGCCAATTAAACAATGTGACGAAAAAAGACAGCTATCCCTTACCACGTATCGAAGACACCCTGGATACTGTGACAGGGTCAACGATATTTTCCACCTTAGACCTCAAGAGCGGATACTGGCAAGTGGATTTGGGCCTGGATGCCAAAGAGAAGACGGCGTTTTCCACCGAAGCGGGGCTGTGGCAGTTCAAGGTGACGCCGTTCGGGTTGTGTAACGCACCAGTCACCTTTGAGCGACTGATGGAAACAATCTTGGTTGGCTTAATTGGGAAGACTTGCCTGGTATACCTCGACGACATCATCGTAGTCGGGAAGGACTTCAACGACCATCTGAAAAATTTGGAAGAAGTTTTCCGAAGACTCCGTGATGTCCACCTAAAGCTAAGCCCCAAGAAATGTCAGCTGTTCCAGGAGATCGTCAATTACTTGGGGCATGTAGTATCCGGAGAACGGCGTTTCAGTCGACCCACAGGAAGTTAAGGCCGTGCAAGAGTGGCCTGTACCTGCTGACGTCCATCAAGTCAGAAGCTTCCTTGGACTCTGCACCTACTATAGACGTTTTGTTCCCGGATTTGCTAAAATTGCTAAGCCTCTGACACGACTCACAGAAGAGAGTAGACCATTTTGTTGGGAGCAAGACTGCCAAGCTGCCTTTGAACAACTAAAGAAAACCCTCTCTTCTACACCTGTGTTGAGCTATCCTCTACCAACTGGAAAGTTTATCCTGGACACCGACGCTAGCAATATTGGAATTGGCGCGGTTCTGTCACAAATACAGAATGGTGAAGAAAAAGTGATCGGCTACTTCAGCAGAACTCTATCCAAACCAGAACGGAATTACTGCGTAACCAGACGCGGATTGTTAGCCGTAGTAAAAAGTGTGGAGCATTTTTACAAATACCTCTACGGAAGAAAGTTTTTGCTACGAACCGACCATGCCGCGTTGAAATGGCTGCTGAATTTCAAGAATCCCGAGGGCCAAGTAGCCAGATGGATAGAGAATCTGCAAGAGTACGACTTTGAGATAGAACACCGAGCGGGAAGTAGCCATAAAAACGCCGACGCCTTATCCAGAAGACCTTGCCCGGATAATTGTAAACACTGTCAACGCGTCGAGGAACATGAAGAGGTTAGGAGGATAACTATCCTGGACGAGCAGTGTCAGCCCGACAATATTAAGGCAGAACAACATTCCGACGTGTTCCTAAAAATGTTCCTGGACTGGAAGAAAGAAGGCAGAAGACCAACCTAGCAGGAAGTGGCTGCCAAGTCAACAGAAGTAAAATCCTTGTGGGCTTAATAAGATTCCGTTAAAGAAGAAGATGTCTCCTGAAACGCGTCGTTGAGAATCAAGATGGCACAGAAAGCAGACGTCAGCTCGTGATACCGAAAAGCTTGGTAAAATAAGTTCTGCAGTGCCTCCATGACGACTTGAACTACAGCCCTACATCCTCAATCAGACGGCATGGTAGAACGAATGAACAGGACCATTAACAAGTACCTGTCCAAAATGGTCTCCAAACATCAACGAGACTGGGATCGTTATCTGCCATTGTTCCTTTTGGCATACCGATCTTCCGTACATGAAACGACTGGACAAACACCAGCAAGGGTACTGTTTGGCCGAGAGTTGCGACTACCATGCGACTTAAAGTTCGGGTGCAAACCTGGCGAAGACGTGGCTGGAGAAGATTACGTCAGTGAACTTCGAAGACGATTGGACGACATCCATGACGAGATACGTTCCCATATGCAGATAGCCAGTGACCGGATGAAGGACGCATATGACATTAAGGCCACTGATGGAGGATTCCATGAAGAAGATTTGGTGTGGCTTTATAATCCGAAGCGTCAAAGGGGTCTTTCGCCGAAGCTGCAACAAGATTGGGAAGGCCCGTATAAAGTTGTCAAACGAATCAACGACGTAATCTACCGAATAAGACGTACTCCCAATGGAAAACCAAGAGTAGTCCACTTCAACCGTCTGGCTCCATATGCTGGGGACAACCACGAAGAAGCTCGAGTTAGAGTTGTGCAGGCTCGATCGCCAGAGCCCCAATACGAAGAATTTATGGCCGAACAGAGCTTACACCGTAAAGCCCGATTTGGAGTCACCACTGAAGTTCAGCAGGACTTATTAGCCGTCCCGAAGGAATACTCGCTGGCCCATTGCGTGGCAAGAGATTTGGACATGAGCCGTCGGAAGAAGTTTGGGCGACCACTGATGCTACTCGACCAAGTCAAACATGGAAGAAAAGTATTGCAGTTACTCGATGGGACGCGATCCATCTTCTATCTAGTCACCAAAAGCAAGTCGTCGGAGAAGCCTGCCTACCACTCCTTATGGGACTCCCTGATAGAACTAAGAGAGCGGTTGCTGCACGCTAACATCCTGAAGCTAGCAATACCGAGGATCGGATATGGGCTCGATGGTCTGGATTGGAGGGTGGTTAGAAACATGCTGGAGGTTTTATTCCGATACACTGGAATAGAAACCTTGGTGTCCACCTGACAACCGAATGCCGAAGCGAATCCACCTGCAAGTACCGGCATGATCCTCTGAGGGAACGGCAGAATGTGATCCGGGACGGATCACCCTTAGTAGGGGTAGATGACAGCTTCTAATTCAGAGGATGAGAGGGTTGTGATTTGTGACAATTGTGACGTAATTGTAATTGATAGAATGTCGTTCAATGTCATATGTCTACTACAGTAGGGAGCGTATTTATCATCTATTGCTAGAAAGCCGTTTCTATTTCAGAGGGCGAGAGGGTTTCGATTTGTGATAATTTTGACGTAATTGTAATTTGTGGCTCAAGGTTATGATTCATATGTCTACTACAGTAGAGGGTATATTCTATCAACGATTGTGTCTTTTCAACGTTGTCGGTTGATTGAAATGTCTACTATAGTAGCGATGGCGTAAGCCACGCCTACGCAGTCGGGTGACATCTTCTTGAAAGCCTTTCGATGCTGTGACAACGGTTGTTGAAATAGGTGGTATGGTGTTGTAGAGAGCGAGGAGGTCGGTTAAATAGTAAATATGAATTGCAGACGCAGCATTAGCTCCACGTGACTTTTATTGCATCCGTGGATACCTTCACACACACACGCACACACAGACACATACATCCAAAGTAAATTTGAGGCTTACTTACTATAAGACTTTATTTTAACATCAAAATATTGTTTATTATTTATAATCCGCGCAAATTGTTTATGCGCATTTTGATTTAATTATTTACTGATTCCTGTTCAAACCTATTTTAAGATTTATATGTATCCATCATTTGTCTATTGAAAGATACCGCAGTACTTTCAAGGGCGGCGGTATGTTCGGTTAGTTTCGATTTAGCTCGTCAATGAGTGTTCTGTGTGTGCGTATTTTTTGTTATCTGCCGCACTGCCGTTTTATTGCTTTGGCGGTCTTTCGGCGTATTCAATCGGCTTTCGGCACTTTTTTTCTGATGTAGCTGTGGGGAAGGGTGGTCTTCACGAGACAGTATCGATGAATATAGAGTTTTTAGTTTTAACGAGAGACGAGCGAACATGTCACTCCATGCTCATGTGTACCCATGTATTTATTTATATATTTTATTTCATTAAAGTTGTAAAATTGAACACAAAATTTCTTAACCACCCCAAGTGAGGATTTCTTTAAAGTGTTACCTAAACAAAAGACCCTTACATTTATATTTTCTCTAGCACAGTTTGTTATATTACGTACTAAATCATGTGAATTACAAGATGAACAAGAGTATCCCTCTTCAAGCTTCTGAAGTGATGGACATTGTAGATTTTCTAAGTTGATAATATTGTGACAGATGTGTCATTCTGACATTGACAAGCGCCGACTGTGAAAATTGTGTGGAAGTAAACTATGACGCGTTCCAGAAAGTCCGAGAGTTGCTGGACGTTTCGAGAGTTGCCTAGAAACGTCCATAATATTATATAAGGAACAGCGTTGGACAGTTTAGTAGTATTCGATAGAAGAGAGCGACAGAGATAAGTTCGAAGAGAAGAAAAGCGATTGACAAGCGAAATAGTTATAGAGTTGTTGTTGTTATTGAAATAGTTATCGTATAGTTGTGTTATAGTTGATTTAATAAAAAGTGTTGGGAGAGAAAATACGTAAAATTGTAAATTACGTAACAATTGGTGTCAGGAGTAAGGATTTATGCCAGTAACAAGAAGTCAAGCGGCAAAAATGGAAGAGCAAATGAAAATTTTGATGGAAATGCTTAAAGAAATGAAGGCAGGCCAGGATGAAATGAAGGTAGAAATGAAAGAAGAAATTAAAGCAGGCAAGGATGAAATGAAAGAAGAAATTAAAGCTGGCAAGGATGAAATGAAGGAAGAAATTAAAGCTGGCAAGGATGAAATGAAGGAAGAAATTAAGGCAGGTCAAGATAAATTGATCGAAGATTTGAGAACAATAAAAATTGAGCAAGAAGGACTGAAAGAAGAGTTAAAGGAAGTAAGAGTTAAAGTTCAAGAAGAGTTAAAGGAAGTAAGAGTAGTAGTTCAAGAAGAGTTGAAGGAAGTGAGAGTTGAAGTTCAAGAAGAGTTAAAGGAAGTAAGAGTAGAAGTTCAGGAAGAGTTAAAAGAAGTTCAAGAAGAGTTAAAGGAAGTTAGAGTAGAAGTTCAAGAAGACTTAAAGGAAGTAAGAGCAGAAGTTCAAGAAGAGTTGAAGGCCGTGCACAAAAAGTTTCAAAAGGAATTAGACGAAATGAAGGCCAATCTGAACGTTCAAGAATACCCAATACTAAAGAAAAGCGAAGAAGGAAGTGTAAGAATATCGAGAATAAAACCACCAACATTTGATGGGAAGATTTCTTGGTCAGTCTATCTTAAACAATTTGACGCTGCTGCCAAGGCAAATGAGTGGAATGAGATGGAGAAAGCCACTGCCCTAATCATAGCGCTACGTGGGGAAGCTCTCGACGTTCTGCAAGGTATACCAGAAATGCAACAAAACGATTTTAAAATTCTGGTGGACCGATTGGAGATGCGCTACGGTGATAAACATCTACAACAAATGTATCAGGCTCAATTAAAAAGTCGATATCAACGTAGCAGTGAAAGCCTTCAACAATTCGAAGCGGACGTCGAAAGGCTTGTGCGGTTGGCTTATCCTAGTGCCCCTCAAGACTTTACAGACCAACTGTCCACTCAAATGTTTGTCGATGGAGTGCGAGATGTCGAAATACAGCAAGCCCTGCGCATGTCTCGACATAAAACTGCAGGCGAAGCTTTGCCGCACGCACTGGAATATGAAGCAGCCAAACAAGCATCCAAAGGACATGTTAGAATTCGACAGATTGGGTTCAATTTTGATGAGGACAGCGAGTTACTTCGACAAGAAGTTGTAAAAATAGCTAAAGAAGTAATGTCTCCAAAACCGAAAGAAGAGATGAGTGAGCGCCCACGCTGTTGGACTTGCCACAAACAGGGTCATCTTTCACGAGATTGTCCCAAAAGAAAGAGAGAATTTACTTGCTGGAATTGCGGAGGTACGGGGCACTTGAGCAGCGGCTGTCCATCTGGAAGAAGACAGACGTCAGCCGCCAAAGGAAGCAAGCAGGGAAACTAAGAATAGCCGGCCTTACGGGGCGAAAGTCGGCTTTGCGTCCCCAAGCCCCAATCATCATCTCCGTATCGAAAGCAACCACCGATAATTCACTTACTGTGGATGGTTTTGTGGACGGCAGGAAATTAAAACTGATAGTGAATACCGGCGCATCAAGAACGATAGTTAACCCTCAAATAATCGGTAAATGGAGAATTCGACCGCTAACCATAAATGCTGTCTTAACAACTGCGACAGGGTAAACAACATCGTTTCATGGAGAATGCGAAGTGGTGATCGGTCTTGGAGACGCAAGCCTGTACCAACAAGTGCTGGTGGCCGATATCACCGACGACATCATTTTGGGACTCGACTTCATGGAGAGACACCGAATCCAGCTAGACATGGGCACAAAATGTTTACGAATAGGAGATCAAGAACTGCCACTACAAAGAAATGGGACTGATCAGCGAACACTACGGGTCGTCGTTGCTGAAGAACAAGTTTTACCTGGACACTCCGAAGCTGTTGCCCGAATTACAATAGAGGACAATGTCCCTTATGAAATTACTGGAGTCATAGAGCAAGACAACGAAGAATTGAGGCATAAGGCCATCCTTGTCGGAAGAACTGTGGTACAAACCGGCTCGACCACGATTCCAGTCAGAGTTGCCAATCTGAAAGGCTTTGAACAAAAACTTACGAAAGGAACACCAATAGGGACATTAGAACCAGTTACCACCATCAATCATTTGGACCAAATTAGAGAACAGAGGGAAGAAAACAAGAAGCTGCCAGAAGCATTACAAGAATTAATCAACAAGGCAACTGAACATCTTACTGAAGAAGAAACTCGAAAGCTAGAACACCTAATTCGAACTAACAAGAACGTCTTTGCGATTGATGACAGCGATTATGGAAGAACCAATTTAGCGTACCACCGAATCAACACAGGAGATGCAAGACCAATCAAACAGCCACCCAGACGAGTACCATGGGCCAAACGAGAAGAAGTCGATTAATTGATTAAGGACATGCGCGAGAAAGGGATAATAGAACCATCGAAAAGTCCATGGACGTCCCCTATCGTTTTGGTACGTAAGAAGGACGGATCAACGAGATTCTGTGTTGATTATCGACGATTAAATGAAGTAACACATAAAGACAGCTATCCTTTGCCACGAATCGACGACACGTTAGATTGTCTGTCCAGTGAAATTAAATGGTTCTCGACGTTGGACCTAAAAAGCGGATATTGGCAAGTCGAAGTACATCCTGAAGACAAGGAAAAGACTGCGTTTACTACTGGGAACGGTCTCTGGCAATTCAATGTAATGCCCTTCGGTCTATGCAACGCACCAGCTACCTTTGAAAGATTAATGGAGACAATTTTACAAGGATTGAATTGGGAAATCTGCTTGGTCTATTTGGATGATGTCATTGTGTTTGGACGAACGTTTGAAGACCATCTCGCCAATCTAAGCAGAGTACTTCAGAAATTCACAGCAGCAAAACTAAAATTAAATCCCAAAAAGTGTGCGTTGTTTAGAACTGAAGTGAAATATCTAGGCCATGTCATATCAAGTAAAGGCGTTGGTACAGATCCTGACAAGACCGAGGCAGTTCGTAAATGGCCGCAACCAACGAACCAGCATGAATTGAGGAGTTTCTTAGGATTATGTTCGTACTATAGAAGATTCGTGAAGGGATTTGCGGATGTGGCTCGCCCCTTGCACAGACTTACCGAGAATGGAGTGCCTTTTGATTGGACGAACACCTGTCAAGAAGCTTTTCAAGTTCTTAAAAATAAGTTATCTAACACCCCGATTTTGACTTACCCCGAATTTGGAAAACCATTCATAGTCGACACCGATGCGAGCAATGTGGGTATTGGAGGGGTTCTTTCTCAAGTTCAAGAAGGCAAAGAAAGAGTAATCGCATATTTTAGCAAGACACTGTCAAAGCCCGAGAATTGTGTGACCCGTCGAGAACTATTGGCCGCGGTGAAAACTATAGAACATTTCCACAAATATCTATATGGGCGAGAATTCCTGCTGAGAACTGACCACTCTTCTCTTAAATGGTTGCTGCAATTCCGAAACCCTGAAGGACAGGTGGCCAGATGGTTACAGCGTTTACAAGAGTACAATTTCAAAATTGAACATCGGCCAGGAAAACACCATGGTAATGCCGACGCCTTATCAAGACGACCATGCCCACGGAATAGCAAACATTGTTCTTCTGTGGAAAGAAAAGAAGGGTTAGACCAAGTTCCATGCCTACATACCACCGTGAAGAAACAAGAGAATTGGGAAGATACAGTGTTGATTGAGGAACAGCGAACCGATGATGACCTTGGACCCATCATGAAATGGAAGGAGGCAGGAGAATCTCGACCAACGTGGGCGGATGTAAGCCCCCTGAGTACTACGACGAAATGTTATTGGGCCCAATGGGATTCCGTAAAGCTCGAGAATGGAGTCCTTAAAAGAATCTGGGAAAGTCCGGACGGGACCAAGAAGCGATTACAAGTTGTATTGCCCAAGAAAAAGACGAAAGAAGTAATAAAAGAGCTGCATGCTGGGACTGGAGGTGGACATTTTGGTGTGAAGAAGACCTTAGAGAAACTACGTGAACGGTATTACTGGGTGAATGCTAGATTGGATGTGGAAGACTGGTGTAGAAGATGCGAAGTATGTGCTTCCAACAAAGGTCCGAGAACCAGAACACGAGGAAAAATGCACCAGTATAACGTCGGAGCGCCATTCGAAAGAATAGCCATGGATATCGCTGGTCCCTTTCCCCGAACTGAAGATGGCAACCGCTACATCCTCGTTGTGATGGATTACTTCAGCAAGTGGCCGGAAGCCTATGCAAACTCCAACCAGGATGCAACCACCGTGGCGGAGGCAATAATAAACAACTGGATCAGCCGATATGGAGTTCCTATGGAAATTCATACTGACCAGGGCCGAAATTTTGAATCAGAAATATTCCAACGAGTGTGTGAATTGATGGGAATAAGGAAAACTAGAACGACTCCGATGCATCCTCGGTCTGATGGCATGGTAGAGCGATTTAATGCGACTATAGAAAACAACCTGAGGATGTTCGTGAACGATCATCAGACCGACTGGGATCGCCACATTCCCTTATTCCTTCTGGCCTATAGGACATCCATACACGAGACCACCGGACAGACACCCTCCTGCGTGCTATTCGGGAAAGAACTGAGACTACCTGCTGATCTAATGTTTGGTCGACCTGAAGATTCTTCGCTGTCCACGGACGATTATGTGTCTAAACTACGCGAGCGGCTTAACACCATCCATAAAGCCGTCAGAACAAGAATTAAATTCGAAAGTGACCGGATGAAGACCCGCTACGATCAGCGAGCGAATTCCACTGGATTCAGGGTGGGCGATCGTGTATGGCTCTATAACCCAGTTCGCAAGAAAGGAAGGTGCCCTAAATTACAACGGAATTGGGAGGGCCCGTACAAAGTGATTACCCGGATAAACGATGTCGTCTACAGGATACAACGAGGCCCCAAATCGAAGATGAAAGTTGTACACCTCGACCGGTTGGCTCCATACACAGTGGAAGAAACTGATCGGGACGATCAGCGCTAGAGGGGGGGCAGTGTGACAGATGTGTCATTCTGACATTGACAAGCGCCGACTGTGAAAATTGTGTGGAAGTAAACTATGACGCGTTCCAGAAAGTCCGAGAGTTGCTGGACGTTTCGAGAGTTGCCTAGAAACGTCCATAATATTATATAAGGAACAGCGTTGGACAGTTTAGTAGTATTCGATAGAAGAGAGCGACAGAGATAAGTTCGAAGAGAAGAAAAGCGATTGACAAGCGAAATAGTTATAGAGTTGTTGTTGTTATTGAAATAGTTATCGTATAGTTGTGTTATAGTTGATTTAATAAAAAGTGTTGGGAGAGAAAATACGTAAAATTGTAAATTACTTAACAATATTAATACTCTTATCATCCAGAATTTCTAGAATCTAATGAACCTTCTCTAATCCTTTTACACAAATGGTTGTAACATCATTTAACTGAAGTTGTATTTTTAGCAGATGTCTTTAGAGATAATAATCAATTTTTCCATCTTCCCACGATAATCCGTGAAAGTTTCTTCTCAACCAATGATTTTCACATATATATTTAGGTGATAGAGATTGATATTGATTTGGTGGTTTAAATAAAAATACATTTAGTTACAAAAGAGTCACATGATACTTACTAGAATGTTCTTTTACATTTACAGAGATTCAAACTTGAAATGAAATTTGAAACATTTATGAACCCTAGCATCTATCCTCATCAGCTGAGGGATCCTTTTGAGTAAAATATGTTTGTGGAATGTGTTTATGACCACCTTTCATCTTCATGTATTCTGTAAAGGTGCATGGAATACAATTCATATTGGGTTCATCAGTTTCACCTTTACATTTAGGACACTTATACTTAATTTTAACAGGCATGTTTTTTTTTATAGAATATTAATAGCACCGTTTTTAATAGTTTCACTTTGGTGTGAACAATCAATTACAACTAGCGGTACGTTTTTCTTAAATAGATCCGGTGACAGTATGGGTTCCTCGCTACCTTTATTTCAATAATATGTTTGTTGAAATTTAGTATACATTTGGTATAGCATTGTAAATTGGTTTTGATTATAATTTACATTAATGTTGTCATACGGATACATTTCAGAGTTTACATATAATTTGAAAGATTTTAAGTTATAATGATCAAATTTTGAGTTATCTAATTTTAAGTTGTTTTTTCTATCGGTTTGAAAACCAATAATAGTGAATCACGATTTTTCTATATTCGAAACTGATTTAACAGTCCACGTGTTGTTTGTTTAAGTAACGGATATTCTAATAATTCCTAACTTCTAAACGTGATTGGTAGACTAATATTCTTTTCAATATAATCCAATAACTCGTCTAAGATAAAGGATGTACACGTGGAAGCTTTTGGAAAATATGATTATAGCATTCATCTTATAGACGAAAGCGAACTTGTATAGCTAACTCTTTAAGAATCTCATTCATCATGCGTTGAAACGTGGTTGAACCATTATGAAGGTTAAACAACATTCTAGCATACTCGTAATATAAATTTTCAACTGAAAACATAGTTTTTTCTATGGACTTGGGGATCCATCAGAACTTAGTTTGTAAATATGAGGATGTAGTGTTCGTTTTCATATAACACCTGCACGGGAGACACCAATACTATTGTTATGAATGCAGAAAACCGTTGACAATAGGAGATATGTGTGATAAAAGTATATTACAGTTAGGCTTCAAGGGAGAGTTATCAACAAACGTAAAATTACAGCTTGTAGAATTATTGCTAGGTTGCGGTAAAAGTACTAGGTATGAACGTTGTGATAGGTCTTCTCTACATGATAATATAGAAAGTTGGTCAGACTTCAAGGAAGAGTTATCGACAGATGTGAAATTACAGCTTGCAGAATTATTGCTAGGTTGTAGTAAAAGTGTTAGGTATGAACGTTGGGATAGGTCTCCTCTACATGATTGTGTATGAAGTTGTTTACGACGACAAAGTTGTTAACACATGCATATAACAAAAAAAAAACCGTGGACAACAAATCATGTTAATATATGATGAACTTATCCACGTATACTTATTAATAAAAAAAGGGTATGTGTTCCACGTGGTGCTAATGCTGCGTCCGCAAATCATATTTCACTATTTATTGAGCGCTGAAGGAACATCGTCTCATTGTATTCTTGAATCTATTTAATAATAGATACATTAAGATGTCTGCTAATAAAAGCAAGAAGCCGGCAGTGCCGAAATCCCGTTTTGGAAAATTGAGGACGGGTGCGGTAAGTAGAAGAAAATCTTAATTGTAATTGTTTAATTAATTATTAAATGTTTTAATACAGTTATGTATTGCTTGCAGTACGATCTAGTTACAATGGTAACCACTGCGGCGGCAGCGTTATCCGTTGCTACAACCACTGCGACTGTAGCAACGGGTAGGAAGAGGAAGCTGGGGATCCGAGGAAGACCCGTGGCGACGACGTCTACCACGTGGAGCAGGTCGGTGAAGACGTCGACGTCACCTATAGCAAGAGGGACCCCAGCAGAAACGCTGTCGCTGAGTGATGAGAGCCTGGAAGCCAGTATATTCATAGACGGTACATGTGTCATAGATGTGACGATGCCTCCGCCGCTAATATCGCCTCTGCCCGACACCCCCATGACGCTTTCGCAGGAAATGGATGAGTTAGAAAGTGCCATGGTAAGTACCCATCGGATCCCAGAAGATGGCGGCACTGACGTTAGCTTGGGAGAGGATGCGCGCTGCTCGCGGTAACGTGAGCACAGAGCTCGCCCGAGTCCGTAAGCGTAAGAGTATTCTTGAAGACGAAGAAGCTCGGCTTGTAGCTGAGCTAGCTCGTGTTCGAGAAGATATCTTACAAGAGACGGAGAAAGAGACGCAGCTAGTAGTAGACGAAGAGAAGCTGCGTCTCGAAGAAAACGACTTGCAGCATAAGGTGGAAGTGAAGCGCCCGAGGTATGAGCGGCTCTGCGTGGGTGTACACAAGAAGCTGGCACATCAGATGACACCTGTACCGAAAGACCTGGCGTAACTAGATCGAGCGCGGGGCATTTACGTTCATATAATACTTCCGAGTAAAAATTAGTTTTGTAACCTAAACAATTAAGTTAGTAGAAAGTTAAAGTAATAAATGTATACACTCATGAACACTACTTTCTAGAAGGTTGTAACTTAAATTGTATGAGTTCTTCTATTTAATCTATGTATTTAATTATTAATATGTATATATAAATGTAAATAATGTATGGATGGATGTATGTATTGTAAATATTATAAATAGTGTATGGATATATGTATATATTATAAATATTGTAAATATTATTGTATTATCTTTTATTCATAAAAAAATAATAAATAGTTCAATAGAAATTATGAGTTTTATAATAATAACACTCACAAAAGTGTAGCTCTCTTTATAAATCAATAGAATTCTGTTAAAGCAAATTGTTTTGAGAAAACTTAATATGTACCTACTAAATGTTTATTCTCGTTGGTATTAATATTACTTCTTAGTATTGTTTATTCAGGCACCGAATACTGGTGAACAGTTACATCATTGTTTTGTCTAGGTAGCAATCTTTGTTCGGCGACAACAGAGAATAAATGTGATTAGAAGTTAGTTCTAGATCTGCTTTCTGTACGAAATAATGTCAACTTATTAATACGTTCCTTTAAATATATTTTATTTCTTGACTAAATCACTGTGTTTACTCGCAATACTCAACAAATTCAACAAACCATTTTTTAACATTGTACCTAATCCCTAAATTATATGTAACTATAAATAAAAATATTTATATTATGCTGCTCCACATGTTTATAATAAAATAATAATAACACGATGAACGATGTAAGTGTATGTAGTCCTTTATGCACGAACTTGTCTTCGTCAGAGATAGTGTTTTCTCTGTAGTATAGCTCAGCAGAGGCGTCGACTATTTACGTTAATGATGATGCAATTACCATTTACGTAGCTATCCATTTCAATACCTTCCTTTCCCCTTTCCCTTTCCCTTCCTTTTTAAACATTTATGACCTTGACCCACTTTCCGTTAGACGACAACAACTGTTATATTTTTTCAAATTTAATCGTTACAAATCAATATCCTCTGTTCCAGAAGCTTCACAAAGCGAAATGTATTATACATAGAGAAGATACTATAAAATATTCAATGATTAACCCAAGTGTGTTTTCTATAATTATTAATCGAGTTAACGATCATCGGTTCATATGTAAATAACAAAACTGCAGCTCTCTTTATAAATCTATAGAATTCAATAAACCATTTTTTAACATAGTACCTAGTACCTAAATTACACGTAACTATAAAAGTATTTATATTATGCTAATGCAAACGTCGATGCTATGCTGCTCTACATGTTTATAATATAATAATACTGAACAGTACTGATAGTACCGATGGGGTGCGGGGGATCAGGAGAGTATCTATACGTAATTATTAATCGAGTCAACGTTGATCGGTTCATATGTATTGAAATTGTTTAAACAATAAACGTGTGTATGTGTGTGTCTGTTGTCGATTGTCTGGTAAAATTACATTATAATCACACACACCGTTATGCATACATATGAGTATTTTCTTTAGCGTATAATAACCTTGCCACATGTTTCTAGAAAATGTATATATGGTTATGTTAGGTGTGGTGATGCTTTGATTATTATAATTTATGGTTGTATTTAAGCATGATATTCGGTAAAACTGTTGATAACATAGTTATCCATTAGACATAACATGTTATACATAAATTTATTCGTATTTCAATCTTTACAAATCAATATCCTCACTCCTCTGTTCTACAATCAATTCTTACACTATCGAAAGCTATGTAATTAGAAGGTAGCGTGATATTTGGTAAAACTGTTGATAAAGTAGTTTTCATGAAATTTCAGTAAAAAGTTTCAACAAAATAGATTTATGTATACCTTTACGTTTGTATTTGTAATTGTTGATCATATATTTAAAGTATTAGTTTTAATTTTTCACTTTAGTAATTTACTCTTTAATAATAATATAACGGTCTTCAATTGTAAGAGCATTTCTTTCAAATATATATTTCGTTGAAACTTTTATCATGTGTAATCAAGTATACATCAAAACAAGTCTATAAAGTACTTATCCATAGGATATAACGCAACTGTTACGTCATAATTAATTCATATTTCAATCGTTACAAATCAATATCCTCTCACTCACTCTTCTGTTCCAGAAGCTTTACAAGACGAAATGTATCATACATAGAGCAGTTTAAGTAAGACGTGTGCGTAAAGTATACATGTGTGTGCAAAGTTGTTAACGTATATGTATAACTGTAGGTGTTCACCGTCGACGACAAGTGATGTCTGTATGTAATGAATTTATACATGATAGCTTGCAGAATTATTGATAGGTATGAATGTTGTGGTAGGTTATCTCGAAAACAAAAGTTAAAGTAGTGTGTGTATATATATGTAGACATATTAGCAACAAAAGTAACGTGCTGTTATATCCATATATGGTCACAAGCTGTTATTCGGACTACAATCACACTATTGTGACGTTGTTGCAATTACTCACTGCAGCAGTAATGTAACCTTATATGGTTATGGAAGTGTTATGCGCATCCGACGCCTACAACTGTTATATAAGCTTAGAATTGTAGAAATTGAATTAGTAATCGAAATCAATCAGTAATCGAAATCAATCAGTAATCGAAATTAGATTCATTTGTTAACTTATAAACGTTATCGGTTGCGAGTTATAACATTGTATCTAGATCAAATAAAAACTCTTCTTTTAAACATTTATTATTGTCTTGCGTGTGTGTACACAAAACTGTGCAGCTAATGCTGCGTCTGCAATTCATAATTGCTCGATGTAGACGGAGTAAGATGGAAAGCGCGTGAATATAACATAGAGGAACGGGTACAGGTTTCATTAAGACGTGTTCGTAAAGTATACATGTGTTTGTGCGACATCAGCGAATTGCAAAGTTGTCGATGTATAGGTACTAAACGACAAGTGAGGTTTGTCTGTGTATGATGAACTTACACATGATAGCTTATTGTTTGGTAAAGCAGAGTATGTAGGTGTGTGTGAAGGTATGTAACAAAAGTAACGTGGAGCTAATGCTGCGTCTGCAATTCATATTTGCTATTTAACCGATCACCTCGCTCTCTACAACACTATTCCACCTATTTCAACCGTTGTCACAGCATCGGAGGGCTTTCTCGACTTGGACCGTTTACGTCTAGATGTCACCCGACTGCGTAGGCGTGGTTTACGCAATCGCTACTATAGTAGACATTTCAATCAACCGACAACGTCGAAAAGACGCAATCGTTGATAAAATGTACCCTCTACTGTAGTAGACATATGAATCATGACCTAGGAAAAGACGCAATCGTTGATAAATACAATCTCTACTGTAGTAGACATATGAATCATGACCTTGAGTCACATTCTATCAATTACAATTACGTCACAATTGTCAGAAATCACAACCCTCTCGCCCTCCGGGCCAGAAACGGCCATCTACCCCTACTCAGGTGCATTTTTTTAATCTGAAAGGCATTCTTAAAAAGTGTAATGGCCTTGTTCAATATTTTATGTTAATCAGCTGGGTCTATTTCAATTTGGTGATAGCCGCTTTTTCAATCAAGTGTGGAGAAATAGTTTGACTTGCCTAAAAGGTCTAAAATTGATGATATATTCGGGATGGGGTACTTGTCCTCAATTGTGCGTTCGTTCAGTCTACAACGAGTCGCCAGTTAACCTTTCTTTTACTATCAGGTTTTTTAGGAACTAGGAATATTGGAGAGTTATAAGGAGATTCGCTTGGTGTGATTATATTTTGTTGGCGTAAAATTTCTATTTCTTTATTTATTTCTGATTTTTGAACTTGCGGAAATCTGTATGGTTTGACAAATATCGGAATATCAGAGTTCAACGGAATCTTGTGTTTTGTTACATTCGTATATAAAACATTAAAACGTCACCTTCTTTATAAAAGAGATCAGTGAATTCGTTACATAAATTTTCTAAAGTTTTACGGGATATTCCTTGTAGATGTTCCCAATTTAGCTCTAACGGTTTTTTTGAATTTTGACTAATTTTAGGTATATACAAATGTTGACATACGTTCGTCTCTTTTAAATTAACATGTTGTGCTTTGATTTTATGTATTTGTTGGTTATCTATTAATTTTCCATAAACAGGTACCTCATATTGATAGTTGTCCGCCACCGTAAGTGTATCGGGGATAAAGGCGTTATTTACTTATTGTTTTGGTACTAATATACATCCTTTCTTAATTGGTACATTGAACTTTCTTTTTTCCACATTATTGTTATTATTAGCATCATATCTAATTAAAGAATATTCAGTGTCATTAAGTGTTATTTTACCTGTGTAATAGTCTAATTTTGCACGCATTTTTTCCAAACTGTCGGAACCTAATAATACATTAAAATGACGATGAAATTTGATATTAAAAAATTTAATATTTTGGTCAGGTTTGAATAAATCTACATTTAAACATTGGTCGTGTACTGTTTCTGTCATGATTGTTCTTAACAAAAAATTTTCCTTATATATACGATCTGAAAAATGTTTATTTGCTATTTCGGGATCCATTAGCGAATTTGTTGCGCCACTATCTATTAAAATTCGTAAAGTAGTGTCGTTATTTAATTTTAATAATAAACATGGTAATGTATTTCGTGATAACGTGGTAAAATTATTTAAAGAAATTTTGTTATTATGCGATTTTACATTTGAATTTCGTCCGAGGCAAGTTGCCGAAAATTTTGGACATGTTCACCAGTTTCAATATAATTATATGGTTCGTCATTATCTAAATTATAGTTATTCGGATAATTGTGATTATTTGAATATACATTATTTTCGTCTTCATTTGGGTATTCAAAATTATAATTTTTAAAAGCTGTTCGTTGAAATTGATTTGACCTAACATTACTTGAGTTTTTCGAATTAGTTTGTTGATTCGTAAAATTGTTATTTTTATTTACCATGCCTGTATTAGGCATCCTGGATGATACTTGTTGCATGTTTCGTTGTCTAAATTTTGGTAATTAGCATTTCTAAATGAATTTTGTTGTACAGTGTTAGTGATGTCTCGTGTACCTAACTTTTGTATGGGTTGTTGATACCTCATTGTGTTATTTTGTGTTATATTTGGTGGTTTATGTTTTTCTTGTGGAGGTTTGGTAATGAAATTTAAAATTGTGGGTGTGGCTTGTGTTAGTGTCTCCTCTTTTACGTCTAAAATTATTTGTAACATAATTGGACAATTATTGTAGAGAATTTCAAGCGCGGTTTGTTCATGTATCTGTTTATACGTTTCTTTTTGCTCATTTGTTAATTTTGTATCAATTTGGGTCTGAATATCTAACTGCGTTTGTGTCGGTTTTATTCGTTCGATGAATTCGTTTAGGCTTTGATTCTGTTTAATTTTGAGCGATTTGAATTGCTGTGATAAAATTGTTCTATCCGTGAAATCTCCATATTTGTTTCTTAATGCGTCTTTTAAATTTGGCCACGAATTAATATCCGGTCTGCACGTAATAAATTCTGCCGTTTCTCCTATCAATTTACTAGAAATTAGGCAAAAAACAATTCGTTTAAAGTTTCGTCTATAGATACGCCGTACTTATCGTAAAATTTGTTTACTTTATTAATAAATGATTCTAACGTATGTGATTTTCCTTCAAATTTTGGTAAGATATCGCCATAACCTTTGGCTGTCGGAATTAGAAGTTCTGTGTTTTGGTTTGGCATGTTTAAATTTTGATTTACAGAATTTGAATAAATTTCACTATATCTAAATCCTCTGAAACCCTCTTCACTATTTATTGATAGATTAAACGATTCGTTTAATGAAACAGAATTTAGTGACTGATTTAAATCCTCAATTGACATTAATGGTGTTTAGAATTACATAAAAATTATGAATAAAGTTCTATTTCTACTTCTAATACTTTTCTTGATATTTTTTCTGTGTATTATGAATAAAAATACAAATAAGACAAAATTAATCTATAGCTTTTCAAACACAAAAGCATAAAAATAGATTTTCAAAAAATGCTTGTATGCTTCGTTTTTCAAGCATCAAGTTTCTAATTGGAAACATAAAAGTTTCATAAATGTATAAAGGTTGTATTACCTTTTGTTCGTGTAAAAAAAATTCTTAATTATGACTAACCTTGAGTCGACGAGAAGACGACTTCTCTTTTTGTTGATTTGATGATTTTGGAGACCTTGTCGTTGCAGGGTTGCTCCTTTTGAAGTTTGGGAGACCTTGGCGATGCAGGGTTGCTCCTTTTGCAGTTTGTTGGGGAGACCTTGGCGATGCAGGGTTGCTCCTTTTGCAGTTTTTTGGGGAGACCTTGGCGATGCAGGGTTGCTCCTTTTGCAGTTTGTTGGGGAGACCTTGGCGATGCAGGGTTGCTCCTTTTGCAGTTTTTTGGGGAGACCTTGGCGATGCAGGGTTGCTCCTTTTGCAGTTTGTTGGGGAGACCTTGGCGATGCAGGTTTGCTCCTTTTGCAGTTTTTTGGGGAGACCTTGGCGATGCAGGGTTGCTCCTTTTTTGCAGTTTTGTTGGGAAGACCTTGGCGATGCAGGGTTGCTCCTTTTACGGTTCACTGATTTCCCTCTTAATATGTACTATCTCACTTGTGCTCGCACAGAAATTTAAGAGTTCCCGGAAATCCGTCACGACTGCGCCACTTATTTGTTTAACTTCGGTGAATTGCTTTTTAAAAAGGTTTTAAAATTGATTTATTTATATTTGGTATTTTATTAAAAAAGAACACTTGTTTATTAGTTAATTATTTCTTAAAGAAAATTAAATGCAATTCCTAATTAAAAGATTCCCAACCGAGGGAGAGTTATTACCGATTGCTTGGGAGCGTAGTTTACCTCTAACATGTATAACTATTTTAATTAAGAAAGAAACATCTTATCTTTGTCTTTAGTAAGCATAAAATGTATTGCATGGAAAGCGTATTGCTGAGCAGGCACTGTTTTGAATAGTGTCTTTATACACGTATACATAACTTTCTTATGAAATAAAAATTATTAAAAGTTTTCAATAGTATTTCTTCAATACGCGCATGTACAACCCCTCATTCATTTAAATTCTTTTCTACGGGGTTTCACTAAAAGTACGACATATTCAGACCCATCCGTAACCAGGGAAAATCTTGTATTAATTTTGGACGGATAAAAACTGATGCCAAAATAGATTTAACTTTTAAACGACCTTTATGGGGAAGGTGATGACTCCTCTGCGCACTTAATCACATCTGTAGAAGTTACTTTTGGTTTAGTGACTTCCCTGGTGAGATTTTTGAAATACTTTGTTTTCAAAATGGCCTCCACAGGTCATTCCAAAGAATAATCCAAAGACCCACCTATACGTAAAGTTGTACGCTCTTTCCGAATCTGGTTATCAAAAATAGGGGTTTATTAAAGATCATGTTCAAGGTCAAATTATAGGTCACTATCCTATCTCTCCCTTCGAACACTGCAACTTTTGTAGGGATTATTTTTAGATTAGTTACTTCCCTGATAAGATATTCAACTAGACAGTTTTAAATGGGTCACCCTGTATATAATTCCAACCATTAAGCGCTTTAAGTACTATTTGATGGTTGAAGCTGATACTTGTTGAAACGACATAATCGAAGAATAAAATAGAAAACTTGTTTCAAAAAAATGGTTTAATTGCACAACAATTGTTTCGCCTAACATAGGCTTCATAGGCTTCATCAGGTGATGATGTTCAATTACTGATGACAAAGTCTAGTCAACAAGAGCCATTTTGGTGAAAACCTCGTCGTGGGGAAGAATTTTTGCGTTATAATTTTTTTAAATACCTACTAAAAAAATAAAAACCGTGTCCTTTGTTTTGTAAAAATTTTTTTTTGTTTATAACAAATTGTTCATCAAATAAACAAATTAAAAATAATTATTTTTATTTCAGAAGATGAAAGAACTAAAAATTATGATTAAAAAAAAAATGGTTTCTTAATATTAATATTTAGTAACAAAAAAAAAAACAAAAGCGTTTTTAAGCAATTAAAAAATTTTTTAAGAAAATTACATTTATCTTATAAACAATGCATTTGTTTATAACAATTATTTAAATAAGAAGAGTAAAGACTTATAAAAAATAATTTTTATATTACTTTTAATAATAAAAAAACAAATTGAAACATTTAAAAAGATTGTCTACTAATTTTTCATTTTTTAATCTCTTAGATTGTTAATAACAAAGTGGAAATTTTTTTTTTTTATTTTTGCAACGGGAATCTTTTCTAAACCCTTTCAACAATAGCTCCAAGAAGTTTGAAAAAAATTGAGGGTTTTAGTTTAACAATTATTTGGTTTTTTATGTCTATTGAAAACTTGTAAAAATTAGTTAATTAACAAAAGCATAACTAATAAAAACAATTCAGGAAAAATTTTTTCGCAATAGAACTTCGTTTATTCAAGTGTCTAGAAGGTACGTAATTTTTTTTATTTCTTAATATAAATATTTAATGGGTTAAAATAATTTTTATTGTTCAAATGTGCGTATCGGTCGACGCGCGCGGAACTTACCTCACCCGCTTTTAGCGTTATTTTCACCTCTACATTAAAAGTATAACTATTGATGGTAGAGTTTCAGGAGGCAAGATATTTTTTTAGGAAATTTCCTGCTCTTTAAGGATCTTTTTTTAGATTTCGGATATCTTTAATAGTTTTCGAGATATTTGCAAAAAACCAAACCCCCTCTTTTTTTTTGTAAATTGTATATAACTTTTGTAATTTTTACAGGCGCAACTTCAAATTTCCCAGCTTTTAGATGTCGTTCCGAATCGAATGAGCCCTCAACCATAATTTTCGGTGCCCACGACGAGGTTTTCACCAAAATGGCTCTTGTTGACTAGACTAACAATTAACAAAATTTTGTTAAAAATTTTAGCATAAAATCAAACATTTTGACGATTCTGTACAACAAAAAATAATATGGAACAAATGTTACAGTTTAGTCTTATTATATTTTTTATTATAACTGATATACGTTCGATAACGCGTGGATATGGCAAATTGACTAAATTAAAAGAACATATTTATCTAAATATATTAATCGGAAGATTGTTGTTTATTGTGGTAATATATTATAGTATATGAATACTGATCCTATTCATATTTTCGTAAAACATAGACGAATTTGTACATCTCTTAAAAAGTATCTATCTGTGGAAGAAAAAATACGCTAAAACTAAAACAGCCCCTAATAACGATAAGTGCCATTTACCCTAATGTTTTTTTGCTATAAGGGCTGTGTGAAATGGGTTGCCTCCGGTACTTGCTTCAATTAAGCTAGTTTATGAATATGCCTCTCGTCTCTGAGAAGAATTAATATAAAATAGAAGATAATTCACTTGCAGTTGTAAGTACAGCTTCAAAATCGCAAAAAATGCTAGCAACCTCGCCCATATTTAATGCCTTTAAAATACAAGCAACAATAGCCCCGAAGAACAAAGATCATACCATTGTTAAATTTTATATTGGAAATGAAAGAAACCTATATTTTAAAATTGCACATAAGTAGGTAGGTACTACCTAACTAACAACTGAGTAAGCGTTTTAGTTTGCTCGCGACCAACGGTCATTATCGATTGGATTCCGTTGCGTTTTCGTAGTAAACGTACGATAAAAAATTGCAATGAAAAATGATAATAAGCGGTCCATACAACGTAAAGACAAGGCATTCCATAAGAAAATGAATATTTATCAAAAAAGTCGTTAATGCAGAAAAAATGTAGTTCACGTTTGTAATTTAATCATTTTAATGATCTGTAAATCTAATAAATACTACAACAAAAATACCATTGCTTCTGAACGTATGAAATGTTTCTGTGATAAATTGCTTACCTGCATCTTCGGAATCAGATGAAAATAGAGAATCATTTCGACGTCTAACAGACGCTTCTATCACAATCTTTTCTTCAGTCATTTTATCATATTCTGGTTAGACTAGCATAATATGACGTTTGCCCAATGATTTGTTAACAAATCAATAAAGATGTTTTCGTTGGCATAGTAATGCAATGGTTGGTAGATTCTCCTAGAAATGTTCACGGACACGTTCTATGTCCTGGCTATTCCCAATCCCAACTATTCATGATACATTAGATGCTTTAGGGAAACTAATGGCGTGAAAGATTTGAAAATTCGAAAGTAAGAGTTATCAAGATTACCCTTTTGAACTAAAATAATTTCAACTTCTGAATGGTATATTTTTTACAACTAATTCGTATAAAACGCATAATATTATTGTAATATATTTTTATTTTTCAATGGACGAGATCACATGGAAAAACATTTAAAATTAAAAAAAAATTTCTTTATTGAATATTATAAAAATTATTAAATAATGACTTCTCGGTCAAAACCATTTTTGGCCCTTTTCGAATTGCGAAATATATCTGCTTATAAAATCATGAATTTTTAAATTTGATATTGTAAAAAAAAGTGAGGCGTATTGCCATCTTTCCCAACCACATAGAAAATTTAAAATTTTACAATGTTACATAAATTTATGATTTTATAAATATGTTTCTTTTTTTTTATGTGTGAAGATGTATATATATATATAACTTATTTTGTTCAATAAAACTCTAACTACTACTACTACTATAAATATATTTCGTAATTTTAAAAAAGCCAAAACTGGTTATGGCTGAAACGTCATTATTTAGTAATTAATATGGTATTCAATAAAGAAAATTTTTTAATGGAATAGTAGCTTTAAATTTTTCTTCAGTTAATTTTAAAGCAACTTGCATGCCCACGATTAGTAGTTTCTGAGATAACTTTATTTATAGAAAAATATTCTTTATTGCAATCTAATTAAAAATGGTCATAATAACTTTTACAACGAACAATGAGTCATATGGCTAACGTCATCCCAAAATTTAGCTTAATAATGTATACAGGGTTTGAATTTGGGAAACTTTCAATAGGTACAAACAACTTCTTTTTCTTTAAATTGCCAAGATTCTAAATGCAAGAATAAAAATTAACGCTGATTCAACAAAGGGTACACGCAAGTATACTTGTATGAAACTAAGATAATGGCAGAAATAGGGCTGGGTTGGCAACTGACACGCTGCCTGATATAACCCACTTTCGCCCCGCGGTGCGTAATTTACTATATTTAATTTAATTAATTTATTTATTTATTTATAAACATACTACGGGCAATGCCCAATACAAGAAAATAAAATAGATTTATACATAATTAGTGAATATACAATTTGAAACTTACCGCACATGCTAGTAAATTAATCTGGTTAAACATTCGCTGCACAAAATTTAAATATCTGTCTTAAAACGACCACAATCAGACAACTCTGTTATGGACTCTGGTGCATTATTCCAGAGCCGAAAAATAGTAGAATTATAAGTATAAGCATTTTTTGTGTTTAATTCTTGTAGTAATCTAGGATTTTGAAGGGAGTGGGGCTGACTTCGTTTCAAAAAAAGTGAATGCAACTCGGGGCAAGTTAAGATTCTATTATAGATATTAAATGATAGCGAGTAATCCTGTATACGATGAATAATATTAATAGGCGAAAGCGAGAAGCGAGACTCATGAGGATGACAGTTATTGTCGAAGGGGTGCATAGAAGCGTTAGATCAATAGCATAAAATACGGACAAAACGGTGTTGAACTGATTCTAATTGTTTAATTTGAGAGAGTATATGAGGAGACCAAATTGGAGAACAATATAATATATGTGGTATGACTAGAGTCTTATATAGATGAGTTAAGGTGTGTATGTTATTAAAATCAAATGTTGTATTAAATATGAAACCGATTAATCTGCTTGTTTTAGAACAAATGTGATCGATATGTTCCTGAAATGTTAATTTGTAATCAAAGTAAACACCAAGATCTTTTACCGAATAATATGATCTATGAAGAATATGACTAGCTAAGGTATAGGGAAACACGAGCGGCACACGATTTCTAGAGAAAGAAACCACTGTGCATTTTTCTGTTTATTGATAAACAATTCTCGATGGACCATTGAGTCAGAAAACAGATATAATTCTGAAGTTCAATATGATCAGAATCAGAAATAATTTTACGGAATAATTTTACATCGTCAGCAAAGGCAAGGATATTGGAGCGTATAATGTTAGGTAGATCATTTATATAGTTCAAAAAGAATAAGGGTACCAGATGGGAGCCCTGAGGGATACCAGATAACATGTGAATGGGAGACGAATAACAGTTTCTTACCTTTACTCGCAAAGTTCGATTTGATAAGAATGATCTGATCCACTGCAGCAAAACCCTCTTCACACCCATATTTTCCAATTTAAATAGTAAGAGCGAATGGTTAATGGAATCAAATGCACGAGAAAAATCAATAAAATCAGTCTACTTGAGTATGGTTTTCAAAACATTCAAATATAAGGCTTGAGAATGATAGGAGGTTCGAGGCAGTGGATCGGCCAGAGAGGAAACCATGTTGAAAAGGGTGAATGTGTGGAGACAGAAGGGTAGTATGGGCCTGTAGTTAATGTACAAGTGTGATGAAAGCTTGTGTCCATTTAGTAGGGAAGATGCCAGATGACAATGACAATGAGTATATTTTAAATAGGGGATATGCGATATTAGTATTAATTCTGTTTATGAATAATGGAGACAGACCATCAGGACCAGTCCCAGAATTACAATTCAAGTTTTTTAATTGATTTGAAACATCTAATGGTGAAATTTCAAGGCTCTCTGCTATGTACGAGTCGCAGGGAGTGGGGATCGAAGGATACGTTTGTTTAAAAAATGTTGAGAAAAAGTTTGCAAAGAGTTCAGGAGTAGTAGTTGAATCAGACGATTTTAGATTGTTTTAAAATAGCGATCGAGGGATCCCACCCGTGCAACGTCGTCCGTTCACATATAACCAAAAAGCCTTAGGATTTGATTTACATGACAATTCAACGGAGTTGATATATTTATTATAACAAATCTTACGTATTCGCAAACAAACTGATCGTAGTCTCTTAAATTCGATTCAAGCCGGGTTCTCTTAAATTGTCTGTGAGCACTTAATTTTAGTTTTATATGGTAAATAAGGTCTTTGGAGAACCAATGTGAATAGTCCGTAGGTCTGCGACGGCGAAAAGGCACATATCTTGTAACAGCACTATTCAAAGCATCATACAACTTGTCCACTAATTTATTAATGTCACTAACTTCATTCAAAAAATCTCACTTTATGGATGATAGATAGTCGTTTATGAGGTCATAATTTGCATGGCGAAAATCACGGAAAGTAAAATCCAAAGGTTGTGGTACTGGATCAAGCATAATTGTATGAACGATAACAGGTGGGTGGTAGGAGTCAGCTCTAATCAAAATATCTGATGGAGAATAAGTGGAATGATCCATAATGTCTGTGAAGATACGATCCAATGTATATTCTTTATCATGAGCTAAAACTTATAATATATTATGGATTCTTTCGCATTATCGTCTATTTTTGACTTTAGCTTGACTTGAAACCACGAGGCCCTGGGCTGAAGCCCAAAAAGCCATATGCTAGATCCGGCTCTGAGTGTATCTTAAAAATTTATGATTCAATCTTCAAATTACTGAACCATAGGAAAAAAGTTGATGTATATATGAATAGTAACGAGGTCTAAATAACCTAAATATTAATAAAAATTGAAATGTTTATAAAAAAACGCCAATTCCAAACGCTTGGTATCTTTTTATCGACTGTTTCTCAAAATTCTCGAAGATTAGCACAACTTCCCCATTTTGTAAGATTGTTTTGATCTTTTGTAAAAAAGGTTTTTACTATGTGCGACAGTAAGACAGAAGTCAGTAAGATCAAGCAAGCGAGTGAGAAGGGTTAGGGGGGTGTAGCGGGTTGCCTTAATGCCCTATTAAGAGTCCCTGCCATTACAAACGCCCCTAGTTAATAATCAATTAGGCAAGTAGTTTTTAAATATTTTTGTAATTGGTTTTTAAGCGTTATTTGTTTTGTATAGCAATTTTTAATTTATTAACCCTACGTTAGTCGCGTGCAGTTTACTGACGAGATTTGTCGAGTGGGTGACATATGTCACCCAATTTATAATAAGAATTTATGAGAAAGGTTGGAAAAAATATAGACACTGGCGAGTTTAGAGGATTACTGTTGGTGTTAGGAAGATGTAATATGCGTCGATTTAAAAATATTTATTAGTAAATGATCATAATATTGTATTTATTTATAAAACCGCTATACATAGTATTCCTGAAAGCACTCTACACAAATTTTTTTGATGTGGTCATTACATGCCCACTTATGGCACTTGGAACACCATTTCCGTGTTGTCTTATCACGTGCTCTGCCACAGTAGTAACAGCGTCCTCTAGATCCATGATGTTCCGCGGATGTTGTCGGCTGCTCTTCTCCTAATAAAAGAAGTGCTCTACGGCGTAGTTCTCTCGGAAGTTGAAGAATGCTTGATCTTTTTTGAATTTGAGGTTTTATCATTTCCCAAACAAAATTCTCAATGAATTGCACCCTATTTGGTCTGTTTTGAGTTGCAGTTTGGTTGGCCCTATAAATACAAAAAGCATTAATTGCTGCCACGTTCAGTAGGTTGTAGAAAACAACTATAGGCCAACGGCGAGTATTTCTCGCAACATTGTTTTTTTGGCAAAGTTGGTCGACTAAATCAACACCAATTTTAGTGTGATTGTAAAACGTTATTATATCTGGTTTCTTTTGTTCGCCGGTTTCATCATCGATAGCACCGTCATAATGCATACTGGAAATAACCAAAACAGCTTTATTTTTGTTGGGGCAGTAGGATACAAGAGTAGTATTTTCTTTATATCCAAACAGTGAAGAATATCTTTTCTTATCCTTATTAGGGAGAAATTCCCTGGGAATTTCCTTTTTATTTTTCCGTAGTGTGCCTACATAAGTAAGTTTCATTTCTGTAAGCAATTCATTCACCAGTGGGATACTCGTAAACCAATTGTCTCCTGTAATATTTCTGTTTGTACCTTTTACAGGTTCTGCCATTCTCATGACGATGTCCTTAGCACTATTACTGTGCTGATATGGCCCTGGAGGTTGCGTACCGACATATGTCTCTAATTTAGTGGTATAAGCAGTCTTAGCATCAACCAAAGTAAATGTTTTCAGACCGTATTTACTCGGTTTATTAGGGATGTACTGTCTAAATGAACAACGACCTCTGAATGCAAGCAATTGTTCATCTACGGTAAGATATTCACTGGGAGTGTAATATTTTTCAAAACTATTCATTACCAATTCGAATACCTCCCTTATTGCTGCAAATTTGTCGATGTCCCTCCGTTCACCACGATTCCTAATGTCGTCAAATCTTATGCATCTCAATAAAAAACGAAACCGCTGCACGCTCATTGATAAATAACAGGATTCTAGACCGTTTCCTTTAGAATTATCCCATAGTTTCTGTAAATTTTTTCTCGAACTTCTGAGACTGCCTATGAGATACAATAAGCCAATAAAAGCCCTAACATTTTTTGGGGGTTGTGTTTTACGCCATTTTGTTTCTTTGTCTTTACCCACAAAATAATTTTGTATATTGTCCTCTTCATCGGACATACCTTCATCACTGGAAGCTTCTTGTTCTGTCTCAGAATCATGATCGCTTTCAATAAGAATATCTTGTTCTTCCTTGTCACTATTGTCTACCTCGTCCGCCTCAGGTCCCATTTCGTCTTCACTTTCCTCTTCAAACCACTTTAGCCACACCTCGGGATCTTTCCTATACTCATTTCTTCTTCTTTTCGGTGCAGACATTTTCTGTAAATTAATTTATAATTACTAAGCTCTATGTTACAAACATTTTAAAAATTTACTTACTACTCAATACACCTTCAAAGTCTGTTGCTTTCCTGCACCAATTTGTAAAATAGTAATAACTTTAACTCCAAACTATTGCGCATTTAGTCGCGTGGGTGACAATTGTCAACCAAAGTACTTTGAGTACAAACGTTAAGTATACAGCACCCCGGCAGAATTTTTGAAAGGTACTGTTTGTCACGCATGCGTATTCAATACGAAAAACATGCTGTACTTGAATAAACAGGAGTGGGTGACACCTGTCACCCGCGCGACTAACGGAGGGTTAAATTATTAAAACCGCCATATAAAATTCGCTCTTCTTTATGACAATAGAAAATTTGTCTCAATTACAAATATATATATAATGATTGTAAATGGGTCCAACATGTACCTAAGACAACTTTTAAACTTATCCTTGAAGAAGTTTGCATAACAAGGCGAAACGATGGATATTGCTTTTATAGTAATAATTATTTTCTTACCCCTAAATCATTGTTAAATTAATAAAATTTGAATCTGCATTTCAATTCAGATACTGTCGTTTATCATAATTTTTCGAGCTACAGCTACCTTAGATAGATCTTTGTTCCGAAGTCAAGTTTCTGTATCTGCAAATTAAAATTTTCTATGATGTGTAGTTGTCGCTGTAATGATAATTGTTTATAAAAAAAAGATGACTCAAATTTTAAAGCGAAAAATTATGGGTTAAAAGTAATTTCTTTTATTTGTCTTTATTGCCAAATGTTTAAACAAACAAGTGGCATTATTTAACAAACTTTTGTCGTGGTTCTATAAACAAATTCAAAAATCTCAGCAAGGAATTGGCCGACTGCGTTATTCGGCATCTTATTTGATTCAGAATTTAACAACGTTCCTTTTAGAAAAATTAAGGAAGAATAAAAATATTTTTTGCAATAAATAATTCATTTGCAAGAAATTACATTTTTTGAGTTTTTGCTTTTTCTCAAAAATTGGTTAACCTAATTAATCGAACGGGGGTTTAAATTAAAGGCCTTTGAATTCTCTATAACTTTCATTTGAAACATTTTTCTTTTCAAATATTAGCTTTCCTTCTACATTTAAAAAACCTGTTTTTGTCAACTTTGAACGCTCGTAGTGCGCACTTATTCCCTTTTTCGAATGGAAAATATGTGGATTCTTACAAAAATAATATTTTGCAATGCAACCCATAAATACTGATCCATTTAAATTACCAGTTTTTGGATATCAATAGTGTAAACCAAGCTTTACAATTTTAAAATTTAATTGGCTTAATTGTTCTTAGGCTCAAAGGCCCGTGTATATTTACATGCCTGTTGTGCTTATTATTATTGTTTATTTTTTGAACGCTTGGGGAACAGTGTTTGGAATAGAATATTAATTATATTACTCATGTTATTACCTTATTACTGGTTTCATTAAGTGTTATTCGTATAGATATATTTGGGTGATATATTAGCCAACATTTATACGTTATACATATATTTATACTTGTATTCTTCCGTACTACAAATACAATGGGGTGTTGTAGCTCCGAACCATCAAATGTAAGCCCTGAAAATGCAGATACAAACGGAAGGAAATGCACTGACGTCTTCTGGTTATGTATTTATATAATGTTTTGGTTTGTTATGGTATTAAAAGTTATTTTTAGCTTTAATATAAAAAGAAATTAAATTATAAAAATTTTAGATTGTAATTGCAGCATTCTCATTTGTTTATGGTAGTCCAATTCGTATTGTAAATGGATATGATTCTTTTGGTAACACTTGTGGCACTAAAAATAACAAACCCATTGGAAATTTAGAAATGTCTGGAATTGATACTACAGACAAGCCCTATCTTTTATTTTTTGACTTAAAAGAGTTACGACGTTCTCTTAAAATATGTGTTAAGAAATGTCCAGAAACAAAGATCAGTAACATTGAAGATTTCCATACATATTATTTACAATCTGGTAATAACTTATGTAAATATGGTTTTGATTTTAAACACTTTAGCAACAACAGCATTAAGGATAAAAATATGTTAAGCGGTCCATTTGGACCATGTCCAGTTTTACCAGTTTATAAAAGGTATATGTAACTGATACATGTTAAAGTAAAATCTTTAAAAATATCTTTTTTAGTAAACCAATATTAAATCGATGTGTACCAAAGTCAGTTAAAGACTTAGCTGAAGGCTTACTTTCAAATATATATGAATTTTTAAATAATTGGGACTTCCTGGAGCAAATTTTACGAGACTTGTACAACACATGGAAACATATATTGGGTCTTACATTCTTAGCTTTATGTAAGATTTTCAAAATTTTATTTTAACAAATATTGTATTCTTTTGGATGAATGCATAGCACATTGCTTTTCATTTAATTGTCAAACTAATTTATTTCCAATACTAGAAACATGTACATAATTTTGTTGTATTGATTTATTTATTTTAGTATTTTCTCTGGTGACTATCTCCTTGTTGCATTTACTTGCCCATTTAGTCACTTACATAATTATGATATTGGTAACAGTGGCAAGTGTAGCTGGTACAGCTTTTTTATGGTATACATATTTTGATATTAAGAAAGGACTCGATTCTGCTGAGAGTAATTATATTCTTATGCAAATTGCAAGAAATGAAACTGCCTTTTGCTGGTTCTCAATAATTGCTACAATTATTACGGTAACTATGACAAAATTTGCTTTACTTATGTATATTTCCACTGTATCATTAAAATGTTCCCCACAGAAAATATGCATACATGTAAAAATTTTTGATTCACATTAAATCCATTCCTTAAAATGTAAAAAATTTAAAAAAAATTTAAAAGTGAAATCAGAATCAAGAACGCAAAATGTATCAATGTAAAAATAGAAAAATGATATGTTTCGTCCGTTGCAGAATTAAGAGGTTAATTAGAGTATAGCAATTTTTAGATAATATAGATTTAATTAAGATATAAATGTAAAGAAAATCTGTTTAACTCGGTTATTGGAACTATTCCAAACTTAGACCTACTAAAGTCATTATAGAATTAAAATTAAATTCTGCATCACTCTTCAGCAAGGTTAAGTTGAAGCATTGATTGAAGCCTCCAGCGTCCAAAAGCATTTTAGTTTTTTTTAATGTATTGATGTGGAATTTGGGGTTTTAGTTTTATAGCAAGTTCAGTTTTGTAGAATTCCATTTGATTTTTTGTACTCACTATAAACACCTCGTTATATCAAAATTAAGGTGTACCTACAATGTCATGGGGGGTCAAGTATTCATAAAATTAAGTTAAATGATTACATTGTAATCACGTTTTAATAAAATGGTTGTTCACCTATTTTGTAGAAATTGTGACAAAGTTTAAATAAAAACGCACAAAACGTTTAGGATTGATTACACCTACATATTCAACTTTACAATTTACACTTTCTGAAAATACTATAGTTTTTAATGGGTATGAGTCATTATTTCAAAAATTGTATGCAGTTCGTGAAATCTTTCATTTGATTATTTATAATAAAAATATACTGTATATTTACTTTTTAGTTTAATAGTAATTTTTTTACTTTTTTAGATAATAATTTTGATACTTATATTTATCATATATAGACAAGCTGGATTTTTAGCGGAATTGTTTAAAGACACCACAAAATGTCTGATGCAAGTTCCTGGCCTGTTTCTCCAACCACTAGCTACTTTTGTAGTTATGTTGGTCTTCTTTTGCTTTTGGGTTATCGTTGTTGTAAGTTAAATAGCTTTTTGTTCTTTTAGTATTTTGCAGGTTTTCATAATTTTTTAATGGTGAATTGGTAAAATTCAATATTAGAAAGAATGAATTATTTTAAATCGTGCTATCTTGGTTAATATAGTGACACAACAAAATAATGCGTTAAATCGTTTATATTGTAATTTTGGAAAAATTACCAAAGCTACAATTTTCAATTTCCGCTACCAATTGTCTAATGGAAGTACTACCCTTACCTCAATATTTTTTAAAATATAAATAAACTAAAAAAAAATAACTTTTACAGTTTATTATAATTTTTTAAAAGAAAGATTCATTTTAATTTTTAGTTGCCAGATCTGCCGGCTTGCCCTTCATATCATTACACAGTCGATTTGCAAAATTAACCTATTGTTTTACTGTGTTGGTGGACAGTAGTCCTATTACTATAATTGGATTGCATTTCAGTTATGTTTGGCAACAGCATACAATCCGGGGCAAACACGAGTTGATAGTCCTCTTTTAGCTCCTAAATCAAGCTTGGCTCCAACAGAATTATCTTCTTCTAACGTTGGATTTGAATCTGTACAACCAAAGAGTAAGTAGTAGTTTATGTCAATTACATAGCTCACACATAAGATAAAAGTAACTATTATAAAAATATCAATATCATACTACATAGATACGTTTGGTTTAGACTAACATTCTGTATGCCTTGATTAATGAAACGATTGCATAAAAAATGGCATGACAAGTATTTTGATTTTCATTAAAGTGATATAAATCTTGTTTATTATTATTTTTTTACCATCTGCTGTAATCAATAGTAGTATTTGTTTAATAATCAAATTTATTGCAGAATTTACTATGGTTGAATTTGTTGATCCGTTGTGGGTAAAGTATATGTGGTGGATTTACCTAATAGGCCTAATTTGGACTTCCGAATTTATTATGGCTTGCCAGCAAATGGTCATTGCGGGTGCTGTTGCTCATTGGTTTTACAGGTTCGTCCTATACGTCAATATGTTGCACAAAACCGGGTGTTTCCTTAAGGATGACCACCGGTACTATCTCGGAAACTACTGGATATAGAAATTCAGAAAAAAAAATATTACTAAAATAGCCATGAGAAAATCTTAGAAAATATTTTTAAGCTGTTTTACCGCAAGGGAGCGCAATTGATAGGATGAATTATAAGATTCAAGATTTTTGTATAAGTCATAGTTTAATATAAGAATTTTCGGAGACATGTCAAATTTTATGATTCACCCTATCAAATGCACTTCTTTGCGGTAAAATGCCTGCCGAACTTAAAAATAATTTCTTAGATTTTTTCTGAATTTCTATACCCTTAATGAAACACCGAGCAGATAAGATTTACAATGAAATTTATTTGCCTTTATATGTTATAATAAAGTTTCATACTTTGCAATTAAATTTTATTATTTTATTTTCAAGAAATAAGTACAAAGACGATTCTCACATCAGTTACGCTATTTGTAAGCTTATCAAGTATCATTTAGGATCCGTTGCGGTGGGTTCACTTTTAATTACCATCTTTAAAATTCCACGTCTGATTCTAACTGTCTTACGTGCAAAGTGAGTACCAGGTAAATTATTTCTTCCTGTGGATGTTTGCATTTAAATTTTTAGATTACAGAAATACAAGGATGAGGGAAGCGAGTGTGCTAAGTGTTTATTAAATTGTTGCATTTGTTGCTTTTACTGTTTGGAAAAGTTTATACGTTACCTTAATCATAATGCTTACACAGTAATCGCCATTGATGGCTCCAGCTTCTGCCCTGCTGCAAAAACGGTATTTATGAATTCGTAGTACTTATGTACAGGGTGCGCGGTTCCCCATTTAACCGTTGCTCTATTGTAATATCCGAGATATTAATGTTGAGCATCAAAATGTGGGCACCCTGTATAATGAAGAATAGAATTCCCATGGAATAAATTTACATTCATGTATTGTTTGATGATTTTTTTGTTGCAGGCATTTGAAGTACTAACACAACATGCTTTACAAATAGCCACCATAAATACTCTTGGCGATTTTATACTCTTTTTAGGAAAATGTCTTGTAACAGCATTGACAGGGGTTGTTGGTTTGTATTTGTTTAGAAAAGATCCTGATTTAACATTTTACGCAGCTCCTACATTACTTGTTTGTGTGTTTGCTTTTTTTGTTGCACACTGTGTTCTTTCTCTATATGAGGTAAGTAACAAATGTACTATATACCAGATGTTTTATTAAGGCTGTCCATCGCCCATATGTTAGAAACTATTAAGTATTAAAATTTTATCACTGAAATGGTCCTGAGAAATCTTGGGAATAATTTTTAAGTTCCCCAATTTACCGAAAATTACTATAACGCTACAACTTTAATAATACCATTAGAAAGCTTGAAAAATCCGCACAGGATATGTCTTGGGCCCATTGGGGTATCGACCTTAATAAGAGTGGGGGAAGCCCCGATAATAGCTAATTCTGGCACCCGATAGTTTCGAATAAAATTACTAAAGGACGCAATTCGCAACAATAATATCCAATTATGTAAAAAATAGGGGTTTTGCATCGTAAATAAAAAAAATATTGCTGTGTAAAATTCTTGACTTTTGAAAACCTTTTTTAAACACATTGCACAATCAAAGACAAAAGTAACTGCATGGGGCTAAAAACCTTCGATAAGTAATTAAGTTACTGTTAAAAAATTTGCTCATTTTAGGTTGTTGGTATTGACAGAAAGTTATCATTCAGAACGTATTTCACAAAATAATGATCGTTACAAAAATAAGGAAGTTCGATGGTGCAATAAAATATAAGTGCGTAAATGCTACAGAATTGAAAATATTTTAAAAATGTGAATCAGGTTTCATAAATACTACATTATTTTTTTCTATTAGTTTTCCATAAACCTCTTTAAAAGACCACTGACTTGGAATCACACTGTATATTAGTAATATTAAAACAATTACAAGAGTGCTGTGTATTGAAAGTTTTTGATAATTTTTAACAGAAGCCAGAAATATATACTATTAACATTTTTATTTTGAATTCTTATTAAATTTAAACGAAAATGATGCAAGCAGAGTCTTCAGAAGGTATTGATACTGAAAAAAAGGAAAAGAGGAAACAAACTACAAAAATCGACTTTTCAACATCTGATAAAGCTACGAAACGTGTAATAGCTCCGTTTGTGAAAATTTTTCGTAAGAAAAGGAAAGCTAAAGCAGTAGAAGAAGAAGAAGATGTAGATGTTCCCAAGTATGTTTTTCCGTATAAGAGGCCTAGTGTTCTTATCCATCATATGTCAGGATTTTTATCTGAAAATTTAGATTTGTCTTCATTATTACATGATACTGCAAATGTTCTGAAAAACGCCGTCAAAGCAAAAGGAGTTTTACTCTATTTAATAGAAGACGATGAAATATATTTAAGTCATAAGTCGTACCAAAACGAACGTTTAAGACAAAAGTGGAAAATTGGACCTGGTTCAATTGCAGCTGCTTATGTAGCATTTACGAAAAGGGTCACGATTGTAGAAGACATCTTGACTGATATGAGATTTGATAACAGTTCTCAAAGTAGAGATGAAACGATGAAGTCAGTTCTCTGTGTACCAATTGTTACTCCAGATGAAGAATGTTTCTCTGTTCTTGAACTTTTTAGAGATATTGAACAACCAATATTTGATGCTCAAGACATTAATACAGTATTAGTAACGACTGGATGGATTGGAGCTGCTGTTCAACAAAATCAAATGAGATTACTTTTGCAAAAGAAAATGGAATTACATCAGTTCTTTCTAAAACTGATTGTGTGGTTTTCTGAAAGTGCATTACCTGAAATGAATGTCATGCAGGAAATTCTAAGTTTCGTGAAGCATACATTAGGAGCTGAAAAAGGGATATTGTACAAATTTGTAAAATTTGGAACCGAAACTTACTCTTACTTGTATGAGGAAACGGCAGACCACAAATTGACGAAAAAAGTCCTTTCATTAAAATACTTTGAAGAGGCAGGATTAGTAAACAACATTATACAAACGCGAAAAATATACAATATAAAAGATCCAAATGATCCTATTTTTAAAAAATTTTCTGAACAAAAGGTTGGATCTATAAACCGAGCTCTGTTATGTTTACCAATAATTTCTTATGGAGAAGTAATAGCCATTTTCATGCTACTAAACAAAGTTGGTTGGGACCATTTTACAAAAGCCGATGAAAAATTAGCGGAGTTATTAGGAACGTATACCGCAATGGCAATGAAACATTCGGAAGTTGTACTATCTGGTATAAAATTAGATTACGAAAAAGAAGACGTATCTGATTTAATAAACTACCACCTTAAAGCATGTGAGCACGATAGAAAACATTACTTAGAAAAAATGGAAGGAGTTATATTGCCGAATAATTTTAGAGAATTTTCATGGTATATAGAATTGGACGACTTCGATAATATACCTAAGTACGCATTATACATGATAAAACGCGTTTGTGGTGATTATGATGTTAACTCTGAGCAAATGATGGATTTTATTTTATCATTACGGAAAAATTACAGACAAAATCCGTATCATAATTTCGAACATGCTTTCAATGTATGTCATTGCGTTTACAGCGTAATACGAAGAAACATGTTTGTTTTTAAACCAATTGAACGTAAAGCTTTAATTATAGCAGCTTTATGTCATGATGTTGATAGTCTTGGTTTAACTAACAATTTTTTAATTTTGACTGACCATCTTTGGGCTAAACTGTACACTACATCACCATCTGAAAGTCATCATAGCCAGATTGCTCTTCGAATGTTGAAAAAGTTTAATATTTTCCAGGGTGTAGATTCCGATTCATATGCATTATTTACAAAACAAGTAAAAGAAAATATTTTATCTACAGATATTTCTGTTTTCTTCAATGTGAAATCCAAACTGGAGGTTATTTGTGAACATGAATTGTTTCAAATAGAAAACGATGCACACCGAAATTATTTACGAACGGTTTTAATGACAGCAAGTGATTTATCCATGAATTGCAAGCCTTTTCACGTTTCTAAACGACTACTAGATCTGCTTTTATTAGAAAACTATTATCAAGGTGATTTGGAGCGAGAAATGGGATTTATTCCTTTGGCGTTATACGACAGACATCAAAGTCATAAAGTATCGGTAGAACAAGTTAAACTTTTAAAGTTCGTAGCTTTACCTTGTTTTGAATTATTGAAAGTTGTTCTCCCCAATACAAGTGACCTTTATAACAGTTGTATGGTACTTCTTAAACAGTGGGCAGAAATTGATGAGTATAAAAATCAAAAAACTTGGAAACAAGATGAATCACTATTTTGCAATAAGAAGGCGGAAATGGTACATGGGGGAAGTTTCAATTAAAGATATGAAAATAACGGATTAAGTAATATAAATTTTGGGTTATCTATACCGAGTTTATGAAATGCAGGGCTCTGCATTAATATATGTATATATTATATTTCTTTTTTTATTGAAAAATAAATAATTTGTTTTTTCTTGCAATTTTAATCTGATTTCCGATTGTGATCTCAAAATTATACCGTATGATTTAAATTTATGGGCAAAATAAAAAAAAAACTATTATTGCGTATTGCGCCCTTTAATAATTTTATTGGAAACTGGGCTCAACTAGTGTCCAGTAGTCTTGACCCCGGAGGATGCTAAGTCAGGAGGAGCTCCTAGTTGAGGAACCAACTACTCATTTTCGAGAGGTGCGGTCATTAAACATCTCCCGGTGGTACCGATAAAGATACGGGTAGCTGAATACCGTCTTCTCGTAGGAGAGAGTAGCGGCCGGCAGCTTCCGGAGGTAACTGGTGGCGCTATCGGTGTAGCTTATATGAGAATTTTCGGAGAAATCGTGAATATTATGTTTCATCCTATCAATTGCACCCACTTGCAATAAAATGCATAGCTCTAAAATGATTTCTAAGACTTTCTTATGAAATTAATAAATATAAAAAGTTAGGTATGGTACTCAACGATCAAATAGAAGGGAATAATTCCCCACTCCTAAATCTATTCTAAAATCTTTCACAAATCGATATGGTTAACTATTTAAACATCCAACCCTCTATTGTACATTTAGTAGTAAATACTCTGTCGTCTGAAGAAGCCAAAGTTTGGCGAAACATATGTTACGTTTTTAAATAAAGTTTGTGAAAATCTCGTTAATTTGTGTTGTTATTATTATTTCTTATGACCATTTTAGTAATAATATTTTTTTCTTAAATTTCTATACCCAGTAGTTTCTAAAATATGGCTGGTGGCCGCCCTTAACGAAACACTCGGTATATTAATAATCGACAACTTTTTTATATTATTATTTCAAATTGCAGATGGTTCTTGATACAGTGTATCTATGCAAATGTCAAAGCGAAGAATCCTCTAAAGAGATGCAGCTACAAGAACTGACTTCGAATGATAAAAATGGAAAAACTTCGGTAGATTTACCTGATGCTGAATTGCAACCTATAAAGGAATAAGCAAACGATAAAAAATAAATATTTATTTTAATCTGTTTTCCAAAAAATAATTGCGCCTAATTTTTACGTACATAATTTAATTTAAAAAAAGACATTCAGTATTATACTCGATTAATTATAAGGATATACATTTGTTTAAAAATGCACACATCAGTCACTGAATTAATTATAAGACTGGTCTACGAATCTATTAAAACTACTTTAATATCTAATGTTGTGGTACTCTACTATCATAAAATCAAAGACTCGTTATTTGTAAATTATCTAAGGCATTTTGAAAACGTCTTATGAAAGTCTCACCACTATTTTTGAATCTGATGTCTTCGTATTAAGTAATTAGCAATTAGAAATTAAAGTAATTCGTCCTCAAAAGGAAAACGGTCGTTGCTGGTCGTTGGCCATTACAAGAAAACGCACCGTGATTACAATTAAGCAATGAAATTAAAATATCACAATTAATTTAGCAGTAAACAATTATCAATTTTCTTTAGTGTGCTGTGCAAGACGCCTCTCAAAGCCCTCATCAATAGTTCTCCAAGCTCTCAAATTATTTTGGTCTTTAAAGTTAAAAAAGTGATTGAGGTAAAAGTAAAAGGAATTGTAGATAGGGCTTAAAGTATACCTCGAAGGCTTAAAAGCCCTTTTGATAAATTTATGCATTGTTTTTATTAAGTAATTTTTACTCTTTTCTGTCGTCTTAAAAAGAAAAAATAAAAAAACAACGGTAATGTTCACGAAGGTTTGACCGAAAAGACCGAGAAGCACAAAATATAAAAGTTCTATCCAACACCAATTTTATTATCGCTTCCGTAAAATATCACAAATAACAAAGTACTAACTTAAACTCCCGTCCAACAATTAAATCTTAATGATCACTTTTCATTGCCAGATTGTGCCCAATTTTAAAATCATATAAATAAATAATTTTGATGAAAATAGAAAATACATATTAAAAATAAAATACGTAATAAAATTAAGTAAATTATTTTATTTAAATGAAATTTTACTGCAGATGGTATGAATTATTAAGTATATTTATTTTACATTGGACATAACAGTGAGGCACTTTTTGCTGATTAAAAATGTGGTGATTTTTTTAGATTAGTGGGTTTTAAAATCAATATTAAAAATTATGATCAATTTTATAATTAATAAAGTCCAGATTTCAATTAATTCAAAAGTGCTCCACGATTTTGTTTAAAATTATAATAGTATAACCCAGCAGTGCAATAAAATAATGGTTCATAACACCCACTAATCTTCAACCAAACAAAATCGTTGTACTTATTTTTTGTTTTCTAGTAATTTTTTTTTCTGTATTGAGTATCATAAAATAGAAAGTAAATGCATAAAATGAATTGTCACTTTCACACTATTTTTTTATGTACTTTAAAATACTGTACAATTTTATATTTTATACAGCTTATTAAATGTAACAATATAATATATAATTAAGATTTTAATTTTTTTGTTTTTATTTTAGAATGAACTAGTTTTCGACTTTTTTTCTGGTTAAATTTATTCTGTTGTTTCACTTGATTTTCATCCTGTTTTTTTTCTTTTGTTAGTTCAGTTGCTTTTTCTAAAGGGTTGCCTTGAAAGATATCCTCTAATGGTGCTGTTTCGTAGCTTTCTTCGGAGTTTGCTAGTGCAGCATGACTTTTATCTTGAACTCGATTGTTGTATTTGTTTTTAGAAGCGAGTTTTGTTTGCATTCTAAGCTTTGTAGGACTAACATATTGGGGATTTTCCCAAAGTGCTGCTTTACCAAAACTTCCGGAAAATATTTTTACCTTAAAAAATAGAATTATATATATATATTTTTAATACTTGTCCTAATTTATTTAAATTATTTATGAATACATTTTCGTACAAATAAAATATAATTTCTTGAAAAAAGGATAACTTACTGGATTAAGCACAAATCGGGGCCCAATTTCGGTTAAACCTCCATCTTCTGATAAAATTTGAAAATTCCGAAACCAGACTCTATTATCAAGGATAGTAAAAGTATAAACATGATCAAAAAATGGTTGACTTTTAGGATGATGTTTTGGAACACCAAATGTTTGAACCAATAACTCCTTTAAAAGCATCCAATGTGCTTTTTCATTAAAATGGGGATCAAAACTTAATAATGGTCTGGAACCTCTTAAACAGTTTCCTGTTAATTTCAATTCAGCCATAGTATGCACTAAAAATATACCCTTAAATATTATATACATATTTAAATTTATAAATCAAGAGACAAACCATTTTGAACTAAAAATTTTACACTAGGGCCATTTGGTACATTTGATAACCAGAGATACATGTCTCGCTTTTTGCGGCCTTCAAACAGAATAGCTTTATTGCAGTTTTTCATTTCACACATCTCATTAACTACTGCCAGCGTTTTTGAACGCTCCATTTTAGCTTCAGGTTTATGATGGGGCATTAGTTTTTTAATATCTTCCATTAAATGTCTGTCTCTATGACTTATTCCTCTAGATGCAAATACCAGCACTCTTTGTTTATTGGCCCATTTTCTCTAAAAGATTATGTAAAATTAACAATGCCTCGCAAAATAATATTTAAAATGGTGGTTCAGAGTTTAGAAAAAAGGCACCAACAACCCCTATGACATTTATTTAAGTGATTCTAAATAGGAATTCACACAATATTGTGATACAAATTAAACTTATTCAATTACAATAACCATGTCTTAAATTTAAAAAGGCTACAAATCTATAATAAATAAGTTGTCAAAGTAAAGGATAAAACTGACAGATTTTATTGGAAATTACTTTAAACAAATATGAAAAAATTACAAAACCTTTATTGTAAACCACAGCTATTTATTTTTAGGCATTTTATGTTAACACACAAAATATTACCTTTTCAGGCGGAGTATCTAATGCTATCTTTTTTGGAGGAGTCGAGGTTTCTTCTATCTGATTATGCTTATTTTCTTCGTTTAATTTTCTTTTAGCTTTTCTAACCATTTTTATTTTATTTTAACCTAATCTTTCACTTCCTGCAATGTTCATAAATGTGTGTAAGTAAAGCATAGTAAAAGTAGCTGCATTATAAAATATTGAAGTATGTTAGTATACATGCTACATCAGTTTAAGAATTAATAAGCCACCATGCATTTAAATAAAAAATTGCAAAAATGTTACCTTATACACAACAAATGTTCTTAAATTTATAAATCTGTTTGTTCAGTTTGTTAATTTTAAAAAATTAAACAAAACCTTATTCAGTTTTGAATATTTACAGTTTATTAAAAGCAAGGTTATACCGCATGGGCGCATGCAGCATGGACCAAAAATATATGACAGAAATGACCAATGTTGCCAGATTCTCTATAAGATTCTTATTTCTTTGACTTGTTTTCCTTAATTGAAAAATTTCTGTTTCTTAAATTTAGCTCAAAAATTATTAAATACGGGATAAAAACCGTTTTAATATACCTGTGCAAAAGTGAAGACATGCAACATAAAAAAACCGCCTGAGACTAACTAAAATGTAATTAAAAGGAATGTTGAAAATATTCTACGACTTGGCAACATTGAAAATCAATAAGTGACAGAACAGAAAAAGATAGAAAATTACAGTTCCATGAAATACGTTAAGGAAAGAGACAATTTTACGGGGTTTGTAACAGGAAAGAAAAGGAGAAATATATTTGCATTTATTTCTATTTTGTGTGTATCACTTTATCAGCGTATAATAGAAGGTTGTTGATATTTGTTGAATGTTCGAATTAGTGTCCGTTATTTTTGATTTTGATTTTTATTTTCAAACTATTTGTCATAATTATAATACATGTTCAACGGAGCACGTGCATGTTTGTAATATTTATAGATCGTCAACAATGATACAGTAAGTACCTTAAAAAAGTCGATTAATTTCTATTCTTTTTCATCGTAGTTTTACTAAATGCGCCTAACGAACGCTACGCTTACCTACATTTCAATAGTGTAGTAGGTAGGCAAACTAATTAAATGAGGTTAAGGACATTTTTTGAAAAACGTCAAACTTAAAATTCAAAACAAAATTATCTCCGAAATTAATTAATTTAAAATGCTGAACCATAACATACCCAAGTACTATTTATATTATTCAGATAAAAAGCCGTGACCACCGTGTTTCTATAGTTTAAAATTTTTAACCTAATGTAGTATAAACAATAATAATAATGCAATAATTGTAATTTGTACCAATTTCTATAAATGAAATCTTCACAAAGTAAATTATTTGTGAAATCATCTATTATTCTTTTTCCATTGTTAATATTTATCCAAATAGATCTAAATATTTTTTATTCGCTGGAATATGATAGGAACCATTGGCGTAACATAAGAATGGACGAATAGGGTACATAGGTACTCCTCAGGTACAACTATTTGTAACCTTTGGCACCTCGATGCTCATAATGTAATTATCAAAGCTAGACAAATAATATTAATTATTATTTAATTAAGATGAGTAAATATACACTAAAAAAAGAACGAGAATACAATTATAAACTTTTAATAAATTAGGGAAACAAGTAGAAAAGAAAATCGGGAAAATTATGATGTTCTCTATATTAGTTCTAGTACCTACAAATTATCAAAATATCTGAGTTCCTACTAAATTCTTACAAGAAATTGTTTTGTGGAGGGTTGCCATATTACAATTTTACTCAGTTTTTTATATAGGTAATAATTGAAATTCAAAAATAGCTTCATCTACCTAATTAGATGTAGATTTAGTTAGACTGTGAACCATTCAAGCATGAAAATTAATTTCTGTGTGAAATTAAAAATTAAAACCCCATGATACGATTTTATTAATGTTTTTTTTTATTTGTAAATACGTTTTTTTTTTATTAACATTCGAATGGATGGGCTGACCTTGGACAATCGCACAACGAGGTAAAAGCAGAAAAAAAAAATGGTGAACAACTATTCTGAAGCGAACAGATAGCGTAGTTTTTATTAAAAGAATTTCACTTGGGGTGTCAACTCCACATTAGTGGAATATTAAAAGTGATTATTAATTTAACATAATCTCTGAGAAATTTTAATAGTAAAGTTTTCATTCTGAAAAATGAAGTCATTTTCATTTTTCCTGGAATTTTGTCTAATATTTTCCTAAAACGGGGTTTATAACAAATAAGGATTACATTAACTTTTTTCTGCTATTGTTATTCATTAATGAAATACAACCTCTCAAGGTGTGGTACAGGTTCGCAAAATATTTGTATTTCTGTCACTGGAAGAAATGCTAAACACTTAATAGACAATTTAATTATTTATTTATTTTATTTTTATATGGTCGTTGAAACAGAACTCTGTCGTAAATTGAGGAGTACCTACCTGTACTTCAAGTAAAGTTTAATATTAATATCTAATATTATTTTTGTCAATTAAAAGTATTTTTTTTTGTATTTATGTAGGCTTTGCGAATTCCAGAAAAAAGAATGGAACCAAACGCGAATACCTCCAAAGATCAAAAATTAGATTCTGGCAACAGTGGCAGTACGGTAACCTCTCAAGTTTTGGAGTACTACAATAATTTTTCGCAATCAGAAAATCTGCCTCGTTATCTTCGTGGTTCTAAAACTAAGAAAACACACAGTTTTGGAGATCTGCCTGCTGCTGATTGTTCTAGACCGCAACTCGTCGGCGAAAGTCGTTTAGAAATCGAAGAAGTAGATGTTGATATTAATAAACAAAGTAATGAAAATAAGGAACTTAGTCCAACAAGCAGTTTGGCATCTAATCGCAAACTTGAATGGGACAATGGAGCAGATATCGGTTACAAAAACGTGCAAATTTTACAAAAAAGTCTTTCTTTGCCAGTATTAAGTAGCGCGGGTAAAGTAAATATTCACGAAGAATTTCTGAGATTAAGCCCTGAAGGTATTAATAGTAGCGCAGAACACGTCCAACAACAACCAACGATATCTAAATTTCCCTTAAATGTTCAGAACAACCAAGGTTTAATAATGTTACCTGAAAGTTCTGGAGACGATTCACCTGTAGAATACAAAACCAAGATTATTCCATCATCTTCATCGTCATCTTTAAAAGTAAATGATATTCAGCAAAATTTGCATGATTTAAGTTCAAATGATGATGACATACCTCTCGCAGTATCTACCCCTTTTGATAAATACAATTATGAACAAACTTGTGTTCCTAAATTAGAAAAACAGAAAAAGGACAACACCGAAAATAATAATGAATATTTGGAAATGTCTAGAAAAGACAAAAATAAGAATCGGATATTTAAACTTCAGATTTCAAAGCCTATCTATGTCGATTGTTTTAACAATGAAGAAACGTCGTATTCTAATAAAAATATACAAACAAGCCTTAAGGACCTCGCTTCAAAACTTGTTCAAACAGATACAGTTTTAAATCAAATGTATTCCAAAAACAATAAAATTTCGGAAAAGTGTGAAGGCGCTTATTCAGAACGTGAATTTGATGTAAAAGAAAACCCTTCAAGTAGCTATCCTTCACGACCCAGTTCTGCCACTTCTCAATCAAAATGTGAAAGCTTTCAATATCTTAATGCTGAAGAGTACCAACCTAATCAAATGGAAAATCTTAAAACTGTTGAAATCGAAAATATAATGGAAGAAAAGGAAGCACAAATTTACAATTATCCATCAGGAAGTAAATCGGAACAAGTAAATAATCTACAAACTAACATTTGCTCAAAATCAAGAGAGCCTACTGAAAAAGTTAATAAAGGTCTCAATTTAATAAAGAAGTTAATTAAATCACAGAAATACGACAGTACAACTAAAACAGAGTATATCAACATGATTATTAAGAAAATTATTGAACAGAATTGCTCAGATGAAAGTACAGGAAGTTTTTCTGATCCAAAATATGATTTAAATAAAAGTACTTTTGACTTCGCACCACCCGCTAATTCAACAAGTGATTTAAGTGATCCACCAAAAGAAAAGCCAATAAAAATGATATATAAGACTAATCATAAACGAGCTGCTAAAAGAAACATTTTGCACCAAAACAGACCATGGATTCCGATTTCAAAAAGCCCTGATATAAATTTAGGTTACAAAGAAGCGCTCAATTTTCAAACATTTTCGAATGAAATTGTTGCTCCTGTCGTACAAGAGAAACAGAATTCCTATAATAAAATTGAGGAACCTAAAGAGAGTCAAAAAATTTCCACTGCTTATGAAAAATTAAAGAAAAGTCATTACACAATAGTCAGTGATGAAGTTGAAAAATCTAAGTGTGTCAATGGGAAAGGAGATGATCATCCGCATTCGCATTCCAGGTTGAATTTACATCAAAAATACAAATTTCCAGAAAAATATAATGCAAGGAATTGGATCCAAGACAAACCTCAAACAGAAAAAATAATAGGAAAATACCCTGACTCTAGCGATTCCTACAATGATAGTGAAACAGTAACACGCTTCGCAAAAAACGAAAAATTGCATCAACTTAATTGGATTAAATGTGAAATAGCCTACCTAAGTAAACTTAAAAATTTATTAGAAACTACAAATGGTTACTTAAGTAGTAGTTGTGTTGATAGTAACGAAGTAAAAGATGATAATAATAGTGATAACAATACTCAAAATAAAAATGCAGAGGATGAAAAGAATGGTATTGTAGACAATTTTGAAGTTTTAACTACCGTAGACCTGAAGTCTGTACAAAAAGGTATACACCAAAAAACAAATACCGTCTACCTTATAACCACTGAAAGATTAAAGGATTCAACAGGTGGAAAACTTCCTCAAAGTAAATTGATTACAGAAGAAGAACTTCTAAATTCTAACGATAAAGATTTAAAGGTTTTGAATAATTTTGTCCGTCAAATAGTAACCGACAATGAATCACAAACACAACAAGAAATAAAACCAGAAAGTAATAAATTAGCAAAAGAACTTACTGAAGTGAATTCTGAATCTCTGCCATTCGATATTAAAAAAGCACGACTTATTTCTACAACCGTACATACCATTATAAATAATAATAAATCTCAAAAAACCTTGGTAAAAAGGTATACATTTGAAGTTTCCGAGGAAAATACTTCAGATCTTAAAGATTATAACGAAACGTCAACCTCTAATACATGCAATAGTAATGAACGAAATGCAAAAAATGACTATAATTCCCACAATCAGCCTACGTCATCCGGTAGTAAACCGTTAAGCGTGAATGCAATTGCTTCATCAAACAACGAAATTTTTTCTAAAAAAGATCTACATAAAAATAATATAAAATCAAACACGAAATCGTATACACCAGATGAAGATAAACTTGTTATCCCCAACGATAATAAAACCACAAAGCAGAGTAAAATTCAAGCTAATAAAGTTGAGGAAAGCTCGTCTGATAGTAATAAAACGCAGAGTGATTTTCAAAAAAAGATTATTAATTTGCAAAAAACGATTGATCAGAAGGAACAAGAATTAAAAGAAATAAAATTGCTTTTAAATCGTAATGCATTAAACATTCACAACAATGTTTCAAACAAACCCAATGGAATTAAAGAAAAAAAGAATTCTTCAGATAATGCCGATCAAAATAGAAATAGAATTAGTGAAGCCCCTGTCGAAAATATCGTACAAAAAGAAAAACCGAAGAAATTGCCCCGAAAAAAGTCCACAGAAATACATACAATTCATATGAATAAAAATGTAAATAATGTAGGTGACGAACAGAATGCATATAATGAAAAAGTTAATAAATTAAATACGAATTTTCCATTAGAAACGATGACTATTTCCTCACAATCAGATTATCCAGAACAAGAAATTTCAGATGAAGTTACTTCTTTTAAAAGTTCTTGTGATTCGAAAACGCAGTATGTATCTTCGGAGGAAAAATCTAAGGAGAATGATAAGTGTTATCATCAGAAGCAGGCTAAAGAATCCCAATCCGGTGGTATATATGAAACATCAAAGACCACTTGCTGTTGCAAAGACGACCAAAGCGTTATATTCGAAATAAAGGATGTTGTGACTAAACTTAATCGCCTAATTGAAGAAGAAAATGAGTGTTGTAAGTGCCTTTGTAATAATAAAAATCAAACTAAAAGCGTTTCTAATGTAATAAATAAAGAGAAAATACCTATTGCATATACTTTAATATTGGAAGAATGTGAACTTGAAAAAAATGTTGGAAAGAATAAGAATTTTGGAAGAAACAAGAAAGCACGCCCTTTGCAAGAAATTAGAATTAAACTTCCTTTACCTCATATTAAAAAGAAAAGTAGAAAAATGAAACATGGTAATCATAGAAAAAGAAAGGAAAATAGCTTTACAGACCAACATAAGCACGAAAATGAAAATGCAGAGTATGAGTGTGATGATGATAATATTCCCTTATATGTAAGTTTTATTTTCGTAAAACATTTTACACCAAATTAAATTTAAAACTGTTTGAATGGCCTTTTGTGTTTTATAGGAGTATTTAAACAAGAATAGACCTCAATTTATACAATCAGCAGAAGAAAGACGCAGATGCATATACGAATTGGCTGTTATAAGAGAACAGTGCCGTCGAAAGTACAAGGAACTTTTAGCCTTAACTGATGGAATTCCTTTATCTAACTCACTTAACAGAAATGATTCAAGTAAGTAATTAAATAAATAAAGGTTTCTTAAATAAAACTTAGAGTAGTTTTCAATTAGGTTGAGATGAAGTATACCGGGTGTTTAATTAAGGGTGGAAGTTCGCCTTTCACCACAAGGGGACGCAATTGATAGGGTTAATCATTAAATTCAAGATGTATCCAACCTATAACTTCAATAATATTGATTTTTTGAACCTCCTGTGTGTGAACAAAACTAGCACTTTTTACGCATATGGAAACAAGATTCATTTTTGTAGCATACCTACGCATGATTCTCAAGCATATGTGCTGCACTGCACATTATCAGTTAAATAAGTTTCTCGTTAGTACAATAAAAAATACAAATACCGCCTGTTAAAATCTGCTTCATCAAATAGACTTATACAGAGCTATTGATGTATTATTTATTAGCAATTTAATATGGGAAATTAATAACTTATTACTAAACATTAATACAAAATATTTTAGCAATTTTGTTTTTGGATTATATTTGCGTTAATCAATTATAATTCCTTTTAGAACCAAAAAAGCTGTTTACTTCAGCTGAAATGAGGCAGATGACAAATAAAAAATATAAACACTTACCGGAAGTTCAGAAAAAACTCAGAGATAGTAAAAATGAACGAATTAAATACGCCAATCGTATTTTGTTGAACGTATTTGCTAAGGTAGTAATATTCAATTTTGTTTAATTTCATTAATAATTATTTTTCTTTTTTCAGAAATTAAAAGACCGAGTCCTAAGTGGAGAAACTAATCTCTCATTGCAATCTAGTATTTAAATTTCAAAAGGTCTGATTTTATTTATATGTATTTACTGATGGTTATAAATATACGAATTAACAAAATCTCTTACTTGTGCTATTTAGTCTTCAAAATGATTTTCCCTTTTATGTTTTTTTTTCTATTCCTGTGTTGTTGTCCAACGATATGCCCAACTTGGCACAGCTAAACGAATATTTTTACTGAATTATTTAGCTCTGTAGGGTTCGGAATAAAAAACTCCCTGATTAAGAAAACTCATAGCTAGGGCTAAGGAGGAAAAAAAAAAGGTTCAAAAAAACGCTTGCTTGTAAAATAAAACGATTCTTTCAAAGTTGATATGTCCCAGCGTTTTATTAACACCTTATTAAGAAGAAAGGTAAAAAAAAAACAATTAACAAAAGACTTCGACTTTTGGAAGGGGAGCTTGTCAGCAAGTAAGAGTCGTCAGTGTGTGACGAAGGACTTAAGGTGGCTGTGGCTCATCTATGTTGGCAAGGGACCCGGAGACGGTTGGTTGCCTTGGCAATAGAATTCTGATGACGGTTGGCGAATGACAACCTGGGTTGCATCGGTTACTGCTGCACCTACATAATTTCATATCACATATCAAAAAAACAAATATTTGATGCTTTGCTTAGCTAGGATTTTATTAGCTCCCAAATTGGGGCAGAGTGCCTTCCTCCTTCCATTAAATGATATTCCAACGGGGAATAGAGGTACTATGCCAGTGCAAATTTCGTAATATTTTTAAGGTTTCGCGTGTGCATATGTGTGAGGACGGAGTGGGAAATGGGGGTTACGGGTGTGGATGGGAATCGATGAAAGTGAGGGTTAGAGTCAATGTACACTTTTCTTTAATGTAAAAGTGCTGAGCAGTTAACTTATGAACACAATTGCAATCTATATTTTCCTATTGAAGCCGAACTAGCTTTTAGTTCCTTATAAGGACATTGTCTTCATTGAAGCTACGATGCTTGTACTCAAGACCAGCCTTAGTTAGCACTCTCGGCGCACTTCGGCGAATTTAAAGCGAAGACCCTCTAAGGGCTACGTTCTTTAATAAATATTCACAATGATATACTAATTGACATTATTATATTTTTTCGCATAATCATAATAATTTTGTTAGGGTATCCCGTATTAATTTTGATATAAGATAGTATAAATGACGGATGATTTATTAATATTACCCGAAATATCCAACACAAAGTTATACACTAATAACGAAAAGAAAGTTTGCTTTTATATGTTTCAAAGAGTTTATTAATTTCTACAATTGTTTCGACGTCTTACGTCTTTTTCAAGAGTACAATGTATACTAAAGTTAAGAACAGTTTTACTGCTATATATAGTCACTTAATTATCTAAATTGTTGGAAAATCCTAGGTAGTAGTCAATTACTGGAGTGCATCTAAAGTCTGTGTGATCGTTGGTAACAGTATATTTGTTAACAATATGTTTTTTAATCTCTAGTTGTTCTAACAGATTTAGTTTTCTACTTTTATTTTCTGAGTGCAATAGTTTAACATTCTCTAAATCTACACTATGACTATGGGATGTACAATGTTCACTTATACCTGTGCTAGTTTTTTTAAGTGATATATCTCTAAAATGCTCCTTACTCCTAATTTCTAAATTGCGTCCTGTCTGACCTATGTACTTAGCTTCACAATCTTTACAATCTATTCAATATACACCGCTTTTCTTGTTCTTACTAATTTTTTGTTTATTATTACTTAATATTTTTCCTAGGTTGCATTTATTAACTAATATTGTATTTATTTCTAATTTGTTTAATTGGTTGCAAATGTTGTTACTTATTTTGTCTATGTAATTAATACAGTTGTATTTTTTGCTATCTAATTTAGGTTGTGGATACCTATATTTGTTTCGTGAGCATTTTGTGTTTCTTGTTTTTGATTAGTCTAACTATGGTTTCTGTTTTATAGCCGTTATTAAGTGCAATAGTTTTTATACAATTTAATTCTTTTTTATAGTTCTCTTCACTTAGAGGAAAAGTCAAGAGCCTGTGTATTAAGCTGTGGAAGGTAGCTAGTTTAATTTGTGTTGATTGTTGCGATTTTGCGTTTATTATTGTGTCTGTAAAAGTGCTTTTTCTGTGAATGTCAAAGTCTAACCTGTTATTAATAACTTTTATGTTCATATCTAGGAAATTTAAGCCATTTTCATTACTCGTTTCCATTGTAAACTGGATTTTCATATTAATGTTATTAAGAAGTGACAATAGGTTGCTAAGTTGTCGATCCGTTCCTTATTTCCTTATTTGGTTAGGTTTAGAGATATATCACTTAAAAAAACTAGCACAGGTATAAGTGAACATTGTACATCCCATAGTCATAGTGTAGATTTAGAGAATGTTAAACTATTGCACTCAGAAAATAAAAGTAGAAAACTAAATCTGTTAGAACAACTAGAGATTAAAAAACATATTGTTGTTAATAAATATACTGTTACCAACGATCACACAGACTTTAGATGCACTCCAGTAATTGACTACTACCTAGGATTTTCCAACAATTTAGATAATTAAGTGACTATATATAGCAGTAAAACTGTTCTTAACTTTAGTATACATTGTACTCTTGAAAAAGACGTAAGACGTCGAAACAATTGTAGAAATTAATAAACTCTTTGAAACATATAAAAGCAAACTTTCTTTTCGTTATTAGTGTTAAAAATGTTTCATAATTCTCCTACTGCATCATTAGTAAATATTACAAAGTTATACATAGGTACTTATTCATGTTTATAATATATTAATAAATTAATATACCAAAAATGATGGAGTTTGTTCCCCCATCCCTCAGACTTGCTCTACTTTACTTGTATTTTAATGTAACATTTGAAATACATTCTGCGCACGCATTACAAAAGTGCTTACTGTAGAAATTGGAAGGGTGCTGCGGTAGCGTGAAAACATTTTTGAGACGTTAGCGCTTGTATTTGAATTTCAATTAAAATAAACATTTAAGAAAAGAATTATATGCCTTTTTACTGGCGAGATCTGTTTATTGAAAAAATTAAGTTGCATATTCCAGATCTAAGCGAAGACCATTCACCAAATGACCACAAAGAGAAAACCGCCACTTTAAATCTATTAATCAGATGCAGACTTGCAAAATCATTGTGAAATGCCTGCAATCGTCGCATGAGTAACTTAATTTTTATTTTAGGCAGGTGACACGGGCCTAATTCATGCGAATTGTTAATTATTACCGTCTTGGAGTGATAGTGGCTAGTACTTATACAGATAAAATGAATGTTAAGATAATTTGTTTGTTTTGTGGAGTTCAACAAGAACATTAGAAGAAAGTATTTAATACGGACTAGTGATGTGCCGGATATCCGTATCCGTATCCGTATCCGCGGATATCCCAGGGAGAAGAGAGGTCCGTATCCGTATCCGTATCCGTTAGTTTTTGGCGGATCTTTTACGGATTTTTTACCTTATTAATTTTAAATTTGTAGATGAAATACCATATATATATTGTGCCGATCAATATAGATTTAGGCAGTACTGTGTGTATAGATGAGTGCGTGGCGGGTTATTGCCGACAAAAGCGGCAATAAATAAAGCAAAAAATAAATATTAAGAGGGATGCCGCCTGCCACATGGTTCACCAAGGACAGAACGCACACGACGGCCAAAGAAGACGGTCGTCTTAAATTGATTAGACGCGACCAGATTATTTTAGTTTTAAAATTATTGTGACATTAATATTGCATTATTGGATTTGATGGTGTTTTGTAGACATTTTTCTTAACTGATATACCAAACACAAACGTTATCTGTGCTGCCCAGTGTCACACTAAACTATACGCGGCGGTAAATATTGCACATGGATCTTTGCAAAGAGACAATCTATTATAAAAGTTAGCTCTTAAAAAGGTTCATAACAGTTTGTCTCTTTCAAAAGGTCGATTTTCCTACAATATTTACCGTCGCGTACTCTAAGAAAGTAAAGATCCGTATCCGTATTCGCGGATCTTGAGACCAAATATCCGTTTTCAGATCCGTATCCGCGGATATACAATTTTAGCGATCCGGCACATCACTAATACGGACAGAATTATCGATAATAATGAAAATTTGATGTGGAAATAGTACCTGTTCTTTATTTATATGTTGGTTCACGTTCACGTCGAGCTTGAAGGAATATCTTGGTGCGCATATTCTTATTACTGCCAGTTATATCAACATCGCAAAATTCGAAAGAAAAACGCAAAATAGATATGTTGAAATAATTAGTAAAGACTAAGGAAAGTAACTAAACCGTGACTACATTGGTAATCGTAAATCGTTTCACTGAACATAACGCAGAAAAGGGTGACATTCGACTGACTAGGGTGAGTGCTATGTTATTAAGTTACTCAACAGGCTGACTAGGCTATATACCTACCTACTGCCTAGGGCGCCACAAGGTACGTGAATTAGGCACCTAGGCTCCGACATATTACAAATTTCCAATTTTTCGATTATTATTCTCAATTATTTCAACATACCTAATATGTCCCAAACAACAAATAATAAAATTTAAAAGGTTAAAACAAGTAACATTGTCCAATGTCAACATAAATTGTTTGCAGTATGAATAGATTTGTGATACATTCATATGCAACTCTCACAGTATAAATCATAAAAAAATCTGGTTTTATTTTTTTAATTTCGCTCAAATTCAACGATATCACCCCTTGAATAAGGGTAATATTTTAAACTATGTGAAAATAAGTATTATCCACATTCAACCATATATAAACTGTAAAAATCCTTTATAATTTTAGTTTATCTTTTTATTTTATATTATTTTCAATGCTGTCATGAGTTCAACGCAATACACCCCCAATCGAAGGGATAGTTTCACAAAAAATGGTTATCTGCTGGTCCCTAGAATCATTCATCATTTAATATACTGATAAAGAACGATAAGAGTGAAAACGACCCCTATTTTCATATTTTTAGGTATTTTTTTAGAGGGTTGAAGGGGTGCCTCAAATAACTTTTTAAGAAATACGCACATCTTCACTTTTGGTCCTTTATAAAAAAATTACATCCGCAACCATTTTTGTAGAAGAAAAGTTTCCTTTATCGATTAAAAAAAAAACGTCGAGCTAAAAATCAGACCAATCAGATTTGAAGGATTCTGTCTGTTAGTAGATCACATATAATTGTAAATAAACACAAAGAATTAATATTCAATGACAGCTTAGAATTTCAGCAGCAAAATTTATGATGTTACCTGAGAAGTGCCTCAATTAAAAATTAATTTTACTACCATTACGCATTAAGACACCTCAAGTAGGTAATATTGAGAACACGAAATATTGAAAATGTTACTAGGTTTTTGCAAGGATTTTTAATATTTATTTTCAAATAAAAAGAATTTATAATAATTTCCACATTTAGCATGCATGATCAATTACATCAGGGACTAATAGGTAACATAAAATAAATTTGTTATATTACCACACTTTTCGTAACACTAATGTAGCACAATAAAAAATTAAATAAGTATTGCATATGTTTACATGCGGAGCACAATCCAGAAGTTTTCAGATTATCTGTAAGTTTTTGAAAGTAGATGAAAAGAAGAAATTAATGCCGCACAACTACTGCAACAATAAATATAATAAGCATGATTACATTTGATGAAGTAACCAATACCAATTAATTTGATAAACAATTTTAAATATTTCCTATATAAATTATAATATATGCCATAAAAAGCTTATCTAATATCCTATGCGTAGCCTATTAGGTAACCTGACAAACTTTAGAATTAGAAAATGAAGTCCTTTTTTTTCAGCCAAATTCCCACAAAAATTAAAGGAAGCTGTAATACATTTTGGCAATTCAAAATAAACAAGTATGTAAGAGGAAATTACACAACTCAAATTAATTCTATAGGTGAAAATTATGAACAAAATTAAAGTAGAATAAGATGATACTATTTTTGATGTTTCACAACAATACTTAGGTATATTATGTAAATCAAAATTAAAGTATGTGCTTAAATAGAATTTCACATTATACAACTTCTTACGGTTCACTAAATACTATTTCACTATCGTTAAATAATAGTAGTTGTAGTAGGTAAATTTCAACATACAAATTAGTGGTAATGGGCACTTTTGAAAATAACATGTATGGTTTGATAGAATGATTATATTAAAAAGAAAAAAGTTTAAGTAAATAATCCATTTCAACGAAGTTTATTTGTAAGTACCTACTTGAAACGTAGCACTGATATTTAATATCACACTATGAGCTTATAATGAAGCAACAGTTAATTATTTTCTGATTGAATTAAACCGCGAATGTATGTGTTGTTTTACGAAATAAGATTACTAATCTCCCGTTTTACTAAAATAATTGAATAAAACAATGTAAAATTCCGAAAGACCTTAATACAGGAGCTTATTGTGAATATTGTTTGGATTGTAATAACTAATAGAGTTTATGTAGGTCAGCCAAATGGATATTTTATGACGAGTATAAAATAACACTAAATTGGTTTTCAAGTTAATAAATATTCGAATATTTTACAAGACATAATTTTATTGTGGTTATAATTCATTAGCAAGTGTGTAGTTATTGCTAGAAGAGAATTTCACGGAAAATAAAAATATTTATGAATGAAGTACCTACGGAAAAGTTTGCGGTTTGCGATGATCGAACCGCAACAAATGCAAGAAAGTAACAAAAATAAAAAAGAAGTAGGTATGTATTTCTTTAACAACACAAAACTTTGTGACCGTTTAAGTATCTAGCGAATGCTCAATAGAAAAGCAGGTTTTTGTAAAAGAAAAATGCTTAAAAAAATTAATTGTGCTTTTTAAAAGGATGAATACAAATCGGAACTCGATGATAACGCATTAATAACAACCTGTTGATTCATATTAGCATGGAATGATTTTTTAATATCTACGATATAGCAATATATAAGAAAGCATAAACAACTTTAATATAAATAAGAAATGAAACTGCTTTTTTTGTTTCACACTGGAATTTATTAATTTCCCTACAATCGTTTCGGCTGGTTAGAGCCTTTTCCAAGAGAGTACAATATTCTACATATTACATTTGTGATGTGGTCTTAAATTCTAGTGTTGCTCAGTTGGGGGTAGAAACCTAAGTACTTGTCTATTATTAAGTTATTTTGGAACTCTAATTGGTCGTTGCTGATAAATTGTCTTTTTTCAATGGGGCTTTTTTAGTTTCCATTTGTTCCAGTAAATTAAGCCTTTTTGCTTTATTTTGAAGATGTAATAGATTGATGTTTTCAATATCTAAAGAGTAATTACAGTTAATTCAGGGTAAACCTACTTAAACCTGTGTTAAAAATTTCTTTTAAGATATCCTTTTTGTGTTCTTGGAATCGAGTTCTTAGGTTTCTGCCCGTTTGGCCTGTATAATATGTGTCGCAATTACTACATTTTAATTTATAAACTCCATTCTTATTAAGTTTGTTAGTTTTTGTTTTATTACTTACTAACGTTTTTCCAAGATTAATTTTGTTTACATGAATTGTTTTTATTCCTAGTTTGTTAAGTTGATTACAGATTCTATTGCTTATATTATATTATTTTATATAAGGTAAATAATTAATGAATTTAAAATTTGTGTCCTTAGTTAAAGTTGATCCTGAATAGAATTGTCTCTTAATCTTCCTATAGTTTTTTGTAGTGATGGGCACTATCGAATAAAAACTATCGAACTATTCGATAGTTCACTACTATTCGAATTATTCGATAGTTGAAAAGTATTCGAATAAAAATAGTAGTTACTATTTTTATTCGAATAAAAAAGTAATGAATAGTTTTAGTAACTGAAAGTAGTTACTGAAAATAGTAGTTACTTTTTTTATTCGAATACTTTTCAACTATCGAACTGAATGTTGGAGTCGTGGTTGGAATGGGTAAATGATACGTTTGCGCATTGTCTACTACTTCGCTACTTCCTCGTAGCAGAGCCGAATAATATAAACAATTCTATAATTATTAGACGTTATCAATACATACATACATACTTTAAAAACATAATTTTGTATGGCACCAATTTATACTAGTTAAATATGAGGCAAAATAAAATGCAAATAAAGAATTAATAATTTTTAAATTAGTGTAGTGATGATTTGAGTCATAAATACTTAGGTACTATATGTTTGTACTGCGTACTTATAATTACCCAAAAATAATAATAATAATAAGTGCAGAAACATATAAAAAAAAGTAGTTAAATGTAAAAATAAAAAACTCTTTATTCGTCGCCCTCTAACAAATACCTGGATAAGAACAACAGATGTTTCTAAAACACTTATTTTAGTTCAATAACAATAAAGTACGTATAGCAATAAATAATAGAAAAAAAGATCGCTTACCTAAGTAAATAATAATTTTATCAAAGTAATAAGAATTAGAAACCATGTTTCAAGTCGAGGTTATTTATTATTTTCAGCATAGCCTGTTTGTTTTTTATCCATACTAGCATATTAATCGTATATTTGTCTATTGGTATACACGTTCGTATCAGTATATTTGTATGTTAGTATGGACCGAGCGATTGGATAACCGTCTGCTGCCTGACTATCGTGTAATTGAAAAAAATAGTAATTACTAAATTCATTCGAATGAATTCATTCGAATGAATTCATTCGATAGTTAAAAGTATTCATTTAGTAATTATTCGATAGTTCAATTTATTCGATAGTGCCCATCACTAGTTTTTTGTTCTTATTAGATGGTCTATTAACTTTGTTTTGTAGCCATTATTTAATGCTGTCTGTTTGATAATGGTTAGTTCTTTATTGTATTTACTTTGATTCAAAGGATATTTTAAGAGGCGATGTAACATAATCTACCGTACATTTTCGTTTAAATATTTAGACCCTGTTCAAACTTTGTTGATATAAAATTTTCAGAAACGGGGCAAGTCAATTCTCGAAACCCCAAAACGGTCTGTCCAGACTCTTGTATACAAGCAGTGGCATACTTTTAAAATTCTTTGAAAGTAATTGAAATTTCGGTAGATACTCAATGAGACATACATTTTTATGTAGATATTTAAATAGGTAATTAATTAGGTACAAACCGCATGTGTATTAAAAAATATTCTGTCATTTTTTTCGATGCATTGGTATCTTGTATCCAACTCCCTGTTCTGTTTTTGAATATTTGTTAGGAATAAAGCTGTTCTTATTTTTGTTATTTATTTTAGCCTATTAAAACCTGTTTACAATAATTACAATTCGGTTTGTTTTAAATTTAAAGGGAGTGTCATAAACTCCTTAAGTTCTTATTAGATATAACAAATAACAATTAACAAGTAACAGTGTAACAATTAACGATGAACAACACACTAAAAATCGTCGGGTAAAGTACTATAAACAAATTCTAACTGCAGATTTTTAATGTGCACACTGCTTATTATGTTAAAATTGTTTTGTATAATTAAATATAAATTTAATTGCAAGTAAATTAAAGCTTTTGTGCATATTTTCGATTATTTGCATCTAATGAGAATTTTATGACATCCTTTAATGCAAACCGAAACGTGATAATAGGTTAGTAATAAAGTTCTTAAGAAATGCCCGGAAGCACGATAGAAGGTTATAAAATACTGTCTCATTAAAAAATTTTTCAAAGGTTTCTGTAATATATTTTTTTTAAAAGAATCGTGGCTTCCTGGCACAAAATACACCAAAAAGGTATTGTAATATTTTTTTAAACTGATAATAATTGAGCATGCAAATCGTTTTCATAAATTTGAACCTAAAACGTGGTCGAATACTGCCCTGTAACATAACTAACCCATCTCATATTGTGGTCCAGTGAAAATCGGTTGACATTAGTCATATTCTTTCCATCTCAAAGCTGTAACTATTTACAGATCTCCAGGACTAGCGTCTTGTTTCTTGAATTATATTAAAATTTCATTGTACAGAAGGTTTATCTAACAGTCAGAGAAACTTTAAGGGGCTATTTCCTGGAATACCTACTCTAAAAATATTTTGTTCTTTAATGATATTTTGTTTCACAGATAAGAAGCGATGAATGATGTCTATAATAACAATTTTTTTTTCACTTCAATATTACATGTAAAACTTTTTAAATCAAAATGTTTCTTCTAAGACAAGCACAGTTGCCTTTAAACTTCTTAAACCACAAGAACTCAGTGCTATTTTATCCAATAGGCTGACCAGACTGATAGCTAGGGGGCCGTAATGGAGATAGAGGTTTAGGTGCCAACTTGTTACAAATTCCCAACTTTTCAATTATTCTTCAAAATTGTTTTAACAAATTTTGTCCAAACAGCAAAAATAATACATATGTAAAATTGTCCATTGTCGACATAAATTGTTTTTATTTGAAGATAAATTCGTCTTTTATATAGGGTCACAAATTTTGATACGTATTACTTTCCACAAAGCATAAATATAATTCTTAAAAATTAAATAATAATTTTTATCGAACTCGGACAACTGACTGCCACCAACCCATCACGGTGAAGTTGTAGAAAACACAATGAACATTACTCATATTATCTGCAAGCAGCAACTATTTTCAGTTTTTCAGGACCGACCTCAATATATTATAACTAAAAAAAAAACTATTTCGTTTTTAGGGTCAAAAGAGGTATAACAATCAAAATCAAAGGTTTGAGGAGTGTTACTACTAGTAAACAAGCATCCGACATTTCGCTTTGTTGTAAAAGAATTTTTCAAGGTTTGGTTTAAGAGTTTAAAATTTAATAATAGACTATTAAAAAAGATTTACAATTTATTAATTCAAATTATGTTAACATAAACACTGTCGACAAAAGCGAAGAATATAGCTTACTACAAAATATAAATAATGTAAAACAGTACTGTTAATGTAAATCATGCTTGAAGCATAAACAATAAAATATAATTCTTTCATATAAAAATACATATTTTGCTGTTTTGGTGCATATTTTGCTAATTCTTAATGCATATTTCACGATCTCTAAGTACATATTTTCTAAGTTCAAGAAAAAAATTATTGTGAGCCGTCACGGGACGCCTGGCAGATGTGAAACATGAAATGAAATAAAATTATGACGGTTTGTTTATTCATTTAATGTTTATTTTCATTTAATACAAAAATTTTTAAATAAAAATTTTTTTCAAGTTGCGACCACTTAATTCTTTTACTCAGTGACACTCGTTATTGCCTCTGACGGTATTAATGTTACAATTGGTCGATGATAACTGAAGTATCAAGTAAAACACAGGTTATGTGTACTATAAAACAATACCGCTAAGCTGATTGTGAGTAGGAAGAGAACCGCACACTACTCCGCATAGACTGTATTATATATGTAATATACCATATATACCATTGTACAACGTTGCAACGCGTCATCACGGCATGCGTCGCAACACCGTACACACTACTACCCATAGACTGTTTATATATATATATATATATATATACACCATCGTATAGCTAGCGTGGCGAACGTCGCGAAATTAATCGCCACCCGTTGTCATGCCAACGATCAGTTTAACCTGAGGCTATAGATGTTTCACATCATAAAGCGAAATTTCGGATGATACTTTTGCAGTAATAAAATTTCTTTAACTTTTGATTATTAAAGCTTTAATTTTGATTCTGTATTGGTAATTATATATAAATGCAAAATGAAATATTTTTTGAATAAAAAGAAACAAACACTACTATGTATATATCACAATTTTATTTAAAAATACACGATTATAGTTTCGGTACTACACGTTCCATTATCAAGTGATTTTACTGTAGAGTATGGCTAAAGTTGCTGTACTTGTAGAATTGTTCTTGATGTGAAACATCTATGGGCGCGGATAAACCGGATTGTTAGCGTGGCGATCGTGGCGACTGCATGCCGTGGCGACGTCTCGCAATGCGCAAGCGACTATGCGATTGTCTTCCCACTCGGTTCGACGGTGTCGTTTACTTTAGTAAAATACAAGATTGAAGGTAATTAATTATGATTGTTGTATACATTTCACCTAATAAAAAAATGAATGATATTTCATTTTTACATGAGAAATTATTTCCGTACAGTCACAGAGGTTCAATAATTTTTAAAACCAATAAAAATAAACTACCATTGATTTTAGCTGGAGATTTCAATGTAAATTTTGCAAAAGATGAATCAATGCCATTAATTACGTTCCTCCAAAAAGAATTTCAATTGCAAATTAACAACAATCCAAGAGAACCTTCTACCAGATATGCAACAACAATAGATGCTGTATTTATTAGATGTCTTGATAATGTTATGTCCAATACTTTTGTAACATACTTAAGTTATCCTCGAGCAATTATCACAGTAATGCTGTCAGGAGCAACATCGAATATAACTATTACTGAAGTCACTCATTAAAAGAATTGAGTTATCGCAACTTGAAATAAATTTTTGATTTTTTAATTTTTGTATTTTATAAAAATAAATGTTTATTAAATAAATAGTCATCATTTTGTGGAAAAAATTCGTAATATTTGATTTTTTGATTATGCCATATTCAGTTCCTGTTTTAATATTGTCTTTCATGCATATTACTTGTGCAAACTCGATGTTTCACATCTGCCAGGCGTCCCGTGACGGCTCACATTTTTTTAAATAAAATTGTGATAGTGTGCAAGTACCACAACTTTAGCCAAACTCTACAGTAAAATCACTTGATAATGGTACGTGTAGTACCAAAACTATAATCGTGTATTTTTTAAATAAAATTGTGATAGATACATATTAGTGTTTGTTTCTTTTTATTCAATATGATCAACTATCACGAAGTAACGGTTTCATCAGTTCTATTTTCGAAATATTTTTTTATGACGTGTGTTTTATTTTAGATACATAATTAAAGCATATTGTTGCCCTTCACCTTTAAGTACTTTTGTTGAACATATTACCGATTAAGTGATTTTTTTCAAAAATACAATAAGGAATTTTCAGTATTATAACCCTAAACGGGCTAAAATTTTCAACTTAAAGAAAATCCATACTCCATTGAGGGGCAAATAGGGACTTTCTCAAAATCAATAAAGTATAAAATAAGAGTCTTCTTGAAGTTTTACTTTTACCGTATATTTAAGTAATCATCATCAAAAATTTGATTATAGAAAGTATGAACATATGCTAATGGTATATGTAATACCTATTTATACTTTTTTGTATTATACCTTAATAAACTAACCTTATTAGTTTACTTTATGCAAACGATTAGTCCGGTTGTTACCTATCCCACCAAAACAATTTATTTTCTGCCTTAAATATTTTTATGGAAAAAATCGATGTTTCGTCGTTAGTCTTCATAGGCAATTAAAAACTTTTTTATGTTAAAAAAAATGTAAACTCGATCTTTATAAATGTGGCTAGAGATAATAGAGACAATTACTTTCTTCGGAAACGTTCCCCATGAACGTTTACTTTCATGAAGTGAAAACAATTTCTACGTTTGTACCTGATTTTTTAATTGATATTTCTCTGATCATATTGTTTCTTTTACCTCCCAATAGCACAAATTGTCTTTTGATTGCCATACTACACGTATTTTTCTCTATGATTACTTACATAGTGAAAGTAGTAGTTCAGTTTTTAGAGGCATGTGGATTATTTATGTGAAAAATAAACGTAAATCATTTTGCGCGATTAGTTCCAATTTCTTTTCAATTTATTAAGTAACAAAACTCTGCTTCTTATGAGCCCCCAAAGAATTCTGTTATTATTCACTAGCTATAAAGTTAACACGAATCATTTCACTAACCAGTGGTAAAGTGTTTTAATGGGTAAAGAACAGTAACGGATATTCTTATAAACTTATGTGGTATTTTGTGATTGTTTGTTTTGTGAATATTTTATAATCGTTCATGCAGAAATGATACTTCATTTTATTCTGTTTGTTTTAACTGTGCCTACTTGCATCTATTCCCAATTCTTCTCGGATTTCCCAGGTAAAATGCAATGCATTTTTATTAGTTATATTCAGGATTGTGTATTAGAAAAGTATCTCTTAATTAAAATGTTTCTAAAATACAAAAATTAGATCCAGAAATGTTCAATTTATTTATTTATTTGTTTACTAATTAATGGATCAAAAATCCTTTATAGATAAAAATAATTTTTAAAGTTAAATATATTATTTTCAAAACTCGAGAAAAAAATATACAAATCTCAATATCACACATTAATGTTATTAATTTTAATTAAACCTCTGTCTATTATTGAATGATGAATTCTAATTATCCAAAATAATATCTACAGGGTATTTCTATAGCCTAATTTCAAGGAAGAACTATATAATTGTCTATTAATTTATAGGTATATACATTATCAATCAATGTGGTTCATTAAAAGATGAAGTAGTCAAAGAATGATAGTCACCAGAAAAACATTGTTCTAACTTTATAAACAAAGGCATACGATACATTATATTTCTATTATTCTATATTCCCTATTTATTAAAATACTTGACAATTAATGATTTAATTACTTAATTACCTGGAACATCATTTATAGATTGGTAGTTAAAAAGGGGCATAAAACACATACCTATACATATATTCGTTTCTATTAGCAAAACAATCATTTAATACTGAATATTATATCTTAACAACTAATAATTTTGCGTCTATATAATTAAGGAATGGCTAATACTTACCAGTGACATTCATTGTATATTATTTACTGTCCAATATATAGACAAAAAGAGCGTAACACTTCACAAATATAAAACATTATTTAAGAGATGAAATGAAATTCGGATTTCAACATTTCATTGAACGTTAAACATTACCTACAGTAAAAATGTACAGCATTCGCGAAATAAAATTCTTTATGCGTCGTCTCGGTTATATTCACAATATACAAACGTAACAAAATTTTTATGGGAAAATATGAATAACTTGTGAAATATCGCTCATTCACAGTGAGCCTAATTATTAATAGACTATTATTGCAGTAAAAATCGATTTTAATTTTTGCTTATTTAATTGTTGGCAAAAAAACTAAAGGCGGGAATTTCGTTATTTATTAAGTGCATTGTTTGAGATTTAAGTCCAAAATCTAAAAAATATTTATGTTTACAAACCCTAACAACTAAATATATATTTGAACACTTAATGGTTTTAAATTAATAATGGTACCTACTTTAAATATTAGGCTTTTTTATATTTATTTTTGAATGCACTAATCCGCTATATTGCAATTGCAAATTGTCAATCTACTACATTTTTACTTGTAAGACAATTTGTTTAACTAATTTACAGTAAAATAACACAAAAAGTTTCAAGAAATTTATTAAAATGTCTTCACCTGAAGAAGCTGTTGTACAACGAAACAATTGTAGTGTGTACATTTTTAAATAAATAAACTGAAACTTTTTGTGTTGTTTTACTTTAAATATGGATCAGTTTCACCAAGTAAAGGCTTCCACAATCGAACAATATTTATGACGTTTTGATAAACAAAAAATATGTAGCTTTCGATAGTAATAAAATAAAAGAGGTCGAAACGTTGTATGGAATACTTATACATACTTTATTGTTCTTTTATTTTTTATCGAATACTTTCAATTGTGACTTGTTTGTCAAGTGAATGAATATCTTCTTTAAAATTTCCTTAATTAAATCAAATCCACAACAAAGTGTTCCCAGTACATGTACATATTAATTAATATAGAAATAATTTGCGTAATGAACTAATTTTCATTCAAAGAAATTGGGAATGACTGCAAATTTTTACAAAACTAGAATGTTCATACTGTTAGTTGTTGGGATCGTAAGATACGTAAGGAACAATTGTACTAAAGCGAAGCTAGCTAGCGCCGTGAAATTTTTTTTTTTATTAAATCGACTTTATAATTAACGGGCGATCCACTATAAAATTGCTCTTTCTAATTAAAAAAATGCCCCAACTGTAACTTTTAGCAGTAATAAGTTATTAAATACATAAAAATAAACAAATAAAATTAAAGAAGAAGAAAGAAACATTTTTTGATCGTCAAAATGTTTTTCCTACTGTTAAATTTTCAATACCAAGGCGCAACATTAACAATGTTGTAAACTGAATACTACATGCGTTGTTAGGTATATTAAATTTAAAATCAGGGTAACTTAAATTATCCGTAACCTAACCTTTAAATGGTATACATTTTTATTTTTATTTTTAAGGTTATGTGTCTAGAAAGTTATATTTAGTGCAAGTTACTCTGATTTTCTTCAATTGTTATTAGATCGAAAACGAATATTGTGCTTTGTTAGGGCAAATTAAAAAGTATTAGAAAAAGATATTTCCATAATTAAAACCAATCCTTTTTTGTAATGATGTATTTTATTATAGATAATGTTTATTATGGACAGCTGGAGTAATTTTATATTCGTAATAGGCAATTTTCTAGTGTATCACCGTTAATTAAAAAAGTCGATTTAAGGACGTTCCCAAAAAAATAAATTTTCTTACGATTCTTTTGAAACTTAAAATACACATACTTATAAGTGTCCTTTATACGTTGGAATTTTTTTTCAATCGTTCTTGCGGTAGTAAATTTCTAAATATTGACTATTAAAATTTGCATATTTAACATGGGAACCCTATCCCGATCGATGTTAAAGCGAATGTTTTATTAAATAACAATAGTAATTTTCTTACATATGTTTTAAAAAACTGAGAACTATTAATTGGAGATATAACGAATATCTTTCTGTAAAAATCACTATGACAAGCGGTATTGGTTTTGTTATAAAAAATATTAAAATTGAGCTAATTTTTATAACAAGTAAAATATTTATTCGTATTTAATATAAATAAGTAGCTTATTAACATCATAAACTTTGAATTAACATAAAATACTAGTAACATATTTTTTTCTCTACATACACAACACGTATCTCAAGCACAGTAAAAATACAATGCTGCGAGATCTGAAAAACGACGCAATGGAATCATTTTTGTAGTTCTGCGCATGTGAGCAGAGACGAAAGAATGCACTGTATCTCAACTATTTTTTATTGTAGTCATGGTAGTTTACATAGGGGGAATTTTTTAACAAGTTGAGCACAACTGCTCTTTGAGAACGTTCTTAAGTAAAATAAAAATTTCACAGCGCCAACTTCGTCTTATTGTTAGTACTTGCACAATTAAATGCTTACTAATAAATAGAAATGATTAAAAAAGCGTTAATGTATTTCGTAATAAATAATGAAAATATAAAGTCACTCCTAGAAAGTTTTTTACTAAGTATGTTAGATAAAGATAGATAGATTAGGTTAAGTTACATTACGTTTGTTTCATGTATAGAATAATATCCAGTTATTCTTTTCTTAATTGTTTAGAAAGTTTCTTTGTACAGTTACTTAGAAGGGTACCATTTGTATATTTTCTAACTTTTTTGTATATCTTGTTGACATTTATAGGTACCACGACTAATTGTTGAGACGTCTCCTTTGTTCCCATCACGGTCCTCTTTTTACCATCCACTTTCCTCTAAATAAAATTTATGACCGGACGCCACTTGCATTCCCATTCGAGATATCCTTTTGTACCCTATTACATTCGTTACGCTCTTTTACCATATGTCTTCATTCACTCTTTCATAATTTTAGAAAGTGTTTGTACTCATTGTCCTTCTTCGAATTGCTTTCACTTCTTTGATCCTATTCTTACCCTTTCTATACCAAGCAATTCCCGAAATTCTATCTACTCCTATTGTTCTCCCTACTGCCAGAAAAACTACACAACTCTGGCACAAACCAATCTTGAAAGACAGATAAAATCAGTATCCCAGAGACCTTCCTGCGGTGCTCACCTAACTTACCTTTACTTATCAGTATCGAAGAGACCTTCCTGCGGTACTTACCAAATAACTTACCTTTACTTACCAGTATCCAAGAAACCTTCTTGCGTTACTCAACTTACTTACTTGCCGAGGGCAAATCATACCTACTTACTTACTTATCAAACTTATCCTACTTGCCGAGGGCAAATCATACCTACTTATCTTACTTACCAAACTAATCCTACTTATCAAACTAAACTTGTCTTACGTATCCTATCCAACTACCCTACCTACTCCAACGTCTCAACATTAATCATTTCATCAATCTTATATCGTAATCATCCTTTTCAATTCCTAGTTTAAGTCATTGTATATATTTAAATAAATCTGTTCCTGTTATCACATATTCTTATTATCACTTACCTATATAAACCTACAAGAACTACCTATACCACCGTAAAAAGTAGTATAGGATCGCTCGTGTAATTTCAACGCGAACGAACATTTTGGTCCTTCGGGCCGGATACGGATACGTATATACGAGCAGTTCAGTTAATTAGAGTCTTACTAAAACCAACCGAAACTCCGTGAGTGGAACATTTAAACAAACTAGTGAATGTGCTAACGACAAACATACCAACATATATAAAATTAAGTGCAACGACAAGTGCAATTCAGTTCATTATTTGGATTACTATTACCGCTCCTGTTTTCATTTGGTTCGCCGACGTCCAGGAAGCTGCTGTTCGACCATCGCGGGATTGCTAAGGTAGGCTTGATTATTTTATCGCCGATTTCTTATATTGTCTATCCTTCAAATCTCGTACCCAATCCTTCATCACAATGGCAACCGTACCTGATCAATCAACGATTCTCTCGCAACTTAGACGTAAGCGCGGCGAAATAAAAAGCAGGATCACCAGACACAAAACTTTTCTTTCTACTTGCGGCGATGCATCCGATTCACTTACACTAAAGGTAAAATTAGAGGCCTTAGAAGAACATTTTAAGAAGATATTTGATATTCACGAGGAAATACAAAATCTGGAAACAACGGAAGCAGCCAACAACGCAAATTATGCAATTTTAGAAGAGATGGAAAACGACTACCAAGAGGTCATAATCGCCACTCGAAAACTCATTAAAAATGCAGAGGCAAAGGAAACCGTTCCTGACCAGTCACCCTCCAGTTCCGTTAGTTCGGAAATTGCATCAGCAGCCCAGCTAAGTAGACTGAATATCAAACTCCCAAAAATTGAACTACCGAAATTCGATGGAAAGATAGAGAATTGGCACGCTTTTCGTGACCGATTTGTATCTCGCATCCACAATGCAGACCATATTCCACCTGTGGATAAATTGGACTACCTCAAGTCATCACTAGAAGGCAAGGCATTTCGTTCCATTGAATTTTTGGAAAATACCGAGAAAAACTATGCTGAGGCTTGGAGTATTCTTAAGTCGAAGTATGACAATTCGCGAAAAGCGATACTTCGACATTGGACCATTCTAAACGAACTCCCTCGTCTTCAAAGGGACGCACCTGCAGCTCTCGAAGAACTTATAGACACCTTTAATCAACATCTTCGAGCGTTAAAGAGCTTGGGCGAGCCAGTTGAGGAATGGAGCACATGCATTAACTATCTCTTACTCAACAAAATAGGAGACAGTACGCGATTCCAGTGGGAGACGACATTGCCGGACAAAAAAATGCCATCATACACCAATTTAATCAATTTTCTGGAGAAGCGCGGAAGCTGTACCGACGCATCACGGTCCAAAGAGGTACTCAATAAACCACAACGGGAAAACAAGCCCATTCAAAGGAGTCAAACACGAGTCCAGACGTTAGTTACAACTAATACGAAGAAAGTTGCAGTATCTTCTACTTTATGTCCTGCATGTAATAATTCACATCCTATTTATAAATGTCCCACATTTAAGAGCTGGTCCGTAAATCAACGTCATCAGGCAGTCAAAAGGGCCTCTCTTTGTTTCAATTGTTTGTGGCCAAATCATACTATAAACGAGTGCAGGGCAAGCACCTGTAGAGTTTGTAGTAAGAAACACCATACTTTTCTGCACCCCGTGGGGTCCGACGACGTCCGTATACCTGAAAAACCCTTGATGACCCCAAACGAACCTTCTAACAATAATACGCTATTATCGAAATATTTGCAAGCCTTCGCACTCGATACAACCAACACCGGTGACATCATACCAACCGCTCTAGTACGGATATTGGACAAAAACAATAAACCTGTCAACTGCCTTGCAATACTGGACACAGGTTCCACAAAGCATTTCTTTACAGAAGAATTGGCTACACGTCTACAACTATCTCAGAAGCATCATCAGGTACCTATAGGCACTCTTAATGAAATGTCCACAAGTTCTACGTACAGTGTGATTACAACAGTTCAATCACAATGTACCAACTACCAAAAGGCACTGGAATTCCTCGCAGTCCCTTCAATAACCACGTTGACTCCAGAACAACCAATAAATCGGGCTAACGTCCGAATCCCTTCAAATATACAACTGGCGGACCCAGAATTTCACAAACCTGCGCCAATCCACATACTAATTGGAGCAGGTACTTCGTTGGCAACACTTTGCGTTGGCCAAATCAGACTGACTACCCGACAACAACCGGATCTCGTGGTACAGAAGACACAATTCGGTTGGATTGTAGGTGGAAGCTGGCCCAGACGATACAAAAGGCAACAAGGAGTTAAATGTTTCCTCTCCAATCTTAAGAGCGATATTTCTCGATTCGGGGAATTAGAGGAAAGCTCTTCACCTGACGTATTCCTATCTGAGGAAGAAGCAACGGGTGAAAAACGTTACCAATCACATATCTACTCACCCAATCTACCGACTCAATATCCCAGAGTCATACAAGAGTGCACTGACCTCGGATATATGACCAAAGTATCCGAGGAAAGCCCAAAGGGTTTCTTTCAGCCACCTCAGGCAATGCTTAAGGAAACCAGACTAACCACTAAAATTCGTGCGGTTTTGGACGCCGCTGCCGCATCTACTACTGGTCCATCGCTGAATGACGCGGTAATGACGGGATCTACAATACAGGACAACACTGTTACCCATCTACTTTGCTTCCGATTGTACACCCACGTCCTGATCGGTGACATCGAGAAGATGCATCTACAAATGCTAATCCGTAAGGAAAATCAACCTTATTTGCGTATTCGATGGCGGGAAGAAGATGGGACCATTACTTTACATTGGATTCATACGGAACTTAATTTCTTAAACCCATTCATAAACTCAAACGACCTCATTAGAGTAAGCGGAAGGCTCCAAAGTTCACATATCCCGTATCAGCAAAAACATCCCATTATTCTTCTCAAGTTTCATTACATTACTAAACTTATTATTAAAAAGGAAAATATTCAAGCCCATTATGCAAGAATTCAAACTGCTTATGGACTCCGACAAAACTACGGACCCATCGATAGTAGAAGTCAAGTGCGCCAAATAATTAAAAATGGTCTAACTTGCATAAGAGCGGCACCACCACCCCTGGCCGAATATCCAATGGGTCGGCTACCTGCAGTCCGAACTATTCAGGCTCCTCCGTCCATAAATGCAGGGGTGGATTATTGCGGTCCATTCTATATGAAGGAAAGGCGCCGTCATAACAGCAATAAAATAAAAATTTATGTGGCTGTATTCATCTGCCTAGCCACAAAGGCCATTCACCTGGAAGCCGTCGATGATTTGACCACCAAAGAAATTACAGCTACTCCTCATTTTGCAGGCATCTGGGAGGCCACTGTTAAAGCTTTTAAACGCCATTTAAAACGTCTAATTGGTAACACTTTGTTTACGTCAACACAATTCAATACGATTATGATCGAAATAAAAGCTGTGCTGAACTCTCGACCCCTTACCCCTCTGTCATCTGATCCCGATGATTTTCTTCCTCTTACCCCAGCGCGTTTCCTCATCGGCGATAATTTGTCGAGTCTGCCCGAGCATGATTATGTCCACATCCCCATTAATCGTTTTTCTATGTGGCAACATGCTCAAAAAATTAAACAGGATTTTTGGAAAAGGTGGCATAAAGAATACCTTCACGAACTTAACGTACGCCGCAAATGGTTCAAAGGTGATTCTCCACTGAAGTTAAGTGTCGTCGTTATCCTGCGGGACGAGAACCTTCCACCATCATCATGGCGCCTCGGCAGGGTGATCGAAACCTTTCCCGGTCCCGACGGCATTGTGAGAGTCGTACGCCTCAAAACTGCGGCAGGTGAAGTTACTAGGTGCGTAAAAAAGTGCGTTTTATTGCACACGGAAAGTGCGCGCAGTGTTACAGAAAATGGTAACGTACTTATGTAGTGACAAAAACATTATTATCAAACTTGTCAATTCAACTCCTTTATCAAATCTTAATCTAATAAGAGTTATGTAATTTGTTTTATTCTACAATAATCTTTTGAACTTATACGTTTTGTGTTGATTTCCCATTGATTCTGTGACAAATCATTTCTATAATTCTTAATTTGCTTACCAATTGATTATTTTTGATCGCTACTCTCTCAACCGGGGGAGTATGTTTCATGTATAGAATAATATCCAGTTATTCTTTTCTTAATTGTTTAGAAAGTTTCTTTGTACAGTTACTTAGAAGGGTACCATTTGTATATTTTCTAACTTTTTTGTATATCTTGTTGACATTTATAGGTACCACGACTAATTGTTGAGACGTCTCCTTTGTTCCCATCACGGTCCTCTTTTTACCATCCACTTTCCTCTAAATAAAATTTATGACCGGACGCCACTTGCATTCCCATTCGAGATATCCTTTTGTACCCTATTACATTCGTTACGCTCTTTTACCATATGTCTTCATTCACTCTTTCATAATTTTAGAAAGTGTTTGTACTCATTGTCCTTCTTCGAATTGCTTTCACTTCTTTGATCCTATTCTTACCCTTTCTATACCAAGCAATTCCCGAAATTCTATCTACTCCTATTGTTCTCCCTACTGCCAGAAAAACTACACAACTCTGGCACAAACCAATCTTGAAAGACAGATAAAATCAGTATCCCAGAGACCTTCCTGCGGTGCTCACCTAACTTACCTTTACTTATCAGTATCGAAGAGACCTTCCTGCGGTACTTACCAAATAACTTACCTTTACTTACCAGTATCCAAGAAACCTTCTTGCGTTACTCAACTTACTTACTTGCCGAGGGCAAATCATACCTACTTACTTACTTATCAAACTTATCCTACTTGCCGAGGGCAAATCATACCTACTTATCTTACTTACCAAACTAATCCTACTTATCAAACTAAACTTGTCTTACGTATCCTATCCAACTACCCTACCTACTCCAACGTCTCAACATTAATCATTTCATCAATCTTATATCGTAATCATCCTTTTCAATTCCTAGTTTAAGTCATTGTATATATTTAAATAAATCTGTTCCTGTTATCACATATTCTTATTATCACTTACCAATATAAACCTACAAGAACTACCTATACCACCGTAAAAAGTAGTATAGGATCGCTCGTGTAATTTCAACGCGAACGAACAACGTTACCTAAGTCACTTTTTTAAATTATCGAGTTACGCCTTTGCTGCCTCTAAAACATTTTTTTAGTATTGCTCAAAAATAATGAAATCAAATCTTATCTTGTTTTCTCATTATTTTTACGTATGTGTTGTACATTATTTTGATTTATTTTGGTCGTACATGCCATAAAAAAATTTTGCTCTTGACTTTGACCCAAACATTCTTTATAAGCTCAACAATTATCGTTTCACGTAAAGAAGCCACTGTATGGCGAAACTGGATTTTTTACAACAATGTTTCTGTTGGAGTTATAAAAAGTTACAAACTCATTCATTTGCTTTCAATAATTTGGGCTTTATGTTTTCCAAATTATACCAAACTGAAATATTTCAAAAATGAAAATTGTTCCCGTTAAAGCAAAAATAACTGTTCTTTAGCAAAACGTTGACAATACGTGGCTATTTTATAATCATGGTTTGAAAAACTAGGTATTCTCAAGATCTGGGGCAAACAGTTTTGATAGGATAAGATTCTTGACTTGTCCATCTTAATATTGTATTGTATCGTTTATGAGCATCTTGTTCTTGATATTACTTACTCTTGATTTTTTTAATGAGACAACTCTAGTGCAGGATCATCCTCCTACCCCACCCATTTTGTTTTCATTACCATGAGTTTCTTATTTATAATCAACTGCATCAATAGTAAATATTTCAAATCAATTCTTTCCATTCTCTTATTTATCTATTTTCAACATCATCAAAATTTATTTATCGTAAAACATTGGAACCCTATTAAATGAAATATATGGATTAATTTATCTCTAAAGCGTTAGTAGGTTTAAAATGCTTTAAGGTACAAATAAATTAAAAAAAGTACCTACTCAAAAAAAATTTCAAAAACTGAAAATTTTAAAAGATTACATAGATTGTAAGCCCTCACTGTAAGTTATTATCTACTTACAACCAATAAATTACGATGCGTATGTTATATGCAGGCTTTTATATTACATTAAACGAAATAATCACATGTTTTAACCTTTAAAGAGTGTTGGTTAATTACGGCAACATTAAGAAACTAATTCAATGTGTGGTTGTCGTAAAAATGGCTAATAAAAAATGTAATGTATTACCCATAACTTTTATATGGTAATATTTTAAGAAAACTACAGATAACGCTTTTCTTTTAGCTTGTCAATTATTGTTTAACTATTCGATTAATCATAAAAATTCCTAGCGAATTTAATTATCTGCTAATATACAATTATCTGCATTTTTAGTAAGGTACCGATTACCTGAAAATATTGTTCCTGTATCGTACAGACTATATTTGACAGTACCGGATGTCGAAGATAATACTTTTAGTGGAGAAATAAGAATTATCATAAGAGTACTAAATTCTACGGATCGTATTACTCTACACAGTAGAAATTTGCTAATTGATGAAGTGCATTTGAACGCACAAGAAATTTCGTACTCACTCCAGCCTGATTATGATTTACTGGATTTGTATTTGCCATACGAAATAAGGCCTCAAATGTATGTACTAGGAATTACGTTTTCTGGTTATTTCGACGGTGAACCTTTTGGATTTTACCGAAGTATTGCTGAAGGAGTAAATGACACTGAAAGGTGAGTAGATAGAATACTATTTTCTTTATCTCAAAAATATACTTGGTCTGAAACTAATAAACGCTTTGTTATTAAATACTAATCAGTTCCTCACTATCAGGAATAATATTTCATATTTGGTTCTCATCAGCACGCCTCTACAGCATATCGATCAACCTATCGATTGTAATAAATAAGCAGTATAGTTCAGGGAATAAAGACAAAAAAAGGCCGAACTTCGGAATAATTAGGGGAGAGCTGGATTTTTGCTTGAACCTTCCTTTTATGGTTTTAAACAATATCCCAGCGAAACACGGGCCTCTAAAAATGTTACGCAGGGCAAAAAGTCACGACAAACAATTCTTCATGAATATCTCGTTAAAGGTTACTTTTATCGAAATAATAGTGATAATCAAATTTGTAGGTTAGAAAATTGCCTACAAAAAAACACAGTACTATTTTTTTTGTAAGACTAACAGTTTTGGAGAAAATTCCATTTAAAGACTCGTAACGTTTATGTTTTTCATATGTAAGCTCCTCTTTGAATCGAATTCTCTCGAAAACCGTGAGTTACAAAAACAACAATACTGGTGTTTTTTGTAGACAATTTGCTAATCCACAAATTTGATAATTACTATTTTTTCGATAAAAGTAACCGTTAACGAGATATTCGTGAAAAATTGTTTGTCGTGTCTTTTAACCCCGAGTAACAATTTTAGATGAACGTGTATCGCTGGGGACTTTTTGGGATATCGTTTAAAACCACAAAAGGAAAGTTCATGCAAACATCCAGCTTTCCCTTAATTTTTCTGATGTGCAATGTCTCTATTCCCCGTATTAGTAGATTTCTATAGATTGGGTTTACAGCTTTTCAATTGATGGGCTATTAGAAGTATATGAATAAATAAATAAGAATAAAAGACACACCAAATTCCAAATTTCCACTCTATATTTAGAAAATCTCTTAACAATCGTTTTGCCATCAGAAGACAAACTGAAACGATTGTTGATAGAGTGGAAATTTGGAATTTGGTGTGTCTTTTATTCTTATTTATTAATATTAATTTCTATAAGGTAGAGACAAAAACCATTAGAATTATATGAATTAGTAGAAGGAATTCAATTCTAAAACTTGGGCTCATTTGGTTATTGTTAATGCCGCTTCTTTTAAAAGTATTTTCAAGTTCGATTTACATCCGGTTATAGCGGAAGTCAACACCAACTTCGTTATTTTAAATGGAATGTATATTTTTTACGCCGAGTTTGAATAAAACGTGTAATTTTAAAGTAAGTTTGATAACAAACTTGTACACCTATGACGATCGGTTTCTGAGTTAATTTAATTTATAGAAAAAAAAATCATTAAAAAGCGAAAACTTCAATTGAAGTATTTATTATAAACATTTGTCTCGAACATCTCCCCAACAGAAATTAAGCGATAAAAAAGGTTTTACTGTGATTTTGCTTTGATTGTCATTAGTTGTCAATTGTCCAAGGCACACACTTATTACGCCAAAAGTAATGAAAGTACCTATATTTTAAAAATTCTAAATTGCTAAAAAATTTTCAAATACAACAATCGGAAATATCCATATAGATCGAGAGACGATAAAAAAAGGAATCGATTGAAAAAATAAAAAATGGTGGGTGGCATTTGAAAAAACAAAGTTATTCGTGTTTGAAGTTTGTAAATTTTAGAATTTTATTCTGAACGCCCTGTATAAATTATTTAGTTGGATTTTTTCAAGGCGTTAGGACTGATATTCAGATATTACTAGTCAAAATTTCAACATTCTGAGTCGTATTTTGTGGAAGCTATGATTTTTTATAATTTGGGTTGCCGTAACGATTTTTTTTTTCTTTAAATTAAATTAACTCAGAAACCGATCGTCATAGGTCTACAAGTTTGTTATCAAACTTACCTTAGAATTACACGTTTTATTCAAACTCGGCGTAAAAAATATACCATTCCATTTAAAATAACGAAGTTGGTGTCGACTTCCGGTATAACCGGATGTGAATCGAACTTGAAAATATTTTTAAAAGAAGTGGCATAAACAATAACCAAATAAGTCCAAGTTTCAGAATGAATTCCTTCTACTAATTCATATACTTCTAATAGCTCATCAACTTGAAAAACCCTGTATAAATGCCCTTATTAATCGAACACTGTTTCGTGATAGCAGCTTAATTTGTTTATTGTTGGTCTGTTCTGCCAAGGATTTTTTTTCAATTCGCGCCTAAATAAACTCAGTTGTATGGTCCATTTGTATAAGTAACAATGTTATTGAAGTGTTGCAATTTATATATGTAATAATAATTCATTCAAGGCAATTGAAAGGCAGCCAACCTTTGATTCTTTATTATTAACTATACATACATAATTACATAATACGTACACAAAGTGTTAATTGTGTTTATGATACTTACACGAAAATTTTGTTCTTTTATACATACTGCAATTATTAAAAATAACATTACCTTAGTATGTAGGTAGGTACTGTCTGTCCAAAATTCTTGTATTATTTAGTAAAATAAATGTTTAAATTAACTGATTGCGTATCGCATTCTTTGTGAAACACAATTAAATAATTATAAATTAATTGAGTAACGAATTATTATTATCAAGAGCAAAAAATTTTTTACTGTAACAAATAAAAGTTTAGTGAAACTTCCCAGTGGTTTTTCGTTACTCAATTTATAAATAAATGTTTTTAAGTATATTTTGTTGGTGGAAGTAAATATGTTCACTAAGTTAAAAAATCAACCTAATTTTTTTAAATCAATTGATATTATAATCATGTCAAAGTCAATAAGAGAGCCAATATCTCCCAAAATAATAGTATGCATATCAGAGATGAAAAAAAAATATTTTATTTTACATAATAACTGCCTGTAAACGTTTTTAACTTCTCCAGGGTAAATTTTGACTGTCAAATAGAGTCGGAGGTATTTTGATTACAATTTTTCACCATCGAAGGCATCTGAAAAATCAAAATTTAAAAAGGAAATTGGTAATTGTTTCCAAACTGCTTCATTTTTGCCTACTATATATCCAATAAGTCTTTCCAATTACATATTTCTCTGTTGTAATATATTTCGTAAGGAGTTAATGTTATTGAAGGGTATGTTTAGTTTAAAAATATTTATTGTTCTTTACAATATTGTTTGTTATTTATTTTTTCAAAATACACCTACTTTATCTAAACATACTTAACATTATATTTTTTGTGTTGCTTTTAATGAAAAGTTGGGATTCTCTTGTGTTCATTAATTTCATTTTACACAGCTTCTTGGGTCAATTTATAAAACAATATTTTTTACCAGAGGGTTAAAAAATGGCATTCACTTTATTTTACTAATATTCTAGAAAGGGGAAATAGAAACTGTCTATCCAAGTACAAATATTCTTTGTTAACTTTTTGAATTTGCGTTTTTTAGTGGAATTTTAATTAACTTTGCCTTATCAAAACCCTCAATTTATATTATCGTTTTGTTTAAAAAACGATAAATTATCTCGTTATATTACCTATTAAATCAAATTACAATAGAGTGTGTTTTTGGAAACGTGTAGATGAATATACTAATTAATGGCAATGAGCATGAAAAGGTATTGAAAGCAATTACCGCGTTATAAAATTAAATCATATAAAATTTTAATGGAGGATATAAATAATTATAGCAGCTACACTGGTACACTCATTTCCAATGTAAAGGAATTGCACAAAAAAGCACAATAAATGTTTGGGAAAGGGTTCAGTAAATATATATATTAAATATGACAAATACCTGGATGAAGAAATTCAGAGGAAGACGTAGGGAAACAACTTTTGGGTGTTTCATTCCCACCAATATTTGTAGGTGGACTGTCCCCCCGATCTACACTCTTGTGCAGTCGGAGGGGTGGGCGATGGTTGGGGGAAGAAAAAAGAGACGGACGAAATGAAAACAGAAGAGAAGTGAAAGACTATCTGTGGAATATTGCTTCCCCAACATTTGCCTAAATGATCCAAGGAAACCACAGAAAAACTTGAACAACAGTAGCCGGTCCCGGAATTAAATTGATGATCACCCTAATGCTAAGCAATGATCTAGACCACTAGACCATGCCGCTCGATCAGAGATGAGGACTTTTTTTGGGTGTTTCATTCCCACCAATATTGGTGGGCGGGCTGCCCCCCCCCGACCTACACTCTTGTGCAAAGTCGGAGGGGTAGGGCAGAAAGCCGTCTTCAACCTCCTTCAGGAATCGTGGGAATGGGTGGGTTGTGGTGTGGGGGAGAAAGATGGGACGGACGAAATGAAGACAGAAGAAGTGAAAGACTATCTGTGGAATATTGCTTCCCCAGCATTTGCCTAAATGATCCAAGGAAACCACAGAAAAACTTGGACCAGAGTAGCCGGCCCCGGAATCGAACCGGTGACCTTCCGAATGCTAAGCAATGATCTAGACGACTAGACCATGCCGCTCGGTAGAGATAGGGACATGAAAAGTACTTTATATACCATCGCAAAAATATTTAAAAAGGGGCGTAGAAAGAAGATGCAAGAGGGTGGGGGGAAAACTTATAATATTTGTAAAGAAACTAACATTGTCATCTAACCTAACCTAACTATAGAGTACTCTCAGCATGACTTAACCTTACTTTCTTTTTTAGTCAAATCGTAGTTTATTATTTTATAAAGTTGCTCCACTTCATAAGTTGAATTATACTGAGTCCAAGCGGACTAAGTCGATTTGGACGATTATAAACAATGGTATTAAATTTTATGATAATTTATATAAAAATTGTATATCTTCACCTTATTGTCTTTGTTAAGCTTCGAAACGAATCAAAATGTTAATAAGCGGCGCAGTCGTTAGTCACAGTAAAGTGTTCGTCAACTTTTCAGTGTTTTAGTAGAAATGCAAATTAGAGATATTTATCAGAAAGGCCTTTTTTTCTTCTTTTTGAAATTGAAAAGTGAGCGAGATATATGAATTTGTTTATAAGAATCTGCACCTTGAAAAACACAAAAGAGGTACTTTTGATAAAGTTGTACGTTATGAAGATATACTACCTTTATACGCTCAAGAAATTTTAAACATTTTCATTAGTTATTTTATATTTGGCGATCATTCAAATTTTAGATAATTTTTATGCAACACATTAATTGTGGTGAGCCTATAGATACAGATCAATCTAAATTTTCCATAAAAGTTTTTAAAAAACACATCGTCTCTACCTTATAAAGAATATAGTTCTAAACATTCTTTTATTCAGAAACACTCCTCTAAATTCGGAGGCGACAGTGTTATAGAGATAAAATGAAAATAGACTACTTTTTAACATAAAGGAGGGAGTATAAAAACGGTCAATTTTTGCCCAATGTGCGGCAAGTAAAATGATGATTTGTAATTTAAGTTCTTATTCCACAGAATTCAAAAATATCAATTATAATCATTTTACTTCAAGGTAACATTTTAAAAATTATAGTAATCGAAGTGCATAATTTTTATTAAGACATTTAAGAATACATTGATTATGAGAAAATGAAGCTCGTTCGATAAGAAGATTGACGTGATCACCGTTGAGTTCTTTTCGATTTTGTGGCTCCTCTACTACATTTTTTGATGAACGAGTAATCAATAATATCTATGAAAATATCTCTTCAAAATAAAAAGATAATCATGCTTATTTAACACAAAAAAGGTATACTTTTACAAATTTTTATGTGAATTGAATTACAGAGGATGAATGATAAGTTCTTGCGGTTATACACTATTTACACGAACAGTTCAAACGCGCTAAAAACTACGGGAAGCACAAACAGGTAGCACTGATGGGCAGGTCATTTCTTGTACTATTGAGATACACAGCGCATATTTCTTTTGCGTTCGTAATTAAAAACTTGCGAAACAAATAAAATGGTGGAAAAACTCATTATTTGAGGACTTCTTCGTTTTTTCTTTAATAAAGGTGTCTCAAATGTAACTATTGCTAAAGAAATTTGTAATATGGAGGACGTATGTAAACTCTGTTACAGAACGGGCAGCAATTTTGGTTCCTGCATTTTCGATCAAACGATTTAAGCCTTCTCGTGCTTGCAAACCTTATCTTTATATCAAGCTATAGAAGTTGGATCTATCAAAAGTACTCGTGATGTATCTGGCGACCTTACATATCTCTATCCAGTGTCTTTTGTCACTTATACAAGCTTGGTAAGAGTTATAAGAGCTGCCAAATTGTTCCACACGAATGACTTATTGAGCAGGCTTAATACCGGATTGATGTGTGTAGAAGTTTCCTGGAGAATCCACTTGACGATCATTTTTCAAAATGATCATTACATATGATGAAAAGTGGATGTACTTTAGAAATCCCGATACAAAAAAAGTTATTATTACGCGTTCAGGTGCCACAACCGGCCCTCAAGCGAGATCGCTTTGAAAAAAGGGTAATGTTATATTTATGGTGGAATTTTGAGGAATCGATCTGTTGGGAGTTGATTCCAGATGGCCACGAAATTACAGAAGAGCTTTTGGCAGCACAAAAAAAACTTTTGGGTGTTTCATTCCCACCAATATTGGTGAGCGGGCTGTCTCCCCCCCTCCCGAACTATACTCTTGTGAAAAGTCGGAGGGATAGGGCAGAAGGAAGAGAAGTGAAAGACTATCTGTGGAATACTACTACCTCAGCATTTGCTTAAATGATCCAAGGAAACCACAGAAAAACTTGGATCCTTTTGGCAGCCCAGTTGGAACATATTTATGCAACCCTGAGTGAAAAATATGCAGCTTTGGTTAATCGACGACGAGCGCTGTTGCAGATGGATAACGCTCCTCCTCATACTGCAAGTTTGACTAACAATAAGAAAAAAAAATGGCGGAGCTGGAAGGAATCGAGCTGATGCCTCGCGCTATCTAATTATTACAGTTTTCGAGGAAATTTCTTCGCGTCTAAAACAAAAGACTGGTATTGTCAAGGACAAAAGAACTGGCTGCACTTTGGGTATTGACTATTGAACATAATGGTTTATATTTTGAATATTAAACTAAATCTTTCTTTTTATGTGGTGAAAACCGTAAGAACTAATAACTCATCCTTTGCAGTTTCACATGAGAAAAAATTAAAAACTATAAAATAGGATTTTCGCCATTTTCTTGCAAAATTTGTGGTTATATCAAAAAATGCCGAATAAATAGTTTTAGATTTTCTAATTGTTTACAATTTTTGTACTGAATACTTTCCACTATGAGGTCATGTTTCGCTGCAAATCGCAAAAAACCGTTTTAAACACCTTTTATCATTTCTCTGCTGGTCCCTGCCTGTTATTATTTTTTTTCCAGCATTTAAATCTGTTTTTGCACTAGCCAATGAATTTTGGGAGGCCCCTTTTTAAAATCATCTGACATAAGGACAGTATTGGCAGGAAATACGAAAATTACGAAATAAAATGTTAAATTATGTAACCATGAACATAAGTCAAATAAAAACTCAGTTATTTTACAAAAATAATTGTTCAGTTATACAAATAACCCTTCCTTGTTGAAATTGACCCACTTACTCAAAATGGAGAATTGAATTTATATCTTTTAAAGGAAACCCTATTATGTTGTTGTTGAAAAAAATCAGATACCTTAATGCAGTTCCAAATCGGCTGTTCTGTATTATTTTGTTTTGATAAAATAGAAACGACTGCAAAGTGCATGTCATTGTTACGAAATTAAGTTTACTCGAATAGTAGGCATTAGGTAGTATTTGGCGTTCTAATAATTGCTCCAAGTAAGGTGACAGTGAAATTTCAAAGTTTATTAGAGCATTTCTTCTTGCATGCCTTGACATAAAACTATTAAAAAAAAAATAATTGAAACAATAATTCACTTGCATTCGAATAGAAAATCACTATTTATTTGTTGGGCTTTTCCTCAGTTTTTTATTATTATTGATTAGAATCAGTAGAATGTGTTTGTTAGCTCCAAAAATAATAATTACAGTATTTTTTTATTATTATTTGACATCTTTCAATACCTACCGCTGAATATTTTCGTAGTTTCTTTAGGGCATGTTATACCTACCAGTCAGTTATTATGTAAAATTAAAAGCTTTTTCATCCCACTCAGAATCGTCGTAATTATTAAGTACTTTTGAAGATATATATTGGAGGAAAAACTACAACGTGGATTCTTAGTTTCTTTTTTATCTGTTGAACTTTGGTGAAAAATGCAGTTATAGTAAAATTTCGTTATTTTTATTAAATTTTGTTTAACACGAGAGGTTTTCAAAAATGACCATGTTTTCGTTAATTGGGTCAATTTAATTCATATAGAACTTGTTTTTATTAAGAATATTTGAATTACCATCCACTTTCTTGGGTTTATAAAAATTAAATTTTCTTTCTAAAAGGTGTAACTTTGTTTGCACTTTCCAATTTTAGATATTCTAAATGAACTTATTGCATCAATTTTGTTTGTATTATTTATATATTATAATGTAAGTTTTTTTTATCTAATAATTTATTACTTTGATTGCTTATACTATTACTGACCTCTAATGTTGCTATCTATACATACATATAAAAATAACAAAATTTTATTATTCCTACAATGTGTAATTTTTTAACAATTTTTGTTATTTTTTAAGGCAATTACACTACACAAAGTTCGAACCAACATACGCCCGACAAGCATTTCCTTGTTTTGACGAACCACATCTGAAAGCCCCATTTCAGATAACTTTCAATCGAGCTAGAAATAATTTAACAATTCTTTCGAATACGGACGTTTCAGTAAGTAACGCTTTAAGTACCTATTTTAATCTAATTTCTTTGTTCTGTTTAATTGAATGTCAGATGGTAATATCTTATAAATCTTTCTCAAAAGTTTTCGTGTTTTCCATTTTTACTAATTCTTTTGATTGATGTTTTAGATGTGGCCTAAAAAACAAATAATATTTTTGGCGTAGAAGTTATTTTTGTAAAACATCAAATTTGTTATCAATTTACTTAGATAATATCTCACTTATCGACCATAAATTATTCTTGTGTTAGCAACATCAATAATTTAAATGCAACTAGTGATATCAGCAATTAATTCGTTTATTGAATTTGATTTATTGTCCATTTCGCCTAATAAATGCAATTATTTGTAGGATTTTTTGTTATCATTAAGAATTGTATGAATTAGGTAACTTTAGAATTTTTAATTCGGATTTATAATCAATTCGATTGTATTCGAAAATTATTTGCACAGCGCTAAAACTGGCATTTAATTTAATAATGTAATTTTGCGAGAATCACGTTTTTAAATAAACGGAGAAAAGACCGTAAAACTTGAATTAGCTGCGAAGAAATTGGTTTGTTGCAGTAATTTGGGACAAAAATTCTTTATTTTCTTTATTCCCTACAAATATTTTGTTTATATAAACAAGACCATGCTATTTATCAATATTTATAAAAATTCAATAAATACATATCTACGCACCATTCCAAAAATTCAATAATATACAGGGTGTTCCATTTAAAAAAATTGAGAAATCGCTCTTTGAAGGTTGCTCAATCGACTGCACCGTAGAAAACACCCTGTATAATAAAATTATGATTTTATTATTTTTTAGGTTTAGTACATCCGTTGGCAGCATAACTACTAAATACTCGTGCATTGAACTAAAAAGCCAAACCCTGTTGCAACCAATTTTTTTACATTTTCATTATTAACTCAACAATGCAACATCCAAACCCAAAAATCTTTGTATCATTGAAAAGAAAATTTTAAGTAGATTATAAAAAACAAATAATATACAGGGTGTTTCATTTAAAAAAAATATGTTGGAACGTGCTCCAATTTAGTGATTCACCCTGTATATTTCAAACTATTTTTAAAATATGCGTCTTTTGATACTGTATCATTCTCATAAAAAAAATTCTCCAATCTGATTTAATAAAGGCCATATTGACTTTTGACGCACTAATGAGCAACCCTGTATAACCAATTATTTATATCACTTCTGTCTGTCCGTTATCGTTTTGATTCGCGCACTGATGCTTTCTCACGACTGCCTCTCATGGCCGTAGCTAGGGGGGGGGCATTGTGGGGCAATGCCCTACCTTGAAATCACAATGCCCTACTTTAAAAATACCAAAAACTAAGATAAATTATTATAATTAAACTGTTGGTGCATACTTTGAGATAAAAAAATTGTAGCGATAGATATCTAAACTTTTCGGAACATACCACAGTTTGTGACATTCATTTCATATTATAATAATTCTTTGTTCTGTGTATAGACGGTATTTGAAGCGCCATCACATGAAGCGATGGGTCTATTTAATTATAATATCTGTAATGCAGAGGGGATTCCCCGTAGCATACAGGAATTGCAATATGGGCTATATTGCAATCTATGATACGGAGAATCCCTCTTTAAACTAAAATAAACATAAACTAGAGATTTTTTATGATTGTTTGTAGTTTGGTTAAGTGAAGTGTACGGTAAAGAGTGTTTTAGTCAAAAATCGATACCTACAATTGTTATTTTTATTGCTATAAATTGAAGATTCATTGATTTCGCGATGGATTTACGGGCTTTCTTTGGAAAAAAACGAAGAGTTGAAGAGGAAATTGACCATGAAGAACCTCACTGCTCAAAACAGGTGAAAGCACAAAATACAATCGCTACTCCTAGGCCCATGGCAACAGGTTGGTCAACACATGTTGATAATGTTAGCCATAGTATTCCTTCTGATATTGCACAAAGTTTGCAGAAACAATATGATCTAAATGGTATTTTTGGTCGTATCTATTTACTCGTATCACCCCACACAACAATTAATTATGACCTCACTCTCACTCAGACGTGGATCTCTACATCCAAATTTGGAAGTTCAACCATCTTGTTCGCTTGTTCTTCATCATTGAGCATTTAATAGTTCTTAGAAACATGCTCATGCTCTGTCACAGAAATTATTTGTTTACGAATAGCTATTGAATGTACATCACTGACCTAGAGATCAGTGATATACATGGTGATTGATTTAGGAGCCCGTGCTTCGAGGGCAGATCAATTATGATCAATTTTTTACTTCCGCCCTACCTGTAACCAATGCTGCCCTACCTCAAATTCGACTCTAGCTACAGCCCTGCTGCCTCTTGGTCCAAAGATGATCACTTTATATACACCTTTCGAACTTTCTAGACAGGAACTCGAAGAAATCCTGATTAATCCCGAATGATGAATAATAATTAGAAAGTCGTCGGTGATTCCAGAATTGATCTTGTTACTTGTCGTTAGAGAAAGATTTACAGCTTGTAAGTTTACATAAAGAGAAGCCGTACGCTGTGGCTGTGTAATAAACACGTTAGCGATAAGAAGTACATGCTGCTATGTATGACTTGTCACCACAAATATTTACTTCCTATAATTAAGTAAGCAACTACCATTAATAAATAAGTAAACCATGTAGCCCTTCTGGTAATTAAGGAAGCCACTGTCACCAGTGTCTGGGACATTGCCATGTATGACTCGTTACCACGAATATTTACTTCCTATAATTAAGTAATATCTTGACGATTCTGTAAACATTCTTCAGCATTCCAAGCATTTTGGAATGTTCTTAGACGTATAACAAACATTACTGTCACTCTTTGATTCACTAAAAGCCACTCAAAAACATTTTCGACTTCATTTGTAGAAAAATGAAGTATTAAGCAATGATAGATGTATCTTTACACTTTTTTGCTATCCACGGCCCCTCACTTCCACCCACCAAAACCAAACTATATACCATTACCACCACGAGTGGGTGGAAGCTGGTTATGGAAAAAATGAGAGTTCACCAAAAAATCCTTTATTTTTATATATTTGATGTCCCTGCAGAATATTAAAACAGCATTTTTGTACTGGAACAGAGGGTGGTGGCGACAGTTATATTCAGTGAAGCGGTTAGGTTACGGCTAGTGTTGTATATGTTTGGTTAAGTATTTTTCCCATCGTTATACCTTCACTTTTTTTCTAACGTTGTTATAATCGTATTGCATTTCCGGAGTATTTAATAATTCTATGTATACGTCATAGTTCCTTCACTAAAAATTGCTGAATGGTTAGTAAAAACATTCCCAATTTATCTGTATCATTATTTCCGCTTCTTCTATGAGTATAAGCAATTTTACATTTTTATGTAGGTATTATTCTTAGTTAATGAATAATGAATTACAAAAACGAAAAAATTAAACACACTTTCCATAGCAGTTACCTACATGTGTACGAGGTATTAGAGAAGACAACAAAATGTAATTTGTAACTAAAAAGTACGAAACAAATCAGCCTGTCAAAGCAAAATGTTATATAATTGGTAATGTTTTTGACTGTAACAAAACAGTGATAAATAAACATTATGAAAATTGAATTTTCATTAAATTAAATATTTGTATAATAAGTAGTTAAATCTATATATAGTTACAAGATGAAAATTAATCAAATCGAATGTCAAAAAAACACCGCCGATTTGGTATTTTACCTTAAAATTGAAATACATGTACGAAATCAGTGTTTGATTAATATTTATACTCGACTGACCATTTCGTATCACAGAAATTAAGTTCACACCGTTCTTTTTAACGTAGCCACGTATATGTAAAATCAATTTTTATTTAACACAGTAAAACAAAACACAAAGTTTTAGTTACAAACATTTTTATTAATTGTAATCCACAATAATTATTTCGCCACATAGTGGCTTCTTCAGGTGGAAGAAATCTTTTTGGAACGACTCCCTCATCCTTTTTACATTTGCTCAAAAACCACCTGAAGTGGATTACAGTTACTAAAAATTTTTGCAACTACCACTTTGTGTTTTGTTTTACTGTGTTTAATCATGGAGTTACAAAGAATAGAAGCCTCTTCGATTCTATTTTTTATTTATATATGTTTTAGGAAGATAGCAAACCTATTGTAAGATTTAAGGAAACAGTCCCAATGTCGACATACTTGGTTGCTTACGTAATAACCGATTACACGTTTGATTCCAAAATATTTAAGGATGAAAAGAAGGAGATTCCCATTCGAGTGTTTACCGATGATAGTGTTAAAAGTAAACGCTTGTTTGCTTTAGATGTCGCTGTCGAATTAATGAACTATTTTTCACTGTATACTGGCATTGGATATCCAATGGACAAGATAGGTAAGCGATTTATTTAATATTTTTATTTAAAAAAATGAGCTTTTGCACATTTTATACTTGGATGTTTTTGAACAGAACCATGAAATTGAAAAACAATAGGTGGATTCGCTAATCCAAAATCGTCTTCTGTTTGGAACCCCACTACTTCTGTTATTTATATACCTATATAGATGCAATGTGATATGGATATTGTAACATTTTTCGACAATCGCTTTCCTCTCCCATAAAATGAGTTTTTCTCAAACTGGTTTTCATTACAAACTTATTATCTATTGATAGAATGTCCAAGCGTTTGTCCTGCTGGAAGCTTCTTCCAGAAGGACAGCTGCACATTGCGACAAGTAGTAAAAATTTTAATGAAGTTGTCCTACCGGCAGGACGTAACTTTTTTCCTACAGTACGTAAATTATTTTCATGGGCGTAGAATAGTTTTTTTGATGTGAAAAATCTATAGGCGCCGGTAAGCCGGATTGTTGGCGTGGCGATCGTTGAGATCGCAAGCGCCTGTGCGATTTTCTTGCCACTCGGTTCAACGGTGTTGTTTACTATAGTAAATTAGAAGATGGAAGTGAATTAATTATGATTGTTGTGTACAGGGTGATTCATTATAATATCGCCCCCCTTTAACTTTGTTATTTCGAGTGTCCCAAAAAAATTAAAAATATGGTTATGAAGGTGCTAAAAAATACTTTTTTTCTATGTATAACAAAATTGAAAAATGATCAGTATACAGGGAAAACCAAAAACTTCATTTTTTTTTTTAATGGATCACCCTATATATGAATTTATTTTTCGATTCCTCGTAAAATTTTAAGCATAATTTACATAATATACCGTATACCTAAACTCAATAGTTTCTGAAATATTCGCATTTGAAACGTTATCATCAAATATTTTAATCAACAACTGTTACAAATGAAGAAATCTAACAATAAATTAATAACATAACAAAAACAATTTTTAGTTAAATATAAAGATGCTCTACCGGGCCTCCATTTTCTTCAACACATTGTATAAGGGTTCTTCGCATTTTCTCTAATGAATCTGTTTTGAATGCTGGGTTATTTTCATTTGAATTATTAATTTTATTCCGTATTAAATCTTTAAGATGATCGAGGTTTTCAATTTGGTGGTCGTATAGGTACATGGTTTTTTATATAATGTCACTGTTAGTGTTTTGTTTTCAATAAAAAGCGTGGTATCCTAGGACTTCTTGATTTATAACAATTGTTTAATAAAATATTTGATGATAACGTTTCAAATGCGAATATTTCAGAAACTATTGAATTTAGGTATACGGTATGTTTTATAAAATATGCTTAGAATATTACGAGGAATCGAAAAATAAATTCATATGTAGGGTGATCCATTAAAAAAAAAATGAACTTTTTGGTTTTCCCTGTACCTATACTGATCATTTTTTAAAGTTTTGTTGTAAATAGAAAAAAAGTATTTTTTAGAGCCTCCATAACCATACTTTTAATTTTTTTGGGACACTCGAAATAACAAAGTTAAAGTGGGGCGACATTATAATGAATCACCCTGTACATTTCACTTAATAAAAAAATGAATGATATTTCATTTTTACATGAAAAATTATTTCCGTACAATCACAGAGGTTCAATAATTTTTAAAACCAATAGAGATAAACTGCCATTAATTTTAGCTGGAGATTTCAATGTAAATTTTGCTTAAGATGAATCAATGCCATTAATTACGTTCCTCCAAAAAGAATTTCAATTGCAAATTAACAACAATCCAAGAGAACCTACTACCAGATATGCAACAACAATAGATGCTGTATTTATGAAATGTGTTGATAATGTTACGTCCAATACTTTTTTACAAATTACTGAAGTCACTGAATAAAAGAATTTAGTTGTCGCAACTTGAAAAAATTTTTTGAATTTTAAATTTTTGTATTTAATAAAAATAAATGTTTATTAAATAAATAGTCATCATTTTGTGGAAAAAATTCGTAATATTTGATTTTTTTCATTATGCCATATTTAGTTCCTGTCGTAATATTGTCTTTCATGCATATTACTTGTGCAAACTCGATATCATTTACATCCATTAATTAATTGTTCAATTTTAATTGCACATCATTGGAATTACTATTTACTAAGAATTACAGTACCTATAAATCAGCGAACGAATAAATTTTACAATCTTCATTTATAGCATAAAATATACTTTTTTTTATAAAAACTTAATAATTTTAAATATTTTATTAAAGATTTCATAACGGTACCAAACAAAGATTTTCGAAGTGGAGCAATGGAAAATTGGGGTTTAGTTACATTTAAAGAATCTCGGCTACTATATGACCACCAAAAAGATGGTTATTTGCAACAGAGGTCTGTTGCGTTAGTTGTAGCACATGAGTTATCCCATTTTTGGTTCGGAAATCTGGGTAAGTTAAAATTAATATTGTCTTTTTACAATAACCCAGACGTTTTTTTCCAAATATTCACGCTGACACTTGGAGGAGCGGAAAACAAGTACAGAAGGAATGAGGATGAGTTTAAAGGGTTTTTGAGTGAGGGGGAACACCTAGATGTGCAGGGGTGAAGGTAAAAATAAGAATGTTAAAAGGGAACCATAGATGGGGGCAATGGGTACAAGGGATATATATGACCATGTAGAACATTTAAAGTTTCTTTAGGCGTGGAGGCAGCAATAAAGAAGCAGAGTATTGAGATAAAAATTTAAAATTTTGAAACCTTCCTTGTGTTTTTCAAATTTTAGTTTCTTTAATTATTACTCATCCTCCATAATCTAAAATCTTTTTTTTATTGTTCTGTGAGCTCGTCCCAAGTAGGTACCCCTCTTAAGAATACTCCTCACTTATTTTTTTGTCTTTCGAGCAAAGATCCCAATACTTTATTACTTACTCTTCCACCTTCTAAAAACAATTGTTCAATATTCTCGAAAATCATCTTCAGTCCCAATACCTTTTTCATTCCTCCAAGAGACGAACCCATCACTAAGATATTAACCCTTATCCCTTTATTGATTACTTTAAAGACCGTGAAAATGTTTTCTTACACTTTTGTTATTATAGTTACAATGAAATGGTGGAACGATATATGGTTAAACGAAGGATTTGCAAAATACATGGAATATAAAGCAGTGGATGCAGTTTTTAAGAACTGGAATTTAGTAATTAAACAATATTTAAACATTTCTTAGTAAATATTTTACAGTAGCTTTGTATTTTACAGTTGGAGCATTTTCAAGTGTTACGATTACATCGACTTCTAAATTATGATTATTCTATGGTATCACAATCTGTTGTGAGCGATGCTTTAACACCTGATGAAATCCGGTCCCAATTTAGTATCATAAAATATTCCAAGGTAATTACAATTTTAAAGTTTTTTCTAAATTAAATAAGAGCCTAACAAAAATTATATGTAGCCTAATTACCAATCTCTAATCGGACTTTTATGATTAGCTTTAATCAATTATACTTTTTGATTAATTCAATTGAATAATTAATTCCTTAATGAATGTCTCCAATGTAATAATAGCAGTAAATTAGAGGGGTGAAAATTTTTTTCTTTTTACATAATCTTAACACCAACGTTTTGCTAGAAACTTGTCAGCTTCTTCAATGAGGAAAAAAGCTTTTCGGCTAATTAATAGGTAGATAAATATTTTTTATTATCCACTGTATCCCATAAAGAAGCTAAAAATATTTTAGCGAAGCATCGATATTAAGGTTATACAGAGTTTTTCAAGTTGATGGGCTATTAGAAGTATATGAATTAGTAGAAGAAATTAAATTCTAAAGCTTGAGCTCATTTGGTTATTGTTTATGCCGCTTCTTTTAAAAATATTTTCAAGTTCGATTTACATCCGGTTATACCGGAAATCGACACCAACTTTATTATTTTAAATAGAATGGTACATTTTTTACGCTGAATTCGAATAAAACGTGTAATTCTAAGGTACGTTTAATAATCAACTTATACACCTATGACGATCGGTTTATGAGTTAATTTAATTTTTAAAAGAAAAAATCGTTACGGCTGCCCAAATTATAAAAAATCATAACTTCCACAAAATACGACTCAGACTGTTGAAATTTTTACTAGTAATAGCTGAATATTAGTGCTAACGTTTTGACAAAATTGAACTAAATAATTTATACAGGGCGTTCAAAATAAAATTCTAAAATTTAAGAACTCCAAACAGGAATAACTTCGTTTTTCCGAATGGCACCTACCATTTTTTATTTTTTCAATCGATTTTTTTTTCATCCTCTTTCGATTCATATAGATACTCCCTACTGTTTAATTTAAAAAATTTTGAGTAATTTGGAATTTTTAAAGTATATATAATTTCATTAATTTTGGCGTAATAAGAATGTGCCTTGAACAATTGACAACTAATGACAATCAAAGCGAAATCACAGTAAAACCTTTTTTATCGCTTAATTTCTGTTAGGGAGATGTTCGAGATAAATGTTTATAATAAATACTTTAGTTTGAGTTTTCGTTTTTAATTATTTTTTGTAACAGAAATTAATCGAAAATGCGATTTTTGGCTTCATTTTGCATCGATTGCCGTTAGTTGTCATTTTTCCAAGGCACACCTTTTTATGTGAAAAATAATAAAATTGGCTACATTAAGTAATAATTCAAAATTACTCGAAAATTTTCAAATAAAACAATAGGAAGTATCCATACAGGTCGAAAGAGGATAAAAAAAGGAATCGATTAAAAAAATAAAAAATGGTAGGTGCTATTTGAAAAAACGAGGATATTCGTGTTTGAAGTTCTTAAACTTTAGAATTTTATTTTAAACGCCCTGTATAAATTATTTAGTTTAATTTTGTCAAAACGTTAGCACTAACATTCAGCTATTAGTAGTAAAAATTTTAACAGTCTGAGTCGTATTTTGTAGAAGTTTATTTTGGTTTTAGGTTGCGGCAGCGATTTTTTTTTCTCTATAAATTAAATTAACTCAGAAACCGATCGTCATAGGTGTATAAATTGGTTCACGCTTACCTTAGAATTACACGTTTTATTCAAATTTAGCGTAAAAATATACCATTCCATTTAAAATAACAATATTGGTGTCGACTTTCGGTATAACCGGATGTATATCGAACTTTAAAATATTTTTAAAAGAAGCGGCATAAACAATAACCAAACGAGCCCAAGTTTCAGAATTGAGTTACTTCTACTAATAGCCCATCAATTTGAAAAACCGTGTAAAACATAATGAAAGATTTATTTATTGTATTAGTGCCTTTTTGATTAATATTTTGCTACTTTTAAAAATATTGTTTTGCATTATTCTTCAGGGTGGTGCCATTTTAAGAATGTTGGAACAATGGATCGGTGAAAAGAAATTTAGGTTTATCGTACGAAAATACCTGGAGGAAAATCTTTACAAAAGTGCAGAAACTCCAAACTTTCTAAAACATTTTGACAATAGTACTAGTGATATGTTGTCTACTTATTTATACCAAAAAAGATATCCTGTTGTTAACGTTGAAATAGACAAAAAGAATCGGGTTTACATCTTAACACAAGAAAAACTTTCAGCTTTTCAGAATGACACACAATCCTCCTTTGGGTAAATTAAAAAAAGTGTAATGATAATTTTAAATCCAAATTTTTTAACAGTTACAGATGGTCAATTCCAATTACTTACACATACTCCTTTAGCAAGAGTCCCGAAAAAGTAATGTTTCCCTATTATCGTAAAGAAAGTAAGAACGCTTTTTCTAAGCCTAAAATAATCACTTACTTATTGGTATATTTAATTTAGTTACAGTTCCAATGATGCAGTCAAAATGGATCAAATTCAATCACCACCAGTCAGGCATTTATCGAGTTAACTATCCCGAGGAGTTGTGGACGAAATTGATACAAAACTACGAAGTATGTTTTAATTGCACAAACACAATAGACAAAAATATAATTTTGGAACATCAATACTTTTTAATTTATTTAACAGACAGTAGTAGCGGCCGCGTTAGGAGCATTAATGGCTATTTTGATGGCCTTAAAAGTCTTTTTTGACTTTTTTGTCGCGAATAATTCTTTGGATTATAACAGAAAACCAATGCAACAAATCACTATTTTCAGCTTTCTTAATAAAAGAAGAAAAAACAGAATTAACCTTGAAACTAATATTTATTAATAAGCATTAGTTTATGGCTAAGAATTGGTCACATTTCAAGGTTATGGCATAAGGAATTGAGCAAAATTGTAAAATAAACGAATTTCATTCACTTTTAGAATTGGGTATAACATATGTCAGCAGGACATAAAATAGGGCAGCAGGGTAGTTTAAACCTGCGACCATCTGCATACTACTCTAATTTGCGTACAAAATTCCAATCAATAAGATTTACATTATACATATTACGCATAGAAGAGAAATAAACGCAATTTTCCCTCCCTATTTTATACAAATTGGGCTGTTAATTTTTATAAAAACATTTAGAAAATACTATCCAAAAATCTTATCTTTTTTGAGCATATTAATAATTTTGTGAATAAAAAAAAGTACTTTTTTGGGTTTTTTTGTTTTTGTTTGGTTTTATTTTGTTTTTTTTTTAATGTTACTCCAATTTGACGATGAAAAACATTTCTTCTAACAAATAGAGATATTTTTATTTCCTTCCAATTTTTTTTGTATTTAAAATGATTGTTTCAATAAGTTCAACGTATCTTTTCCTCTCTTTTGCAAAATAATCTATAATCGCATCATTTTAATATCTGCATATATACCTATATAATATCATATGTCTATGTAGTTATATAAAGTTAAGCTTATTTGGGATTTTTGTACGTAAACTAGAGTAGCCTCTAGATTCGATGCCCCGCCTCTTCGTTTTTTGTAGGTACGCAAATAAGAGTCAACCTACTCCTCGGCTCCTATATAGATTACTTTCTCAAAAGTATAACAAAATCGCCCTTAAATATTTTCTCTATAACTCTTCCCATCAGACCATAGGTCCCAAAATTAGTTTAGTATTTCTTACAAAAATCCACAAACAGTAGCTATAATCAAATGAAGAAGATTGCAACTTTTAAACCGCCTATTTTCTACCAGAAAATAGCTAGTCCCAAGCCTAGATAAAGTGTGAGGGAAAGTTGCTAACGAAAAAGTTTTTAAATACCTACTTCTTCCGATTATATTAACTAGATGCATATATGTAAATAAAATACATATTATACAGATGCAAATAATATTATCTGTTTAAACTCAAGTTCCAAATTGAATTTCATATGTTTTATTATAAATATACGTAAAGGTCTACTTGCATGAATAAAAGTAATGTTTAAAATAATTGTTAATTACGAAAATTAACAAAAACTACTTAAAATTGCACACATTAGGCACAATTTATTTAAATTTTCTGATCTGCATGAATTATTTTAAAGAATCAAATATATCTAATTCAGAATGTTTAATTAGTGAGAATAATTAAATAAAAAAGGTGATTGCATGTAACGATTACAATTTCTGGTAACGTGTCCGCTACTTCTGTTTCTTTTCCAAATTTATAATTTTATTTTTACTGTTTATTAACATAAAAAGTATATTTCTAAAATACAATATCCTGTAGTTCCAAAAAACATATTTAGTAATGATCATTTCTTTCAATTTTATTGGATGTATAGTTATTGATTCAATCTTCCTAAAAAACCCCCCTAAATAAACACATTTTTTAATAGCTCACAAACGTATTGTATTTTTATTCGTAATTTGAAAACACCTTAGAAATCTATTGAATTTACAGTTCGGAGAAAAGCGTACTTATTTTATTTTTAAATGCTTTTAATGTAGAGCTTTTTTAAATTTTATTCGATATTGATCTTAAAATATTTAAATATGTGGGTATTTGTTCCGTTTTTGCCCATAGTTTATACTAAATTTCAACCCTTAAATTGTCGTATTTTATAATATATAAAACCAAAAATTGCAATGTCTTTAATGACTTCTTCTTACAGTTTCTAACAACACCTGATAGAACTCATCTAATCGAAGAATCACTTTTTTTGTATAATTATGGAAAATTGAGTTGTGGAATTGCTATGAAGTTTCTTTACAACTTACAAACTGAAATGCGATACATGCCCTGGGCCAGTTTAAGACGATTTGTAAGAAGTTTTGCTTTAAAGTTGGACAAAAAAGATAGACCTTTATTTCAGGTAAGACTTTTTTTTAATAAACATCTGTACTTATGATTTTTTATCTAATGTATAATACTATACTTAAAAAACAATCTTTGATATCGCACATCTACAGCTGGCACAAGCTCAGGTCAATACGCAAAAAATACAAAAAACAGATTGGTTAAAAAAAAACATTTGTTGAATGTTTTAAATAAAATATTATTGATGAAGCAATATTCTGCCAAAATAATATTCTAGAGCTTCAATAAAATGTTATTTGAAACACTTAAGAGTATGTTTTTTAACTTACATTATTATAAATGATTCAAAAACTTCGAAAAAATTAAACAATGTAAAGATGTTTTGTTTTTATAGCGTCAAATATGTGCGTAATTTCTATTAATTCCATTCCATTCATACTTTACTGTTTTAATTGAGCCATATATGTTTAGCACTGAATCTTTTGCTCCCCCTTACATCTCAGTGAATAGATTAAATTGTGTTATGGGCTTACAATTTACAGTTTGATGTGTTTTATTAACACCAACTGATGCTAGTCGTTTACCAATCCATAAATCTTTAATAGGGAGACTTTGAAGGTTATGACAATAGTGCCATGGTTGCAGTTGAAGCTAAGAAGGTTTACTATTGTTTATTAAACTTCAATTGCAAATACTTTTCGCAAGTAATTCTCTTCGCTTTCTCTTGTCACTTGGAGGAAGTGGGGAGAATACCTACAAGAGAAGCGGAGCTATAAGACAGATGACAGTTAACGGCGGTGATGTCAACCTAGGAGTGGATGGGATAAAATTGGTCAAATAGAACGAAAATGAAGTTTCATAAGATAATTCAAATATGGTACTTTGACTCCGTCCTGTTATTTCTTGTCTAATTATATATAAAATAGCCGCAAATGATCTCATTAAAAAAACGTGCTCCTATTAAAATTAGATGATATTCGCGTTTGAATCAATGTTTGGAGCTGAAGAGGGCTAATAAGATATTTCGTGTAAATGCAACCACAGGAGAATACCTGAAAAAATCGAGCGGCATAGTCTAGTCGTCTAGATCATAGCTTAGCATTCGGGAGGTCACCGGTTCAATTTCGGGGCCCCGGCTACTCTGATCCAAGTTTTTCTGTGGTTTCATTGGATCATTTAGGCAAATGCTGGGGTAGTAATGTTCCACAGATAATTTTTCACTTCTCTTCTGTCTTCATTTCGTCCGTCTCATCTTTCTCCCCCAAAATCGCCTCCCACCCATTCCCACTATTCCTAAAGGACGCTGAAAAAGGCCTTTCGCCCTATCCTTCCGACTTTGCACAAGAGTGTAGGTAGAGGGGGACAGCCCGCTCATCAATATTGGTGGGAAAGAAACACCCAAAATTTTTTTTTTAATACCTTAAAGAAAGCGGAGCTCTAAGACCTTAACAATGAAGATCGATGACAGCTAACGGCTGTGATTTCAGACTAGGAGTGAAAGGGATAAAATTGACCAAAAAGAACAAAAATAAATTTTCATGAGAAAATTTAAATATGAGACTTTGACCCCGTCCTTTCATTTCTTGTCTAATGATACCCTTAGAGAGCCAGAAAGATATTTTAACTCAGTAAAAAAACAAACTGAAATTATTGTTGGACAAGACCCCATGATATTGATTATGTATTCAAATAGATATTGCTAAAGTTTGACATCACATGACTAATCCATTTTTTCTTTTTCTACAACTTCCGGAAAATGTACTGATTTATTGTTTGGAGTTAACGTAAAAATTCATTATGAAGAGTTTGTTGGTCATAAGAAATGCAAATTCGATCTTGGTTCTTTTTTTTTTGCTCTATGAGTACAAACTGCATCGTCTCCTTAATCGTGTGTTCCAGAAAATGAGGATCTCGCTCAATCATCATGTTATTCGTTTGTTTTTTAAAACGGTTTTTCAGAACCAAAACCATTTTCGCACAGATTTTCCTCATTCTTGATTCTTTCGTCAAAATCTTTCAAAGAGGGTACACTACTGATTCAATTCTTCTCCGATTACACAGGGAAACAAATTTCCTACCCCCAAGCCAAAATACTTAAGGGGTTAAAATATGTAATTTTCGAGATATTATATACTAAAGTAAATATTTTGATGTTAAAAAAAATCCAGAGCGTCAAAAATAATATTCTAGACGGGGGGATAAAGAAAAATTGTGGCCCTGTGTTATCGTAAGCATTATTTAACGTTTAAAACACAAGGGATCTCGACCTATTGCAGGTGAAGGTACTTCGTCATAACAAATGACGCTAATCTTCAATCGACTATCCAACATCTAAAATGTCTTTAAAACCTAAACTCATAACAAAATATTATCTCCTTATTTAGACTTGTAGGAATTTCAGAATAGTTTGACTCAATTTAAATCTCTAAATATGCTCTAAAACTAAGCTTTCCAATAAAAATTGACTTGTTCACTATTGCCCTTTTAAAAAACCAACTCTGGTCATACAAAACGCTAAAGTTAAAAATTCAAAAAACAAGAAATACTTTTCTATCAAGTTCTTCATTCAGGAATGAAGACAATCTACTAAAGTGATTAAATAATGCAATTTATTATGTTACCGGCAGCTGCAGAATTAAAATAAATTATGAAATATATAACTTTTTCCCAAGTTAAACAATAATTAAAAGAAATTATAAGAATTAAAAGATAATTGATTTGATTAGTTTACCTAAATGCAATATAGGATAACCTCTTAATATTTTTTCTCTTTTCAACAGGATTATATTGGTTACTTAACGACTTCAGCTTTAGAAAGATATGCAGTTGTTCGAAAAACAGATACAGTCGAAGATAGGTACGTTTAACAATTGATAATAATATACAGGGTGTTTCAAAACTCTATATCCGAATATTTGGAGCAACAATAACAGGTCTATTTAAAAATGCTTCATACGATTTTCATAAAATACTACGAGGGCTTGAACTACCTCTATCTTTATCTGTCTGTTATTAAAAATCCATATCTGCAACGGTTTCGGAAAAAAATATGTTTTTTATATGAATGATTTCCGACAACAATTGTTATAAAAGTTTTTGAAGCAATTTTCTATGTAGGTAAATGCAGTTAAATAGACATCTTAAAAAACTATAGTTATGGTTTTGTTACAGTTAAAACAAGTTTTTAGTTAGAACTCGTTTTCCCTAGTTAAAACTAGTTTTTACTTAATGCCTTTGTTAGAACTACCCAGTTAAAACTAGAATCGAGCTGTAGTTAAAACTAGCACTAGAAAAACTAATTTGGGATTGAAAACAAGATATAGTTTTAAAAATATTTATTGAAAAGTTCTAAGACACTGAAAACCAAATAATAATCTAGCATAAAGGAACATTTTAGGGAACATCGACTTAAATTAGTTGCCAAGATGACAATATATTAATTATAAGTAGGTTAATAAAATAATCAAATATATCAACAGAACACAACCATAAAATTTCAAAAAGAAACATTGTTAAAGAACATTGATTAACACACAATAAAATCTAATCAGTCAAACTTGGATTTAAAAAAGGATGAGGATCTACTACGCGAACAGTTTTAACTGACTCGCTTCGGAAAAACGCGTTTTGTCTAGTAAGAACTAGTTTTAACTGATATTCGATTTGAGCATTAGTTAATTCTAGTATAAACAAACGCATACATTAAAAACAAGTTCTAACTAGGAAGAACGCGTTCTATCTAAAAACTAGTTTTAAATGCAACAGTTTTAAGTTTGTGAAAATCCATAATTACAGGATGAATAAAATCAAATAAAACACAACTTTGAAGTGTCACTCAATAATTTTTTATTTCTGACTGGACCGGTTTCGACTTACAAAGTCATTATCAACAGTACTTGCTAATGTCACTTACACCTTAATTTATACCTACAATACAATTTTAACGGAGGGAGGGGGGTTAATTGTTACTTTTTTGGGATTACACATTTGAAAAGTGGTGTATTTAATGTCTATCTGGTCATTTAGTAAATTGACGTTTTCTAATTTATTGTATTCAAAAATTTTGAATTACTCTAGCATATCTAGTTTTTTTATCTTTATTTACATAATACATTGGTGTTATAATATTATCAAATTTATGGTTATTTTCAATGTTGAGGAACCATTTTTTAGTCTAATTAGACCATAAATTTGATAATAGTCTAACACCAATGCATTATGTAAATAAAGATAAAAAACTAGATATGCTAGTCATTAGAAATTTTCAAATGCAATATATTAGAAAACGTCAATTTACTAAATGACCAGATAGACATTAAATACACACCACTTTTCAAATGTATAATACCAAAAAAGCAACAATTAACCCCCCTCCCCCCGTTTAAGTTGTATTGTAGGTATAAATTAAGGTGTAAGTAACATTAAATCGAAACCGGTCCAGTCAGAAATAAAAAATAATTGAGTGACACTGCAAAGTTGTATTTTATTTGAGACTTATTTTAATCATAGGAACCCTTTATTGTGCCACGTACGAGGGGTTTTCAGACACCCTGTATTTCTTATCGTAATATCTACAGGATACGACAAAAGCTTTTATTGCTTAAGATAAAGGCACACTTTACATTTCATTCGTTAAAATTGCAGAAGTATATACATAGATTAACATTTATAATTTGAAAGACTTGTGGGATGTTTTGCTTTATTTTCAACAATTACAGTATCTTAATCAACTTCAACATCTTATTATCTTATTCATACAGAGAAAACAGTTGTCATAGGGTAGCGGGAAAACTGCACACGCTTCACCTTGGATAAAGTAACCCACACCCAAAATTGCAACCCAATGGACCCTTCCCCCCACTTGTCTCTGCCCTTATTATTTTTCAACCACAAGCTGTTTTCCCGCTCAAAATAACAATCATCTCTGTCCTCATGTTTATAATATTTGTTGAAATAGCTTTTGGACACACATGATATATCCATTATTTCCTGTTATTATAGATTAGCCAGATATATAGTGCTTGATGTAAACTGCTACGTACGAGCATTTTATTGTGTACATTGGTTACATACAGCATCAAAAGATGAACTACACCCGGATTTGAAGAGAATTTATGACATGTACAAAAAGATTTTGAAGCTGCGCAAATACAGAATTGCTGTACAAGGTAATTTATTTAAATTATAAGAATACCTACATATTATGCAATCTACCTATTTTTCAGTTGTTGAAATATTACCAGCACTGGAGTTCATACATGTATATCTTTTCCAATCCCTTCTGAACGGAATTGTCCAGGAAAAGAAGTTTTCGAAACTTTGGAAGGAAGTACTCCATCATAAAAGAGCACATTTAGAAAACCTAGAGGACATGTCCGATTCAGATATTTGGAACGAGTCTAGTCAAATTTTAGATGATAACAATAGTAGGCATTACAAAGAAGACAGAAAAGGGGAAGACGTTGACATCATTAAAGAACAAGCTCATGTTATTGGAAAACAATTTGAAGATCACTTTTCCACATTTAACAGAAGAATTCGACCGATTGTTAACTTTCAAGGGGAAAATGAACCAACAATACATCATTCTTCCCGCAACCATAGAGCAACTGCTCTTAAAGATATTGTTGAAAAGTTCAGCATTTTGAAAAACCGAAAAAGGAGGAAACGAGAAACTCAAAAAGAAAAATGTAATTGTAAAAGAAATGTAAAGGGTATCAAACCAAACGAAAAACCAAATAAACCAGCTGATGAATGTATTTATTGGTTACAGGGTTATATGTACTACATATTGAGTCTTAAATCATAATGAAAATTGTATCCGAAATGTAATTTAGAGCTAATCTTTATGGTTGCAACGAATTGCAACATGTTGACACAATTATTATGCGAAATAGATTTTTACCTTAAAAACTTGTTTTAATTATCCTTTTACACTTTGGTCGTTTATATAGGGAAAAATGACACAATTAAATAATTACCACATGTGAGATAAAGTTTATTGGTATTAACAGTTAGACGAATATTTACAAGGCACAATAAGATCAGACGATATATACAAGGAGGCAAGGGGAGAAAAGAGCGAAGAGCGAACTTGTTGCAGAAAATATCGAGTAAAGACATCAATGATAGAATGTTTGAGTGACAGTTGATTCTGGATGGCTGAGACTGGCTGACTTGTGACTGGATCAAAAAGGTTTTTGTGAATCGGTTGTTTGAAAAATGAGAGACTAGGGGAACCGGTTCTAAGGATTCTAATTTGACGTTATTCAAAGGATAGGAAGGATGCCAGGAATTTAAGGAAAGTGATCATGTAGAATTGAGGAAAGGGGTCACATTATACTGGCTAGCTAATTTGGTGCAAGCGTTAAGATTCGAATAACGCCAATTAAGAAGGTACATATGTTATAGGCGTAACGAATTAGATAATTGTATTTTACTTTAAGTTCTAGGAATAATAGATTATTTAGTTAGGTAAGAGACTAAAGATAAACGTCCAGATGTTTCCAGGTGTCACATATGTTATAAGCGTAACGAATTGTATTTTTCTTTAAGTTCTAGGAATCATAGATTACCTAGTTAGGTAAAAGTCTGAAGACAAGCATCAATATGTTTCCAGGTGTCACATAAACATGTCAAGCCTCAAAATGGAAATAGTTGTATTTCTCAGTACGCCACCCTCAGAGGGTGATTTGATGTATTTTATTATACTACCCTCCACAAGCGAATCGACTAAATAAATAGAACCGAAATATCTTTGTAAGTCATTCTAGCTTCAGACTAGGCCTGAGATAAAGCCTCTTGTATTGTATGTAACTTTAATAAAAACTAAACTTCAAAGTTCTTTTTTTTAAAAAGTTATAATTGCAAAAAGTTAATATAACAATTTGGCGCAGTCAGTAGGATCTGCCAACGGTCAATCTTCAAACCGTCGATTAGTGTACAATCGAAAAATAGGCAGGTCCTAAATATTAGTGCGGACTTACTAAACAAAAGAAGAAGCCGTTTGCTACTTTAATAACTTTAGTACGTGACGCGAAAGAAAAAACTGTAGTGAAATTTTCAAAAGTAAGAAAACTCACAAAGCCGATTTTTCGCCACGTCAACGGAAGAATCACCGACTTGACCCCTGGCACTCGAGGAAGCAAGCTGATAAGCTATCACCTGACGCTTACCGCAAGGATCCATGTTCCTTAAGCAGTTCATCGTAACAACTTTGTTCCTGAGGTAGGTGAACATTTTATATTGCCAAAATTCCTCTCTATCCCAATTTAACACACCTTTTCGGTGACGAATTAGAATCCCTGTCTGATAATAATTCGTGTAATTCCGACATCAGCATGACGGACTCCGTAGAGTACACTAGAAGAGAATTAGTGGATCAAATACCGCAATTTGACGGTGACAATATCCCCCTTCATCAATTTTTGAAAGGTGCAGAATTCGCTTTCGAACATTGCCGCGAAAGCGACAAACCATATTTTGTTAGAATAATATTAACTAAATTAACCGGCCGAGCAGGTAAAATCATCCTCTCAAAGCGTTTCGATCAATGGGAAGATATTAGATCCCATTTAGAAGATAATTTCGGGTTAGAAAAAACTCCTGAAAGTTTAGTAGGCGAACTATTTAGATTTAAAAATAGTAAAAACACATCAGTTCGAGACACCTACAACAGGATTGCCTCAATTCGCGACAATTTAGCTATTGCAGCGACTGAAAAATTAAGTACGAAGTCAGAAACTGATGCTGTTAGCAGCTTTATCGAAAACTGTGCTAAAACAATATTCCTTATGAATATTAGCCACGATTTAGAAGTCGCCACCGTAATGTCCAAACCCGACACGTTAGAACAAGCTTATTTAATCGCCTCAGATTTAAACAAACAATTTCGAGAACGGGAAGATAGGCAAAAATATTTCGAATATAAGTCAGAAATCAGAAAAAAGGAAAAAGCACATTACGATTACAAACATAGTAAACGCCCCGACTTCAAACCTAAGACCGAAATAAAAAAAGAACCAAATCAAGATAAGCCCAGTTCAACATTTAATAATCACTCGCTTAATTTCAAAAAGAAACCATTTGAAAATAAGAGCTATCATTCTAAACCTTCTCAACACATAGCTAAAATAAAAACGTTAGAACAACACACTGAAAGCGAATCAAGTAGTGATTCAGAAACTGAAATCGAATATACGAATCCTTTAAACTCGTCAAGAAACAACGACGAAGAGGTGTCGTTGTTCAATTAAGACCAAAATCCTCTTCTCACTATCAAAATTTAATAAATTTTAACATAAATAAAGTCCGAACAAGTATTGAAACAATGCCTTTCGTTAAAGTGAAAGTAAAAAATGTTCCAGTTAATTTACTTGTAGACACAGGAGCCGCAGTAAATCTATTAAAACCCTCCAAAGAATTTGAAAAACTCATTGACACTAATGAGAAAATCAAAATTTCAGGCATAAACGCCACCCCATTCGAAACCCTAGGTACAATTAAGTGCGAATTTAATAATAAGGATGTAAAATTTCATGTTGCAGATTTAAATATAAACCTCGATGGTATATTAGGGATAGAATTCTTTAGGGACCAAAACTGCAATTTAGATATGTCAAACAATGTTATTAAATACAAAAACAACAGATACACACCGATTGTCACCAACAGAGAAACTAAAATTATAAACCTAATAGAGCTAGCACCACGCTGTGAACAAATAATCACTCTAAAAACCAAATACCCTCCAGACACCGAAGGTACTCTACCGAAACAAAATATTGATAACAAAATATTAATCCCCGAATGTATTACAAGAGTGAATGAAAACTCAGAAATTAAAATTCAAGTAATAAACTTAGAGAATGAATGTAATACAATAGAATTAAATGACATTAGATTAGGGAAATTACCAAAACGCATTTTAACTGTCAAAAACAACGCCCCCGAACGTAAACAACAAATTATAGATTTACTTAGAATGCAACATTTAAATGACGAAGAAAAAAATTCTTTATTAGAAATTTGCATAAATTATCACGATATATTCTATCTTGAAGGAGACGAACTCAGCTTTACTTCAGCTATTAAACATAAAATACAAACCACTCACGAGAACCCTATCAATACTAAAAGCTACAGGTACCCAGTTGTACATAAAGAAGAAGTGAAAAGACAAGTAAATGATATGCTTAAACAAAAAATCATACGACATAGTTTTTCACCCTATTCTAGTCCCATCTGGATAGTTCCAAAAAAACTAGATGCTAGTGGCAAAAGAAAGTGGAGAATGGTTATCGATTATCGAAACCTAAATAAAATTACCGTCCCTGATAAATATCCACTCCCAAATATCGAAGACATTCTTGACCAACTCGGGCATGCTAAATATTTTTCCACACTAGACTTAGCCTCTGGCTTTCACCAGATAGAAGTCCATCCAGACTCTATCGCCAAAACAGCATTCTCCACTAACGAAGGTCACTTCGAATTTTTACGTATGCCCTTCGGCCTTATCAATTCCCCTTCCACTTTTCAACGAGCCATGAATAATGTTTTAAGCGGTCTCAACCCCACTCAATGCTTGGTCTACTTAGACGATATTGTTGTGTTTGGAAACTCCTTAATAGATCACAATAACAAACTCCGTAATGTCTTCAAAAGACTCCGTGAATATAATTTGAAGATACAACCCGATAAATCGGAATTCCTAAGGAAAGAAGCCGAATTCCTCGGTCACGTAATAACTACCGAAGGAATACAACCAAATAAGAAAAAATTAGAAGCCGTAACCAACTTTCCTGTACCGAAAAATCCCAAAAACATCAAATCATTTCTAGGTCTTACAGGATATTACCGTAAATTTATAGCGAACTACGCAAAAATTGCCAAGCCACTTACAAAACTATTAAAGAAAGACGAACCGTTCAACTGGTCTCCAGAATGTCAAGAATCATTTGAAAAATTAAAACAACAGTTAACTAGTGCACCCATACTTCAATACCCTCGTTTCGAAGAAGAATTCATACTTACAACCGATGCATCCCAATACGCAATAGGAGCGGTCTTATCGCAAGGCCCAATAGGAAAAGATTTACCGATTGCCTATGCATCGCGAACTTTAAATTCCGCTGAAATTCGATACTCCACAATAGAACGCGAACTTTTAGCCATAGTTTGGGCGGTAAAACACTTCAGACCATACCTGTATGGTAGAAAATTTAAAATTATTACCGATCATAGACCACTTACTTGGCTCTTCTCTGTAAAAGACCCCGGATCTCGTCTAGTCAGATGGAGACTCAAGCTAGAAGAGTATGACTATGAAATTATCTACAAACCCGGAAAAATTAATAAAAACGCGGACGCTCTTTCTAGAATATGCGCACTAGATAAAGCAGTAACAGATATCCCTAACGGAATCGATTACGATAAATTTTTGATAGATGAAAATCCATATTTTAATGCACACACTACCGTAGGTAAAACTAGCAATTTAAATTTCACTTACGAAGTAGTTACTCCACAAGATAAAAAATTAAAAGTAAACTTTATCTTAGATGATACAGAAAACCCCCAATATCACGATCAAATAGAATTAAAAGAGTCACTTTCAAAACCTAACTTAACGTACATAATTAATAACGCTGATACCGAACGAGACCTATTTGAAAATATCTTAATCATTTTGACTTTAATGAACCCAAACGATATTCTCAAATTTACAATTTCTAAAGCTAAAGCGAACACCTATGTAAAGATGATCAATTACTTAAGAGCAAAACTAAATTATCCCGAACAATTAGAAATTTTCGTTTGCACTTCTTACGAGAATTCCGGTAACCCCGAAAATAAAAATAAAATAATCTATATGCATCACGACCCATTGCCATACGGACATAAAGGTATTACAGAAACCATGAACAAAATTCAAGAGTATTTTGACTGGAAAAATACCAAAAAACACCGAATACATAAACAAATGTGAAGCGTGCCAACGAAATAAAACTGTAAGACGTTCCTTCGAAAGCCCCATGACAATAACAGAAACCCCTACTTACCCGTTTGAAAGAGTCGACATCGACACCGCTGAAATATATGTCTCAAAAAAACAAAAAGCCCTTGTATTAGTCATACAAGACCAATTAACTAAATTTACGCAAGCTTTCATACTTCCCGACAAACAAGCAAAAACAATATCAACTTATCTGACGAAATTCTTTGCCTCCTTCGGAATTCCCAAAAGAATACATTCGGACCAGGGAGGAGAATTTCTAAATAAAATTTTACAGTCATTAGAAAAAGATCTAGCCATAAATCATACATTTTCGATTGCATATCACCCGAAATCAAACGGAGCAGTAGAAAGAACAATAAGCACTCTAAAAGACACTATCGCCACTTACATAGACTCAAATAGATACAACAACAATTATGAAATGCTCGTAGCAAATGCAGTCTTAGCCTACAATATTTCAATTAACGCTAGTACGAGGTTAACACCCTTTGAAACCCTATTTGGTCTTAAACATCGCGACATACACATAAATGGCGAATGCACGGAAGTAAAATCAGTAGATTTCCTCACCGAGAGGAAAAGAACGCTCACAGATATCCGACAAATAGCGAAAGACAATCAGGTTAACAGGAAAGAAAAAGCCAAAGAGCTACATGACTCTAAAATAAAGAAACCAATACCCCAATACAAAGTCAACGACAAAGTTTTCTTAAAAAATCCCCTAATAGATAAAGCAGGTGAAACCAAGTGGTTAGGACCATTCAAAATTATAGAGATTTTAGGTGACAAGAATGTAAAAATTGATCGTAAAAGAAAAAAATTAAATTATCAAATAGTCAATATCGAACAACTAAAACCATTTAATATAATTTCAGGTCCCTCTCAGGAACCGAAGTGACTATCGAACCATTAAAGTCTAAACTAGGAATTTATTTCCATAACAAAGGACCCCTGCTTGTTTCCGACAACCCCTACACTGCGTCTATCCTGAAAAATACCTCACCGATTCCTAATACACTAAAGACTATCAAATCATATTACAATCGTTTGCAGCAATATGAAGCTAAATTAACACCAACACATAAATACTTTCATACTTTAACGTTAGGAATTGCTATAAAAAAACTAGAGAACGATGTTAACGAGATAAACTTCCTCTTTCCTAAACAGAAAACAAAAAGAGCATGGTTTAACCTGGTAGGAACCGGTTTACACACACTGTTTGGAACATTAGATCAAGACGATGCAAATAATTATAATAACATTATAAACGAACTAGAAAAATCGAACAAAAACACCCTTAAAATTGCGAATGAACAAGCACACGTCACACAAGTGTTCCTTTCAAATTTTAATGACACATTAAATAAAGTCAGAAGTAATGAACAAGCTCTAGAGAAAAATTTGCTAGAAATCGAAACCTGGGCAAAAACAACACGAAATAACGCCGAACAAGACAGAATCACTTTACAATTAATTAATACAGCAACGCTTTTAATAGAAATTACCAATATAGTTCAAAAAGAAGTTTCTGATATAATTGAAACACGAACAATTACGCGACGAGTTACACAAAACTCACATAGTCGAAAATCTGTTGCCTTTCAAAACAACTGATGATCATATTCACAAATATTACCTGATTCTAAAACCAAAATTTTATTTAATTAAGACAGGCATTTTAATACGTCTAGAAATACCTCTTGTTAAACCACAAAAATTTTCCTTATACCAATTGTTTCCTTACTCTGTTCCAACTAATACAACGCTGTTTCACATTCTTCTCCCCGAAACACCATACATGGCTATATCAAATGATCACCTATGGTACATGGAAATATTATCGCTGGACGCCCTGATTCAAGTAGAAGAAACATGGATAATCAAAGGTCAAGAACCCCAAGATATTCGACATAATCGAGCTTGCATACCAAGGCTTTTCTTATCAAAATTCATACCAGAAGTCTGCCAAATTAACTCAGTACCTACAACGGACGAGTTAATACAACAATTAGAAGAAGGACTGTGGCTCATTGCCAGCTCTATACCAATTGAATTCACTTACAAATGTAAAAATATTCCTATGAATAAACAAGAAATACTGCAACCCAGTTTATTGACCATAAATAGCGAGTGTTCCAGCTTCTTTTCCAATGGTCTTCGTATCACCACAGAAGGAAAACGGAACACCAATATCAGTAAAGTAATGGAATTACACTTACCCGATATTTCTATTAAGTGCTGTGAAGAAGAAGAAGAACAAGAAAAACTGGACATCCCATACATACAACCAATCAACCTAAATCTATTACGACACGAAACTATCGACATTGCCCGAGCTAAACTAGACGACATTCAAGCTCAAATTTCCCAAGAAAAGAACAGAAATTTCAGCCATCTTTATCGGAATTATTGGTGGACAATCCCATCACTATTAAGCAGCATATTAATACCCTGTTGTCTCGTCTATTGTTGCTGTCCCGGATGCTTCAGCCTTTTTCAAGTGAGACATTGGTGCAATTCCAGGAACCCCTGTTTAAAAATTATCAACTACAATTCAAACAGAAGCGAGCCCCGCAGAAAACACTACCACAGGGATCCATCGGCGCCAGAACAACAAATTGAATTGGAACCGTTTAACTACACCAGATCGACCGAAATCGTACAAACAAAAGTGGACGACTTCAATATGGAAAAGCGTAATTATTGGAAATCACCGAGTTTACACAAAAATTAATTCTTTTATACTTCCCGCTGAATAATTTTTGGACTAAACGGGGAGGTGTTATAGGCGTAACGAATTAGATAATTGTATTTTACTTTAAGTTCTAGGAATAATAGATTATTTAGTTAGGTAAGAGACTAAAGATAAACGTCCAGATGTTTCCAGGTGTCACATATGTTATAAGCGTAACGAATTGTATTTTTCTTTAAGTTCTAGGAATCATAGATTACCTAGTTAGGTAAAAGTCTGAAGACAAGCATCAATATGTTTCCAGGTGTCACATAAACATGTCAAGCCTCAAAATGGAAATAGTTGTATTTCTCAGTACGCCACCCTCAGAGGGTGACTTGATGTATTTTATTATACTACCCTCCACAAGCGAACCGACTAAATAAATAGAACCGAAATATCTTTGTAAGTCATTCTAGCTTCAGACTAGGCCTGAGGTAAAGCCTCTTGTATTGTATGTAACTTTAATAAAAACTAAACTTCAAAGTTCTTTTTTTTAAAAAGTTATAATTGCAAAAAGTTAATATAACACATACACTGTAGGAGGTTAGAAAACGATTGCTAAAGAAGTTAAAAAAGACAATGATAATAATAATGACAAGACAATAAGACAGGCTCTTTATGGTGCATTCATGATGAAATATGTTTAATAGGCAAATAAAATAACTACTTATATAACTTTTTGTTTCAACTATAATTCAAAAAAACTCTTACAATTGTCAGTCTCCAAATTAGATAGTAAATTTGACTTTAAAATTTTTAGAAAAGAAACCATGACAGACAGTCATTCCCGCAAAGTCAAATCAATTTTTAAAAATTAAACTTGCTTTCTTTCACTGTTTCATCCACAGATTACTAAGTATCCCTTTATCGGAAGAAAATTTCAAAAAAGAATTGGACATTATTAAATACATTGCTCACAACAACGGATATAACATTAACCTAATAACTAATATACTGAATAAGAAATTAAAAACAAGAGCCAGAAATTTGCTGTTCAAGAATTCGGATAATAAACAGGAGTCTATTTTTTGTACCTTAAATTATATTTAAAATTGTAGCTCTAAAATCAAAAAGCAGATAAAGAAATCCAACCCGAATCGTAACATTATAGAAGTCAACAAAGTTAATTTAGGGAGTTTATTAGTCAACAATAAAGAAACAATAGAAAAATTGTCTAAAAGTGGAATTTATAAATTATGTTGCAAAAATTGTAATGCCACATATATAGGCCAGTCAGGGAGGGCTATAAAAATCGTATCCGAGAATACAACCATTCAATAAAAAACAAGATCACTACTTCGGGTTTCTCGCAATATTGTGTTACTCATAGTCATACAATAGATGAAGAGAACACCAAGGTACTCCATTTTCTCAATAAAGGCAAATTACTAAACCTTTATGAGAGCTTAGAAATTAAAAAAGCTTTAGAAACTAAAAATTTAAACAAAGTCTATAATCAAATTGAGTTGCACTCGTATAATACACCCTTGTTGTTGTCGTCACTGTAAGCAAATTTTAATAATTTAAAGTTTTCCCTGAGCAGGTAGTCTCAACCAGATGTACGTGTAACTATTTATATCTCTGTAAATAATATAATCTTAACACTTCTACTTGAATGTCTCTTTGATAATGACTTATCGGTCGAAACAATTGTAAGTGTTTTTTGAATTATAGTCGAAACAAAAAGTTATATAGTTAGTTTATTTTCCGCAGTATTCAGGGGGAGGAGGGGGAGAGCCCCTTCTCTGGCGTATGTTTAAAGGTTAAACTTGGTCTTGTCGACCACAAATCTTTTACTGTAAACTTAAAGCCTTTCCAGAATTATTGGTAGGGCTGTCGTAAGGGTCAAATATTTATCGATTTTTATTTTGTCTTGTTTGAAAATCATACGGGATACAATACAATATTGAGATGAAAAAACCGAGAGACTTATCAATACTTTAAAGGATTAAGAAGTTTCAATTCACTGATTCGCCAACGCCCAGGCTAAACCCTTGGACCTAGAACGCTGTAATTTTATACAAAAGCACCTTATATGATATATACAAAGAAAAAGAAGGAATAATTTAAGTTCAACCCCTAAGGAAGATTAAATGAGGTTGCTACCATTTTCCTACGCTTGTCAATTGATTTTATTAATTGTTTTTGTTTAGTAGCTACTGACGAGCTTTGGTGTTTTCAATAAAAAAAGTTGAAAATATTTGGTTTGAGTCTGACATCTTCGAATTTTTTTTTCTTCATCAACAGTTTGAACATGGTTATTGCATTACATCACCTAACTTTGGTTTAAGATATTATCTTAGTGAAATATTAACAATATAAAAGAGATAAATTCTTCGGTGACCAGTTTTTGAAAAATTGTTTGAAATAAAATAAAATAATTTTTGAGATTAACTCTACATATGTTTCGAGTTATTCGCCTTTTCTCAAGGGTAATTTCTTATTGTAATAATGAGTTAAATATAATAACAGAAAAACACTTGGATGTTTCACAATTTTTTTTAATTTTTATTAAATCTCAATGTACATTTCGCCTTGTTAGGGCAACTTCAGGAGTATTTACATGTTTCTGAATTTATTTTTCCCCCTGGCAAATGATGTAACAATTTATTATTCTAGTATCGCGAATATGCTCATTAAAATTATTCTTGTTATAAAAAAAAGTACTTTTTACAAAAAGATGGCATACCAATAGGCTCATCTATCTCGCCATTTTACACTCACTATTTCATGAGCAAGTTCGAAACCCCAACTGAAATTTGACCCCAATTCCCTCCTAGATCCCACATTAGTTTATGTCACCTAATTTATAAGCAATTTATCTATTATTAGTAACTTCAGTACATGTAAATACTCCTGAAGATGCCCTAACAAGGCGAAATGTACATTGAGATTTAATAATAATAATAAAAAATTGTGAAACCTCTAAGTGTTTTTCTGTTATTATAGGTATTCATTATGTTTCACCAAGTGTCATTGGCAAATTACTTCTTTAAAGAGTTAAAGTTAAAAATCGTGAAACATTTAAAAGCATTTTTCCTTTTATTTTATTTTATTAACAATATCTATGTATTCTATAAACGAAATAATGAAATTTTATATATATATATATATATATATTACTAAGTATGTCGACGTGTTTAGTATTTGTTACTTTGAAATGAATAAATTTAGAGATTGAAATTACACATAATGTGAAAGACGAAAACCGAAATTACTTTAATTTCTTATAACTCCATGTATTCAGAAAATTAAATCCATAATAATTGTTTCGCCACAAAATGACTTATTCTTTAATTTTTCTACATTTTCTTCCTATAACATACCAAAATTTTCACCTAATCTTAGGCTAGCACATGTACCTACATAAAAATTCTGCTAGAAAATTTTTGGTTTGCTAATGAAAATTCCAAATGTTTTATCTTAAATGCTACAAAAAAATAAACGTAAACCGTCTTTGGTGGTAATTTTACTATTTTAACTAAATTTAGATAATTAAAAAAAATACAGTGAAAGTAGACGCTATCTCTACTACGTATTTAAGGAACACCTATTTTAAAAGTCTACTTTGTAATATTGCAGAAACTCTACACGTATTTTGTTACCGCAGGATACCATCAATATTATTTATTCATGTAGGTAATTCAGTACAAACCGTTATCTTATACCGTTTATTATTGTACAGCACATAAGGAAGACTGCCAAATGTTTCGAGCGCATTCATTCCAGATTAAGTTTTATCTGTGCATCGAGCAGTTTGTTTAAATTTGTAGTGATAACCAGATTTATAAAAAAATGACGATGATGAAAGTGGTGGTCATGAAGATCTTTTTTATTATAATATCGACAATATTAGGTATGTACATACATAAATAATAATTTTTAGATCCGTAAGTACCTACTTGTTTCAACAACTTTAACAGAAAAATAGACCAGGAATAAAACATAACGAAGCAGATTTTCACGAAATTTTTTCAACAATGTAACATGTTTCGCCAAAATTGTTGGCTTCTTTCTATTTGCTTATCACAAAATTACTTTCAATTCAACGACCAACTGTTTATCGTACATCTACCGAAGGCTTAATAATGGGTAATCATCTTAGCCCATTATTAATTATTAGCCGAAATATTCATGAATAACTTAAAAGATACAATTTTGAATAACATTACCTTCAATAACGATAACTTATTTTGGCATAGGTATGTCGATGATATTATAACGTGCTTTACCGGTACAAATAGACAACTGTACATTTTTCTAAAATTTATAAATAATCTCCACCCTAATATTAAATTTACTATCGAACTAAAAAATAATAACAGCATTAATTTTTTAGACCTAACAACTAGATATAATAATAAATTCAGTTTTTCGATATATCACAAACCAACACATTCAGATGCAACTAGATATACATAAAAAATCATTCCATCCTTTCCAACACAAATTAGCTGCCTACAATAGCATGGTCCATAGAGTACTAATTATCCCGATGTCAAATGAAAGTTATTTACAATAATTAAATATAATAAAACAAATAGCACAAAACAATGGTTATAATCCGTCCATTATAGACAATATAATTTTTAAAAAACAACAAAAACTAGCTTTACAATCTATTTACCCTACTACAATAACTAAAAATAAAATATATAATACATTAACATATTTAGGCCCACTTACAAATAAAATTCGCTCTTCCTTAGAAAAATATGGTCTTAATATTGCGTATAAATCAAGTTTTTCAGTAGGAAAATGCATAAAAAATAATAAAGATAGAGTAGATATAACAAAATGCTCGGGAGTTTACAAACTGACATGTGGCATGTGGGTCTTGCCCAAAAGTATATATTGGACAAACAGGAAGAAATTTTCAAAAACGTATTTCCGAACATAAAAGAAGTTTTTTTAAAAAATAAAACAGACTGATTATGCGAACCACATCATAGAAGAAGATCACAATTTTAACGACAAATTTGAAATGAGTATTACATATCTGCAATAAAAGCAAAAAGTTAAATCTCATAGAAAATTTAGAAATAAATAAATTTAAAAAACAGAACTTAATTTTAAATGACCAGACTGAAGGAAATAATTCCCCTCTCCTTAATCTTCTTTAATGTTATATCCACCCCCAAATGCAACCTAGTATTTAAGATGTGATGTGACACTTTAGGTTTAGTAGAAAATACTCACTGTCCGAAAAAGCCAAAAATTTTGGCGAAACATGTTACATTGTTAAATAAAAAATTTTGTGAAAATCTACTTCTTGAAGTTTTATTCCTGTATTATGGATTTTCATCAAGTTAAGGTCGAAACTATTCAATTTTAGAAAAATAAAAATATTTTAGTTTATTTTGTTATATTAACAGCACGTTGATTTTAGTTACAAAAATTACAATTTAGGAAAGTTGCAGAACTAGCAAAAATCGGTTTAGGTATACAAAAGTTACCCATGAATCAGGCCAAATACAACTGAAAACACTACTGTAATTGTTATTTAACTTTTTATAGACAAAATGAATTTTGCAATATATAGTTTATTGTTTATATTCAGCTTCAATTATTTAGGTACGACAAAATTTAATTTAAAATGGTAAATAACAGTGCAAAGCCATAGATAAATGCAATTCAGTCATGAAAAGAAATATTTTGTTGTTTCTAAAAGTATAACAGTCATAAAATTTGCGTAATATATTAAAAACACTGAATATTAGCAACAGACTAGAAAAACAACGAAATTCTTTCGATACTTGGTTTATTAATTAGTTAATATTAATTTTGACAAATAAAAACACACAAGATAAAAAATTTTAACAAATTTAATTAAACAACTTTACAGTTGTTTCGTCAAACTTCAGCTTAATCAGAAGTTTATTATTAACTTAAACCTAAAGTGATAACATATTTCCTCATATACTATTTTGTTAAGGAAGGGGGAGCAGGGAACATATTCAATAATGGAGATTGGATTAATTCAGTTTGTTCGTTAATTAATAGACTGCCATTTTTAAATTTGTTAATTTCTAAAGCCGACAATCCATACCAATTATTTTCATTGTGCAGTACGTTAAATTCTTCATTAAAATCATGACTATTTATTATTAAATGGTTAGCATAACTTGAGTCAGTTTTATTATTCAAGAATAACGTAGATAGAACACTCGTTGAAGCTTCTTTAATATTATATTTAATTGATTCTATCGATACTTGGGTGAAATTTTAATGAAGAATTTAACGTACTGCAGAATGAAAATAATTGGTATAAATTGTCGGCTTTAGAAATTTTAGAAATTAACAAATTTTAAAAAAGTAGCCTATTATTTAACAAAAAAACTGAATTAAACCAATAATATCACTTTAGGTTTAAGTTAATAATAAACTTCTGATGAAGCCAAAGTTTGGCGAAATAATTGTAAAAGTTCATAAATTAAATCTGTTGAAATTTTTACACTTGTGTGTTTATATATATATATATACAGTGTGGCCCATTTGGATTTAGGACACCTCTGTAAAGTGGGATTTTTGATAAACTTTTTTCCTAGATTATTGTTCATGGAAAGCTGCATTTTGTGGCAAATTGATAGATTGCTATTGCAAAAATCAAGGCCTACTGTGCCATTTCTTTAAAGCGAAAATGTGAAAAGTACTATTAGCGATTTTTTACGTGAAAACTAATTACACCACTGTATTAAGTGACCCCTAAAATGGGTCTGTATCAAATTTCATCCGGAAATACCGCATATTAATCATTTTAATTATTAATTGTAAAAATAAATTTATACACGAAAATGCAGCCTAAAGATCAAGTGGGCTCATGAAATAACGGTTTATTCACTTATTTCATGAGTTACTTGATCTTCACACGGCATTTTCGTGTATAAATTCATTTTTACAATTAATAATTGAAATTATTAATATGCGGTATGAAGAGTAAAAAAACTTTGGCGGTTGTTGCAGAACGAATAAAATAGCTCAAACCCCAACGCCAAAACACGACACTTTAGTTGTCCGAAGCACTTTTTGGTAACAAAGTTACATTCTGCAGCCGTTTTTATAGATAATGGTAACCCTCCGTGCGCGAGTCCAACTCGCACTTGACCGGTTTTTTATTATTTTAACATTAAAACTCTCGTTACAATTAGAAATTGTTTTTGTTCTTATAAACGTACGCCATCAACGACGGACCTACAGGAATTTCTTAAAAATATTCAGTTACACACCACATACATTTTTGTGTTCTATCCTTTTCTTATTCATTAAAACGAGGAAAGGATAGGATGCTCTTGCCAGCATTGATTATTTCATACACATGCAATCTTAAATTCTATAGGATATATCTACTATTTCTCGTATATTAGCATACATCTGTTATATGTATTTGTTTCAATGGCAGTTCAAAGTTTGACAATAAACAAATTAATTTTATTCACTTCCTTGTAAAAAATTTTTTATAAGTTGATTGAGACCGCCATCTGAGAAACTGTATTTTCGGATTCTAACCTTGTATTGTTGATATAATCCCTATGGTAGGTCATGGGGGCATCGTAAGTGTTCGACGTATTGTCTCCTATCGTAAGGGACATCTTCAGAAACTTCATGGGAGCCTACATCGACAACGTGAACAATTTCTTTTATTAAAGTTTAAAAATTCTTTTTCTGTACATGTTTTTTTACAATTTTTAAAAGCGGAGAAAAAACAAATAACTAAACTGTTCAGTCACTTCAACATACATACGTTTACCACTTTTAGTGCTTCATGAAAATACAATCGAACTTGGTTATAACTAATACCTAGGGAATTTTGTTCGTTATAGGCAGGTGGTCGTTATTGGCGATTACTATTTTTGGTAATTAGAAGGACATCAATTGCATTATTTCAACAAAGATAATTCAGAAAGAAAAATGAATAAATACGCTGTTATTTTGAAAGAGATAAGTATCTACTTAAAAAATTAATTAGTATTTTTTATTTTAGTCGAACCTCAAATCATAAATTTCAGCAACGAAAACCCTATTAAAGAAGCATTGTTTCTAAACAACCAGTCCATGTTTAATACAACTTTAAAAAATTGTTCATGGCGACCAACAGCTAATAATTTCGAATGTCCAGAGGGTGATGTAAGCTATAACCTTTATAGTGGTGGCAAAAAGGAAATAGTTCCTAGCAATGTTGCAGACTGGCTTAAAGGAAGTATTTGGAACCCATCTTTGGATAACATATTTATTATTCACGGATACGCTGGGGGTGATAATACTTTACCTATCGTCGTTTTGAGAGATGGTAAGTGTCTAGAGTCCATTCAATTTAATTTTTCCTGTTTTGTATTATAAAGTCAAAATTGTATCTTTTACTTTATTATTTATTATTGGCACAATAAATTAATTCACCCCTATACTTACTACAAGAAAGAGAAGGATACCCTTGTCCTTCTTGGCGAGTCGGAGGTAATGAGCAGTGCAGATACCATTTATAATGTCGCATCTTTCTCTTCTATGTTTGAAATTTGTAGAGTTGTCTCTTATTATTTTGCTGCGAAAAGCTTTAAAAGTAGAACAGAAATGAGCAGAATTGAAATACTACCTGCACCACTTGTATCTCATCCTCATCAAAAATGATGGGGGTGTCCTTCTCTTTCTTACGTACGTTGACGAAAAAAGACGTTAAATTCGTGCTCCGCGTTGTCTTAACATTTTTGTGGGAAAAACAATTCCAATTTTAATGTGTTTTTTACCATGTATTCGTCCTAATATTACATTTTAATTGTGCAAGTTTCAACGTTATAAGTGCACGCGTCTAGGAACTACGAATTTTTAAAGTTTGAGTTTTTTTACATACAGTTTAATAGGGACTTTTTGCCGATAGTTTTTTCCGAGTTTTTATACGGTAAGATTAGCTCTTTTTATATCCTTTTTATATCCTTTTTTAAACATACATTTAAATTTAGTATTTCCCTAACACCTTTCCAACCTTTGCCCTATCCCTGAAAAGAGGCTAATCAGTGCGCGCCGCGCCATCATTTATCCCGTATTCGGCAACAATGTACCTAAGATGAGCTGACAAACCAGGGCAACGAAAGTTTCACCTGGACTTACAGGCAGAAGGTTAATTCCTAACACTAGAAAGGAAACCAAACCTCATTCTAGTTCTCCTTCTTCTGCCTCGCCAGGGGGTGCATCCGCATCCCCCAAGCAACACATCTGCGACAAATGCAAAAAGATTTATTACACAAGAAGCGGCCTACTACAACATCAGAAATACAGCTGCGGCAACTTGGATCGTACAGACTGTAAATACTGTGGCAGAACCTTTAACTCCCCTCCAGGAGTTAGGTTACACGAGCGCCAAGCACACCTAGAGCACTACTTGAACGACCTAGAAGAGAAACTACCACCATCACATTCTAGAAACTCTAGCTGAAATAGAGGCCAAAACCAAAAACCGGCCTTACTAAACACTAGATCCGATCTAGAAAGAAGAAGCCCGAATATAGTGACTATCTGGCCCGCGTAAGAGCCAACCTGAAAGATATTCCCTCTACAAATACTTCAGGTGGCTCTTCCTCGAAGAGGGCTTCTTTTACTCTTAATACAACCCCTTCGATTACGTCTTATCAGAATGACCTTTCTCTCGTAAACATCTCAATAACTCCTAGCAACGATGGTTCAACAACTATCCAACCACTCAACGACGACAACGCATCCAATTGTCTAAAAGAGAAAACGACACCTGTTATAGAAAACAACACCTCCGTTACGTTTTCAACCCCTATGAATCTTAACGAGTACTCTCCGGACGAAATTAACCTTCCCACTGGCTCCTCTGCCATATCGCACAGCTCTAACATCACTTCCAACAGGCTAACCTCTTCACAGTCTCCAGAAACGAAAAAAAATCCGGTAAACAAAGTAAATGCAACTTCACGAAACAAACAATCTACTTCTACATCGCCTCCAGATTAAAATAAGAGTAAACTGTTGCTTACCAAAACGATTTCACCTCTGCCAGAGCCGGTTCTGCCTATCGCTTCTTCTCCAGGCTTCCACCAATCTCAAACGCCAGGCCCTTCAGGGATACAACAGCGATTGCTTACTACCATTGTTTGACCATCTTCTGACGACATATCTCTCAATATTCATAAATATTCGTCATCAACCTGCCAATCCAAAACGCAAATATTTTCGGAACACCACTTACCTTCACAGGACTCCTTAGGGACTCCATTCCGAGAGTTTCTATCTAATGCCCTCGACGATATCTATCTTGACATCTGCCCTCCCTGGGGGATCTGATTTCCTACACCCTTTCAGACCTTCCCAGGGAGCAGCTTATATGAAGGATCGTCTCTTTCTTGTTGGACTTCTTCCGATCCGATTCCAGTAACAGGGAACCAAAAAATAAAAAGAAAACGAAATATATCAACTATGGTCAAACAAGCATACCTGGTAGCGATAGATCTAGTGCCTTTGAAAAATCCCAAGACCTTTTTACGAGAAACAAATCCTCTCTGGCAGATATAATTTCCTCAGGGCGCAAGCTCTTGTCTCCATCAGAACATCCTCCTCTCGAGACTGTTGAAATGGTATATAGGGAAATTTTCGAGTCCCCCAGTCTACCTGATGATCGCCCGATTACAGATCCAAAGCCTCAGGTAAACATTTTCTATCCAATTACTAAAGAGGAAGTCGAGATATTGAAATCCAACTGGAACTCTTCGTCGCCGGGCATCGATGGTATCAGCATTTCTAATGTCAAAACCACACCTAACTTGGCCTTAGCAGTTATATACAACATACTGCTAGCCCGTAACATCAACCCTTCTTCTTGGGCTAAGCTGAAAACCATCTTAATTCCCAAAGGGGACGAGTCTATGGACGTTAATGAATGGAGGCCGATCACCATCTCCTCGGCTCTATAGCGACTCCTACACCGCATTATCGCTAGTAGAATCAAGAAGTCAATCTCCAACAACGTACATCAAAGAGGGTTCATAGAAACCGATGGGACCTTACCTAACTCCATTATTCTGGACCACTTCATCCGGTCCAGATTGGAAGTTGGCCGTCCTTATAACCTTGTATCACTTGACATACCCAAGGCCTTCGACTCTATTTTCCACCATTCCATTGACCGAGCTTTGCGACGTTTTGGTATCGGCGATGAGGCAAGAATCTTCATCATGTCGTCCATTAGAAACTTCACCACGACAATCCGTGTTAGCAACAAACACTCAGGGCCGATTTCCATCAATCGAGGAGTAAAACAGGGAGACCCCTTCAGTCCTCTCCTCATTAATGTGGTCCTTGACGAACTTCTAGATGCCCTCAACCAGGATAATCAAGAAGGATCCGTAGGTGCAAATCATCACTGCACAGCCATGGCCTTCGCAGACAACATCATTCTGATGAAGGATAAACAGGTGAGTCTACCCGGGCATATCAAGAAAATCTCCCAAATCATAAAATCCTGCGGTATGGCTATAAATCCCATAAAGTGCTTAAGTGTCATTGCACCTGTAATCAATAAAGTATGCATTCCGAAAACCAAGCCCACCATGCGTATAGACGGTTTTCTTATCCCTGCCGTCAGCGCCATCAATCCTATTAAATATCTAGGTCATTCCTTCTGTGGCACAGGTATATCCAAGCCGTCATTATCTAACTTACCAATCTGGCTCAAACAGCTTTCTAAGGCCCCTTTTAAACCTGACCAAAAATTTTTCATCCTCAAAGGTCATCTTCTTCCTCGGCTATTTCACGCCTTCCAAAACCAAAGGATCACGGGGAAAATTCTACAACAAGCAGACAGGTTAATCAAAACATCTATAAAAACTAACTTACATCTACACCTGCACACTCCTGACGCTACGCTCTACGCCAAAATTCGAGATGGGGGTCTTGGTCTAATACAATTACGAAAACTAATTCCTCAGACATTTTATAAGAGGCTACAAAAGCTCGCCTCATCTTCTGATTCTATCGTTTCTGCTGTTTTATCTTTACCGTATGGTGAGAGCGTAATTCGCCGGGTTTCCTCGCTAGCCGGAGAAGTTCCCTGTGATCAATTCTGGCGGGAAAAAATAACATCAGGACCTTTCAGTGAGAGTCTACAAGCAGCAAATGAAGATAGGGCCAGCAGGAGTTCGATAACCTTTAGACCTCCTGGATGGACAGGAAAGGACTACGTCCGCGCAATCCATCAGCGGACAAACAACCTCCCCACCGTGGGTATTCCATCTAACCCTCCAAACAAACAACGTTGTAGAGGAGGGCGCGACAAGGTTGAATCCATATCCCACGTACTGCAAGGATGCCATGTGACCCACTGGGAAAGAATCCGGCATAATGCAGTGACAGGCACTGTCGATCTAAAGGCTGGACAGTTGAGTCGGAACCCCATGTCCGACATCCCGACGGAACCCTTTACAAACCCGACCTTGCAATCCACCAATAGGATGATATTATTATATCTGATGTCCAGATTTCTTGGGACAGTGCAACCCCCTTATCGGATGCCTATTTAATCAAGTCCACTTTATTTAAGCTGCCAAAAAGAAATGGCCTAATAAACAATTTTTCTTCTTTCCCCTCATAATCGGCGCATGTGGAATCTGGCCGAGAGTGAACTCCCCCGCTGAGGCCGGACTACAACTCCCTCCATGTCTAAATCTTCAATGATTCATCTTGTTCTTAAATGGGGCTCGTCAATCCATGGGGCGTTCATGAAAGCCATTTGGAGCCGCAAATATTCCCGTTCATAAAATACACTCTACTAATTCTCTCTATTCCCAATAAAGCTACTTTAACCTACTTACAACATACCCTGCCTAATATCTAACCCTATTTAAATATTTACCTTATACTTACCTTTTATGCTCGGGACGTCTCCGACCTAGAGCGCCTACCCTCTGGTTATGGTGCACGAAGTGATGTCATTTTGCGAGTGTCCCGCGAAGTGCTCGATATGTTCATGTGTGACCGCTATCTGTAACATTACAAACATTATTAGTATTTAAACAATTCATTAAGGGTACCTTTAATGTGTAATACACATTCCCTGGTAATAATCACCTTCATACCCTCACGTTGTCAGAGATCTAGACACACAGCATTAATTGCTGGTAATTAAAATTAAAAGATTCTTAGCAGAGTAAATTGCTCATAAGGACTTAATGTTACCCTTTCCAAATATATCTCTGTCTATTAATTTACTAGCTTATACTGTAGAGAAATAATCCGGTTTTATATGTATATCTTACTGCATCTTTTGTATTAGTTATAGTTTATATTGTAACCCCGAAGACCTGGGGTACAGGTCTCTATTTGAATTTATCAATAAAGATTTTACATAGGTACAGGGGCTAGTTAATTTATTGCGCCATTGTGTGTTGAATTGGTACATGTTTATACAATGTCAAAAATAATTAAATAGGTAAATAACATACTCCATTTATATTCTGCAATGACTGAAATATCGTTATAAAGAAGCTTTTAACAAAAGTTATTCCTAATGTTCAGTTATAATGGATTTCGACTAATTTCTTAAATTAAGGATTTCGTAATGTACCTATTACAGTTATGGGATCATTATTCTTTTAATACATAAATAAACATTAAATTATAATATTAAAATCCACTGTGTCCCATTGATTAATCGGAATAGTAAATTAATAAAAAAAAACACTTTTATTAATCAAGATAATTGATAATTCAACTTTTTCATAAGAGAAAAATCCCAACTGCGCCCTTAAAGCAAAGAAAAAACTAAATCATCTTGCAAAAAAGGGAAATAATTATACTAATCTCCTATGATTTTGAAATAATAACCGCAAAAGTAAATCGATAGGTACCAAGTGGTTGTATTTTGTCCTTTTTTATAAATGTTTCAATACGTCTTTATTGATAAAATGAAAGATGTGTATTTCGGGGGAGGAGGGGCAGAACTCATTCCCTGGCATATGTTTGAAGCCATTCCATAATTACAGGTCGAACTGTCGCTTAAAGCTTTTAACTTTTGGGTGTTTCATTCCCACCAATAATGGTGGGCGGGCTGTCCCCCCCGACCTACACTCTTGTGCAAAGTCGGAGGGGTAGGGTGGAAGAACCTCTTCGGCCTCCTTTAGGAATAGTGGGAATGGGTGGGGGGTGGTTTTGGAGGAGAAGGATGAGACGGACGAAGTGAAAACAGAAGAGAAGTGAAAGATCATCTGTGTAATATTACTACCTCAGCATTTGCCTAAATGATCTACGGAAACCACAGAAAAACGTGGACCAGAGTAGCCGACCCCGGAATCGAACCGGTGACCTCTCGAATGCTAAGCTATGATCTAGACGACTAGACCATGCTGCTCGGGACTATCGCAAAGATCAAACATTCATCTATTTTTTCCTCGGATTGAAATGTAATGACAATTTCAAGAAACGAAATATTTTAAGTAAGGGTGTTGATCTTTTAGAGCTTGAAGTCATTTTGATGGGGATTTAGCCCTGCTACGCTTGGTCTCATCTCCGATCTGGCCACTATGACTCCTCATAACACGCCTATATACAATACCGTGACGATTAGCATGTGACCAAAATAAATTTAATCAATCGCCTGTGACTTTTAATACAGTCACCCATTTTGATATACCATGTAATAAATGTCTACTATATCATTCAGCTATCACGTTTATTTACTTATTGTTGTTTCTTATTATTAATCTAGATGTAATTTTAAGAATTCATTATCATAACACCTAGTAATTTTTCAGCGTACATCAACAATGGAAGTTATAACATTTGGATGATCGATTGGTTTAAACTGTCCCAACCACCATGCTACGCAGCTGCAGTACATAACATTAGATTTATTGCAAGGTGTGCTTCAAATTTGTTAATGTCACTTCGTTCTTCAGGATTGAGATCGGAGACAATCACATGCGTTGGTCATTCTTTAGGTATTTATTGAAACCGTTTACTTTTACAAAAATTGCAACAGTTTAGTCACATTTTATTATTAGTACGCGTAAGATTTATTAGCCTGGTTGATTTATTCATACAAAACAGTTAAAAAAATTCAACACACTTTATACGCATAAAAAATTGATACTTACATTCTAACCCAATTTTAGCAAAATATAGACGGAGAAAACAATCATGAAAATATTACTAGAATTCTAGCAAACATGACTAAAAAATCTGTCAATTATATGGACGACCAGACGCTCAAGGAGATTTTACTAGAAATGTCTAGTCAATCTACGTTGGGTGTTGAGACTGAATTCTAGTAAACTTGACTTGATTAGAAAACATTTTTTACAGTTCTTATGACTGTTTTTACTAAACTATTTTAATTCTAGTATTTTTTTCTTTACGACACGATAAAATAATCGAGAGGTAGACTTATTTAGCTTGATTATTCTAATACTAATTATTAGAAAGAATGAAAAATTGTTTTATACCACCAAGTACATTTTATAAGAATTCTAGTCTTATTTACTAGAAAAAATTTGCTTGACTGATCAAGTAATAAAATCATGATTATTTCTCTCCGTGTGTAAATTCAAATTGTTAATGCGAATAGCTTTTGACTTTTAAAACAATCCTGTAGCTTTTCTCAAGAGTCACAAACTCAAACATTTGGAATTTTCATTTGACACGTTCTTTTCTTTTGATTAAGTGGGTTTTAAAATATTCACTGTGACTTCACGAAACATTGACAACATACTGATCTTAAAAGTTCCAATATTTCTATACTTACACACAAAACTCCATGTTCCGTCGCTATTCACCGAAACAATTTTAATTGTATACAACTTCAATTATTATTATTAAGTCTTTATTCTTATATTCATATTGTCAATTATTCTTTTAATTCAGATATTGGAATTTACATTCTATTGAATCTTTAATTTGTACATATATAATTCATATACCTAATAGCAATTTACAGTAGTTACCCCTAATAGCAATTTATAGACGTTACCTGGAAGTTAAAACACCATTTGTGTTGTATTTCCCAAATTTATATTAATGGTTGCTATATTGTACCGTTATATAGTTATATTGTCATTTGTACATATTTTGTTCGTAAATCATCTTACTTGTTTTCTTACCTCTTTGTATTGCCACCCCTCGGTGCATTTTTTAATTGTAAATATTTAACAATCAGTCGGTCTTCAGTTAGTATTCAGACAGTAAACAACAGTTATCATACTGTGACGTGTTCGGTCACAGAAAAACACAATTAACAAAACAAAACAACGAATTTATTTAATTACTAAAACTAATTTGACTACACTACAGTTATGAACAAGTCCGCACAATTTATTTCACTAAAAGTCTCTTTCAATCGCTGTTATCGTAGCCACTCGTATCGCTCGCTCTCTATGAACTCTATCGCCACTATGGTTCGCCTGTATCGCCTATCGATCGCTTCGCTTCCAAACATCAGCTGTTCACTGACTGTTCACTGTCAACTAACTCGGTGTGAGTGTCTCGTCCGCCTTTTATAGTCTTCTCAGCCTTTTTCTAGGGTATTCTACAGCCGTCTAGTGATCCAATTGTTTTCCCATTGATCTTTGCTGGTGTTTTCTAGATGTTTCAGGAAAGCCGGGAATATTCCTTATGTAATCAGGGAAGATGTTAATTAATTATGCTCACACCAACTTAATTGGCAAGTACTCGTAACAATACTCTATTAGTTCAATCATTCTTCAGTCAGTCAACAGACAAGTTAACATTCAGTTTCAATTCATTGACTTTTTTTTGTTTTCGTGGAGGAGAGGAAATCTTGAAAAGACACCCCACCCAGACGCCCGTTGCGACTGGGCAGTGTCGGAGATCTACCCAACTAAAACCTCTTCCCCTCAGGCCGTTATAGGACCGTTAGTTCGTATCCTCTTCAACCGGTTATATTCCTAAGTTAGTGTCGTTTACCATTAACTCATACATACATATAAGTTACTTGTGAACTATATAGTCAATCCCTTAAATATAAAGTTTTTTATAAGGTACGTCTCGATTTTAATTATATAAAACATCATAAAATAGTTGTACAATACTACTTTGTCGTACAGCAGAAATTAGAACACCAATCGTCCTCTCCATACTCTGAATATTAAGAAAAGATTACGTACTGTTATATTTAGAGGGTTGGACTGTTTATATTGTTTATTTTCACTAACAATAACACAATTTATTTGAACAACAATAAACTGTCCCACTGTAATATCTCTTATAATTAATTCTCTTTTTATTCAATTTGTGCGTATGCGTGACTTATTAAAAAGGGCGGCTTGACATCCAGGCCGAACAAGCGCGCGAATTCCCCTCGGTCCGGGGGACCAAACGTACCCGGACAGACAGCGGCTCTTGCGCATGCACAACTTTAATGATAATCATTCGTCGTCGGTAGGCGTCGCTGACGCTAATAGTACAATAGTAAGAACCACACTGTAAAAAATTTCCCTGAATTTTAATGCAATGTATTTGAAGTAAATAACAAATACAATTGTATATTAAAATTCAAATACTCTTTTCTATTAAAAATACAACAAATGTTTAACCTAACGATAAATAATTAATTCTAAATTGAAAAAACACATTTTAAATTACTGTTGGATATTTATTTTTATAAAAATATTTAGAATGAATTCACTTTTAATACGTATACATTACATGTCTACAACGATTTAGAATAATTATCAAAAGTTAAATAGAAATGAATAATTCAAAATAAATTAATATAAATGTAACTTAATTTTACAATACTTTTCTACATCAATATTATTGAAAATTCAAATTAATTTTGACAGTGCATAGTAACTCACTCAATATAATTTAAAAAAAAAAACACCAAAGCAAAAACATATTAAATTATTTTACTTAATCAATCTTAACAGAACATTATACCGACATCCTTATTCTATACCGTTTGACAAATCATTAGTATTAGAACATTTCCATATTGCCGTCGAAAACATCATGAGGTATAGGAAATAATAAAACATTCATATAATCTAAACTACAGTAACAGATACAGGACAATTTACAATTTACTATCCCATCAAACTGCTAGTCAAAAAACATCCTCCGTTCAAACAATAGCCGTTTATTCAGGAAATTTTAAAAAGAAGTTGCAAAATTACTTGTAGAAAGCAGCAATTGACAAGACCCAAATAGCATTGTTCGATTTCAGTTTTTCAGCTCAATCCGAAGTTTAGTGGAGTGATAGAAATTGTGGGTCCGGAGATTTGGGTCCTTATCGATTGGAGTGCCTTCTACTACTGATCAGTGGCGGTTTTAGTGTAGGTGCATTTGTTTAGTGAACCCCCTTAAAAATTGAACTACCTACACCTTATAATTTTATCTTTTTAATATTTATAATATAATTGATAATTATCGTATAATATAGGTACTACCTTTTTTATCATTGCCCTCATAGTTCATAATTACATACAGAAAAACAACCCGTAACCCATAGAAAATATTTAAATTGTTGTCTTGTCGCTGATGAAATTACCTAACTTTTTCGGTTCAAATAGGATCCTGAACATATCGCGAGAGCGGTACTCTGTGTGTTAAAAAGAGAGCAGTCGGACGCGTGAAATGGAAGATAACATACACTAAACATACAGCGTTTAGGTGCAGTGAACGAAAAGCATGTGTACGCTACGCCGGCGCGGGTATCCAACAGTCTGATCAAGTCTGCTTTCGGCCGCCGCGGCCGACCAGGTGGAACTCATGATACAATGAACGTAAGAAGGTAGGACTGCACGCAGGATGGGCGGGTTATCGCTACGTCACCTTGAGAGTAAAACGTTCAGTAAGTAATGTGTGTAACGACTAATAACGGTCATTTACCACATTATTTTCGCTTTTGAAAGGACGAAAATCAAATTTGAGTGGAAATTTATTATCTAAAATAAAAATTGACAACTCAGAACCACCTCTCGAAGAAATTCTGAGCGACTCTCATTTTGATGGTCTAGAACATCTTGCTGGATATCTTTGTCACAAGTCTGGGCAAAATTATGAAGAGTCCAATACATTTACGTGGACGAACTATGTCTGTGAAGGTGGTTTCAGAAAAACCTTCAGAAGAGTTTATGCGAAAAATTGAAGAGTTGAAATATATATTTCAAACTTTTAACGGGGATAGCTTATTAATAACATCTGGGTATATAAAAAACCATTAGACAAAAGCATATCTGTCGACCTTAACGAACTAACGAAAAAATTAGTTTTTCGATCCAGAATGTTTTTCAGACTAAGGGATTTAAACAGTCGCTTCAAATTTAACAAAAAAGTTTAAAAAAATTGTACAATAAATACATATTTGTAATGTGGTTCTCATAATCATTCCTTAAGATTGTCACTAAATAAAGTTCGGATTCAATAAAAAACAACAACTTAAGTTTAAGTATCTATACATATTTCGTTTTTTTTTTTTTTTATTAATTTAACTATTCCTTAAATTGACAGACATTCGCAAAATAGAATGGAGTTTAGCAAGTAAACCTAAGTGTAATGTAAACGTAAATCGAACTGAAATTGAATATAGAAATTTTGAAAATTGACGCGCCGGAAAAAACCAAAAACCACTTTCAAAATGTGTAAGCTATTGCTACTGGTTAATGCATTTGTAAAAGTGTTTTAAATGAAAATTAAATAAATATTAAAATACAGTCTTTTACTGCAGGAATTGCATTTCTGGTAGCGTAACTTTTCCCTTTTTTTTAAAGAGGTTTAAATTACGTTATTTTTATTTGTTTTTTTAACAATAGATGCATCGTTTAACACACTGTTATGTGTATTCCAATAGAACAGAACTCTCAAGATGACGTCATGCGCAAAGGAAGACCATTTTGCGTTCGCTTGCAATCCTACCTTGTTAAGTTTATTGTATCATGGGTGGAACTATAATACTCGAACAGTAAAAAATGTTTACGAAAACGCAGAACATTTAAAGGATGCCTAGAATGAATTATAGACTCTGTAGAAAATGATTATCATAGATATAACCAAGCTGAAATGTTACTGGGCTATCTAAACAATGACCATTTTAAAAATTGGTTTAGTTTTTTTGGTAAAATCATATGCCTCACTGTGAAATTATTTTTGATGATTACATGTTTTTCATTTTGTGAACCCCCTTCGAATTCGACCACGAGCCGCCACTGCTACTGATACAATCCTAATGTGCAATAAAAATGGGGGGTTTCCATTTAATTTTTTTATGTGACCCCCCAACCCCTTTCCCTTGCCCTTCCCCCAGCGGCCGGGGGATGGGAGGGTATTGAGTTGGTATGGTTGAATAAAACTTTTTTATACTCTACATATAAATAAGATTAAGACACCTAGCTCTGACGATGTTTTATTGGTCGCTTTACTAAGCATTTCCATATAGGGACCATCCATAAATTACGTCACACGAATATCAGGACTTTTTAACCTCTCCCCCCGTCCTTGTCACAGGTTGTCACATTTTCAAAACCCCCTCCCCCCTGATGTGACGTCACACATTTTTCAAATTTATATATATATTTAAAAATAATCAAGAGAAAACAGTTATTTTTATTTTATTCTTACTTTTATTATATAATCTTTCATAAAATTAGCATAAAGTCAAATATTTTAGATAACAGAAAAGCAAATGACTAGTTAGGAAACAATAAACGACTAATTATGTTAATTAAAGACACAAAATTTTGATTTTTAACATGTGATGTCACAAAGTTTTTGACCCCCCCTGCCCCTTGTCACACTATGTCACATCCCGGTGATACCCTCCCCCCCCATTAACATGTGACGTAATTTATGGATGACCCCATACCTACATATTTATATAGCGAGAAAACGACCATAAAAATGAAATTATTAGTTTAGTTGATTTGGGTTCAGCTTGGTGGACTAGGCTTAATTAATTGTTTGCAATTTGAAGATAAATTCGTTAATAAACAATGATTTTTATTTTAATGATGATGATATCACAAATTTTAATACGTATCACTTTCCATAAAACATAAATAGTATCATCGCTTAAAAATAATCCTAAAATTAAATAATTTTTATCCGACAACCGACTGCGACCAAGCAATATAAGTAGCTTGATTTTATGTGTAAAAAATAACATGGATTTTACTCATATTATTTGGAAGCTGCAACTATTTCCGGTTTGTCATGACCGGCATAAAAAGTATTATAATTAGTTTTTATTTTAAGGTCAAAAGTGATATAGCATATTATATCCATTATTTGAGTATCATTGATTATAAATGCAACACCCTGTGTATAGGTAATATTTTTTAATGACGCGTGTTTTATTTTGTCTTAATCCGGCTCTACTATAACAAATTATAAAAAAATATATCTTGCAGTGTTGTATTTTTTTTTAGGTGCTCATATTTGCGGTCTAATATCAAGGAACATCTTATTTAGAATGCACAGGATTGTTGCGTTAGATCCTGCCAGACCGTTAGTTCCTCGCTCACAAAGGCTAAGCAGTAGCGATGCATCGGCCGTACATGTTCTTCATACAAATGCAGGTGACTACGGAGAACTTGGACGTTCAGGTCATGTTGACTTCTGTATTAACGGAGGAAGAACCCAAAGTTTCTGTGAATCAACATCAAGTAAGATTCTATTGTAAATATAAACAATTTTTTTGCAACAAATGCTATAAAGGAAACGTGTGCACATAACGGAGAATCATGGTTAAATCTACGATTACTTTCTAAACACACAATTGTTTCCACAATTTATTTTTAAAAACTCTTGACAATTGTTTTGCCCTACAAGGACATCTTCAGAAGGCAAATGACTAATAATATTTACATTTTAACTTAGTCTATGTTAGTGTGGTGGGGGTGTTATTTACCAATTTAATGTATTTAAAACTAGCAGCAATACCCGGCATTGCTCACACGTTTGATGGAACATTCTAGAATATTCGCGAATTTAGAACTATCCAGAACATCCCATAATGATTCAAAACATTTTCTAACTTTTTTTAACACTCTGGAACATTCTTTAATCATCTTCAAGATTCTGCAACGTTCTTGAACATTACCAAATCATTCTGAAATGTTATAATAAAACATTCTTTTACTTCTTAGAACATATTTGAACTCCCTGTAACATTCTAAAAAATCTGCTTCATTCTCATCCCCACTCCGTGCTGTTTGCTGGGTGAGTAGTGACATCAGTAGACGCCTAGCGGGGATGACTAATCGACTGATAATAATTGATCAGTTATCGACATCGTAGAAAGATGAAAATTAAGGGTTTTAGTATTGAATCGACGAGGCTTTAATTTCTTGTAACTCCATAATAATGAAAAAAACACACACATTTAAGTTACAAAACTTTATTGTAAAACCACAATAATTATTTCGCCGACACAGCGGCTTCTTCAGGTGGAAGAATAATATTACACACGTTTAAGTTACAAAACTTTATTGTAAAACCACAATAATTATTTCGCCGACACAGCGGCTTCTTCAGGTGGAAGAATAATATTATTCTTCCACCTGAAGAAGCCGTGAAAAGGCTATCCTTGTCGGAAGAACTGTGGTACAAACCGGCTCGACCACGATTCCAATCAGTTGTCAATCTGAAAGGCTTTGAACAAAAACTATCCAAAGGAACACCAATAGAGACATTGGAACCAGTCACCACCATCAACCATTTGGACCAAATGAGAGAACAGAGGGAAGAAAACGAGATGCTGCCAGAAGCATTACAAGAATTAATCAACAAGGCAACTGAACATCTTACTGAAGATGAAACTCGAAAGCTAGAACATCTAATTCGAACTAACAAGAACGTCTTTGCGATTGATGACAGCGATTATGGAAGAACCAATTTAGCGTACCACCGAATCAACACAGGAGATGCAAGACCAATCAAACAGCCACCCAGACGAGTACCATGGGCCAAACGAGAAGAAGTCGATTCATTGATTAAGGATATGCGCGAGAAAGGGATAATAGAACCATCGAAAAGTCCATGGACCTCCCCTATCGTTTTGGTACGTAAGAAGGACGGATCAACGAGATTCTGTGTTGATTATCGACGATTAAATGAAGTAACACATAAAGACAGCTATCCTTTGCCACGAATCGACGACACGTTAGATTGTCTGTCCAGTGAAATTAAATGGTTCTCGACGTTGGACCTAAAGAGCGGATATTGGCAAGTCGAAGTACATCCTGAAGACAAGGAAAAGACTGCGTTTACTACTGGGAACGGTCTCTGGCAATTCAATGCCATGCCCTTCGGCCTATGCAACGCAGCAGCTACTTTTGAAAGATTAATGGAGACGATTTTACAAGGACTGAATTGGAAAATCTGCTTGGTCTATTTGGATGACGTCATTGTGTTTGGGCGAACGTTTGAAGACCATCTCGCCAATCTAAGCAGAGTACTTCAGAAATTCACAGCAGCAAAACTAAAATTAAATCCCAAAAAGTGTGCGTTGTTTAGAACTGAAGTGAAATATCTAGGCCATGTCATATCAAGTAAAAGCGTTGGTACAGATCCTGACAAGACCGAGGCAGTTCGTAAATGGCCGCAACCAACGAACCAGCATGAATTGAGGAGTTTCTTAGGATTATGTTCGTACTATAGTAGATTCGTGAAGGGATTTGCGGATGTGGTTCGCCCCTTGCACAGACTTACCGAGAATGGAGTGCCTTTTGATTGAACGAACACCTGTCAAGAAGCTTTTCAAGTTCTTAAAAATAAGTTGTCTAACACCCCGATTTTGACTTACCCCGAATTTGGAAAACCATTTATAGTCGACACCGATGCGAGCAATGTGGGTATTGGAGGGGTTCTTTCTCAAGTTCAAGACGGCAAAGAAAGAGTAATCGCATATTTTAGCAAGACACTGTCAAAGCCCGAGAAGAACTATTGTGTGACCCGCCGAGAACTATTGGCCGCGGTGAAAACTATAGAACATTTCCACAAATATCTATATGGGCGAGAATTCCTGCTGAGAACTGACCACTCTTCTCTTAAATGGTTGCTGCAATTCCGAAACCCTGAAGGACAGGTGGCCAGATGGTTACAGCGTTTACAAGAATACAATTTCAAAATTGAACATCGGCCAGGAAAACACCATGGTAATGCCGACGCCTTATCAAGACGACCATGCCCACGGAATTGCAAACTTTGTTCTTCTGTGGAACGAAAAGAAGGGTTAGAACAAGTTCCATGCCTACATACCACCGTGAAGACACAAGAGAATTGGGAAGACACAGAGTTGATTGAGGAACAGCGAACCGATGATGACCTAGGATCCATCAGGAAATCGAAGGAGGCAGGAGAATCTCGACCAAAGTGGGCGGACGTAAGCCCCCTTAGTACTACTACGAAATGTTATTGGGCCCAATGGGATTCACTAAAGCTCGAGAATGGAGTCCTTAAAAGAATCTGGGAAAGTCCAGACGGGACCAAGAAGCGCCTACAAGTTGTGTTGCCCAAGAAGAAGACGAAAGAAGTAATAAAAGAGCTGCATGCTGGGACTGGAGGTGGACATTTTGGAGTGAAGAAGACATTAGAGAAAATACGTGAACGATATTACTGGGTGAACGCTAGATTGGATGTGGAAGACTGGGGTAGAAAATGCGAAGTATGTGCTTCCAACAAAGGTCCGAGAACCAGGACACGAGGAAAGATGCACCAGTATAACGTCGGAGCACCATTCGAAAGAATAGCCATGGATATCGCTGGTCCCTTTCCCCGAACTGAAGATGGCAACCGCTACATCCTCGTTGTGATGGATTACTTCAGCAAGTGGCCGAAAGACTATGCAATCTCCAACCAGGATGCAACCACCGTGGCGGAGGCAATAATAAACAACTGGATCAGCCGATATGGAGTTCCTATGGAGATTCACACTGACCGGGGCCGAAATTTTGAATCAGAAATATTCCAACGAGTATGTCAATTGATGGGGATAAGGAAAACTAGAACGACTCCGCTGCATCCTCGGTCTGATGGCGTGGTAGAGCGATTTAATGCGACTATAGAAAACAACCTGAGGATGTTCGTGAACGATCATCAGACCGACTGGGATCGCCACATTCCCTTATTCCTTCTGGCCTATAGGACATCCATACACGAGACCACCGGACAGACACCTTCCTGCGTGCTATTCGGGAAAGAACTGAGACTACCTGCTGATCTAATGTTTGGTCGACCTGAAGATTCTTCGCTGTCCACGGACGATTATGTGTCTAAACTACGCGAGCGGCTTAACACCATCCATAAAGCCATCAGAACAAGAATAAAATTCGAAAGTGACCGGATGAAGACCCGCTACGATCAGCGAGCGAATTCCACTGGATTCAGGGAGGGCGACCGTGTATGGCTCTTTAACCCAGTTCGCAAGAAAGGAAGGTGCCCAAAATTACAACGGAATTGGGAGGGCCCGTACAAAGTGATTACCCGGATAAACGATGTCGTCTACAGGATACAACGAGGCCCCAAATTGAAGATGAAAGTTGTACACCTCGACCGGTTGGCTCCATACACAGTGGAAGAAACTGATCGGGACGATCAGCGCTAGAGGGGGGGCAGTGTGACAGATGTGTCATTCTGACGTTGACAAGCGCCGACTGCGAAAATTGTGTGGAAGTAATCTATGACGCGTTCCAGAAAGTCCGAGAGTTGCTGGACGTTTCGAGAGTTGCCTAGAAACGTCCGTAATACTATATAAGGAACAGCGTTGGACAGTTTGACAGTATTTGATAGAAGAGAGCGACAAAGATAAGTTCGAAGTGAAGATAAAGCGATTGACGAGCGAAGTAGTTATAGAGTTATTGTTGTTATCGAAATAGATATTGAATCGTTGTTGTGTTATAGTTAATTTAATAAACAGTGTTGAAAGAAAAATACGTGAAATTGTAAATTACGTAACAATAATATCTACACTGTGTAACATAAAGTAAGAAACTAGATATGTTAGAATCTTTTGAAATTAATAAACACATAAAAAAGTAAAGAGCTTGTATTAAACGAAAAAGAAAGCATATACTATTCTGTAATTTTAAATAAATTGGTAAATAACACCCCCACCACACTAACATAGACTAAGTTAGCGTATTTAAATTAAAAATGTAAATATTATTAGTCATTTGTCTTCTGAAGATGCCCTTGTAGGGTGAAATAATTGTCAAGAGTTATTAAAAATAGATAGTGGAAAATAAGAGCCTGCTGCTATTGTAACGACCTTTCTAGTAATTGATTATTATTTATTTAAACAATCTCCTTAGTAGTAATTTATTTAACACTATGAAATTTACACTGCTTATTTAATAACACTCTATTACTATTATTTATTTACCACTATTGCTAACAATTACACGTCCAATTTACTTATATAACCTTAATGCACGCCGTTTTATATCACTCGATATCGCTGTTTTTCCCTTGTGCTTTATTTTTTATTCATTTATTCACTAGTTTGCATTTATTAGTCATAAATCAAGCACTACACAGTACAGCACATCGAAGGTGCGGTATCTTTTGATCTATTAGCACAAGCACTCGTTTGCAACAATATGCCAACGTAACTACGCTCAAATCCCCAGCAGTTAGTATTATTCTGATCTTTAACAAAACTATTACTTGGGTTTTGAAATTATTAATAGTGTTTTAAATTAATTTAATTAACATGAAATATTAAAAAGAAAACGTGCTCGGGCGCCACTTTGTCAAACAAAGAAAAGAATAAAAGAAATGACAACTTTATTGGGCACCGGGTAGTGCATCGGTGGTTCCTGCAGAATCCTGAAGCTTTAGAGAGCTCGAAGCGCTCTTAAAAAAAACAAATAAAACTTGAAGAGTATATTAACAAAAAATTACACAAAACAAAAACAACAAAACTTACAATAACAAATGTAGCCCACCAAAAAGAAGAGTTCCCTGCTCCAATGTAGGGACTGGAAGCTGGTTTCAGGGTATAATCGGGGACTTCTCGTGCTGTGTTATGAGGCAAGAGGATATCAGCGAAATAGCTTCATGGACCAACCTTTTAATCTTCAGGGGGCCGCCTGCAGGAATTTATCGGCCTCTAACAGGTTATTGAGATTAGTTGGAAACCAGAGCTTTGTCTATTTGCCTTTGTAAAATAGTTTCCAGGATGTCTTCACCCCTACCCTTTAATCCCAGCCCCCTAATCCAACAGGAACCTATTCTAAGAAAATCTCAATGGGCTGACAAATAAGGGCACAAATAAAAGTGCTGAAAAATTTCCTAAAATTAAAAAATATTAATCAAATGTTGAAAAGTTGTTCGCATTGAAGATGCTTAAAACAAAAAACGGATAAAAAGGGAGGAGTGGGGGTGTCCGTCGTTAAACCAACATGCACTCAAGATACACCCCAGATACCATAAAAAATTTTGACTATTAAAAATATATAAATTAAAAAGCGAGAAAAATTAATTAAATGAAGAAATTTAAAAATTGGCCACAAAGGCCCAAAAGATTACAAATATACTGTTAGATATTTAAAAAAGAGACCACGTGGGAATAAGGAAAATTTTGTAAAAATTAATCAAAGTTACATCAAAAATAAATACTGAGTGAATAGCAAAGAAAAGATTTTAAAAGAAATAATTAATATGAATGAATTTTACATGAACTATTAAAATGCAAAGGTAAGTGGATCAAAAAAAAACTCTCACGCAAAACCAAGCACAGAACACCAACAGAAAAACACACACACACGTCACGTCAGTGCCGAGGATCAAGGAGAAAGACCTCGAGCACCGACCGGAAAATTTCATCGATCCCTCCATCGATCGCCTAGTCCTGCGCGAATGTTGTTAGCCTTGATGATAAGACGGAAGGTCGATCAACATTAAGAAATAATCAACAAAACTGAACCAAGACAAACACAAACTGAATCGAAATAAATAAAACTTCAGTAACGGGATTTTTCATAGAAAAAAACGTTACAAACCCCTATTACCAGGAAAAAGAGGACTGATAGCCAGCCTACCAGAAATCAAAAACGGAACACATAATAAAGGTACGAGAGCTAAGAAAGGGAACCAAAAATCTAATACGAATCTAATCCAAAAAAAATCGAGGAACTTAAACTCAAACAGACAATTACTAACTATAAAAAATTGAGGCTAAATGCCTAACTAAACGAAAATTATTGGTCAATTCGACCAGACAATGCTACTGCATTGGAAAACGAAAACTAAAACTTCATTTAATATGCATAGCACTTATAATCAAGCGCCCAAGGCAAACGAAAATAAATTAAAAAGAACGGCATTCAATATTCTGCACTTACTATGTAAGCGCCTATAGCAGACGTAAAGGTTAATTATAGCCAACGCACCAAATAATTTCTGCACTCGGCAAATTGGGCACCAAACCCTGGCAAACAAACTCAAGAGATCAATCACCTCTAAATCACGCTACGAAAATCGCACAGGCAAATCTCATGTGCAAACAGCACTCTCAAAACTTCGCTCTCTCAGCATAAAAAAATCGCAATCTACACCGCATCTAAAATGCAAAACTCAGAAACATCAGAAATAGGCCCACAGCCCAACACTGCATCTAAAATGCAAAACTCACACTAAGAATAGGCCTAATGCCCTAAACTGCATCTAAAATGCAAAACTCATAATCGCCAAAGACAGGCCCAAAGCCCAAAGCTGCATCTAAAATGCAAAACGCAAACGCACCAACAAAAGGCCTAAAGCCTAAAACTGCATCTAACATGCAACACTCAAAGACGCCAAGAATAGGCCTAAAGCCCAAAACATTATATCAGGACTCAAACCTGAAAACGCAGATGCATTCCGCATCCGGAAACCATAGCACTCACTATTGAGCGAAAAACCTAACTGCAACTAAACGCTGCACCGCATCATATGCAAAACCAACACGCACAGAAATATGCGTCAAAAATGCACAACTGCATCAAAACTGCACTCAAACATGCGTTATGCACAACTGCATCAAAACTGCATAAGAAACCACCCTGCATAGGGAAAATGCATTCAAGCTGCACCAAAAATGTGCAACAACAATTCACCTGCACGAAAACCAAATGCAAAAACCTAAACTGCACCAAAAAAAATGCATCAATATAATCGGCACCTAACCAAAAGCACAAGCGATTACTCAATAATCGAAAACTGCAGCTATCTGCAAGTCAAAATGCAATACCAAATCACATCGCATAAACATCGCACTCATAGAGCGCCTAGCACAAATAAAAGGTAACAACCATCAAAAATCAAAATCAGTGAACTAAACTCAAAGGCATGTGCATCGAGCACCAACAAAAAACGAAAAAATCACTTGAAAGTGAAAATAAAATTCAAAAACATAAATCTACATTCCTAGCTGTAAAAAATGCATTCTAAGCTAGAATGAAACTTAACGGTGGAACTATCCCGACTTAAGTCGAAAACGTAAACTAAAAACTTTCCTACTTGGGAATAAAACGAAACTTAATCCAAAATGGAATTCATAGAATTCTTTAAAAACGAAAAAATAAAAAATAATTGGCTAAAAGCCATACGTAAGACAAGGGAGGCTTCCATGAGCCAAAAGAGGGCATTAGAAGAGCTACATAGGGGACAGTAAAAAGAAAACAACAACAAAAAGGGGACGGCCAAAATAAATTCAGAAAAATTTTTCTTTTATTCCAGTATGCAGTCAGGTACTACATGACTGAAAAGGGACGGTAAGACCCCACGGGAACCTAAGCCTGAAAGAAAGACCTGAAAAACTGATATCCATTTCCTACGAAATGCCAAATAACAGTAAACAAGTGTACAGTTGGGGTTCCAGCCCGAAGTAAAATGACCTGAAAGTACTAGGATTGAGGAGGCGAAAAAGGAAAGTGAAACGTAGTAAATTCCAGAGGTGAACTTGGGAAATGAAGCCAGGAATTGTTATAGGCAAATCATGAATCGAAAAATATTATAATGAATACGAAAGGAAGTAAGATACGCATACACAAGGGAAACTCTTCGAAGGGGAGACAGAACCTCATTCACTCTGGTTGTGAGCCCGATTACCCCTAAGGCACGCATACGCTACGAACCCAAAACCTTTGGCCGATTCATGCCCCTAAAAAAACTCGCGATGGGGTTGTCCCATGCACTCACAGATGCACTACCAAAGGAAAGCACGAGAAGAGGTAAAAATGAGTGGAATCATGTTGGAGACAAAGGGTTGGAATTTACTCACATGCATGAAGCAAACAAGAGTCTAAAAAGGGAACAGAGGGACTCCTGACCAACATCATACATGTAGTGAGAGCTGATAGCACCCCTCACTCAAGGTGTGAGAATCGAAGAAGAAAGGGATAGAACAACGGTCCTTGGCACTGACATAACTAATGTATGAAAACAAACACGAAGAGGAGCTGCTCCAAAAGAAAAGAGATTTATTGGATCGTGAACTACAGCGACGTCTGGATCCGCAGATTTAACCGAACAAGTTTCGTTATCTGAACGAAAATGAATGTACCAAAAAATTGTCCAGAAAATTTGAAAGTCCTAAGTTTCCTAAACCAACATTATTCCCTAATACAGGAACATCACTCCTGGAACCTGAAGCAGAAATTAAACGTGGAGTAGACACGACCTTAACCAATAAAGAAGAATTAACAGGAAGTATAAGTGATGACGTATCAGTTAGTCGACTATTTAAAAAACTAATAGACAAAAAAGGTAGTGAGCATTTGAATTTCAATCAATAGTTAACATAATCTTTTTGAAATGCAACTCAGCATGTAAAATACTCAAATTACGAAATAACTTGCCAATTTTACTTGGCTTGAATTTACATGAAAAAAACCTCTTGGCTCTCTTTTCCAAGCAATTGTACTCAATTTCAAAGACAAATAAATTAAACAAAAGTTAACTCAATTAATGTATGATTTCGTATGGTATCTGTAATCACTTACATACTGTAGGAATTCGTCAAACTCACGATAAACATCCAAGTTTTCCAAGTCACTCACTGTAATTTCGTCTAATACGTCATCATCAGGAAGGATAAGTCAATCACCAGAGGATTAATAGAGAATACATCCATAATGCAAAACAAGTACCTAAAATTTTACACAAGTTTGAAACTGTACAAACAAATTTGAAAGATATTAAAGAAGTAAACAGACAATGTTTTTCAAACTTTAACAAAACAGATCTCAGAGATAAATTACAGAAGGTTAAATGCAGTAAATGCAAAAATAATGTACAAAATATAAATTTAATCACAAAAAAAATTTTGTTTACCAGTTACAATAAATACAAGAAAAAAAATTGCAATCAGGATTCTTCAGGTCCCTGTTCGTGCCGCGCCAATTTAACAAAACTATTACTTGGGTTTTGAAATTATAAATAGTGTTTTAAATTAATTTAATTAACATGAAATATTAAAAAGAAAACGTGCTCGGGCGCCACTTTGTCAAACAAAGAAAAGAATAAAAGAAATGACAACTTTATTGGGCACCGGGTAGTGCATCGGTGGTTCCTGCAGAATCCTGAAGCTTTAGAGAGCTCGAAGCGCTCTTAAAAAAACAAATAAAACTTGAAGAGTATATTAACAAAAGATTACACAAAACAAAAACAACAAAACTTACAATAACAAATGTAGCCCACCAAAAAGAAGAGTTCTCTGCTCCAATGTAGGGACTGGAAGCTGGTTTCAGGGTCTTCTCGTGCTGTGTTATGAAGCAAGAGGATATCAGCGAAATAGCTTCATGGACCAACCTTTTAATCTTCAGGGGGCCGCCTGCAGGAATTTATCGGCCTCTAACAGGTTATTGAGATTAGTTGGAAACCAGAGCTTTGTCTATTTGCCTTTGTAAAATAGTTTCCAGGATGTCTTCACCCCTACCCTTTAATCCCAGCTCCCTAATCCAACAGGAACCTATTCTAAGAAAATCTCAATGGGCTGACAAATAAGGGCACAAATAAAAGTGCTGAAAAATTTCCTAAAATTAAAAAATATTAATCAAATGTTGAAAAGTTGTTCGCATTGAAGATGCTTAAAAAAAAAACGGATAAAAAGGGAGGAGTGGGGGTGTCCGTCGTTAAACCAACATGCACTCAAGATACACCCCAGATACCATAAAAAATTTTGACTATTAAAAATATATAAATTAAAAAGCGAGAAAAATTAATTAAATGAAGAAATTTAAAAATTGGCCACAAAGGCCCAAAAGATTACAAATATACTGTTAGATATTTAAAAAAGAGACCACGTGGGAATAAGGAAAATTTTGTAAAAATTAATCAAAGTTACATCAAAAATAAATACTGAGTGAATAGCAAAGAAAAGATTTTAAAAGAAATAATTAATATGAATGAATTTTACATGAACTATTAAAATGCAAAGGTAAGTGGATCAAAAAAAAACTCTCACGCAAAACCAAGCACAGAACACCAACAGAAAAACACACACACACGTCACGTCAGTGTCGAGGATCAAGGAGAAAGACCTCGAGCACCGACCGGAAAATTTCATCGATCCCTCCATCGATCGCCTAGTCCTGCGCGAATGTTGTTAGCCTTGATGATAAAACGGAAGGTCGATCAACATTAAGAAATAATCAACAAAACTGAACCAAGACAAACACAAACTGAATCGAAATAAATAAAACTTCAGTAACGAGATTTTTCATAGAAAAAAACGTTACAGATCTTATTATCTAACGTACGTACAAAAAAATTAAATTAGATTCCTAGAAAAGATTCAGCGTATGTAAGTAGTCTTTTTGTCACCAATGACCAATCACATCACTGTAGTAGCGAACACGTGACGAGAAAGATACCGCAATTAATAAGCTGTTTTAATTGAAAATTCGCATTTTACTGTTGGAAGAAATAATACGATTCTAAAATAGTTGAAAACAGACTTTTTATTTAACACAATATAAAACAGACCACAAAAATTATTATTTAATCGTGGTGCTTAAAACCTTCCACTAATTGTTTTTTCCGAGCAAACACTTAAGTTCTGATAGGCAAATCTCCTGTGAATGTTGGCTGGATAGCTGGATTTACACGCACCTGCATGTCGTGACCTAATCATAACTACTTCGGAAATAACTTCTGACACCCCCACCTAATATTTTCAAAGTAAGGGACTTGTGAGTGCGCGCGCGCAATACTCTTGTAATATTAAAAAGTGACAGATCATATTTAAATTCACATTTTGCTTTCAGGTGCCTCGTTGTGTAGCCACATTTGGTCTATATGTTATATGGCAGAGAGTATTAATCCTGTTACTTCTAAAAAGGCTGAACCATGTGTACGAAGATGTCCTTCTGGTCCAATATCTGTACATCGAGTGGGTTTTCCGATTCTTATGGGGCAACATACACCATTATCGTTAGTATATATTTTATTACTTTTAGTACTACACTCTTTATCAATCATCCCTTTGCGTTAAAAAAGTTATTCACGTGAAGATGTAAATATTCCAATCCAGTAAGGGTTGGTCCCCTTTTCTAAATTCGCAAATTTCTTTAATAATTAATGTCAGCTTGTCCATTCTGGAGAACAAATTTAAATTTGAGTATTTTTTCTTGTTTTGGACGATGACACTTTAACAGCATTCAAATATTCTTTCTATATATAATTTCAGTGCAACTGGGTCTTACTGTGTCGAATCCAAAACTCCACCGTTTTGCCCTACTAGTAGAAATATGCCAGGTGATCCAAGATGCTGTTTATCTGAATATTCCGATAACTTTCAATAAAATATTTATATGGTAAAGTAATGTAAGTGTATAAACTGCCAGATGTCTCAGCTTTAATATTATAACTTATTTTTCTTAATATATCTACTGTACTATTTAAGATAATAGAATAATTAATATAAATTATAAAGTCTATATTTAGTCTTTATTTTTATATGTTCAATTCAATTTAACAGTAATAAGGAGGTGATGCCGTTTTCATAAGTACACTTTTTATCCACTGTACTTATTTAGAAAGCTGAGAATTGTTAATATAAACATACAGTGTATTTAGTATTTATTATTATATATTCAGTACAGTTTAACGTTAAAGAGGTGACAGCATTTTAAAACACTTAATATTAGAACGGGAATTCACTTTGACTTTACTTTTTAAAGGTTTATTGATGAATGAATGTCCCCTTCTTAGGCCCCTGTTTTCTTATACATTTCTTACAATTGTATTCACAAATAACATTTATATTCATATATTGGGTACATTATATAGGTGACTAATGGTATCCAAGTTATCGGTTATTACAAATATGTTAAACGAAAGTTATAAACATAACAAAATTCAAGGCCTCACGGCTTCTTAATTTCTTTGTTTCTGACAGTCGGCCTTGCTGACCTTTGGTCAGTCCTCAGACAAACACCTTTCTGTTAACGTAGGCACTCATGTCTACATTTTGTACCCCTCGGGGTCCACGTCTCTAAAAATAAAGAAGTCGCAACTTCTCTCTCTCTCTCTCTCTCTTACTTGTAAGACCGCAATCTTATGTTAATTACCCTTTTAAACAACCTTATCGAACTATCGATGTCCACCCTGTATGAGTTGTTGAGACCCGTCAATTTACCAAGAGCGTCGCAGAGGAAACATATACATTACATAACTATATCAATTATTTGTAAACATTTTTCCTCTGTTCAATAAACAAAAGAGCATTGATTATATTATTCATTCGAATTGTATTTATTTATTATTAAACGACCTTCATAAAAGTGATATTTTTACATCAACAAATCAAAAAGGTTTCGCTTCAGTACTTTTGACACTTACTGTAAGTTATCAATTAAATGAAAGATTTGTTGTCGTTTGGTGTACACGTGCCTAGAACCGCTGCCGACGCAACAAGTATTATTTATAGAAACGGGAATCGGAACGTAAGGACCGAGCGGCATGGTCTAATGGTCTAGATCACTGCTTAGCATTCGGGAGGTCACCGGTTCGATTCCGGGGCCGACTACTCTGGTCCAAGTTTTTCTGTGGTTTTCTTGGACCATTTAGGCAAATGCGGGGGTAGTAATATTCCACAGATAATCCTTTCACTTCTCTTCTGTCTTCATTTCGTCCGTCTCATCTTTCTCCCCTACACCACCACCCAGCCATTCCCACGATTCCTCAAGGAGGCTGAAGAGGGCCTTCCGCCCTACCCCCCTGACTTTGCACAAGAGTGTAGGCCGGGGGGGGGGACAGCCCGCCCACCAATATTGGTGGGAATGAAATACCCAAAAGTTAAAGTTAAGGGAATAACATCGGTAGTCGCCCAAACTCCTTCCGAAAGACCGTGGCAATCCCACGGCTCATGTCCAAATCCCTTGCCACACAATGGGCCAGCGAGTATTCCTTCGGGACGGTGAATAAGTCCTGCTGAACTTCGGTGGTGACTCCAAATCGGGCTTTACGGTGTAAGCTCTGTTCGGCCATAAATTCTTCGTGCCGGGGCTCTGGCGATCGAGCCTGCACAACTCTAACTCGAGCTTCTTCGTGGTTGTCCCCAGCATATGGAGCCAGTCGGTTGAAGTGGACTACTCTTGGTTTTCCATTGGGAGTACGTCTAATTCGGTAGATTACGTCATTGATTCGTTTGATAACTTTGTACGGGCCTTCCCAATCTTGTTGCAGCTTCGGCGAAAGACCCCTTTGACTCTTCGGATTATAAAGTCACACCAAATCTTCCTCATGAAATCCTCCGTCATATGCGTCCTTCATCCGGTCACTGACTATCTGCATATGGGAACGTATGTCGTCTTCGGAGTTCACTGACGTAGTCTTCTCCAGCCACGTCTTCACCTCCAGCCACGTCTTCAGTTTGCATCCGAACTTTAAATCGCATGGTAGTCGCAACTCTCAACCGAACAGTACCCTTGCTGGTGTTTGTCCAGTAGTTTCATGTACGGAAGATCGGTATGCCAAAAGGAACAGTGGCAGATAACGATCCAAATCTCGCTGATGTTTGGAGACCATTTTGGACAGGTTATTGTTAATGGTCCTGTTCATTCGTTCTACCATGCCATCTGATTGGGGATGTAGGGCTGTAGTCCGAGTCTTATGAATGCCCAATATCTTACAAATGTCATGGAATATGGCTGACTCGAAATTTCGTCCTTGGTCGGAATGCAGCTCCAGTGGTACTCCGAATCGGCTAATCAACTCTTTCACGAGTGTTTCCGCCACTGCAGTTGCCGTCTGGTTTGGAAGGGCGTACGCTTCAACCCATTTCGTGAAGTAGTCCATTGCCACTACGATGTACTTATTTCCATCTTCAGATTCTGGGAATGTTCCGGCAACGTCTATGGCAATTCTCTCGAAGGGGCTGCCGACGTTATACTGCCGCATCGGGGCACGCTGTCGCTTCTGAGGTCCCGTACTGACGGCGCACGTCGTATACTTTCTGCGACAATCTTTCACGTCCTTCTTGCAGTTGACCCAGTAAAATCGTTCTCGCACTTTGCCAAGGGTCCTCTTTACGCCGAAATGTCCTCCCGAAGGGTCATCATGGAGGCACTGCAGAACTTCTTTCACCAAGCTTCTCGGTATCACCAGCTGACGTCTGCTTTCTGTACCATCTTGATTCTCAACGACGCGCTTCAGGAGACCATCTTCTTCTCCAATGGAATCCCATTGAGCCTACAAGGACTTGACTTCTGTTGACTTGGCAGCCACTTCCTGTCTCCTTTCTTCCAGTTCAGGAACATTTTTAGGAGCACGTCGGAATGTTATTCTGACTTAATATTGTCAGGCTGCCACTGCTTGTCCATGACAGTTATCCTCCTAACCTCTTCGTGTTCCTCGACACGTCGACGGTGTTTACAATTGTCCGGGCAAAGTCTTCTGGATAAGGTGTCGGCGTTTCTATGGCTACTTCCTGCTCGGTGCTCTATGTCGAAGTCGTACTCCTGTAGCTTCTCTATCCGTCTTGCTACTTGGCCCTCGGGATTCTTGAAATTCAGCAACCATTTCAACGCGGCATGGTCGGTTCGTAGCAAAAAATTTCTTCCGTAGAGGTATTTGTAGAAATGATCCACACTCTTTACTACCGCTAACAATTCGCGTCTGGTTACGCAGTAGTTCCGTTCTGGTTTGGATAGAGTTCCGCTGAAGTAGACAATCACTTTTTCTTCACCATTCTGTATTTGTGACAGAACTGCGCCAATTCCAATATTGCTAGCGTCGGTGTCCAGGATACACTTTCCAGTTGGTGGGGATAGCTCAACACAGGTGTAGAAGAGAGGGTTTTCTTTAGCTGTTCAAAAGCAGCTTGGCAGTCTTGCTCCCTAAAAAATGGTCTACTCTCTTCTGTGAGTCGTGTCAGAGGCTTAGCAACTTTAGCAAATCCGGGAACAAAACGTCTATAGTAGGTGCAGAGTCCAAAGAAGCTTCTGACTTGATGGACGTCAGCAGGTACAGGCCACTCTTGCATGGCCTTAATTTTTTGTGGGTCGACGGAAACGCCGTCTCCGGATACTACATGCCCCAGGTAGTTGACGGTCTCTTGGAATAGCTGACATTTCTTGGGGCTCAGTTTTAGGTGGACATCGCGAATTTTTCAGATGGTCGTTGAAGTCTTTTCCGACTACGATGATGTCGTCAAGGTATACCAAGCAAGTCTTCCCAACTAAGCCAACCAAGGCAGTTTCCATAAGTCGCTCAAAGGTGGCTGGTGCGTTGCACAACCCGAACGGCATCACCTTGAACTGCCACAGCCCCGTTCCAATGGAAAACGCTGTCTTCTCTTTGGCATCCTGGTCCAAAGCAACTTGCCAGTATCCGCTCTTGAGGTCTAAGGTAGAAAATATCGTTGACCCTGACAGTGTATCCAGGGTGTCATCGATTCGTGGTAAGGGATAGCTGTCTTTTTTCGTAACATTGTTCAATTGGCGGTAGTCCACACAGAAGCGTGTCGAGCCATCCTTTTTCTTGACCAGGACTACCGGTGATGTCCAAGAGCTAGTAGATGGTTCTATTACCCCATCCCTTCGCATTTCACCTATGATGTTCTCGGCCTCTTCTCTCTTGGCCAGTGGTAGTCTCCTGGGTCGCTGACGGATGAGTTGTGCCTAGCCAGTATTTATTTTGTGCAGGACGACGTTGGTTCGCACCTTCTTGCCACCTTCTACTTCAAAGACGTCTTGGTATTCTTTTAGTAATCCTTTTATTCGACGTCGTTGGTTAGGATTACATTTGCCACCTGCTTCCTGGCACAATTTCGACATGGCTTCTGGTAGGTGTTGCGTGTCTTCCCTTGGTGTTTCTAGCCGTCTGACTTGGGATGTTACGGTGTCTTGAGTAGTTACCTTGAATTCTTCTCCGTTTAAGGTCACGACTTTTCTTTGGTGACTCAGACAAAAGTCATATGTTCGAAGCACGTCCAAGCCCAGAATAACGTCTTCAATTTCGGCTACAAGCACGCAGTGTCGGAAGGAGGTCTTTCCTATGCGGATCTTGACGTAGCTTTCACCATGGACAACTACCATTCTTCCGGTGGCCGTACGTAGCTTCCATTGGGTCGGTTGAAGCTTGCTTGTAGTCATCACGTTGGCTCGTATAATCGTCCTGCTTGCTCCCATATCCAGTAGAAACGAACACCGTTTCCCATTTATATGTCCTGTAAGAAAAAGGCTATCTGCTCTGTCTTTCATGGTTTTTGTCAGTGCAACTAGACCGAGGGTTTCTTGCTTCGGGATCGACGTTTGCCCCGCCGCGCCGACCCTGACTAGTTTTCCTGTACGCGGGGCTTATCTTCTTGAGAAGCAGATCTCTCTCTTGTAGCTGCTTCTCACGTGGCCTTACATTCCACAGTTCCAGCACCTGATTTGTCGGGGCTTCCTTTCTACTTTAGTTAATATTCGGCGGATCTCTTCCAGTATATCTTCGTCCCGACCGGCTGACTTCTTTTAATTCCCGTATTCTACATTGTCGTTCCGACGTCTTTTTGACGATGTCATATTCCAGTGCACGGGCCAATGTGTCGTACCCGGATAGGCGAGCCGGGCTAATCGTACGATATCCGCCTCGTATTCCTCAAGACTCCCCGGTCTTCTGTCGTCGGTTCTTTAGCTGCACATGGTACACAGCCTTCAGATGTGCTTGTTCGTATCGCATCTCTTTTTACTAGCCGATGGTAGTCTAGTAATTCTTCCGGTGGTAACGTGTTCAAAATTTCGTCAGCGCCATCACGCAGAGCAAGGGCAAGTGAAGAAGCTTTTGGTCTTCTAGCGTCCATTTGTAAGCTTTTGCAGCCACTTCGAATTGCGTCAAAAACGTGGTCCATGATGTTTTTCCGTCAAATGTAGGTAGCTTCATATGCACTTTGGAGAAGATAACATGTTCTTCTTTCACGTCAGGGATTTATTTGCCGTCAACCACGCTATGCCTCTTTTCCGTAAGTGAATGTTAGCGATAAGAAGTACATGCACACAAATTGTTATCACACACACCTACGGTGTCACTGGTCGCTACAATACTCTGATATCTAACACATATGTATACTTTGTATATGACATATTTTTACACTATTATTGAGGGACCGCAGCTCCCTATTTACTTTGTGCTTAATAATAAACAAGCCGCAGCTTGCATTCAATCAGACTGCATGTTCGTTATTATCATGGAGCGCGCAGCTCCAACCCTTACTTTATCTGTAGGTAAGCCGCAGCTTTCCTTACATTTGATCACATTGTTCACCATTGTTACGGAGTACGCAACTCCAAAGTTACTTTAACTTTAGGTAAGCTGCAGCTTTCCTTACATTTGAACACATTGTTCATCACTGTTACGGAGTACGCAACTACAAGGTTACTTTAACTTTAAGTTAGCCGCAGCTTGCCTTAAATCTGTCTTATCGTATAGGTATTAGTGTTATTCTCAACACACTTAACTTACAATTATGTAAGGAAAAATATCACTCTGTATATTAATTTCTTTATATTAAGCTAGCAACGTTCGAAACGCATTCTTTAAGTTAAACAAGCGTTGTTTGTAATCCTAACTGCGACAGGTGCATTTGAGAAACATTAACAGTCTGGGTCGAGACAGATTTCGTATATATGAACGTTTTATTCTTCAGTTAATTTTTAGTTTTGTGTGTGACCAAGTACAAGAGGGTTTTTGTTAACTACGGTGAGTTGACCTCACAGAGCATGATTTTGCTTATTAATTATTTAACTATTTTGTAAAAGATGCAATCTGTTGTTTACTGCCGCATTTGATTGATAGGTACTGATAGTTTACGTCGTAAAAGTAGTGTTAATTTAATATGATCTCCGAATTGTACTGTCTGTCTGATCGCCGTATCGCCGTGAGAAGTTAGAGATTAGGATAGTTATTCCCTAATGCTCGTAAGTGATGGTAGTTGGAGCAGTCACTTTGCTAGTAATCCCTTAGTGACATTGCACCGCTCAACAACCATAATTATTGAGAATATTGAGTTTTGAGTATAGCACATTGCTGGATCCCCCTTTGTGCAGAATGATCCCTGGAACGAGTATTTTGCTGGCTCTCCCTTAATACTCATTGCACGTTCAGGGTCGGCACTTTAATGGTTATCCTTGGTGCCGAGGACAGTATATCTTCGTTTCTTTATTTAAAATTTAAATAGTTTGGCTACGTTTAAAGTATCGGCAGTATCTGCAAAAGAGTTTTTAATCAACGAGTTTCGTAATTTTATTTGATTGCTTATGTTGATGCATTTCTGAGCGAATCTGCTCATGGTATTTTTCTTTTCATTGTTTCAGATTTAACCGAAAACACGCAACAGCATCAAGGCCATTAGTTTTAATTCATTCTTTTACATATTTAATTTTATCAAATATATTTCTTTCTTTTATTAAACATTTTTTTATCTATTTAAATTCATTTATTTTGCGATTCGTTGCCTTACAATTATAACCTAATGAGTTAGCTTCACGTACAACTATCAAACAATATTGAATACATACAAGTTTATATTGTTCCTTGCCACATTTGTAACCATCATCGGGTGTTCAGTATGTCATTTTGTGAAATAGTTGAGTGCCCACGTAATAGATGGCGATTTAAAGGTCGTAGAGTGGGTTGCCTAATAAAGAATGCTGTTAAAGCTAGGTGTTTAAGGCTAATGGGGAAATCCGTACGAACGTAAATATAAGTGCAAGTGTGCCGGGTGCCGGCAAATATTATTTCGATTTAAAAACGTGAAAATATGTGAAAACCTGATACTCATTATCATTCGAAAAAAAAAAAAAGGAAAGAATACACAAATGGAAAAGGTATGCAGACACAAATTAATACAAAGAAACAGTTCCTTGTCCAATACTTTCGGTAAGTGTTTCCTTACTATACGATTGGTTTTATAAAAATATCACATAGAAAATAATTACAGTATATTTATTTATCAATAGAATAGGCAGGTCTCAAAATGGTTTGTTTTATATTTTCAGACGTGTTGACCTTTAATCCTTAGACAAGGAAAGAGAGAGGACTGATAACGCGGCGTCCGGCAGTGTGACCGATCGTCACCAATCTAATGGCGGACAGTTGCGCCAGAGGTGTAACATATGAACATTTACTCTCTTTCGTGCTACTTAAAAAAAATAAAGCAGATATGAAGAAAAAAAGGAATCCCACAACAACAATCTCGCCTGTGACTGAAATTTATTAAAAAAAAAATAGAATAAATAAGTTATACCAAAAACATTTATCAAACAAAACAAGTAGGAGACTTTACTTATATCATACATGCATAGATATTATTAATAGGTATAATATAATTACAATACAACTAACATTTAAAATTGTGGAACATTAGTTTTTACAGGAATTTACTTCAATTTTGCATTTAACTGAATTAAATGTTATAATTTAAAGGAATAAGAATTTATTTTTTGTTTGATGACGTACGTAATAAACATATTATTACTGCTCAAATAAGCAGTGCATTTTTTGTTTTTAATTTAAACGATAAAAACAATTTTATTTCCCATCTTTATGAAAAACAGTTCTTCGGAAGAATTTTGGAGAAAAAAACCCCTTTCAGTGCAAAACAATCGAAGGAATAAAGTCGAGCATGCAGCATGCGCCATATAAACATTATATAATATAATATATAATTCGAACGTGGAATTCCACAAAGGGAAGTTTTTCGTATATAGGGTTTACTATAAATACACCCAAAAAGGCTTCCGTCGGACCTGCTATTTGATGACGAATATAACGCCAATATTTTATACATAATCAGTAACTACGCCTATGGATAAATTAACGATTATACTGTATGCATAATTTATCAAGCATGAAACATGAATGAAAATCGCTATAATATTTGTTATACGTAATGTCTCTGTGTTAATATTAATGTATTGTAGTCGTCGTTTCATAGACAGGAGCATCGTTTCGTAAATTTGTAAATTTGGGACTAAAATGATTCTGCATTGCACAGAAGCAATTTTTTTCTTAACTGTGAAACGTAACTCCAGGCTGTTTTCTTTCACTGCGACTTTGGCAGCCGTATGTCGAACATCCAACCATTTTATACTAATCACAAAATTCATAAAAAAAACTCTTAACACGTACTTTCTGTCACCAAACCAAATGGGTGACAATTCTTTGTTTGTCACCTTTTTAATGGCGCTCGCTTCGATTTCGGTCACACATCGTTCGTTATCGTAATATCGAACGTTACCAGTCCCCTCTCTTTCCTTGTCTAAGCTTTAATCATTATAAAACATTGCATATCACCAAAACAACTTTAACCTGAAGTAAAGGATAACGTAAAACGTGAAACACCAATTAATTATTTCTGTAGTTGTTACATTTGTATGTAAATTTGTAATTTCTATTAATTTTCTTATTTATAATCGTAAATTGTATAACTTTATTTGTCCTATATAATAAATAATCTTAATGTAGTTTTTTATTTTTGTTGTTACTCCATCGCATTTTGTTACTGAAGTTATAATTTGACATGTTTTAACCCATATTCGTAAAGAAAACAAAAATTTTCTTTTTGTTAAAGGGTTATTACATGTTACATTATAACTTTTTCATATTAAAATATTACAAAAATAAAAAAAAATACATTTTTATTATTCATTGCAATTAGTTGAGTGCCCACCTGGCAGACGGCGCTGAAACTCGAATGCTCGAGTGATCCATCTATAAACCTTCTCTAATCTATGGTAACCATGCCGCAATTAAAGCAAACTATAGACCCTGGGCTTCGGTTCGACAGGGGTTTCCGCAACTTTGTAAACTTGTTTGATTGGCGCTCACTAATATTCTCTACGATACGTTTTGTTGAGGGCCCCGGCAAATTGCCCATTGAACGATTGAACCAGGCCCGCCGCTAGCTGTTTCGTCGCCCGCGTGCAATACCGATTATGCCGCCCTACGACTAGATTATTTATTCTGAGTTTTGTAAAAAAAAGATAATGTTTTCTCATTATGGTGGGAAAAAAGAAAAATTACTTAACGAAGATAAAACATTTATTTTAAATAATGAAGCACATTGTTTTTGATTACTGATGTGCAAAGCATATACATATACCTAAATATTTATTTACAAAAATTTTCGTTCCGAAGTAGATTAATTTATTTTGAATATTTATTAACACTTATAACTACTTACACTTAATTACAAAAAAATATTGTTGGTATTATGGAACATTCTACTCCAGCGAGTCTATTATATGAGAACTGGTACATCTTTATAAAAAATTCGTATTGTCACGAGTACTTGCCAATTAAGTTCGTGTGATCCTAATTAACAAACCCCTTTCCTGAATAGATAATGAATATATCCGGCTATCCTGAAACATCTAGAATACTCCAGCAGGGATCAATGGGAAAACAATTGGATTACGAGAAGGCTGTAGAATTCCCTAGAAAGAAGCTGAAAAGACTATATAAGGCGAGACGGCTCGCACCGAGTTAGTTGACAGGCGACAGCTGTAGTTTACGTGCGAAAGAGAAGCGATCGATAGGCGAACCATAGGCAATAGAATTCATAGAGTGCGAGTGTCTACGGTAACGGCGATTGAAAGATACTTTTAGTAAATAAATTGCGTGGACTTGTTTATAACAGTAGTGTAGTCAAAATTAATTTTAGTTGTTAAATAAACTCGTTGTTCTGCTTTGTTAATTATGTTTTCCGTAACTGAACACGTCACAGGATTTATAGAATGTGTTGAGCTTTGTATTTCTGTATATATTCACATTTTTATAACATTCTTTAAAATATAATAAACGAGTTTTTCTTTTCATTGTTTATACGGGCGGCAGATTATATTTTATTGTGTGTTTCTCTATTCAAGACAATGTTTTGTCTTTCTTTTTGTTTATTGTCTGGTTTTTCTGAAGTAGCGAACAAATGAGTTCTTTCAATTGATAATCAGTACGCAACCTCTGTAGAGATCCGATGTACTTAATGTTCAATATTTAAAACAACAAAGAAAAATGCATTTGGTCCATCAGACTAAACAGACTATTACTCACAGATCACACAAAGGATAAATACTTAACAAAAGAATTATTAACAAAGTAATTGCCATTTAATGTGTTCTCGTTACTATTTATCTACCATAGCACTGTTAGAATGCGTACATGTACCTTGGTACCTAACTTACCAATTAAGAAGGAAGCTCAAAGGGGATTCCCCTAACTTCGCCAACCCTGTTTTTCATAGAATGGCAGACGATGTTAGGTTTTGCATCTTAGTTTTAATTGATGTCAATAAATGGCGGTGTTAATGTCATTCGGTCGGATTTTTTCCATGCTTTGACATTTTCTTATACTTAAGGTGGGATGGGTATTATGACTATGATTTGAATTAGGTAGGTGATAAGTCGTTTGATTTGCCGCCCCCTGAGCGTGCCGCCCGTGTGCGGTGCACGCTTTGCACGCCCGCTTACGGCGGCCCTGCATTGAACGCATATGGGAATACAAATAATCGGTGTCGCCGAACCTCATGGAACGTAATGTTCGTGCCACGTTATTGTATTGTGTTAATACGTGTTTGTGCACGAATACGTAGTACAAAGCTTTAGGTTAGCATCACAATGATCATTTTACATTCGTCTCATTATCTTGAAACCAAAATTTTTGAAGGTTTCATTTCTACCACGTGTGAATTGTGTAAGAGTAAGTTTATTTTGAAATATAATTTTTGGTGGAAAAAGTAAAATCCTATTAGAATGTAAAATTCTCACGAATGCAAAATTCTCACGCATATGTGGGTCCAGCGATATCTTATAATCCCTCGAACAGGACCACTTGTTCAATGGGGTTGGATTGATGTTAAACAGATGTGTATATGAACGAACCGTGGGAGTTCGATAATATTTAAGGAATATTCGAACTAGTTCCCGTTCGATAGAATCCCGATCGAGACGTGTTTTTGAATCGTAATCTTAACACTGTGTTTGTGAATTGTTGTTTTGTGATATCACAATAATTTGGATTAATTACTGTTTTTACAGGTGAGTCCCTACTCACTAAGTGTCTTAGTTCTTTATTAGGATAGATAGCTTAGGCCAGGCTTAATTAAGTAATTATAAATTATTTCAGTTGATTTAATGCTAAATGATATAGTATCAGATGTTTGAGGGAAAATGCTTAAGCAAATTAGAGCCACGTGTGCTAGTAATAGGATGGTGGTTAATTTTACTGTCTTATGTAATTAGTGTTGGGTACTGCTCCGCTTGGCGTGTCAGTGTGGACCCTGACACGGGGACTTAGGTCAGCAGCGTAGGTGTTGACCTCGGGAGAGTCCAACTTTTTACCCCTAGTTGCGTGTGTGAAACGAGAGCTCATCGCGTTGAGCTAACCTCGCATGGAATGGGCCGTTGCACCTGTACTAGTAAGAGGTGGGCGGAGGTGAAGCAGTTACCGTTTTGTTATTAATGTTTATGTTAGAATTCACTATTGGTTTCTGGCATGTACTTTGAGTAAAAGACAGTAAATTGCTACCATTAGCTTTGGTCAAAATATTGAATGATAATAATCTGGATAAGATAGGTCCATGAGATTCATTAATTAAATTAAAGCCACGTGTGCGACAACTAGGGTGGTTTTCTGGATCGACTGTCCGTGTGATTAGGGGTAGTGGCTGCTAGACTTGGTGGACTGAGGTCAACAGTGAGGTTGACCTTGGAGAGTCCGGTATTTGTTAATTTGATTGTTTCGCTGGGTGTGAGGTAGTGAGACCTGCACACCTGGACCGCGCCGCATACTAGTTGCTGGGTTACGCGGAGGTCAAGCAGACCCCAACGTGCTTGCTTTGGGTTGAAGCATTGTAATTGTTTTAGATTAAATTGATACCTGTATGTGAAGGTATGGACAGTCGTTTTGAGCCACATGTAAATGATTTGATAATTGAATATCAGACCAGATCGATTTGATTTATTAATTTCCTGTAAGGGTTGTCCTTTGGAGGACTAGACACTTATGATTGTTTTTCTTTTATCTAGCTCTGCCATATCACAAAACAGCAACGCAGCGTGCAATTACCGTTGGCCGTGGTGGTAAGTCCTGACGGATTATTTCGAGACGTTGAGAGACCTGACTCTTATTAGTGTATAATTAAAAATTAGTGTTGTGACTATTTTTCGTATAAGATATAGTAACTGTTAATATAGTTATAAATCATCATATCCACACATCTATACATAAATCGATATATATATATATATATATATATTCGTTATTATCGATCATCGTTATCGATCGATCATCTTTATCATTATTATTATTTTATTACATTCGATTAATTGATTTTCTTACAATTGCACACATGATTTTTTTTTCTTATAATGTATTTTTTTATATATGTTAGTTTTTAAGAAATAATTCAGCCGGATAAGACGTTTATTTGGTCGAAATACAACTTCTCTCATCAACAGAACAAAAGAGACTGTATATAATAATAATAATAATACAATGATCGGTAAAAATACCAATCCACCGATGTCGAAGCCAGAGTTTGTTTATATAAACAAGGAGATAAGGTGGTTTCTAGAATGATGCAAGCTAACATATATTTTTTGAATGTTTGCCAGTATTTTGTATTTAATTTTTTTTATCTTTCGCAACAGAATTATCCATCTATTTTTAACCGTTTAAACTTAATAGCATTAATCTTAACCAATAATATGTTTAAGTGTAAGTAAGAGAAACAAATTTCTCGACAACGGCCATACCACGTTGAAAACACCAGTGCTCGTCCGATCACTGAAGTTAAGCAACGTCGGGCGCGGTTAGTACTTGGATGGGTGACCGCTTGGGAACACCGCGTGCTGTTGTCATCTTTTTTTCTTCACATTTTTGGTTTAATATCTCGAAAAATACAGTACCTGGATATTTTAAACCATATTTTTCGTGTTTTTCACGACCAATTACATAATAAAACACATTTGTTTTATAATAATTTTCAATTTAATTTTTCGAATTTCGATTTCTCGAAAACCAATCCAGATATCGGAAAATTTTATTCTTATTTTTCGTTTTGTTTTGGTTTAATTAACCTATAAATGTTGTCAAATCGTGGCGCCCCAGAAATCGTACTCTTGCTATTGCACGTGACATTTGTAAGCTATTCTTAAGTCGATTTGAGTCGTCCTTTATATTTCTTTCTTCGCATCAATAAAATTTAAGTATACTATACGCACTTCATAATTATGTAATTTGCATACAGACGATGTTAGTTTTTGTGAAGCTGTTGTCTTTAGGGTATGGTAAATAGTCTACTAACAATATTCGCCCTAGGTTACAGGTCTGTATAAAGGCAAGTTTTTTTTAGATTATTGAAGTAAAATGTCGGCTGTTTTCTATATACTTATTAAAGAAAATGGCCATGACTTGCTTTAATTCGTTTACTATTTGTTGATAACTGAGAAAGAATGATATCCATTTAGATAAGAAAACCTATCTCACGTGGTTCAACTTTCAGTATAAACAACGTTCCCTTTAATATGGTACCATTCAAATAAATACGTAGCAAAGTGACGATTTATAAAGATTATAAGTCACCATTTCGTTACATGTAAACTTGTTCTAATTCCGTATTTATTTATGGATTTTTTAGATCATTTGGGCAAATGATGGATAGTAATTTTACACAAATAACTTTTCACTTCTCTGTTTTTTATTTCATTTGCCTCATCTACCTTTCCCTAACGACCATCGCCTATATATTCTCATGAAATTCTAACACAAAGTTGATGCGGTCCTTCTATCCTATTCTCCGGCTTTACAGTATTGGACGAAGGAGGTGCCTACCCCCCAAAGTTGCAGTTGATGGTAATGGATATCGAGTTATTTTATTGTTTTAACATTACAAAGGAAGTTATACTAGATACTAAAAAACAACATTTTGACACTTTTACTATCATACTGTAACGTCCAGTAATACCGTGCGTATATGTGATGTGATTTGTGTACATGTAGGTACTCCTTATCGGTAACATGTTTACGGCACAGTTGCAGCGCGCGGTTATTTTATCATTAGCGACTTACAACCTATAAATCTTTCTCCAGCGACAAGTAACACGATCAATTCTGTGAATTATCGACGGCTTTCTAATTATTACTCATCATTCGGGAACCATCAGGATGTCTTCGAGAATTCATCTAGAAAGTTTGAAAGGTGTATTTAAAGTGATCATCTTTGGACCAAAACAGTTGTTGTGAGAAAGCTTCAGTGCGCGAACCAAAACGATAAACGATAGACAAAAGTAAAAAAATACTTGACATGCTTGTCATAGTATTGTCAAAAATTTTGCACTTTTCATTTTTCAAACAAAAGTAGAACCTTTTAAGAAATGGTATGTTGCAAAATTAACTTCTCTAAACGAGGAAGAAGCTGCTTGGCTTTTATGATGAAATTGCTATGTTTCATGGAACTAATAATTGGAGCAATATTTATTACATTGTCCTGTGGTGGCGTTGTTATTTCGTTAAAATACATGATCTTTGAAAAAATAGAAATGCAATTTACATTTGTTGTAATGATATTTATTGGATGTCATGTAATAATTCATAATGTAATAGGATTCAAGATCAACACTTGTTGCTACAAAAAAGCAGATAGGTAGGTAAGGAAATGAAAGAATAGCTTTATCAAAAAGTAGTAGTATTTTCTTAACAAATTTACTCTGCCCAATTGGGATTAAAGGCATAAAGAAGGGTAATATTAGAACATTCCCCCTAGAATTAGTTAACGGTCAGACGTGATGGCAAAGGGAGCGAAATTATAATTGACTTAATCACAAAGGTAGAAGGTATTAAGCCGGTGGGATGGACCTTACACAATGCTTAAAGTGTTAGGTGGTGAAAAAAAAAATAAAGTGGAGAGGGTACCTAGAGATAAAAATGTAGTAGGTATTGGAAAAGAAATTAATATAAACTAACTCAAAGATACGCTAAACCTAATGTCCTTACCGAAGCTAACCTACACCTTGGTTAGATTGTTGTGTGATCACAGTTTCTCTTCTAATTTTCAACAGAACAATCGTCTACGGCATTCCAAAAGCTACATAACATTATACAAAAGCTTGAAAATTTTAAATACTGAATAATTTTCTTGACGTTACTAAATTTGAATGAACAAAAAACTAAATCAATTTAGCTTCCTCGTCCCCATACTTCTTTTCGTATTTTTTCACCCTGTAGCTTTTTTAACTTTCCTTCATAATTAGCTACCCTTTCTTTAGTTTCATTTACTAGTTTCTCATATTTTGTTTACCTTTTGAGTACATTATCGGATTTCATTTATTCGTATTTCATATCCGTCTTACATAGGTATTTCTTATATATTGTAGCGACCAGTGACACAGTACGTGTGTGCGATAACAATTTGTGGCATGTACTTGTTATCACTAACATGCTTACACCGCACACGGTACTTTTCGTGTTATCAACTTACAAGATGTAAATCATTCTCCGGCGACAAGTAACAAGTTAAATTCTGGAATAATCGAGGACTTTCTAATTATTACTCATCATTCGGGAATACACAGGATTTCTTCGAGTTCCTGTCTAGAAAGTTCGAAAGGTGTATATATAGTGATCATCTTTGGACCGAAAAACAGTTAGTTGAAGAAAACATTAGTGCGCGAATTAAAACCGATAATAGACAAAGTGATATAAATAAATTGTTATATAAATAAGTGAATTGTTGTGATATAAATGGTGTTTTAAGTTAGTGTTTAAGTGTTATAAATAGTGTTAAATAAATAATTGTTTAAATAAATACTTTGACTAGAAAATTCGTTACAATTGGTGTCAGGTGTGGGGTCTGCGAATCGATCTCCAAAGTATTTTCTAGTGTAATAAAAATACAAAATAAATAAAAATGCCGAAAAAATTGTTCGAGTTGAAAGTCGCCGAATTGAAAAGCGAACTGGAAGAGCGAGACGAAGATACGTCTGGTACTAAGAACATCCTACAGAAACGGCTCGAGGAGGCTTTGATACAAAAAGGTTTCGATCCCAGCACATATGAATTTGAGGACGAATTTGAAAAGAAATTGGAAAAGAAACTAAAGGAAAATCTTGAAGAATTAAAGGAAAACTCAAAGAAGCTGGAAGAAAAATTAGAAAAATTCGAGGGAAATTTGAAAGAAGAACTGGGAAAATTCGAAGAAGAAACAAGAGAAGAATTAAAAAGAGTAAAGGTTGAACAAAAAGAAATAAACAAAAAGCTGGGGACTTTTGACGAAAGATTGGCTCAAATGGAAGAAATGGTTCTGAATCCGGAAAGACGAGACATCAGTCACCAACTTACGGAAAAGAGGCATAGCGTGGTTGACGGCAAAGAAATCCCCGACGTAAAAGAAGAACAGGTCATTTCATCCAAAGTGCACATAAAGCTACCTACGTTTGACGGTAAAACATCATGGACAACGTTTTTGACGCAATTCGAGGTAGCTGCAAAAGCCTACAAATGGACGTTAGAAGAGAGAGCTTCTTCACTTGCCCTTGCTCTACGAGATGGTGCTGGCGAAATTCTGAACACGTTAACCCCCGGAAGAACTACTAGACTACCATCGGCTAGTAAAAAGATTAGAGATGCGATACGGCCAAGCACATCTGACGGCTGTGTACCATGTGCAGTTAAAGAACCGACGACAGAAGACAGGAGAAAGTCTTCAGGAATACGAGGCGGATATCGCACGGTTAGTCCGGCTCGCCTATACCCGGGGACGGCCGACGATACCCTGAAAAGATTGGCCGTCGACGCGTTTATTGACGGACTAAAAGACGACAAAATACAACAGCGACTCCGACTAAACCGGCCGAGGACTTTGGTTGACACATTAGCCCGCGCATTGGAATACGACGTCGTCAAACAGGCGTCGCAACGACAATGTCGAGTGCGAGAATTAAAAGAAGAGTTTAGCCAGTCGGGACGATAGACTGGATAGACTGGAAGAGATGATCCGCCGACTAACGACCAAAGTAGAAAGGAAGCCCAGACAAATCAGGTGCTGGAACTGTGGTAAGCTAGGCCACGTGAGAAGCAGCTGCAAGAGTGAGAAATCTGCTTCTCAAGAAGATAAGCCCCGCGTACAGGAAAACTAGTCAGGGTCGGCGCGGCGGGGCAAACGTCGATCCCGGATCAAGAAGCCCCCGGTCTAGTTGCACTAACAAAAATCAAGACAGAGCTGATAGCCTTTTTCTTACGGGACACATAAATGGGAAGCGGTGTTCGTTTCTATTGGATACCGGAGCGAGCAGGACAATTATACGAGCCAACGTGATGACTACAAGTAAGCTTCAACCGACTCAATGGAAGCTACGTACGGCCACCGGAGAAATGGTAAATGTCCATGGTGAAAGCTACGTCAAGATCCGCATAGGAAAGACCTCCTTCCGACACTGCGCTCTTGTAGCCGACATTGAAGACAACGTCATTCTGGGCTTGGACGTGCTTCGGAAATACGACTTTTGCCTGAGTTTCCAAAGAAAAGTCGTGACCTTAAACGGAGAAGACTTCAAGCTAACTACTCAGGACACTGTAAAATCTCAAGTCAAAAAGCTACAAACAAGAACGGAAGACGCGCAACGCCTACCAGAAGCCTTGACGAAATTGCGCCAGGAAGCAGGAGGCAAATGTAATCTTAACCAACGACGCCAGATAGAAGGATTACTAAAAGAATACCAAGACGTCTTTGAAGTAGAAGGTGGCAAGAAGGGACGAACCAACACCGTCCTGCACAAAATAAATACTGGCGAAGCCCAACCCATCCGTCAGCGACCCAGGAGACTACCACTGGCCAAGAGAGAAGAAGCTGAAAACATCATAAGCGAAATGCAAAGGGACGGGGTAATAGAACCATCCACTAGCCCCTGGACATCGCTGGTAGTTCTGGTCAAGAAAAAGGATGGCTCGACACGCTTCTGTGTGGACTACCGCCAATTAAATAATGTGACGAAGAAAGACAGCTACCCATTATCACGAATCGATGACACCCTGGATACACTGTCAGGGTCAACGATATTTTCCACCTTAGACCTCAAGAGCGGATACTGGCAAGTGGCTTTGGACAGAGATGCCAAAGAGAAGACAGCGTTTTCCATTGGAACGGGGCTGTGGCAGTTCAAGGTGATGCCGTTCGGGTTGTGCAACGCACCAGCCACCTTTGAGCGACTGATGGAAACAGTCTTGGTTGGCTTAATTGGGAAGACTTGCCTGGTATACCTCGACGACATCATCGTAGTCGGGAAGGACTTCACCGACCATCTGAAAAATTTGGAGGAAGTTTTCCGAAGACTTCGTGATGTCCACCTAAAACTGAGCCCCAAGAAATGCCAGCTATTCCAAGAGACTGTCAACTACATAGGGCATGTAGTATCCGGAGACGGCGTTTCAGTCGACCCACAGAAAATCAAGGCCGTGCAAGAGTGGCCTGTACCTGCTGACGTCCATCAAGTCAGAAGCTTCCTTGAACTCTGCACCTACTACAGACGTTTTGTTCCTGGATTTGCAAAAATCGCTTAGCCTTTGACACGACTCACAGAAGAGAGTAGACCATTTTGTTGGGAGCAAGACTGCCAAGCTGCCTTTGAACAGCTAAAGAAAACCCTCTCTGCTACACCTGTGTTGAGCTATCCCTTACCAACTGGAAAGTTTATCCTGGACACCGACGCTAGCAATATTGGAATTGGCGCGGTTCTGTCAAAAAAAAAATTGGTGAAGAAAAAGTGATCGGATACTTCAGCAGAACTCTATCCAAACCCGAACGGAATTACTGCGTAACCAGACGCGAATTGTTAGCTGTAGTAAAAAGTGTGGAAGAGTTCTACAAATACCTCTACGGAAGAAAGTTTTTGCTACGAACTGACCATGCCGCGTTGAAATGGCTCCTGAATTTCAAAAATCCCGAGGGCCAAGTAGCCAGATGGATAGAGAAGCTGCAAGAGTACGACTTTGAAATAGAACACCGAGCGGGAAGTAGCCATAGAAACGCCGACGCCTTATCCAGAAGACCTTGCCCGGATAATTGTAAACACTGTCAACGCGTCGAGGAACACGAAGAGGTCAGGAGGATAACTATCCTGGACGAGCAGTGGCAGCCCGACAACATTAAGGCAAAACAACATTCCGACGTGCTCCTAAAAATGTTCCTGGACTGGAAGAAAGAAGGCAGAAGACCAACCTGGCAGGAAGTGGCTGCCAAGTCAACAGAAGTGAAGTCGCTGTGGGCCCAATGGGATTCCATTGATGAAGAAGATGGTCTCCTGAAGCGCGTCGTTGAGAACCAAGATGGCACCGAAAGCAGACGTCAGCTAGTGATACCGAGAAGCTTGGTAAAGGAAGTCCTGCAGTGCCTCCATGACGACCCTTCAGGAGGACATTTTGGTGTAAAGAAGACCCTTGGCAAAGTACGAGAACGATTTTACTGGGTCAACTGCAAGAAGGACGTGGAAGATTGGTGCAGAAAGTGCACGACGTACGCCGCCAGTAAGGGACCTCAGAAGCGACAGCGTGCTCCGATGCGGCAGTATAACGTCGGCAGCCCATTCGAGAGAATTGCCATAGACGTTGCCGGACCATTCCCAGAATCTGAAGATGGAAATAAGTACATCGTAGTAGCAATGGACTACTTTACGAAATGGGTTGAAGCGTACGCCCTTCCAAACCAGACGGCAACTACAGTGGCGGAAACGCTCGTGAAAGAGTTGATTAGCCGATTCGGAATACCACTAGAGCTGCATTCCGACCAAGGACGAAATTTCGAGTCAGCCATATTCCAAGATATTTGCAAGATATTGGGCATTCATAAGACTCGAACTACAGCCCTACATCCCCAATCAGACGGCATGGTAGAACGAATGAACAGGACCATCAACAAGTACCTGTCTAAAATGGTCTCCAAACATCAGCGAGACTGGGATCGTTATCTGCCATTGTTCCTTTTGGCATACCGATCTTCCATACATGAAACCACTGGACAAACACTAGCAAGGGTACTGTTTGGCCGAGAGTTGCGACTACCATGCGACTTAAAGTTCGGGTGCAAACCTGGCGAAGACGTGGCTGGAGAAGATTACGCCAGTGAACTCCGAAGACGATTGGACGACATCCATGACGAGATACGTTCCCATATGCAGATAGCCAGTGACCGGATGAAGGACGCATATGACATTAAGGCCACTGATGGAGGATTCCATGAAGAAGATTTGGTGTGGCTTTATAATCCGAAGCGTCAAAGGGGTCTTTCGCCGAAGCTGCAACAAGATTGGGAAGGCCCGTACAAAGTTATCAAACGAATCAATGACGTAATCTACCGAATTAGACGTACTCCCAATGGAAAACCAAGAGTAGTCCACTTCAACCGACTGGCTCCATATGCTGGGGACAACCACGAAGAAGCTCGAGTTAGAGTTGTGCAGGCTCGATCGCCAGAGCCCCAGTACGAAGAATTTATGGCCGAACAGAGCTTACACCGTAAAGCCCGATTTGGAGTCACCACCGAAGTTCAGCAGGACTTATTCACCGTCCCGAAGGAATACTCGCTGGCCCATTGTGTGGCAAGGGATTTGGACACGAGCCGTGGGATTGCCACGGTCTTTCGGAAGAAGTTTGGGCGACTACCGATGTTACTCGACCAGGTCAAAGATGGAAGAAAAGTATTGCAGTTACTCGATGGGACCCAATCCATCTTCTATCTAGCCACCAAAAGCAAGTCGTCGGAGAAGCCTTCCTACCACTCCTTATGGGACTCCCTGATAGAACTAAGAGAGCAATTGCTGCACGCCAACATCCTGAAGCTAGCAATACCGAGGATCGGATGTGGACTCAATGGGCTGGATTGGAGGGTGGTCAGAAACATGCTGGAGGTTTTGTTCCGATACACTGGTATAGAAATCTTGGTGTGCACCGGAAATCCACGACAAGGACCGTCACCATTGAAGATCGTTGACTGCCATTTCCACTTGACAACCGGATGCCGAAGCGGTCCACCTGCAAGTACCGGCATGATCCTCTGGAGGAACGGCAGAATGTGATCCGGGACGAATCACCCTTAAGGAGGGGATAGTGTAGCGACCAGTGACACAGTACGTGTGTGCGATAACAATTTGTGGCATGTACTTGTTATCACTAACATGCTTACACCGCACACGGTACTTTTCGTGTTATCAACTTACAAGATGTAAATCATTCTCCGGCGACAAGTAACAAGTTAAATTCTGGAATAATCGAGGACTTTCTAATTATTACTCATCATTCAGGAATACACAGGATTTCTTCGAGTTCCTGTCTAGAAAGTTCGAAAGGTGTATATATAGTGATCATCTTTGGACCGAAAAACAGTTAGTTGAAGAAAACATTAGTGCGCGAATTAAAACCGATAATAGACAAAGTGATATAAATAAATTGTTATATAAATAAGTGAATTGTTGTGATATAAATGGTAGTTTTAAGTTAGTGTTTAAGTGTTATAAATAGTGTTAAATAAATAATTGTTTAAATAAATATTTTGACTAGAAAATTCGTTACAATATGTATTCCCTCCACTTCCCTGTCCTCTTTCCATCTCTCGTAATGTTTTATACCACTTATCGCCACATTTAAAAGGATCATTCTTCTAACCCTATCTTTTTTACATAGTTTGCGTCCAATTCCCCATATTCTTCCTAGTATAGTATTTGTTTTTGCATTTTATTTGTCATTATTACTTTTCTTCATCCTAAAAAATTGTATTTTTTACCCTTTCTATTTATATTCCTCTTCAAATATTTCTTTTTCTTCCTGTTGCTTCACTGTGTGTATTTATTATTTTATTTTTAAGGAAAAGTACTAGAAGTGCATTGAATATGTGGATTACTTTGGGAATCAACATAGTACTACATTTAACCGTAGTTGTTATTTTGGCATTTAGAATGCTGACTCATGTATTTGACTCTTTAAAATTATCACTGGAAAAGGGTATTAAAGAATATCTGACCAATTCTTATTGGAGAAGTAAAATGGATAAATTGCAAATAAATATGCAATGTTGTGGTATTAAGAGTTATCTTGATTGGCATACGAACACATGGATCCTTCACTACAATGCTATGTATGAATCAGACATTTCAATAAGGTACTTAAATACATTGTCAATCTGTTAAGTCTTATCTTTTAAAGAATTCCGCAGAATCTTTGTGGAAAGTTGCTTTCGGCTGATTTCTTTAAAACTTTGCTGTTTGATAGTTCTAAGCGTATGGATAAAAGTCTTCACAGCATTAACCCTCAAAAACCACCCCCACAACCCTCACCATCTCCCAATAATGGCCAATTCTAATTTGACAAAAATTAACTGCAAAACGTTTTACACATCTCTTAGACCACATTGCAATTCGTATCCAACCTCGTATCAACCACTTTCATCTCAATAGTACCAAACCCCAAAAACTCACCCACCTATCACTCCCTTAAGATGGCTAATCCTGTTTTGACGAATATTGATTGCGTAACATTTTACACATATCTTAGACCACTTGAAAGTGAGTCTAATTCCTTTCCAACCCCATGGATAAGGATTGATGCAGGGGATGAAAATTAATTGAAAAAGAAGTGTAAACTAGGCTATTTCATGCCTGGGGTATATAATTTCAAGACTTCAACTGTTACCGATTCAAGTTTCAACAACCTGTTCACTCCTACATTTCTTTTGAGTAAATTGAAAATACAAATTGCTAGATACTAGACAAACTAAAATTCCCTAAAAATATCAAAATTATACCCTGAAAAAAACCTTCCCATATGAAGACGAAACGTTGATGGTAAATTATAAAATTTCAAAACTTCACCTCAAATGAAAAGACTTTTGGCTTTCACGGCCGGCGTTATAAGAAGAAATTGTGATACCCGGGCTTGTTGGCCGTGGTCTAGGATTGTTTCTCCTTCGGTGAGAACACCGAATAAGTCTCTTATCCGACGTTTCGCCAACAACTGTGGTTGGCATCCTCAGGGAACGTTGCGTGGGTGTAATGTCCATCGCTGCGGTTGTGCTGAGACTCTCTCGATGGACATTACGCCCACGCAACGTTCCCTGAGGATGCCAACCACAGTTGTTGGCGAAACGTCGGATAAGACACTTCTTCGGTGTTCTCACCGAAGGAGAAACAATTCTAGACCACGGCCAACAAGCCCGGGTATCACAATTTCTTCTGATAACGCCGGCCGTGAAAGCCAAAAGTCTTTTCATTTGAGGTGAAGTTTTGAAATTTTATAATTTACCATCAACGTTTCGTCAAATCTGTTTTTTTTTTTGTTATTTGCCTAAATTATACTTTAAATTTGCTTTACACTCTTACAATTCCGTTAAATTTCCATTAATCATATGTTACCCATGAAAACATATTTAAATGGAGCTCATTTTGACACCGTACTCAATTTTTCACAGCATCGCTGTAAATTTTGATCAAACTAAAACACTTGCGCACTTTAGGTATTGCATAGACTTTACATTATTCTTTACCATAAACGTCTTTCCTTGTACAAATGTAATTTTTCAAAACATCCGTTGCCTCTTTTATCAGTAATAGTAAAAAAGGAGAAATAGATAGTTAAAAGAAGTCAAATATCACCAGTGACGTGCCCCCCTTCACGAAATTTTATTTACATCTTTACAGAAAACTGACTCCACTTATTTATTCTGAACATCTGCTAGCTTAAGTACGAAACAAAACTACATGTAAAAAAAATAAATTAATATATAAGTTTTCAAAATTATTCTGATGGAATAAAAATAGAAAATATGTATAAGAGAGGTATTATTTATAGGTACATGAAACGGCAGAGGATGGTTAACCATTATTTGTAAAAAAAAAAACAAACAACTAAAACTTGAAAGAGGGTGTTTCTTGAATTCCAACTGATAATTTTTAGTAGGTATTTTGTCCAAGTTTTTTTAATATCAAATTATACGAGTAAATTTAATTGTTTCTCTTTATTTTCTTGGTGCAATAATTGTATATGGATATTGTTCATCTAAAGAGTGACTCGTTTCCAAACAATGGTTACTTATACCTGTTTTGTTGTTTTTTCAATATCCTTTGTTCTTTAAGCCCAGATTCCACATTCCTGCCTGTTTATCCTATGTAAAAGACATCACAATTTTTAAATGATAATTTGTATATACTTCTTAAATTTTTGTTTAATTTTACTTACATTACGTTTATAAATCGGTATTGTTTATACACCTATTTTTTTTTTAATTATTTTCGAATCATATCCGAGAATTTCGGGACATAATAAATAAAATGGTAATTTTCCTCCCTAAATGTTTCTTGTCCGTGAAATTCCTTTTTCAGAAGTTTTTGTTTTTTATTATTTACTAATTTGTCTACTTGTTTATCTTCTTCATTTGTGGCTCTGTCCGATTCTAATTAATTATTACTTCGTTTGCAAACATCTTCATATTCTTCAGCTATAAGTAGGTACCTGCGTAATTAATGAATTTACCATCTAAATTTTCATCATTACCGATTACTATCCCAATAAAAAAATACCGCAAAGAGATTACGTCGTTTTGGCCCTTACCTTTCTCGACCTTTTCTTGGTGTTTTGATGATTCAAGATAAGGGATTTGCCTTTCTTGTATTTATTAGTACATATATTTTTTGCACAGGTACAATTTTATCCTTCAAAAAATATTATTCAACAAAACAATAAACAATGTGGAATTTTTGGTACATAAGTTCCTGCTATTACAGTTTGAAACAGCCGGGAGGGCTTTTTGATGTACCAGTAGTTCCTTGGAGTTGTTGCAAAATTGATTTTCCTATGCAATGTCTTCACGACCCTCTTCAGCAAACTCTTTCTCTTCATTTATGGGAACACAACGACAAAGTGATATTGGAGAGTATAAATACCATCGGGTGTCTAGAAATCATTCAACAGCCTACTAAATCAGTGACAGTAATGTTGCTTATATGTGGATTATTTGCAGCTATAGTACAAGTAAGAATTTTAAGTAATTTTAATTATTTATATTATTTCTTAAAGTTGACTTTCTTCTTATTCAATAAGCTTTTTTTTATTAATTATTTATTCTCTCGGTTGGAATTGCAAGTTAGTTCATCAAATGAACGTATAAAAAAATACCCAACATTTGCGCTGCTAATTCAAAATGTGAGTGTTTCATGACTCCGTAGGTGGAGAATAAAATGTGTAATGTTGTAATTAAAACAACTTTATTAATAATAACAAAACTGCTGTTAACTTAATATTGTAGCGCCCCGTGATACCGTGCGTGTGTGTTATAACAATTTGTATGCATGTACTTCTTATCGCTAACATGTTTACGACACAGCCACAGCGCACGGCTTCCCTTTATCAATGCCGACTTACAAACTGTAAATCATTCTCCAGCGACAAGTAACAAGATCAATTCTGTGAATTATCGACGACTTCCTAATTATTACTCATCATTCGAGAACCATCAGGATATCTTTTTCGAATTATCTAGAAAGTTCGAAAGGTGTATTTAAAGGGATCATTTTTGGGTCGGAGGACAGCAGTTGTTTAAATTAATACTTTTGGACTAGAAAATTCGTTACAGTATAAATAACATGAAGAATTAACGTGTGTATTCTTGCGGTCGGATCTAGCCAGACAGACACCTCATCATCTTACATGGATCCACCTCTTCCCGCATGATAATAGTGGTAGAAGCGTGCACCGTAAAACACCCCGAAAATAAGTAAAATAAATATAAAATACTCTTAACAATGAGAACAAATTAAAAATGAGGTTAAGTTGTTCTATTTGAAACGTTTTTTCAATTCTGTCGTGGTCAAACGAGCAAATCAAATGCTTTAAAAATGTCGTATGCTACGAAGGGAGCTACTGTAGGTGCGGAAAAGGTTACTATGTAGTATATAAGTTGAGCTTGAATTTTTAAACGTAATTTTCTCTAAGTTCATTGAGCGTTGCGCGTTACTACTCCAAGGAGTGAATACCCTCAAGGAGTACAATTGTTATACAAAGTCTCATCCCAAAACAAATTCCCAACATCGTGCCTTCCCCTTTATGAGTAAAACTGCAACACAATATTTCTTATATTATAAACAATAAATAGTTTATAATTATTAACACTTCACATTAGTAAGTTAATTGTATTATACATTATTTTTAGCTAGTTAAATCAAAGAAGAAAAAAATATATTAATGAATTTCAAGAATTGTCACAATAATAATTAATAAATCTATGTTGAATTAACAGAAACGTGCGCAGCACTACTGAATGAATTTCCTTTTTCTAACTCTCGTTAACCCACGATTCCAATACCCCCACTACTAGTAGAATACTAGGTACGTTATACGCAGAGGTGTCGGTTATAGCAACAGTGTCGCGAGTTAGATGGTTAATGGTTTTCTCCCATCTCAAAAATGCTCAACGCGCCTAAAGAAGTTTTCACTTCAAAAATTCTTCGGTTTGGCGACTACAGGTACTGCACCGTGGATAACACATGTTTCCCTTCCTAGTCACCCGAAAAAGAAGTTATTGTTCAATATTCGACCTGGTAGAAACATTCTTAGAACGTTTATGAATAATTGTTTGTCAGTTTCTTAATTAGTATTTTTTTTTGTTTTCACGGAGGAGAGGAAATCTTCAAAAGACACCCAGTCACCCGTTGCGACTGGGTAGTGTCGGATTCGCCCTGAAAAGGGCACCTACCGACTAAAACCTCTCCCCTTCAGGCCGTTATAGGACCGTTATTTAGTATCATTTTCACAACTACCCTTACTGCTTTCTCCTCCAGTTCAACATTCTTACCCATCATAAAATTTACAATCGCCATCCGCTCTCAGCATTCCAACCACTTTCACTCTCTACCTACCGTAACTTGTTATTCGCCCTCTTTCCCCCCTTATGTATTAGTTATTTTTGTAAATACCGATAGATTTAAGTTTTTCACCAGAGTGTCTGCATTAGTGATGTGAGAATTCGAATTAAAATACTCGTTGAATCCGAATATCTAAATACTCGGATGCATCCGAGTATGTCATACGATACGAATTCGAAACGGAATCGGATTAATTATTTTCAAGGAAAATGTGAATGCAAGAACGAGACGGTAGGTAAAGGCCTCTCGCTCTCTCGACTCGACCTCGTCGTATCATTACATAAAGAAACGCGCCGCGCACCCGCTGACCCGGCCATTTCAAACTTTAAAGGGAAGCGGTCTTCTTTGTTTATGCACGTGTTCTCAAATACAATTATTTAATAATATATATGTCTTTATTAAAGGAAAAATAAATACTAAGAACCTATAACCTTATAAGAAATAAAATAAAAGTTCTTTGGCTTCGTATAAACATGTAAACCCCTATGTATGATTCATTCAACATTCGTGCGAAATCGTTGGCCTTGATGGCTTTCGGCTACTTCGGCACGAACGACGACATCGGATTGGATGGCACCACGGCAATATCGAATAGTATTGTAAATTCGGAATCGAGTAATTAATCCGAGTATTATTTGCATCCGATTCCGTATAAACCGAGTATTAAGTTCATCCGAATATTTACATCGCTAGCTCTGCATCATTATTTGTACAGAACAACATCGTTTTGCATTATCAATAAAAGGTAAAAAAATACATACCTTTTCATTTCACATATACATACTATCATAATATAGTAAATCACAATTAAGAAAATATTGAGGTATTTTGGTAATATCTCCAACAGTTGTTAGCAGCATTAAAATATATGAAGCAACTTCATGAAAAGAGTCGTAAACTCCACATTTACACAAAGATTATATGGGTCTCCCAAACCTCACAAATTCCAGAGACCATGATAATTTAGAAAAATAAACAGAATCTTGTGATAAAACGAGAATATTTAAAACTGTTCTTATTAAGCAAGTGCTATAGGAACAAGGTATTTGGATGCAAAGCGCCAAAATGAACATAAACTACTTTCTCTCAGTATATGGAGTAAAACACTATGTAGATCTAAAAAAGATACTCACGGAAAACTACAATGATGCTAAGAAAATATAGACCGGAAAACTAAAACTCATATGTATTAACTATAATCGCATCTTATTTGTATATGTTCCTAACCGCTTATTAAATAAAACATTTCTTGGCGTATCCAACTATTTCAAGAGTTGGTTAAGTTATAGCAGCAAAATCAAATTAATTTAACTGAATACCGTTTGACATTAAAAAATGTGACAGTTACACATTCAATTTGGTATTCCAGTTTCTTTTTTGTAAATTTTAATCTCATATATCAGCTAACAAAATGTCCGAAGGGGGTAAAGGAAACGTTAGTCTCTCACAGACAAATCCGGAGGTTTTTACTGCAGAGCCCAGGCCAGGAGGTTATGTAAAACCACCTAAAACATTCGGAGACGATTCTTCATCCAGCGACAGCGTCAGTAAAGTTAGCAAAGTTGGCAGTACTGGGTCAAAATGTACATGCAAAGCAGTTAATGTACCTGAAGAGGAAGACTATGTCATGACCCCCAGGTAAATCTCACCAAATTTCATAATAGAGAGGAAGGGAGCGTTATTGAAAATCTCACGTCGACTCTTTCATTTAAATAAGGGAAATCTCAAGTAGTGTAAATCTTAATCTTATAACCCATTTACAGCTATATTCTCTTGAAAAAAATGTCGCAACCGAAAGTTTTGGAAGACCCCTGTCAAGTCCCTACAGATTGCTCCATAGATAGCTCAGCACAACCCCCGGATCTAAAAAGTCAAAGTGCAAAAATGCTCGCAACCACAATAAGTTGCGTAATACTTTTGGCTTCACAAGCAGATGTATCTCTTGAAAATCTCACAATCGCAGAATCATATCTCGATTGTATGAGGGATGAAAGTGGAGATTTTCCTCCCAACATTGAAGGGATACTTAAAAAAATATGTGAACTAAAAAAGAGTAAGTCGCCTGCAGAAGGATCCTTACCTCCAACAGTTATGGAAAGTCCGGTCTGTGATAAAAAGGTCGAATTCAAGAAATCTGAGTGTCCAAAGAAAAGGAAAATAGTTCCTAAAGTTACAAAAGCCCAAAAGTATTCCCACAAAAAATAGAAAACAACAACGAGCACTGAAAATTTTAAAATCTTCACTTTTGATTTTAAATGAAAAGTGTACTTACTGAAAACGAATACAATCATAAAAAGAGTAGTTTATGTGTTTCACTTAGGTACTAACTAGCCTATATTATATATACCTGTATTCGTACTCTAAATTAAAATAAACGCACATTGGAATATTACACATGTATAGAGTATATTACAAAATAGAAATAATAAAAGCACTATTTTAGAGCAGGTTACAAAATAGGAAATTCAAAAAGCTGGGAAGACACTACCCAAAAAGGCTCCAGGACTGTAACCGCCTGTACCCAGGTGTTATTAATTTCTGCAAAATACCTTAACTTGTTTACTTTATTTCCTATATTATTATTATTTTAATTTTGTTCTGATGTCAACTTTAATCCTTGTCTTGCTTTTAGTCAATGTAGTTAAATCAGTTTGCTTTAACTTTACGATAATTAATTCAGTAAAATTAAATAATTTTAAATAACTGTTGTCTTCAAAATTTAAGCCACATAAAATCGTGCATTTGGTGTCAATTTTTGCAGCGTGCAGTAACCGTCACCCTACATCTGGTTTATGTCAAGTCACGAGTAAGATGTAGCTATCTGTATTCCGATGTTAGGAGAGAGACAGCGAGAGCTAGGTTAGCGGATAGGTATATTCGGTAGGGAAGCAGACAGGGGATGCGATAGAGAGCGTGCGAACACACACTAGGATAGGTAGAAAGAGAGGGCGTTATGTAAAAGAGGAGTGTAGGTATATTTTAACCCTGATTTGAGCTTGTAGGTGTTAGCGCCGAGGTGAAGCAAGGGGAAGCTCGCGAGCGCGGTTCTCACGCGATGGTAAGGGTAAATTTTGGAGTATAAAAGGACTCGCGATCTCCAGGAAAATCAGTCTCCGACATTCCACCTGCCCTGGCAAGGAAGAGGGAGACCTACCTTTACCTACTACCTGCTCAATTGGCTGGCTCGGTCAGTCTGAGCGAACGTTCCTTTACCACCTGTTCAATTAGCTGGCTCGGTCAGTCTGAGTGAACGTTCCTTTACCACCTGTTCAATTGGCTGGCTCGGTCAGTCTGAGCGAACGTTCCTTTACCACCTGTTCAATTGGCTGGCTCGGTCAGTCTGAGCGAACGTTCCTTTACCACCTGTTCAATTGGCTGGCTCGGTCAGTCTGAGCGAACGTTCCTTTACCACCTGTTCAATTGGCTGGCTCGGTCAGTCTGAGCGAACGTCCTTTACCACCTGTTCAATTGGCTGGCTCGGTCAGTCTGAGCGAACGTTCCTTTAACACCTGTTCAATTGGCTGGCTCGGTCAGTCTGAGCGAACATCCTTTAACCCTCCCATATTAATTAACCTAAGACTAGTCTGGCAAACCAAAGGCTGTTGTAGAGTGCAGTCCACCGTCACCTGGTTTTGGTCTGACGTACCTGGGGAAGTCCATCCTCGAGCGTGGAAATCGAGTCTTCCGTCCGCCCCTCGGTTCCATTGTCTGGGTCCAATTGTTCCGGTCCCCTGAGCGAGTTTCCGCCGTCCAAACAACTTTCCATCCTGATGGACATCACGAATCACCTCTGACCACGGAGTCCAATCGAATCACCGCCGTCGATGGTTTATTTAGTCTTTAACCACCTCCTGGGCCCACATAGAGCGCACCGCCGATTCCACCACCCCCGCACTGTCCGTTCCCTGCCCCAGCGGACCGTGTAAAATAGGAGAGCATCCACCCCCACGTTACGTCACTGGTTTCTTGAAAAGGACATTCCAGTTCGGCCACCCGGTCCACGATGACGACCCCCAACCGAGTGGATCCCTTTGCGGCGGTACTTGAGAACCCCGCCGTGAACGACCAACAAAGTGAAGGTATAACCACTAACACTTGTTTTGTGTCTTTGTTGTGTTTTATCACTTGAGATTTATGACTTAATATATCTCTTTCCCACATAGCTACCATGGCCCAAAGGTGATGAACTTTAATTTTCTTAATAATCTTATTTTTGTTGTTTTATTCTCTTAACCAGAGGTGCTGGTTATTACGATTGATTACTTTTAACTTGTAAATACGTTTGATTATTTTTATTCTAGATAACAGCTTTATTCTATTACTTTACAGTTAAACTTATGATTCATGTTTACCTTAGTACAATTTCAATCGTCATTACTTTGTTTTAGTTCTGGCAACTGGTTGATACTAGGTAGATACGACAACAACCATTTTTGGTTTAATCAAACATTACCACTCGATAAGCTGGATCTAAAGATCGAGAAGCCCAAACATTTGTCTGGTAACTGGTGTGTCAAATGGTTCATACATTAACATATCTTTGTCTAAATTAAAAGGAGATACTCTCTATTGAAGACCTCTTGGTCCGAGAGGAGGAAGTCCATTAGTAAGTGACGTGCTTTGTTGTTCTGAATACACAAACCATCTATACACACACAATTTATACACTTATATGCATACACAGGGTATATTCGCACACACACACATATACCTAGTATATAAAACACAACCCATACACATAGTGTTGGACCCCCTTTATGTACAAAATGTACAAAACACACCAAGTGTACACACACACACACACACACACACACACACATACACGCACACACACACACACACACACACACACACACACACACACACACACACACACACACACACACACACACACACACACACACACACACACACACACACACACACACACACACACACACACACACACACACACACACACACACACACACACACACACACACACACACACACACACACACACACACACACACACACACACACACACACACACACACACACACACAAACACACACACACACACACACACACACACACACACACACACACACACACACACACACACACACACACACACACACACACACACACACACACACACACACACACACACACACACACACACACACACACACACACACACACACACACACACACACACACACACAGTGTACTTCAGACAACAGGTACCCAACATGTCTTACCTAACTACCTAGGTAGAACATGAGAACATGGCTTACTACAGGTGTGGCTATAATCACAGTTATAGTCCCGTCTAGCAAGGCTTCCTTCCTCCCTGGTCAAGACGAACATGTGAGAGGTCACCTGTATTTACTGTTGGTGCACGGTTTAACGAGGTCATACTCTGTACCAACCCCCTTACATATTTGGTACTCACTTGCACTACGACATACCCGTTACCGCCCTAAATTATCATATAAGGAGAGCTCGTTGTTGTCCCCTCTATCTAGAACCAACTTACGGCCATTTTTGTTAGTCTCATAAAAATATATGGTGTTAAACGTTCTGAAGGTACATGTAAGTTATAATGATCTGGTTGGGTTTTCCTGGGGTTCCCCAACCTTTTGCAACGTATGTTGGATCATTCAGGTTCCCAGCAATAAAAAAGAAATAAATGAATTAAACAGGTTTTTGTGTTTTTCTTTGTTAATACCTATAGCTTGTACGGAACTCATAAAAGAGTCTGATTTTCAGTTACTATTATTATCACAACGTAATCTAAAGGTCCTACCACTATTGACGATCACAATTTCTTTATTTGAATAAATAAATACTTTCGAAGGTTTTTTGTTTGTTTTATTTGTTTACCTGTCCAGGACTTTTTTGACCAGAAAGTATCGACCCCGGTCGGTACGGTCGCAGGACCAATAAAATTTATTTCATAAATTACATAATAAATTAATCAATTTAAAAGGATGGGGTATCAAATTATTAACAATTAAGTGTTACCGAAATTCACCACCCGGACAAATGAATATAACAATTTATAGTTCAGGGAATAAAGACAAAAAAAACTTGGGAAAAATTAAGGGAAAGCTGGATTTTCGCTTGAACCTTCCTTTTGTGGTTCTAAACAATATCCCTAAAGTCCCCATCGATACACGTGCCGCTAAAAATGTTATGCTGGATCAAAGGTCACTAGAAACGGTTTTTCGTGAATATCTCGTTAAAATAGTAGTTATCAAATTTGTAGCTTAGGAAATTGCCTACAAAAATTATATATTAAAAATGAAAAACTTCGCCTTATAAGGGCATCTTCAGGAGTAACAAGATTATACTAAGTAACAAACAGCAAAGCTTTTTTAATTTCTATGATTTCATACCTATTGTAACTTGGTACTATAATTTCACAACTACAAAAAAAAAACTTTAAATACTTTATTGTTAAGAATAAAGTTCACGTGAGTCCGCGTGAGACTTGGTAACAAGAAACTTAAACTATGGTAAAAGTCACTCTTAAACTAATATCACACTTAAACTAGAGTTCGCGCCGGAAATGATCTGTCCCAGTCAACCACGATTTGGAGTATAAGTTTATCACTATGTAAAACGCACTAATTTTGGATCGTTTTTCTTTCACACACTGGCCAAGGGTTGCGAACTCGGAAGGCTCCTGGAAGTTGAGGTCTAACTCTATTTTTCCCGCTCTAGTGTTCCACCAAGGGAAAGCTGCTAGAGGATCTGGAGGTAGAGTTCTCTCTCTGTTTCAAGAGCCGGCAGCTGCTTTTATCCACCCTTACCTAGGTAAGGGTAGCTCAGCGCGGTACTACCAGGGGTGGTGGTACCAGGAGAGGGTAACCTGCCGGGGTAGGGTGGCGTTGGTGGATAGAGCGACGGATTCCGTGTGGCGCCCTCCTTAACCGTAGTACGACGCGTTACGGAACTAACGGGGTTGAAATGGTACAGGTCTGTGGCACGGATTTCAAAAGGGTTGTTACACTATCTAGTACTGGACCTCCTTTTAAATTATGTATTAATTTTGTGTTATTTTTCTTTATGCTGTGATTAGTTTCAGTTAGATGAGTGGCTAAACCTGAAGCATGTTTATTGAACTTTACATAATTTACGTGTTCGTTATACCTAATTATGATATCTCTTTTGGTTTTCCCAATGTAAATAGCCGAGCATTCCGAACAATTGATTTCATGAACTCCGCTTTTATGAAGGGTGTCGGGTTTGCCACTCATCTTATTATTTACAAGAAATTTACCTACAGTAAAGTTATTGAAATAAGCTGCATTAATATTGAACTGCCTAAGTGTCCTACCTAATTTTTCGCTAATGGTACCATAATATGGAATTTTACGCCAAGTATTATTACTATTAACTGACTTTGGTACCGGGAAAATATTATTACTGAATAGTTTCAATTTTTATTTAACAATTTGTCTATAATTTTTGCATTATAACCATTATTTTTTGCGATAGTTTTAATAGTGTCTAGTTCTTGAATGAAAGCTTCATGTTTTAAGGGAATATTTACTAACGTATTTAACATTGAGTGAAAGGCAGCTAATTTTATATTATTAGGATGATTAGATTCATTTGGTATAATGCAGTCCGTATAGTATGTGTTTTTCCTAAAAATGCTGAAATCTAGTTTATTATCAATATTTATACAAATTTTGAGATCAAGAAAATTTATGCTTTTGAGACCTAATTCTACTGTAAATTTTATTTTTTTATTTAATTTATTAAGGATTTCTAAAAATTGACCTATTTGCCTTTCAGTGCCAGTCCAAATAACTAAAATGTAGTCTACGTATCTATAATATCTATGAATCGTATAGAGTTTTATATTATTGTCGTCAAATATTTTTTCTTCTAGTTTATTTAAAAAATAGTTTGCATAAAACGGAGAAATATGTAGTTGAGCCCATCGGTACACCATCGTTTTGTATATAAATATTATTATTGAAAGTGATATAATTTTGGGATAAACTAACATTAATTAAGGATTTTAATTCGTTTATATATTTTGCTTCTAAGACACAGTTGTTTAATTCTTGGAATAAATAATTATTAAATTCATTAATAGGGATAGACGGAAACAAATTGACAATATCAAAGGATATAAGTTTAGCATTATGAGGTAAAATGCAATCCTTTAGTTGATTAGCTAGTTCTACACTATTTTTACGCATTTTGTACTCTATGTCAAAGGTGGTGTGGAAAAGATTGCACGTATTTTCTCGAAAACCGTTAGTATTCCAAAAACAAAGGAATAATATGTTTTTGTATGGAATTTCCTAAGCCACAAATTTGATTACCACTATGTTTTCGATAAAAGTAACAATCAACGAGATATTCGCTGATATAACTGTTTATCGTGACCTTTAACACCGCGTAACATTTTTAGCGGAACATGTATCGCTGGGACTTTTGGGATATTGTTTAAAACCACAAAAGGAAGGTTCATGCAAAAATCCAGCTTCCCCTAATTTTTATGAAGTGCAATGTCTCTATGCTCGGTATTATAACCAAAACGTTATTCTAATAGTTTTAAAACAGTGCCGCATTAATATCTTTGATTAAAATATTTATTTATTTTTCTTGCCACACAGGTTGCAATTATAATGACTGCTAGACTTCTCTACACGTCTTGTCGGAATTTGAAACTACAAGACAATAAGGACGGAACTGCACCAGGTTGGATAATAGGTCCAGAGGATTTCACAGCTTCATAATCCTTTACGTTTAACTAACTGTACAGTAACTATTATTATTATCAGTACGCTTTTTATTAGTTCATTAGACTGTCTGCATATGTATTACATAATTATTAACATCAGCATATTTTTAGAAAACTTTTAAGTATGTTACCATTCAATGTTTTATGACTATTAAAAATTATGACTTGATAAGGCCAGACATTCTTGATGCACAAAAACTTTACTCCTAATATAAAAGGTTATGATTAATAATCGCTTCCACAAGTCAATTTCAAAGTTTCATGGATCACAATACAAAGAGCAAAGTTAAGATGCAATATCAATAGACAAAAGGAATGGCATACCGAAATCTAACCCAACTCTATGTTACCTACGTTATGAACAAGGTTGTAACGTTTTTTTCTATAAATAATTCTGTTACGAAAACTTAACTTATTTCTATTCCGTTTGTGTTTGTCTTAGTTCAGTTTTGTTGATTACTTCTTAATTTTGATCGACCTTCCGTATTATTTCCAAGGATAAGAACTTTTGCGCAGGACTACGCGATCAATACAAGGATCGATGAATTTTTCCGGTCGCTGCTCGAGACTTCTTCCTCAACCTTTTGTTATTGACCAGACGTGTTTGTGTGTGATTTCTTCTTATAAGTGTTCTGTGGTTGATGTTGCCTGGGATTTTTTTTATTTTGAACCAGCTACCTTTTTAATATTTTCCGTAAATTTATTCAAAATAAGTATTTCTTTAATTTTCATAAATTCGTCATAAGTTGTTGAAGCACTTTCTTAAATTGGTATTTTTTATTTAATTTTCTTATTTTCAAAATTTTTTTTGTTGCCACGAGGCTTTTTGTAAACCTAAATAATGTATCTTTTGAATCCTTTAGGCCTTTGTGGCAAATTTTGTAAATCATGATTTAATTTAGGTAATTTTTCACACATTTTTTTGTAATTTCAATTTTTCTGGTGAGTAAATTGATGAATCTTGATTTGTTTGATCTCGACGTTCTCACCTAATATATCCTTCCTTCCCTTTCTTTTTTTTAGGCATCTTCAATATCGTCAAAATTATAGTATTTTAATTAATTTATTAACTTTTAGGAATTTTTCTTTACGTCTTTATTCCTGTTATTTGTCAGCCCATCCATCCATTTTAAATCAGGTTCCAGACGGACTGCGAGGCTGGGATTAAGGGTCAGGGTGAAGACTCCTAGAGTAAAGTAAACCAGGCTAAGGGACTGATTATATAAAAGCTATCAGATTAACCAGATACGAGCCGATCAACACCTGCAGGCAGCACTGATAATAACTTATAAGGTTGGTCCCCAAAATCCCTTCATCTATTGTCTGGTCCCTTTCACCATTGAAAAGTCCTCTTCGACACCACCCGGAACCCAGCTGCTGTCCCTTCGTTGGTGCAGGCTGCGTCTTTTTTTTTTGTGGGCTTGTCTTGTTTTTTATGTATTTGTTTTGTAATATATACTCTTCAAGTTCTTTTTGTGTTTTTTTTTATGACAGCTTCGAACTCTCAAGCGTCAGGGTTTTCAGGAACCCCCAGGCTCTTCCCGGAACATCTAAATTATATTATACCTTGTTTGACAAAATGGCGCCCGATCTTTGATTATTAAAATTCATATTGCTCTGTTTGGTTCATTAAGTAATTTAATACTTAACTTATTGTTATTGTTTTAAGCAACAATAAATATGTAATAACGTTAAAAGGTAAATATTGTCGTTGTCATGTAATTTCCGTTTTTTACAAGAACGTTTAGAACATAGACACCTAGCTTTTGATCTACAATGATTTAAATACCCTTAAGTCACGCTGACTATCTACAATGCGAAACTATTAAAAGACATTTTATTATTATATATTCGATAAGAAAACTAATAATTGTACTGATTGTAGTTTACCGTACGCCCGAAACTTAATATTTATCAAGGATTGTTATCTAAGAAAATTAATTTGTTCTACTAAGCAGTTGATGCTATTAAAACGTTAGGTTATTCAATATCCTTTATTTTAGCTCATAACTATTCAGTTCAAAAAATAATAGGTAAGTAAAAAATATACAATAAAAATTTAAATGTACGTCAATATTTTTATAAAAAGAAACGAAATTTAAAATATTACGTTACTTTTATCTGGCATCTAGATGATTAAATTAAGAATCATTTATTAATTTAGTTTCGGAAGACCAGCAGAAACGGACCCTTCAATTCCACAGTGATTTTCTCCACGAAGAATCTTAAAATATCCATTATCTCCCCAGTCAGAATTCCAAGAGTTTGCAATAAGCCAATAAGGAACGTTATTTTCTTCACCCCATCCTAATATTCGTATTGCGTGGCCACTTAAATACTTTCCTTGAACATGCTGATAAACACCTGCAGAGAAAATTCAGTAATAGGAAAAATATATGTAGACAATAAATAAAGCACAAAACAAATGTTTTTATCCTTCCCTATTTCTTTATGAAACAATCACTTAAAAAGAACACTGCAGTAGATAGACTTGATTATCCGAAATAAGGCAAAAGTACGATTTCTGGGGCGCCACGATTTGAAGGTCACTTCAGACGTAATCGAGGTCGCTGAGTACGGGAAAAATAGTGTAAAAATTCCTACTCGCTTGGTTTTCGAGATATCGAAATTCGAAAAATTAAATTGAAAATTTTTATGAAAAACACAAAAAATTTGGTTTAAAAAATCCAGGTACTGTATTTTTTGAGATCTTTAACCAAAAATGTGAAGAAAAAAATATGACAACAGCACGCGGTGTTCCCAAGCGGTCACCCATCCAAGTACTAACCGCGCCCGACGTTGCTTAACTTCAGTGATCGGACGAGAACTCAACTCAAAAATAGTTTATTAAAATTCTTTGGTTATATACATTGGTTTTACATAAAAATATTGGAATATTTACAAATAAAACACTTACATAATAAAGTATTTGGCACACATAGTTCCTGCAGTCTAGCTTACCTATGAAATTTTATATTTGTAGCATTATGCTTTTTAAAAAGTTATAATATAATATTGCATTAACTTAACTACTAATACAATTTGCTGTTTTTTATGTTTATATTAATTTGATTGCACACTACAGGAAAATTATAATTAAAAAACCTGTTTTTAACAATTAATTTGTGATAAGGTAGGTACATAAGTATAGATAACTAGTTACTAATTAGTTGAAAACCTTAATTATTTAGCATTATAAAAAGTTTGTTAAACTACATACTGTACATGTACAAAGTTACGCTCTTAATAATGTGGTTAGATTTGATTTATTTCTTCCTCAAAAATTTTTAGGTTTTGGTATGGAAGCTTATGTTTAATTAGAAATCGTGTGTTATGAGCACGAATATTGGTTATATTTTTTAGTAAGGGGTTATGATTAAGTTGATACCTGTAAAATTTTTCTGACATTTCTTTAATGTGCTCAGTGATGTGATTGATCTCCGCTTTTTGGTGAAGTTCTCTAATTTTTGTGTATCTGCTAGAATTGGTAATAGTTCTTAAGATTTTATTTTGAAATACCTGTAGCGGTTTTATTGTGGCAGTTGTAGAGCTGCACCATACTGGAGCAGCATATGTTATAATTGGTCGTATAATAGATATGTAGATTAGCTTTTTGTTTTTTAGTGTCATTGATTTATTAATTAGTAGCGAGTACAATTGTTTTGTGCAAATATAGGCCTTTTTTAACGCTTCTTTTATATGTATTTTAAAGTTGAGACGATAATCCAGGTGCACGCCAAGATATTTTACACATTTTTTTGGTTCTATTATTTCATTGTTTACTTTAAGTTTAGTGATTATTCTGTTATTGGTAAATTTTTTTGAAAAAATTATTTGTTCTGTCTTAGTTGCATTGATTGTTATGTACCATTTTTTATAATAATTCATAAGCTTGTTCATATGCATTTGCATTATATAATTCCCTGCTTGCGCGTAATAGGAATGAGTGTAAATAGCGGTGTCATCGGCAAATAGTGATAAATTTGACTGGAAATTCCGGTAAATCATTAATATATATTGTAAAGAGTTTTGGTCCCAGTACTGACCCTTGCGGAACCCCTGCTGTGATGTTTTGAGGATTTGAATATTCATTATTGATTTTGACCGCAAATTGCCGATCTCTTAAATATGAATTAATAAGTAAAATTATTTTTGGAGGAAAGTTTAGTTTTATCATTTTATAGATAAGACCGTCGAACCAAACTTTATCGAATGCCTTTTCTATGTCTAACAATGTCATTATAGTATTTTGTTTTTTATTGTAATGAATGGCTACATCATTTACAATTTTTGTTACCGTCTGAGTGGTATTGTGTTTTCTTTTAAAGCCGAATTGACAGTTTTGGTTTATTTTCAATTCCTTTTCGGCATTGTCTATTCTTTTTAAAATAACCTTTTCAGTGATTTTGCCAAGCATGGATAATAGACTAATAGGCCTGTAGCTGCTTACAAGTTTATTATCCTTGCCTGGCTTATTTATGGGCACTACTATTGCAGTCTTCCAGCTGCGGGGAAAGTATTTGAGTTGGAGAATAGCGTTTATAATGTACATAAGTTGGGTTATGCCTTTTTTAGAAATATTCTTTATAAGTCTATTGTCGATATTATCATGCCCTGGGGCTCTATTGTTTGGTAGTTTTCGAATGATTTTAACGAGTTCTTTGGGGTTTGTGATGTATTTGCTAGTATTAGGTTGATTTTTGCCACTATTATGTTTTAGAAAGTTTTCTACGGTATTTATGACATCGGACGTATGAACATCGTTACGGTCAATTTGCTGGTTATGGGCTTCTTTAAAAACATTTGATAGTGCATTGCATTTTTCTGTGTCACTTACAAAGAAGTTACTATTGCTATTTAAAGTAGGAATTTGGGAAAATGTTTTAGTTAGGTATTTTGTAAGTTTCCAAAGTGAATTGTCTTTTACATTAAGCTTTTTTAACTTTTGTGACCACTGTTGATTTCTAAATTCTTTTATTTCTTGTTTTATTTGACTATTTAGTGAATTCATTTCCGTAATATATGTGTTGTTTCCAGTTTGTTGGTACATTTTTCTAATTCGGTTCTTGACTTTGATTTTATCAGTAATACAGGTAGGGAGAGTATCTTTTCTTAGGTTTATGGTTATCTGACGAGTATTACGGCTCTTGGCATATAGTACAGCATCTGTAAATTTAATAATTTCGTTGTCTAGTTGTATAGAGGACTTTATGTTGTTAATGATTTGTATTTTTGAATCTAAGTCTTTACGAAAGTTGGTCCAATTTGTATTTTTAAAAGAGGTTACGGTGCGTTTGTGATTTTCTTTACAGTTATTACTTTTCAAGATTAATTCGATTGGATTATGATCTGAATTAAGTTCAGGGAGTGACTTGGGTTGGCTAATACCGGCAATATTTTTAGCTAAAACTAAATCAATTGTTGTGGGGGTCGAGCCGTTTGTAGGGAAGTGTGTTGGAATTTCAGAATAATGCAGAATGACGTTGTTACTATGTACAAAGTTAAGTAGAGTTCTTCCATTATTGTTGTTTATGTGGTTGTTCCAATTGCTATGTCTGGCATTTAAGTCTCCTAAGACTAACACTTTATTACCTACATTAAAGAGTTTTGCCAAGTCGTGATTAGCGAAATCATTGGAAGGCCTATTATAGACTCCTATTATGTAAATGTTGTTTACTAATTTAAAACAAATTAATTCGATACTAGTTTGTTGAATTTTAATTTCTACCACTGGAATGTTACTTTTAATAAGTGCTATTACACCCCCTGCGTTTTGAGCTCAGGACGGTCCCTTCTTATTACTTTATACCCTTTGACTTTAATGTTTTGATTTTCCCGCAATTTTGTTTCGTTAATTAACATAATATCTACATTACGAGTATGCAAAAAGTGAATCAATTGACTTATTCTTGGAATTAAGCCATTGGCGTTCCATGAGACAATTTTTAGTTTATATTCCATGGGATTCAGTGTTTATCATGAAATTAAAGAATATTTGCGTTTTCTCTAGTTTGTTTGTAGCTTCAGCCATTTTCTGATTTAGTTCTTTTACTGCCTTTAGCATATTTTTAATATTGATAAAGTTATTGAGTTTATTGAATTCATTGATTAATTCTACAAAATCATTACTTACAACTAAGCCGCTCATTTGTGGTTTATCCTTTGAGGTTTTTTGAACTATTTCGCTGTACGTGAGAGAATCTTGTCGCCTTGATGTTGGTGGTTGCTTTATTGTTGAGTTGTCCTCCGTTGTTTTTCGTAGGGAAGGAAAATTTTCTAGTTGAGTAGTTTTCACTGATCCTTTTATTCCGATTGAGACGTTTTTCTTTTGTCTTTCTCGGTGTGTTTCAATGGCTTCGATGCGACTTTTATACACCGGACACTCTGTATTGTTTGAAGTGTGTTCTTCAGCACAATTGCTACATTTGACTTTGTCATTCTCGTTTATGACGCAATCTTTAGTAAAATGATTTTGAGCACATTTCATGCACTTTGGAGGGAGGTTGCAGTTACTGGTGGCGTGTCCCCAATTTTGGCACCGATGGCACTGGATAATCTTCTTTTTGTTGTAATACCTCTCCCAATGTATAACCGTATATTGCACTATTTTAATGTTCTGATTTAGATATCGGACATTGACTTTTCCATCAGTTATCACTAGATAGAGTGGTCTTGATGTATTTCTCATTTTGTAGCAGTTGATTACCCTTATACTGTGCGTTTCCTTCAGTTCTTCGATAATTGCTTCACAATTTGGGGAGGAGTCCAACCCCTTTAATACAAACCCATGGTGCTTTTCTTGTTTTTCCGAATACGTATAAAACGGTATTCCTTCATTTTTTGTTAATGTTTGGAACTCTTTCCTTTCTTCTTTATCGTGAATGTACACACTTATCGTTTCCTTTCCGTATTTTAGGTGAAATCCTTTTTTAACATTGGATTTGATGCTCGCGACCAGTTCTGTATGGTTTTTTGTCGTAGCACTTATAACTATCGGTGGGACGTTGTGATTTCTGCGCTTGTCCTTTTCTCGATTGTTTTGTGTTTCACTGTTTGTGTTTTGCGAATTCCTTTCGATTTCTTCACTGGTTTCCATTTCGTTTTCTTGTAGTTGTTGTAATGGAGCAAATGTATTTTTCGTTTCCAACGCATATTCTTTCCGGGAAGATTCTCCATTCTCTTCTTTTTGTAATTCGTTGTTGATTACATTCACATAGTAATCAGTGTTTCTACCCAAAGGATTGTCACACTTTGGCGATTTTTCACTTTTACTGTTTTTCCGTTTCGTCATTGTTTCACTATTTGTTATCGTTAGTTGCCTCTTTAACGAAGACGAAGCTTTTATAGCATCGTTTGTTATTTTCACTGCTCCGGCTAGACTTGAGGTCTTGGACGGGCCACTTCCGCTCATCACCCACTATACGTCTTTTAGTTAAAACTACCACTGTAGGAGAAATTATTGCACGTGTTCACCCTCGAATGACTGGACGAGAACTCGGGACGAGAACTGGTGTTTTCAACGTGGTATGGCCGTTGTCGAGAAATTTAATTACTTACTTACACTTAAACATATTATTAAGATTAATGTTATTAAGTTTAAACGGTCAAAAATAGGTGTGAATATGTGTGTATGTGCGGATGTAGCATAAAATGTTAAAATTTTCGAAAAGTAAGATAAATTATTCAAAATTCGTATGTTAACGTAAAATGTCATTAGAAATAAGTTTTTTCAATAACTTTTTTAATATATCAAAAATAAAGGCGTTTTTCTCTTTAGCAAAATTTATATTTTTTGACAAATCTCGTTTACGACTGAAAATTTTGACATAATATGTCATATTATGATAGTTGCATTTACAGTTTTAGGTCTTGCAGAACTTTTTATGAAGTGTAACGTTTTTTTCTATGAAAAATCCCGTTACTGAAGTTTTATTTATTTCGATTCAGTTTGTGTTTGTCTTGGTTCAGTTTTGTTGATTATTTCTTAATGTTGATCGACCTTCCGTCTTATCATCAAGGCTAACAACCTTCGCGCAGGACTAGGCGATCGATGGAGGGATCGATGAAATTTTCCGGTCGGTGCTCGAGGTCTTTTCTCCTTGATCCTCGACACTGACGTGACGTGTGGGTGTGAGTTTCTGTTCGTGTTTTGTGCTTCTACTTGTGTGAACTTCTCACCTTATTAATTTATTACGTAAATTTATTCAAATTAAGTATTTCGTTAATTTTTTCTTTAATTTTTCATAACCTCTCGAAGCACTCTTTTAAATTGTTTTTTTTAAGTAATTTTAACTATTTTGTCAATTTTTTTTTGTTGCCACGAGGCATTTTGTAAATCTTATTTTTTCTTCTTAATCTTTTGGGCCTTTGTGGCTATTTTCTAAATTATTAATTTAGCTTTTCACCCCTTTGTTCTCAGTAATTTCATTTTTCAAATAATTTTTTTTGTTCTTGTGGTATCTTGTGAGTACTTAGATGAATCTTGGTTTGTTTGATCTCGACGTGGACTCACCTATATACTTCCTTTTCCTACCTTTTATTTTTTTAGACATCTTCATTTTCGACAAAATTATAATATTTTGATTAATTTATTCACTTTTAGGTAATATTTTTGTACATCTTTGTTCCTGTTATTTGTCAGCCCATCCATCCATCTTAGTTTAGGCTCCAGACGGACTCTGAAGCTGGGATTACGGGTCGGGGTGAAGATTCCTAGAGGAAAGGTCAACCAGGCTAAGAGACATATTATATAATCATATCCAAACCAAATTGATACGAGCCGATCAACACCTGCAGGCGGCTCTGGTATAAAACTAATAAGGTTGGTTTACAGTCCTTTTATCTATTGCCTGGTCTCATCCGTTTTTGAAAAGTCCCCTTCAAGACCCGGAAACCAGCTGAAGTCCCTACGTTGGCGCAGGGTGCGTTATATTTTGGTTGGGCTTGTGTTGTCTTTGTAAGTTTTCTTTTAATGTACCTTTTTTGTTAATATACTCTTCAAGTTTTTTTGTTTTTTTTAAGAGAGCTTCGAGCTCTCTTGACTCTCAGGATTCTACAGGAACCACCGATGCACTACCCGGTGCCCAAGAAATTTGTCGTTTCATTTATTCTTTTCTTTGTTTGACAAAGTGGCGCCCGAGCACGTTTTCTTTTTAATATTTCATGTTAATTAATTTTTTTTTAAAACAAACTATTAATAATTTCATAATCCAAGTAATAGTTTTGTTAAATTGGCGCGGCACGAGCAGGGACCTGAAGAATCCTGATTGCAACTTTTTTCTTGTATTTATTGTAACTGGTAAACAAAATCTTTTTTTGTGATTAAATTTATATTTTGTACATTATTTTTGCATTTACTGCATTTAACCTTCTGTAATTTATCTCCGAGATCTGTTTTGTTAAAGTTTGAAAAACATTGTCTGTTTACTTGTTTAATACCTTTCAAATTTGTTTGTACAGTTTCAAACTTGTGTAAAATTTTAGGTACTTGTTTTGCATTATGGATGTATTCTCTATTAATCCTCTGGTGATTGACTTATCCTTCCTGATGATGACGTATTAGACGAAATTACAGTGAGTGACTTGGAAAACTTGGATGTTTATCGTGAGTTTGACGAATTCCTGCAGTATGTAAGTGATTACAGATACCATACGAAATCATACTTTAATTGAGTTAACTTCTGATGAACTGAAATTACTTGAAAACAAGTTTAATTATTTAGAAAAGAGAACCAAGAGGTTTTTTTTCATGTAAATTGAAGCCAAGAAAAATTGGCGAATTATTTCGTAATTTGAGTATTTTACATGCTGAGTTGCATTTCAAAAAGATTATGTTAACTATTGATTGTAATTCAATTGCTCACTACTTTTTTTGCCTATTAGTATATTAAATAGTCGACTAACTGATACGTCATCGCTTATGCTTCCTGTTAGTTCTTCTTTATTGGTTAGGGTCGTGTCTACTCCACGTTTAATTTCTGCTTCAGGTTCCAGGAATGATGTTCCTGTATTAGGGAGTGATGTTGGTTTGGGAAACTTGGGATTTTCAAATTTTCTGGACAATTTTTTGGTACATTCATTTTCGTTCAGATAACGAGACTTGTTCGGTTAAATCTGCTGATCCAGACGTCGCTGTAGCTCACGATCCAATAAATCTCTTTCTTCGTGTTTGTTTTCATACCTTAGTTATGTCAGTGCCAAGGACTGTTGTTCTATCTCTTTCTTCTTCGATTCTCACACCTTGAGTGAGGGGTGCTATCAGCTCTCACTACATGTATGATGTTGGTCAGGAGTCCCTCTGTTCCCTTTTTAGACTCTTGTTTGCTTCATGCATGTGAGTAAATTCCAACCCTTTGTCTCCAACATGATTCCAGTCATTTTTACCTTTTCTCGTGCTTTCCTTTAGTAGTAAATCTGTGAGTGCATGGGACAACCCCATCGCGAGTTTTTTTAGGGGCATGAATCGGCCAAAGGTTTTGGGTTCGTAGCGTATGCGTGCCTTAGGGGTAATCGGGCTCACAACCAGAGTGAATGAGGTTCTGTCTCCCCTTCGAAGAGAGTTTCCCTTGTGTATGCGTATCTTACTTCCTTTCGTATTCATTATCATATTTTTCGATTCATAATTTGCCTATAACAATTCCTGGCTTCATTTCCCAAGTTCACCTCTGGAATTTACTACGTTTCACTTTAGTTTTTCGCCTCCTCAATCCTAGTACTTTCAGGTCATTTTACTTCGGGCTGGAACCCCAACTGTACACTTTTTTACTGTTATTTGGCATTTCGTAGGAAATGGATATTAGTTTTTCAGGTCTTACTTTCTTTCCTGCTTAGGTTCCCGTGGGGTCTTACCGTCCCTTTTCAGTCATGTAGTACCTGACTGCATACTGGAATAAAAGAAAAATTTTTCTGAATTTATTTTTGGCCATTCCCTTTTGTTGTTGTTTTTTTTACTGTTCCCTATGTAGCTCTACAAATGTCCTCTTTTGGCTCATGAAAGCCACTCCTATTTTAGCCAATGAATTTTTTATTTTTTCGTTTTTAAAGAATTCTATGAATTCCATTTTGGATTAAGTTTCGTTTTATTCCCGAGTAGGAAAGTTTTCGTTTACGTTTTCGACTTAAGTCGGGATAGTTCCACCGTTAAGTTTCATTCTAGCTTAGAATGCATTTTTTACAGCTAGGATTGTAGATTTAAGTTTTTGAATTTTATTTTCACTTTCAAGTGGTTTTTTTTGTTTTTTTTGTTGGTGCTCGATGCACATGCCTTATGAGTTTAGTTTATTGGTTTCGATTTGTTTATAGTTGATGCCTACTATTTGAGCTAGTTGCTCTATGAGTGCGATGTTTATGCGATGTGATTTGGTATTGCATTTTGACTTGCAGATAGCTTCAGTTTTCGATTATTGAGTAATCAGTTGTGCTTTTGATTAGGTGCAGTTTATATTCATGCACTTATTTTGGTGCAGTTTAGTTTTTTTTTGCACTTGTTTTAGTGCAGTTTAGATTTTTGCATTTGTTTTAGTGCAGTTGATTTGTTGTTGCACACTACTGGTGCAGTTTAGATGCATTTTCCCTATGCAGGGTGATTTCTTATGCAGTTTTGATGCACTTGTGCATTTCGCATGTTTGAGTGCAGGTTTGATGCAGTTGTGCATTTTTGATGCATTTTTCTGTGCATATTGGTTTTGCATATGATGCGTTGCAATGTTTGTTTGCAGTTAGGTTTTTTTTGCTCAATAGTGAGTGCTATGGTTTTCGGATGCGGAATGCATCTGCGTTTTCAGGTTTGAGACCTGATATAGTGTTTTGGGCTTAGGCCTTTTGTTGGTGGCTTGCACTTTGCATTTTAGATGCAGTTTTGGGCTTTAGGCCTATTGTTAGTGTTTGAGTTTTGCATTTGAGATGCAGTTTTGGGCTTTAGGCCTTTTGTTGGTGGCTTTGCATTTTGCATTTTAGATGCAGTTTTGGGCTTTGGGCCTGTCTTTGGCGGTTATGAGTTTTGCATTTTAGATGCAGTTTAGGGCATTAGGCCTATTCTTAGTGTGAGTTTTGCATTTTAGATGCAGTGTTGGGCTGTGGGCCTATTTCTGATGTTTTAGAATTTTGCATTTTAGATGCAGTGTTGGGCTGTAGGCCTATTTCTGGTGTTTCTGAGTTTTGCATTTTAGATGCGGTGTAGATTGCAATTTTTTATGCTGAGAGAGCGAAGTTTTGAGAGTGCTGTTTGCACATGAGATTTGCCTATGTGATTTTCGTAGTGTGATTTAGAGGTGATTAATCTCTTGAGTTTGTTTGCCTGGGTATGGTACCCAATTTGCCGTGTGCAAAAATTATTTCGTGCGCTGGCTATAATTAACCCTTACGTCTGCTATAGGCGCTTACATAGTAAGTGCAGAATATTGAATGCCGTTCTTTTTAATTTATTTTCGTTTGCCTTGGGCGCTTGATTATAAGTGCTATGCATTTTAAATGAAGTTTTAGTTTTAGTTTTCCAATGCAGTAGCATTGTCTGGTCGAATTGACCAATAATTTTCGTTTAGTTAGGCAATTAGCCTCCATTTTTTATATTTAGTAATTGTCTGTTTGAGTTTAAGTTCCTCGATTCTTTTTTTTGGATTAGATTCGTATTAGATTTTTGGTTCCCTTTCTTAGCTCTCGTACGTTTATTATGTTTTCCGTTTTTGATTTCTGGTAGGCTGGCTGTCAGTCCTCTTTTTCCTGGTAATAGGGGTTTGTAACGTTTTTTTCTATGAAAAATCCCGTTACTGAAGTTTTATTTATTTCGATTCAGTTTGTGTTTGTCTTGGTTCAGTTTTGTTGATTATTTCTTAATGTTGATCGACCTTCCGTCTTATCATCAAGGCTAACAACCTTCGCGCAGGACTAGGCGATCGATGGAGGGATCGATGAAATTTTCCGGTCGGTGCTCGAGGTCTTTTCTCCTTGATCCTCGACACTGACGTGACGTGTGGGTGTGAGTTTCTGTTCGTGTTTTGTGCTTCTACTTGTGTGAACTTCTCACCTTATTAATTTATTACGTAAATTTATTCAAATTAAGTATTTCGTTAATTTTTTCTTTAATTTTTCATAACCTCTCGAAGCACTCTTTTAAATTGTTTTTTTTAAGTAATTTTAACTATTTTGTCAATTTTTTTTTGTTGCCACGAGGCATTTTGTAAATCTTATTTTTTCTTCTTAATCTTTTGGGCCTTTGTGGCTATTTTCTAAATTATTAATTTAGCTTTTCACCCCTTTGTTCTCAGTAATTTCATTTTTCAAATAATTTTTTTGTTCTTGTGGTATCTTGTGAGTACTTAGATGAATCTTGGTTTGTTTGATCTCGACGTGGACTCACCTATATACTTCCTTTTCCTACCTTTTATTTTTTTAGACATCTTCATTTTCGACAAAATTATAATATTTTGATTAATTTATTCACTTTTAGGTAATATTTTTGTACATCTTTGTTCCTGTTATTTGTCAGCCCATCCATCCATCTTAGTTTAGGCTCCAGACGGACTCTGAAGCTGGGATTACGGGTCGGGGTGAAGATTCCTAGAGGAAAGGTCAACCAGGCTAAGAGACATATTATATAATCATATCCAAACCAAATTGATACGAGCCGATCAACACCTGCAGGCGGCTCTGGTATAAAACTAATAAGGTTGGTTTACAGTCCTTTTATCTATTGCCTGGTCTCATCCGTTTTTGAAAAGTCCCCTTCAAGACCCGGAAACCAGCTGAAGTCCCTACGTTGGCGCAGGGTGCGTTATATTTTGGTTGGGCTTGTGTTGTCTTTGTAAGTTTTCTTTTAATGTACCTTTTTTGTTAATATACTCTTCAAGTTTTTTTGTTTTTTTTAAGAGAGCTTCGAGCTCTCTTGACTCTCAGGATTCTACAGGAACCACCGATGCACTACCCGGTGCCCAAGAAATTTGTCGTTTCATTTATTCTTTTCTTTGTTTGACAAAGTGGCGCCCGAGCACGTTTTCTTTTTAATATTTCATGTTAATTAATTTTTTTTTAAAACAAACTATTAATAATTTCATAATCCAAGTAATAGTTTTGTTAAAGAAGAATGACTTTTTCCTAGAATTAATAATAAAGATAAAGTTTTTTATTGGTTACCAACTTCTTCTGGCATATTGTAGATGTTTATAAACCTACGTGATAAATAATAACCATATGTAAAAAGTACCTACATAATCTTTCGATTTTTAGCCGCAATGTCCCTCCATCCTTGGATGGGGAGGCATAGCAAGAATCATTTCGGATAATCCGATTCATCGTTCGCATAATCAAGTTTCGGATAATCGGGAGTCTGTATTTGAATACTATATTTACTCTGTAGCTTTGCAATCTGGCTAACAAATCGAGCTGTTATATAGGGTAGGTCTTTACACTGAAATAATGAAATTTCTTAAATAGATCTCATTATTCTAGATAGTATTTTGGATAAAAGATTTCGAAAGGGAAATCAGATATTTCCTTAAAATCAAAATCATTTTGGCGCATGCACATTGAAGTCAGAGTAATGTACTCAGCTACAATGTCATCGGAAAAACCATTTTCTTTAAGTAAATCCTCTAAATATGTCAGAGTAAGCGGGACTGGCACACTTGGAAAAAGGGAACAAACATCAAATGAAACAATAAACTGACTGTCTTTTAGCTTAATATCTTTGACATTGTTTATGAATTCAATTGAATTCTTAACTAGCTTATAAGTTGGTGAACCAATTGCAGAGACAATTGGTCGCACCGACCTACCTGGTTTATGTATCTTAGGCAAACAGTACATGCGGGGAACTGTTGGACCTGATACAAGTAACTTACGTTTTAATGCAGGAGTAATAATGTTGGGACATTGTTTTAGAGTTTTAGTGAATTCCGCAATCATACTAGGTAAAGGATTTTTATTTAGTTTGGAATAAGGTCCATTACTAATAAGGTCATCAACCCGTTCGTAATAGTTCTTTTTGTCTAATATCACAACTTTATTACCTTTGTCAGCTTTTACATAAAAACAATCTGTATCTCTCAATTTTTTGATAACTTTTCTGTTAGCATTATTAATGTGGGAACTGTGTTTTTAAATTGTTTTTTAGTTTAAGTTTGCAAACCTCCCTGATATAACCTTTGGAATTGTCGTCTAGAAATATAAATTAAAATGTGAGTTTTTCCAAGTGTTTTATTTAATTCAAATGTCTCACCAAAAGTTGACGGCTTCTTTCATAAATCTTAGAATTGCTGGTTTTTTATATTCCTGTATGTAGTTATTAAATTTTATTAAAATGAATAGGTAACATACCGCTTTTATAATGGATCAAATCTTCATAAACTGAAAAAGCACCTTCAACAGGTCCATTTGTCATTATTTCCGTTTGTATTTGTTTGCTGTTTGAGCTAACACTATAAGCCTTTTTTCCATAATGTTTATCCTGTTCGTAAGGAATGCTGTATTCATCACTGCACTTTTGTTTACAAGACGGTGTATGACCCGAATTATCACAGGCAGGTCGACTACCATTGATATGATGTTCACATGGGGCAATTTCGTATGGTCGACAGCCCTTTCAAAAACAAACAAAATTCCACAATCACATACAGTTCAAAATTTTTAAGCTTAGAAAAAAAAAGGGAAAAATTTGGTTAAAGGTACGCCTACAAACACCTTTTAAAGAAATCGCGCAGTTAATTTGTGAAAGTTTAATGCACGTTGTATCGCATGAGTCAAAAATTAAGAGAAAAATATGGTTCGAGTTTTCCCACTACCATCCAAGAGGCTTTGAAAACTTTTCACCTCTAGCTTTTTTTTTAATATAGAGGAATTATCTACCAATAAGAAAAAATAAAAATAAAAGTCGGTCCATTCGTTCACAAATGATAAGTTTCAAAGTTGCAACCAAAATTAAATGCGTCATATTTTTGGAACTAAGTGTACGTATACTTGTACACCAAATAATGGTTAGTTAGCAGAAATAGTAGTCGAGGTTTTATTTGCTAACGTTCGGTTGAGTTTTGAGTTCCTCATGTAACATAATGCAAACTCAAAAACAATATTTCACTTTTTACTACTCTTCTCAACACTATTTCACTTCTCTTCGCTTGGTTCTTCGTTTTGGTTGCTCGCTGTCCTCGTACTTGTAACCAACTAACTGCGCCATCGTGTCCGCTTATTTATACCGAGCGGCATGGTCTAGTGGTCTAGATCATTGCTTAGCATTCGGGAGGTCACCGGTTCGATTCCGGGGCCGGCTACTCTGGTCCAAGTTTTTCTGTGGTTTCCTTGGATCATTTAGGCAAATGCTGGGGTAGTAATATTCCACAGATAGTCTTTCACTTCTCTTCTGTCTTCATTTCGTCCGCCTCATCTTTCTTCCCCCACACCACCACCCACCCATTCCCACGATTCCTGAAGGAGGCTGAAGAGGGCCTTCCGCCCTACCCCCCGACTTTGCACAAGAGTGTAGGCCGGGGGGGACAGCCCGCCCACCAATATTGGTGGGAATGAAACACCCAAGTTTCTTTTTTTCTTTCTTCCGCTTATTTATAGAGTCGGACCGATTCTCGAATGTTTTTTCTAATACGTTTGAGAATATTCTAACTCTTTTGCTAAACAGATGACAGTCGGCCACTCACTATACAGACCCTGCTGTATGATGGGTTGCCTACCGTCATGCTGCCATTACTTACACATCACACTCAATTATTAAAACATGCTTCATCGTCCACACACCATCTAAACTTTAAACTGTAATACAATACCTGATGTGATCCATATCTTCCTCCAGAAACTATTCCTTTCCTCACCCAGTAGGACCAAGCAGCACCAGGAAAGCCACCATTGCATCCCATTCCACACAGCCAACAACATGATATAAGATCATCAGCAGAAAACCTAAAGTGAACAGTTCCATTAGAGTGAATGCACACTCTATCGGACATTGATTCAACAGCTCCAAAAGCCTAGAATATGATAAACATAAGAAATTATTTAAATAAATAGTATTAGTAGTAGTAAGAGCTTTATTAAAACAAAAAGGTTATATCTACATCTCCACACACCATAAAAAAAAAAAAGAAACATATTTTATTTTCCAACCTACAAAATTTAAGCATTATATATTTAAACGAAGCACTTCCCTTCCTTTTCCCTTATAATCATTTTTCCTCAATTTTCCCTCCCCCCCTTTCCACACCTCTCCTTTTTAAAATTTGCTTCAATAGGGCCAGACCACTACCATCCGCATTTATTATCCTTCCAAGTTCCTCCCTTTCATTCTTCCCAATTACTTCTTCTCATACATGCTCCATTGATTCACTCTTCTCTCCACATACTCTACACAATCTCTTACCTTCTTCCATCTAAAACTTATTCTCATTACACCCATTCCCCATTCTGAATCTAGCTATTGTCTCTATACTTTTTCCTTCTCTTACAATTAGATATCCTGGCACCTCATCCCCTTGCCATTCTACCCATATAAACCCTCATACCTTTCGCGTATCTTGATTCCCATATTTTTCTCTAATCCTCACCTCTTACTATTTCATTACATCTTTTCCCCACCATTCTACATCCTTCTCACATTCAATCCCTTTTCGCTCCACTCTTCCATTTGTTATTTACTTATTGCCATTTCTGTCTTTTCCCTTTCCACGTCATATTTATTTTTTTCCCCGGTCCCCAATATCTTTTTCTTCCATGTCCCTTTTCTTAAATCTTAACAATAATAACTTTAATTTATTACCTGGCCTAATCTAACATTACCAAACCTACCCTAATCTAACCTGTTAGACGATAAGTTACGGCTAATTGACGAATCCGTTTTGAGCATTTAATATTACCCACAAATTATAGATCACACAACAATTAATAGATTAAATGTTTTGCATTACTTCCATTGATATACACACCCCAACTATTACCCCAAAACTCACCGTCATATTTTTATAAATTATTGCATTTATCTATGGCTTTGTACTATTACTTATCAACTAAATTTAAATTTTGTTTAAATTAAAATAACCCCAAAGTTGTTAATTGATTATTAAGGACGTTCTTCATTAGAACTTTAAGAATAACGGGAATTTAATTTTGAAAATTTAGCTCATAATAACTACATATGAACATTTTTTTCAATTAAACTTCACTTCCATTTATACCGGAAACGGACAATACACAATCACTTTGTTATTTTAAATAATACCAAATAATACAAAAAAATCAACAATTGAAGTGACAGTTCACCGCATGGTCGACTTAATATTTCAGAACAATTAAAATTCGCAACAATTTAAAAATTTAAGTAATGAATTTTTTTTATAATGATCGCCAACGATCGAAACAATATTGTCAAAATTTCCAAATAAATAATTAAGTGAAACTACATTGTTTTATTCAATTTTTTAAATAAGTGTTAACTTGTTTCACAAAAATTGCACTATGGAAAGTTTCATTTTTTTAAAGGTTGAGATGATAGGTATAATATAGGTACCTGCTTACCAAATGTGTAATGTACCGTTACTTTTTAAATACTTTTTTATACTTTTATTAAAAAATATGTTATTAATTTTATTTTAAGCTATTAGAATGACGACTGATAACTTCTACAAATATTTCAATGAGTAATCTACCACTAGGATGTTTGATATTTGCATAATAATCTCCACAAAGTATTAATTAATGTAAGAATCTAATGAAAACCACAAATATTGCTTATGTTTACTAAATATTCGATTTCCCTTGCAATTGTGGACAAAACTAATAATTATGTTTGATTAAAGTTTATTTTATTTCACAAGGGAATTATCAACAATTCCTCCATTTTATCTATGTGGTCATTGTGACGAAAGAAAGAAATATTATTTAAGATATGACGAGGATACAACAACAACAGAAAAACAATATCTATTAGTCAGTAGCATAAAGAAATTATATAATAATAACCATTCGGTAGTCGTCTTCTATATTATTCTAAATCAGTTGTTAACTAGTAACTAATCAAGTTTAGTTAAGTGCAACAAATAAAAATAAAACCTGAAGAAAGGTCCTTGTTGTTGGTTTTATTCCTCTAAAATATCCCATTACAATTGATTCAAAATAAATATGTATCTGCGATCAAAAATGTAAAAATATACCTACAGGGTTTAAAATAAAGTTTTTGTTTGAACCTCTCAACATTTAGATTAGTTTTTGAATACCATTAAATAACTGACTTACAGTACGAATGCGTTATAATTGACGGCATAAAATTAGTTCTGCGGCCTTGTTTTTCAAAACAAATTGATTATTTATTTTCTAAACGATGGAGTTTTCGTATAGATTCATGTTTTAAAACTCTACTTTATAAATTAACCGAGTATTTCAATAATGTAATAAAATACAGGGCTTTCTATTTATAATAACTAATTGTTATTACCTCTTAACGTTCTAACGAAGGAATTCCTTGGTCAACCCTGTCTACTAAATGAGTACTTTTATGTTTTTCTTGTATCCTAACCATAATTTCAACGATAAAATGATCGAAATGTTGCTCATTTAAAACATGTTATGCTACATGGTTCTCACGATAGGTAAAATATAATACACTAGCTGTTGCCCACGACTTCGTCCGCATCAATTTCTGTTATTATGATTGCGATTAAGAAGTTTTTAAAAGAATATATTTTAAAGTACTTCTGCGTAAATGATATTTTTAGTTTAACCATAAAAAAGGTTATAGTGAGTCAATATTAAAAGATAGACAAAATACTGTCGCGGACATTTTTTTAGATGATTTAAAAAGGAATAATTCTTTCATACATATTTTTTGGGTAACTTGAACCGTTTACGCAGCACACGCAGCGGAAGCCTTCAAATATGAATAATTTTCCCTGTTTTTGCAACATTTTTCACTGATGCTTCATTCCTATTGGTCACAGCGTAATGTTATATAGCTAAAAGCCTTCCTCGATAAATGGACTATCCAACACAAAAAGAATTTTTCAATTCGAACCAGTAGTTCCTGAGATCAGCGCGTTCAAACAAACAATCAAACAAACAAACTCTTCAGCTTTATAATATTAGTATAGATATGGCGTCTAGGTAATTTAACTTTCATTTAAGGCAACTATGAATTCTATTTTCTAAAATTGCGGAATATACGAAAAGCTTGCAGTGTGTCATACATTTCGTTTTTATTTTTCACTTCATATTAGTTGTTCAACTAGTGAGGTCAAATTCTAACATTTTATAAAAAATTGTTTTTGTAACCGCCAAGTTTTCGTTTTTATAAATAAAGTTTTTAAAACAAAACAAACTATCTTATCGGTTAAATATAATTATATGTAGAATACAAAACACTTAATTTTACACGCAAAATCACTGCTTGAATGATTAAATATTTAAAATTATTTTTTTTTGTTATTGTTTTTTCTTACTTTTAGTTATGATTTCAAACATCATTTATTAACTGCAACTTTCATTTTAAAATTAGGTAACTGTAATTGTTTTGAAGTGCATTAATGTTGTTATAATTAAATTTCATTTTATTGTGTAGTTAAACGTATTAACCAATAATATATTTTAAAGTTCTTTTATTAAACAAAAACTTATCAAAAATGCTTACCCAACAAGACCCGCATGAACCTTGATCTCTGATTTCTTGAATGGTTGGACAATCAGGCCACTGCTCCCTTGAATCGAAACTGGTGGGTATATCCATACCTTCTAATTTATGCGTAATTTCTTTTAATTTTTGATTTGGAGGATCTGGCAGTGCTCCCATTAATTTCTTAATATAGGACATTGGTACATTAACAAAATTCCGTCCTGCAACCCATGTTGTGTTTTTGTTGTTTATGGAATCGATAAACTCGTCAGAAAGAGGATGAACGGTTCTAACTGCACCAATTGTAACACCAAATATACAAAGTAATGTTAACAACATTATTAAAACCGCGTATAGGTATTATTTATACGTAAAATAATAATAACGATCTAAATTCTAGACTGTTTGAGAAATTAATGATTAATAGGTACTATTAAGCGTCAAAAACCAGTGCCTTTGTTGACGGTCAAACAAAGAATAAAGTAATTGATAAAATAATGGAATAGCTCATAATCCGATTAGAGAAAATAATTATCATGATGAATCACGTGATGTTTGTAACACAGTTACATACTGTGTAGGTTTGTAAGATATATGGACGTTGTACAATAATGAAATATTTTGAATTTTTATATTTTCGGTATACAGGGTGTTCTAAAATTTTTCGTAATAATAAGTTATTAATAACTTAAATATTGTCGTAAAAAATAGAACTAAAACAGTGGTGCTGGTAACAACAAGTATTTGTGGGTAAATTTAAAAAAGAAAAAGTGTAAAATTCGACGTCAAACCAAAAAGGTCGACTATGATCGTAATATTTAAAAAAAAAATATATTGCACTTTCAAAAAACAAACTTGTTGCCGAGTTGTAAAAACACAATTGTACATTTATGTTAATAAATGAACTAAAAACAGTATTATGTATATCCGTTCAAACAGCAAAACCAAAAATAATTAACTAAACTTCAATACGGCTTGTTAACTTGTGTGTTAAGACGCAACAATTACGAATAGTGTAGACCATGGGTCGCCAAACATTTTTGATCATCGACCCCTATATAATTTTTCGAAATCTCCATCGATCCTCATAAAAGTAATTTTCTGTTAATTAAAATAAAACTCTATTAGATAGATAGGTACTGTGTTGTACCATTTATTTTATGATTTTAAACATTTATCAAATTAATGGTATATTGTATAACAATAGTTTTATGAAAAATATGTTAATGATGAAATTTAAATACCTTAATATTTATTAAATAAAAAGTAATTATAAATAAGTAGAAATTATAAGTAAAGTAAGTACAAATTAATTGCTTCTTAATCAATGAGATGGGTGTGCCTAATATATTGGGTTCAAAATTGGTCAATTTTAATCTTAAAACCCCTCGAAACTCCACAATTAATTTATTTCAGTACTTAGTTAAGATTGAATTGACTGAAACCGGCTTCAACCAAATAGGAATTTAGAAATGCTAGCATAAATGGCTGAGCTATTTATTTATTTATTTATTTATTTATTTATTTATTTATTTATTTATTTATCAAATTAACGGGTATAACCCTTTACAATAAAGATACAGGTATTGTATTGTAAATACAGATACGCAAAGAAGAATTCTGAGATGTAAGGCTGATCCAGCCAATCAAATTACATGGGTTCAGCACGACTAGGTATAATAATGCAAGATCGCGTACTACATAATAAACAAAGAAATATGCATGAAAGAAAAACAATACAAATCACCAATAGATTACGCAAAAATAAAGATAAAGTTAAAGTTACAGAAGCAAACAATTGAAAACGCTGAATTAGTAGAAGCGGTGGCACAATGTCTTAACGCTGGACTTAAAAGTATTTAACGAACTAGAGCTCTTGCATTCAACTGGAAGAGAATTCCAGTCTCTGCATACTCTCGCAAACGTAGAATAGTAAAATTTATTTATTACTCTCTTTCTTTCGACTAGTTTGTACTGATCTCTTAGTCCATAAGTAACATTCTTAAGTACAAATTCATGACTAAATGGAAAACAATATAACTGACCGTTTAAGATTCTGTAGACTAGAGTGAGGTCATTAACATTATGCACAGATTTTACTGTGTGTACGTTGTATTGTCTTGAGACCGACGAGTAGCTATGGTCCGTCCAGTCCATTGGTTGGCCAGCTTTAAAAGCAACATAACGCAGGAATTTGTGCTGCACGCCCTCCAATATCTCAATCTCGCCCTCCAGGTAGGGAGACCAAACCTGGGAGCAGTAAGTCAAGATGGGCATGACTAAAGCACGGTATAAGTAAAGGATAGCCCTGTAAGAGCCAAAGCACCTCGTCGATCTCTTTATAAATCCTAACATACGCATAGCTCTGGACTTGACCCAGTTTAAATGCTCTTTAAAGCTCAATCTCTCGTCAATCAATACACCCAGGTCACGAAAGGCTCTGACTCGTTTCAACACAACACCGTCTATTTTGTAAGTACAATCGTCATCGGATTCACAACCGATAAGCATATATTTACACTTCTTAATATTAACTCTCAGGCCACTATCCGAGATCCATTCACAGACCGCATCCAAGTCCCTTTGAAGGTCAATACAGTCCTGAGAAGAAGAAATAGGCTTGAACAGCTTAATGTCATCAGCAAACAGTTCTATGATCGAATTAATTGGAATACCGGTCAGGTCGTTAATAAACAGAATAAACAAAAGGGAACCCAGATGTGATCCCTGCGGGACCCCAGACAGTGCCCTGAAAGGCTTAGACTCAAAACCCAAAACACGCACTGATTGAGTTCTGTTCGATACGAAAAAACGAAGCCACTCCAGAGCCGCACCACGTATGCCAAAGTTAAAAAGCCTATCCAAGAGCAGCCCGTGGTCGACCGAGTCGAATGCTTTAGCCATGTCAAGGTAAATTGTATCGGTCCGCAATTTCGACTCCATCGATTCCAGGGCCACACTTGAGAAAGCAAGGAGGTTCGAGAGAGCTGATCTCCCCGCCACGAATCCATGCTGCCGCTCGGACACAACGTTACCCAAAGCCCTAGTTAGCCTGGTGGTGACCAAATGATCGAGTATTTTTGGAATAGCACTGCAGATGGAGATGGGCCTATAGTTACTGACGTTCGTGCTGTCTCCATCCTTATGGATGGGAGTTATGAAAGAGGGCCCCCACCTATTGGGCACCACGCCAGAGCGCAAAGAATTATTAAAAAGCAGCAGCAGTGGACGCGCAAGGGAGAGACCACACCCCTTGATAAGACTAGCTGGAATGCCATCCGGACCAACACTCTGATAGTCCTTCAAAGAGCTCAATGCCAGGCCAACGTCATCCAAGCCGATAACAAATTCATCAATGACTGTGGGCGCCTCTTTATTAAGAGGACAACTACGCGAAGGTTTACTTTACACAGGTGAAAAAAACCTAGCAAAGAGCTCAGTGATCTCCTGTCCATCACTCGCGACCATATTACCGTGCCTGACAGACGAAGGAAGGCCTCTGGATTTACGATCGTTATTTACATAGACAAAGAATGATTTTATATTAGAAGGTACACCAGCTTCAACTCTACGAATGTAGTCGTCATAGCTGGTTCTGCTCAGTCTTTTACATCTGGCTCTAACCTCTTTGAAAGTAATAAAGTCATCAAGTGACTTGGTGCACTTCCATCGCCTGTGGGCAATTTTCTTATCATTAATAAGCTCCCTGAGTTGTTTTGTGACCCAACGCGGGTAAGTAGTGGATCTAACTATTCTAGTTGGGGTATACTTACTTACTAGGCTGTACAAAATAAAATAGAATTTCTCAGTACAAACGTTTACATCTGGGTCGCTCAAAGTTTGGTTCCAGTCCACAGCATCCATCTCGGTTCGAATTCCTTCAAGATTAGCTTTACGAAAATCAAATATCTTGGTTTTGAAATCACAAGAAGTGTATTTTAGGTTATTAATCGAAAAAAACCGAGAGGGATGGTGCGGATCACATGGAAGAATGCTCTCCTGGAGATCGAGGAACGACACTGATAACTCTTTTTAAGCAAATAATAAGTCCAATGTATACGAGTGTTCTTTGCTAACGGGAAAGCACTGTACTTGGTCCAGCGCCGATGACGAATGCCAGACATAGTTGGCTATTTCGGCAGAATCCGGGTTGATGTAGTCCAGGAATTGCAAACTGTCATTGGATTCGTAATCCCACGATACATTAGGAATGAGTAGCAACTGGTAGCAACTGGTAGTTACTGTAGAGGTCGGCTGGACTCGATGCTGTGTCGAAGTGCTCCTGATAGACAGCTAAATCAGCTGAGGGGGGAATACATGTAGCACCGATGATGATCCTCTTCAAAGAAAGCTCCAGAGAAATAAAAATCTGTTCACATTTATTGTGACTAGTTTGGATCAATAAGGGCTTAAGACATCTTCTGGCAGCAATGAGTACTCCTCCTCCCCTGGTAGCTTTGGAGTCCGTGGACTCCCTGTCGCATCTGAAAACCTCAAAGTCTGTAAGGCCAATTTCACTGTTCATGACATCGCCAGTAAGCCACGTCTCCGTAAAAACCAGAATATCAGGACATATAGAGAGTGAAAAAAAGTTGTTTTGCAGAGTTTTAAGTTTGTTTGTTATGCTTCTGGTGTTTTGATAGTAAAGGATGGGCGTTAAAAGGTTATACCGTTCTAGTGGTTTTCCGAAATTTCTGTTAGGATGTAATACCGAGCGTTCAGGAATGTGATTCAAATTGCACAAGATAATAATGGGTAAGCAATTTAACACTCACTTTGAACAACACAGGTGACTCACAGAATCGTCCTTCGTGCCGGATCCAATAATTTAACTAAAGAAAAAGAAATACAAGTGAACACCCAGCTAAGTATGCCTTAAACATTTGTCAACTGAATCTCTCAATCAGTCTGCAATCTATTTTGACGTTAATAATAACATAAAAACCGACTACCTCTGCAAGAATATACCGCAGCATATTCCCAGGTGATTAGCACCGTCTCACCGCAGCTAACGGCACTAATTCGACCAAATATCTGAGGGCATTTCAATCCCTCTTGCACCGCAGTGCTAGGTAGTTTCCCTACTATCAATTTACTCAGAGCTCAGTCAATTACGAAAGTCATAAGTGCATTTCATTACTGTTCACTCAACATTTCTTATCGTAAATGATAAACATACAAGGGTGTTCAGTGAATAACTCACCTGAATTCCTAAATTCCTCACTTTAAAGGTGTACACTCAAATTATTAATTGTCACTCACAAAATGGAGAATTAATTAATAACTTTCAATATCCCGGCCAACTATAGTACACAACGACATTATTCTTATTCGCAGGGATCGTGTTCAGACCCGCGTCGAAAGAAACACGTTCATATTTATAACAATATAACAAATAGAACAATATTCAAATAAATTAACACCTTACATTCGGCCATCCTGTATAGTACCTCGCCCCGAGGATACATTGTCATTTTCCTCACTATCGCTTGAACTTGAAAGTACCACTCCATCTTCACCACTCTCGGAATCAGTTGAATCAGACATACCACCGGTTGGTATCCAGGGTTTCATTTTGTCTACGGCAATAGTCTTCTCATACTTGGCTGCTCGTCTCGTTCTATAGGAATAGTCCATGTCACTTACAATGTAACGGTCGTTTGGGAGAACTTCCTTCACCACCATTGGGCCGCTGTATTTTGGTAACAACTTTCTACTTGTGTTGGAAGCACCCTCTGTCTTCTCTATTAATACATCACCTGGTTTGTACTTCTTCGGTATTTTTCTTCGTTTGTCGTAATATTTCTTCTGTTTTTCTTGGTCCTTAGCAATCTTTTCCGCAACTTCCTGACGCAATGAAGTTAAATCGGCTATCATGCTTGGAATATTTTCTACTTCCTGTGCTAGTTCTGACTCTATATTCCCTCTAGGCTGATAGCCAAACATTAATTCAAAAGGCGTCTTCCCTGTGGCCTTGCTTACAGCAGTGTTGATGGCTAACTGTACGGTGGATACTTGATCATCCCATCGATCTTCATCGGAAGTGGATGTTAGAAGGGCACTAAGTATTGTTCTATTAAATCGTTCGTTTTGGCCGTTGGCCCTGGGGGTAGCGACAGCGTTGAATATGAGTTTTATATTCTTTTCCTTGCAGAACTGCTTGAATCTCTTGGACGTAAAGCTAGAGCCTTGGTCACAAATAATCCTAGCCGGTAACCCGAACGTAGTAAAAGTTTCTAGCAAAAATACAATTACATATTTCGTTGCGGTAGATCTTACTGCTCTCAGTAGTACGTATTTAGTAAAAGCGTCTACTAATGTGATGAGGTACTCTTTTCCATGCCTGCTTTTGGGGAATGGTCCCAAATGATCTATGTGTATTCCGTGGAAAGGTACTGCCACTTTCTCTATTGGGTGTAGAAACCCTTCTTGTGGTCCTGACGACTTCTTGTTATATAAACAGGAAATGCAGCATTTGATGTATCTTTCAACATATCCTCGCATACGAGGGAACCAAAAATGTTTACAGAGCCTTTGTAATGTCTTTTCCGTAGCAAAATGACCTCTATCGTCATGAGCCGCACGAACCACCTGCTGTCTCATTCCCTTTGGTACGACCCATAGTAGTCCTCGTGCTGTGATTCTATATACCCTTCCATCGCGTAGGGCATACTCTTTATAAATGTGGCGTGAAAAATCATCATCTGGTGGTTTCGTCAATACTTCTCTTATTCGACTAATCTTTTCGTCCGTTAGCTGTCCCGATAAAACCCAATCTCCTTGTTGAATTTTTAATACCTCTTCGGTAGGCGTTTCACTAATTGATGGGTTTCTACTCAAACTGTCCACATGCTTCATTCTTTCTCCTGGTCTATGTTCTACTGTAAAATCGAATTCCTGTAGCTGAAGCCACCACCTTGCTATTCTAGGAATCAAATCTTTCTTTGTATTAGCTGTTTTAATGGCATTGCAATCTGTAATGACCTTAAAATGTTTTCCCATCAAGTATACTCGAAACTTCCTTAATGTTTCTACAACAGCTAAGGTTTCCAGTTCAAATGAATGGTATTTTTCTTCTGTATTTGAGGTCTGTCGACTAAAATAGGCAATCGGGTGCAGTCGGTTATCTGGTTGTTTTTGTAGCAAAATGCCGGCTATTCCAATCTTGCTGGCATCAGTGTGTACCTCAGTTTCAAAATTAGGATTAAATAAAACAAGTATTGGTTCATTGATTAATGCTCCTTTCAATTTCTCAAATGCCAGTTGTTCTTCCGATCCCCAAGCCCATGCCTTGTCTTTCTTTATTTTTGCCGTTAGGCATTTTGCAATTATTGCATAGTTTTTAATGAAATGCCTAAAATAGCCAGTGAGGCCTAAAAATTGACGTACTTCGTGTATGTTGGTCGGTGTTTTGAATTCAGATATGGCCAAAACCTTTTGCTTGCCGGGTGTAATTCCTTCCGAGCTTATTTCAAATCCAAGGTAAATTATATTGGGCATTAGAAACGAACATTTATCCAAATTTAAAGTTAAGCCAGCATTTCTTAGTAGGTTCAAAACCAGGCGTAAGTTTTCGAATCCTTCGTCTATCGTTTTGGAGTGTATTAAAACATCAGCAAGATATATTGCAGCAACTGTCCTCGCGGCTGCCAACACTTTGTGAATAATGCGTTGAAAAACCGCCGGTGCGTTTGTTAATCCAAATGGTACTCGATTATACTCGTAACATCCTTCGGGGGTTACAAATGCGGTATAATGTTTACTATTTTCATCCATTGAAATTTGGTGATAACCTGAACGCATATCCAAACTGGTAAAAACCTTACTGCCTTGGAGTCTGTCTAACTGGTCATCTATTCGAGGCAGTGGGTAAATTTCCTTGACCGTCATTCTATTAAGTTTGCGGTAGTCAATACACATGCGGTCGCTACCATCTTTCTTCTTGACAAGAAGAAGAGGTGAGCAATAATTCGATTGAGATTCTCTTATGATGTGGTGTTCCAGTAATTCTTCTATAATGGATTTCACCTTTTCTTTTTCAGTTTGCGACATTCTGTAAGGACGATAGTTGAATGGCTTATCCTCCGTTAGTTTAATTTTCATGGTGTCTTCGGTCCGTAAGCACCCTAAATCAGCAAAACTTTGAGAGAAACAATCTCGATATTCATCAAGGAGTTCTGTTAACCTTTGTTTTAGAGAGTCACTCATCGGTCCGTGTTTTATTTTGTCACGGGGCAGTGCAGGGAGAGTTTTCATATCCGTTCTTAGAACTCTTTCCGTTGTTTTTACGTTTAATTCACAGGGAAAACCCCTCGCTACAAGTTCATTATTTTTAATAATTATATCTTGTTCCGATAGATTAATCATTGGCAAGATTGTACCACCGTTTTTCGGCTCAATTCTCAAGACCACCCTGGGTATGCAACACTCTTGGTTTTCCTTAAGTCTCATACTTGAGTCTAGATAAACGTCTCCTTTGTAATTGGGATTCACGTTCAGGGGTATATTACAGAAATGATTAGGGGGGAGCACGATTGTCTTACCTGCTCTTAAAATAACTTTTGATATGGGCGAGTTTACAGAAGCATTCGGCAAATTGTGCAAGATTTCTAAAGTTTCGAAGTCTTTCACCATCTTCACACTAGGCTGTTCCGTGAATGTTCTCCCAACCAATATAGGTACATCTTGAACATTATCTGGTACCACATTAACATCTAACTCGCATTCTACGTCGTCGAGTTTAATGTTGCCCTTTACCGTTCCCAATGTCGAGATCAGAGAATTTCCATATCCTTGAATAAATATAGTTTTTGAGGGGTCCAATATCAGTCCCAATCTATTAACTTCTCCTAGAGTGATGTTTGTGCACGAACTACCGGTGTCAATATACATTTTAGTTGGTAGATTATTAATGTAACCCTTTTTAAAATACTTAGCATTACTGTCGATTTTGCGCTCCTCTAGTCACAAGGTCGAATCCCTTGGGGTTTTATTACTCTTCTTAAAACATTTGCTCTCATCATGACCCTTTCTGTTGCAATAAGTACAGGTCTTATCGCTGTTACTTTTACATTGAAAAGATTTGTGGCCTAATTTACCATATTTAAAGCATTTTATTTCGGCTGGAGTAAATTCCTCTCGCGAATTCCGTACTCTGTCTCTGAAAAATGGCTTTTTCTGATTCCATTTTGACTCTCTAGGTATAGCAAGTGTTGAAGTTGTAGAGAGCGTTCGAAGGTATGAAAATAAGTCTTCCGTTGTCTTGTAGTTACTTGCGCGAGCTGCAGTTTTCACGTGGTCATCTAAAAGACCATGTACAATGCATGACACGGCATCTTTTCCATTTATGTTGCCACATGCATTAATGAGGGCGAGTTTCTCAAAATAATAGCGAATGTAGGTTTCTCTAGGCTGCTTCTTTCGCTTCATCATTTCCTCCATCTTTTCAGCATAATCTCGGGTGCACGGAAACGCGCTTTGTAATTTCTCCTTCCATTCTTCCCATGAAAGGCGTACGGATTGTAGGCTCCTATACCATGTCCCGGCCAATCCTCTTAGTTTGGACAAGGCAAGATAAACCGTGGCTTCCTCGGACCAATTAAAGATGTCTTTAAGCTCGTCTATTTTGTTGCACCACGTGACCACATCCTGGTTAACATCCTCCGGATCAAAGAATGATACAGCATCACTTCTATTCCCAACAGGCGCAGAAGTTCTAACAGGGCCTAGATTGGCGATCGCATCTTTAAGAGCATTCGCCAGTTGTTCCACTGGGTGGGAACTTTCACTTTCTCTTCGCTGAGGGTTAGCGATATTGACAATTGCGTGATTAGTAACCTCCTGCATATTCTCAATTGAACTAGCCTCTGAGGAGGGCTCAGAAACCTCTTCTCTTCTCCTTGTTGCTGGAGGTTCTCTAACAGAGCTTGTCGCTTGACGGCGTTTCCTCATACTTTCCTTTTTGATGAAAATTGGTATCCCACTTCTGAAATGTTAGGATGTAATACCGAGCGTTCAGGAATGTGATTCAAATTGCACAAGATAATAATGGGTAAGCAATTTAACACTCACTTTGAACAACACAGGTGACTCACAGAATCGTCCTTCGTGCCGGATCCAATAATTTAACTAAAGAAAAAGAAATACAAGTGAACACCCAGCTAAGTATGCCTTAAACATTTGTCAACTGAATCTCTCAATCAGTCTGCAATCTATTTTGACGTTAATAATAACATAAAAACCGACTACCTCTGCAAGAATATACCGCAGCATATTCCCAGGTGATTAGCACCGTCTCACCGCAGCTAACGGCACTAATTCGACCAAATATCTGAGGGCATTTCAATCCCTCTTGCACCGCAGTGCTAGGTAGTTTCCCTACTATCAATTTACTCAGAGCTCAGTCAATTACGAAAGTCATAAGTGCATTTCATTACTGTTCACTCAACATTTCTTATCGTAAATGATAAACATACAAGGGTGTTCAGTGAATAACTCACCTGAATTCCTAAATTCCTCACTTTAAAGGTGTACACTCAAATTATTAATTGTCACTCACAAAATGGAGAATTAATTAATAACTTTCAATATTCCGGCCAACTATAGTACACAACGACATTATTCTTATTCGCAGGGATCGTGTTCAGACCCGCGTCGAAAGAAACACGTTCATATTTATAACAATATAACATATATATTAAATATAACAAATAGAACAATATTCAAATAAATTAACACCTTACATTTCCATGTCGGAGGCGTTGCCAGTAGTGGAGGTCTTGACAACGATCGTTGGATTCCCATTGACGTACGTATTTCGTAAAGTTTTACATATTTTTGCATTTTTGTTACGTAATTTATAATATCACGTATTTTTCTCAACACATTTATTAATTAACTCGATAACAACAACAATTCAATAACTATTTCGCTTTTTAATTACTTTTTCTCATCTTATCACTTACATCTGTCACTCTTCTGTCTAGAACTGTCAAACTGTCCAACGCTGTTCCTGGGCGTTTCTAGGTGATATTCCAGCAACTTTTTCTCGAACCTTCTGGGACTCTCACTCAACTTTCGCAGTCGGTGCGTGTCAACTTCATTCAAAACGCCACGTTCGTCACACTGCCCCTCTAGCGCTGATCGTCCCGTGTATGGAGCCCACCGGTCGAGATGTACAACTTTCATCTTCAATTTGGGGCCTCGTTGTATCCTGTAGACGACATCGTTTATCCGGGTAATCACTTTGTACGGGCCCTCCCAATGACGTTGTAATTTAGGGCACCTTTCTTTCTGGCGAACTGGATTATAGAACCATAAACGATCGACCTCCCTGAATCCAGTGGAATTCGCTCGCTGGTCGTCAGGTTGTTTTCTATAGTCGCATTAAATCGCTCTACCATGCCATCAGACCTAGGATGTAACGGAGTCGTTCTAGTTTTCCTTATTCCCATCAATTCACACACTCGTTGGAATATTTCTGATTCAAAATTTCGGCCCTGGTTGGTGTGAATCTCCATAGGAACTCCATATCGGCTGATCCAGTTGTTTATTATTGCCTCCGCCACGGTGATTGCATCCTGGTTGGAGATTGCATAGTCTTCCGGCCACTTGCTGAAGTAATCCATCACAACGAGGATGTAGCGGTTGCCATCTTCAGTTCGTGGAAAGGGACCTGCGATGTCCATGGCTATTCTTTCGAATGTTGCTCCGACGTTATACTGGTGCATCTTTCCTCGTGTCCTGGTTCTCGGACCTTTGTTAGAAGCACATACTTCGCATTTTCTACACCAGTCTTCCACTTCCAATCTAGCGTTCACCCAGTAATACCGTTCACGTAGTTTCTCTAAGGTCTTCTTCACCCTAAAATATCCACCTCCAGTCCCAGCATGCATCTCTTTTATTAATTCTTTCGTCTTTTTCTTGGGCAATACCACTTGTAGTCGCTTCTTGGTCCCATCCGGACATTTCCAGATTCTTTTAAGGATTCAATTCTCGAGCTTTAGGGAATCCCATTGGGCCCAATAACATTTCGTCGTAGTTCTCAGGGGGCTTACGTCCGCCCACGTTGGTCGAGATTCTTCTGTCTTCTTCCATTTCATGATGGGTCCTAGGTCATCATCGGTTCGCTGTTCCTTAATCAACACTGTGTCTTCCCAATTCTCTTGTTTCTCCACGGTAATATGTAGGCATGGAACTTGTTCTTACCCTTGTTTTCGTTCCACAGAAGAACAATGCTTGAAATTCCGTGGGCATGGTCGTCCTAACAAGGCGTCAGCATTACCATGGTGCTTCCCTGGCCGATGTTCAATTTTGAAATTGTATTCTTGTAAACGCTGTAACCATCTGGCCACCTGTCCTTCAGGGTTTCGGAATTGCAGCAACCATTTAAGAGAAGAGTGGTCAGTTCTCAGCAGGAATTCTCGCCCATATAGATATTTGTGGAAATGTTCTATAGTTTTTACGGCGGCCAATAGTTCTCGGCGGGTCACATAATAATTTTTTTCGGGCTTTGACAGTGTCTTGCTAAAATATGCGATTACTCTTTCTTTACCGTCTCGAACTTGGGAAAGAACCCCTCCAATACCCACATTGCTCGCATCGGTGTCGACTATGAATGGTTTTCCAATATTCGGGATAAGTCAAAATCGGGGTGTTAGACAACTTATTTTTCAGAACTTGGTAAGCTTCTTGACAGCCTCGGTCTTGTCAGGATCTGTACCAACGCCTTTACTTGATACGACATAGCCTAGGTATTTCAATTCACTTCTAAACAACGAACACTTTTTGGGATTTAATTTTAGCTTTGCCGCTGTGAATTTCTGAAGTACTCTGCTTAGATTGGCGAGATGGTCTTCAAACGTTCGCCTAAACACAGTGACGTCATCCAAATAGACCAAGCAGATTTTCCAATTCAGTCCTTGTAAAATGGTCTCCATTAATCTTTCAAAGGTAGCTGGTGCGTTGCATAGGCCGAAGGGCATTACATTAATTTGCCAGAGACCGTTCCCCGTAGTAGACGGGGTCTTTTCCTTGTCTTCAGGATGTACTTCGACTTGGCAATATCCGCTCTTTAGCTCTAACGTCGAGAACCATTTAATTCCACTCGACAGACAATCTAACGTGTCGTCGATTCGTGGCAAAGGATAGCTGTCCTTATGTGTTACTTCGTTTAATCGTCGATAATCAACACAGAATCTCGTTGATCCGTCCTTCTTACGTACCAAAACGATAGGGGAAGTCCATGGACTTTTCGATGGTTCTATTATCCCTTTCTCGCGCATGTCTGATCTATGAATCGACTTCTTCTCGTTTGGCCCATGGTACTCGTCTGGGTGGCTGTTTGATAAGTCTTGCATTTCCTGTGTTGATTCGGTGGTACGCTAAATTGGTTCTTCCATAATCGGTGTCATCAATCGCAAAGACGTTCTGATACGTTCTAATTAGGTGTTCTAGCTTTCGAGTTTCATCTTCAGTAAGATGTTCAGTTGCCTTGTTGATTAATTCTTGTAATGCTTCTGGCAGCTTCCCGTTTTCTTCCCTCTCTTCTCTAATTTGGTCCAAATGATTTATAGTGATGGCTGATTCTCATGCCCCTATTGGTGTTCCTTTCGTAATTTTTTGTTCAAAGCCTTTCAGATTGACAACTCTGATTGGAATCGTGGTCGAGCCGGTTTGTACAACAGTTCTTCCGACTAGGATAGCCTTCTGCCTCAATTCTTCGTTGTCTTGTTCTATGACTCCAGTCATTTCATAAGGGACATTGTCCTCAATTGTAATTCGGGCGACAGCTTCGGAGTGTCCAGGCAAAACTTGGTCTTCAGCAACGACAACCCGTAGTGTTCGGTGATCAGTCCCATTTCTTTCTAGTGGCAGTTCTTGGTTTCCTATTCGTAAACATTTTGTTCCAATGTCTAGCTCGATTCGGTGTCTTTCCATGAAGTCGAGTCCCAAAATGATGTCGTCGGTGATATCGGCCACCAGCACTTGTTGGTATAGGCTTGCGTCTCAAAGAACGATCACCGCTTCGCATTCTCCATGGAACGATGTTGTTTCCCCTGTCGCAGTAGTTATGACAGCAATTTTATTCCTCCATTTAGCGATTATTCGAGGATTAACTATCGTTCTTGATGCGCCGGTGTCCACTATCAGTTTTAATTTCCTGCCGTCCACAAAACCATCCACAGTAAGTGAATTACCAGTGGTTGTTTTCGATACGGGAGATGATGATTAGGGCTTGGGGACGCAAAGGCGGTTTTCGCCCTGTAAAGCCGGCTATTCTTAGTTTCCCTGCTTGCTTCCTTCGGCGGCTGACGTCTGTCTTCTTCCAGATGGACAGCCGCTGCTCAAGTGCCCCGTACGCCCGCAATTCCAACATGTAATTTCTCGCTTCCTATTTGCACAATCGCGTGAAAGATGCCCATATTTGTCGCAAGTCCAACAGCGTGGGCGCTCACTCACCCCTTCCTTCGGTTTTGAAGACATGACTTCTTTCGCTATTTTCGCAATTTCTTCCCGAAATATCTTGCCATCGTCGTCAAAATTCAACCCAGCCTGTCGAATTCTAACATGTCCTTTGGATGCTTGTTTGGCTACTTCGTATTCCAGCGCGTGCGACAAAGCTTCGCTTGCAGTTTTATGTGGAGACATGCGCAGGGCTTGCTGTACTCGCACTACATCAATAAACATTTGGGTGGACAGCTGGTCGGTAAAGTCTTGAGGAGCACTAGGATAAGCCAACCGCACAAGTCTTTTGACGTCTGCTTCGAATTGTTGGAGGCTTTCGTTGCTACGTTGATGGCGACTTTTTAACTGAGCCTGATAAATTTGTTGTAGGTGTTTATCAACGTAGCGCATCTCCAATCGGTCCACCAGAATTTTGAAATCGTTTTACTGCATTTCATTCATTTGCTTTGGCAGCAGCGTCGACTTGTTTGAGATAGACTGGCCAAGAGACCTTCCCATCGAATGTTGGTAGTTTTATTCTCGACATCCTTACACTTCCTTCTTCGCTTTTTGTTTAGTTATGAGTACTCTTGAACGTTCAGATTGACCTTCATATCGTCTAACTCCTTTTGAAATTTTTTGTGTACGGCCTTTAATTCTTCTTGAACTTCTACTCTTACTTCCTTTAACTCTTCTTGAACTTCTACTCTTACTTCCTTTAACTCTTCTTGAACTTCTACTCTGACTTCTTTTAATTCTTATTTTAATCCTTCTTGCTCAATTTTTATTGTTCTCATATCTTCCATCAATTTCTCTTGACCTGCCTTAATTTCTTCTTGGCCTGCCTTCATTTCATCCTTGCCTGCTTTAATTTCTTCCTTGATTTCATCCTTGCCTGCTTTAATTTCTTCCTTTATTTCTTCCTGACTTGCCTTCATTTGTTCCTGGCCTGCCTTTATTTCTTCCTGGCTTGCCTTCATTTTATCCTGGCCTGCTTTCATTTCTTCCTGGCTTGCCTTCATTTCTTTAAGCATTTCCATCAAAATTTTCATCTGCTGCTCCATTTTAGCCGCTTGATTTCTTGTTACTGGCATAAATCCCACTCCTGACACCAATTGTTACGTAATTTATATATATCACGTATTTTTCTCAACACTTTTTATTAATCAACTCGATAACAACAACAATTCAATAACTATTTCGCTTTTTAATCACTTTTTCTCATCTTATCACTTATATCTGTCACTCTTCTGTCTAGAACTGTCAAACTGTCCAACGCTGTTCCTTATATAGTGCTGTGGACGTTTCTAGGTGATCTTCCAGCAACTTTTTCTCGAACCTTCTGGAACGCATCATGGGTAACTTTCACTCAACTTTCGCAGTCGGCGCGTGTCAACTTCATTCAAAACGCCACGTCCGTCACATTATATTTATACATACCTACTCAATTAGATATAGGTATGGGTGATTTACGTATTAAGAACTGTTTTCTCTTCGACCCCCAATCGACCCTTACGATTCGGATCGACCCCCCCTTTTGTTAAATAAACCGCTGGGGGTCTAAATAGACCGCTTTGGCAACGTCTGGTGTATATTGTAATCTTAAGTTTGGAATCAGGATGATAACCATGATCAAACCTCTAAGGGTGTACTTGCACTTCTTTTTTAAAAGCTTTTATTAAACTTGCAATGTGTTTGTTCGGGTGGAATCTTGCTACTCAATTTTGAAGCAGATATCTTCAACTGATTGAGCTGAAATTTTGTATACACGTTTAGTTTGGATGACTATACACGATAAGCTGTGTGACGTCCTTCTAAATCCAATATGGCGGAACATCCAAGATGGCGGAATAGTTATTTTCAAATGAAAGGGCTTGCCGAGAATGATTAGAAAAATATTCTGACATCACTCTTAATCCAATATGGCGGACTTTTGGAGTTTTTTATGCTTTCTTATAGTATAGGTATTGAATGAAAGGGTTCGCTGAGAACAAAAAGGCAGGTTAAAAAAAGGATGGTGAATATAAGCTCCGTTACTCTAATCCACCTGAAATTTGGTGTAAAGACGTCGATTATTCTTGAGATAGAATTTTTTGAGCTTGTAACATCGGTTAACTTTGACTTGTGTGATTTGGCGAGATGAGCGTCATCAGCATTGATCTGCAACGTGTCTAGGAGAAGGACAACTCCAAAATCAAACAATGATGCGCTGAATGAGATGAACAGACTCAGAAACCTACCCAGCGATAACTAAAAAGTAAAAATAAATTAAAAGAAAAAACCTTTTTTGAAAAAAGCTTTTATTTATATGCTCTAAAAAGAAGAAAATAAAATTATCCTTTCAAATTTTAACTATCAACTTATAACCTCATTATACCCAATTTATATGATCATAAGAGTTTGTTAATAATTAACTAAATTACGATTCAGGATATCATCCATACTTAATAACATTTTATAGGCAGTTAAATATCAGGAAATTGGACGTAAATTGTATAAAAACGCAGACAATCAATTCCGCAACGTTTCGACCATTTTATTTGGCATTCTTCAGGCGTCTTGATTTATACGCGTAACAATGTAAAGGTTTCTAACATACTCCATCCTTCACATACACAATAACATAAGTAATAAAATTAACAGATTATATTAATTATTTAACGTCAGTTCAACAGAAAATTGTACATGGTTGGTTAGATTGACTTGCTGTCTACTGGTTTTTACTTACATGTACAATTTTCTTTTGAACTGACGTTAAATAATTAATATAATCTGTTAATTTTATTACTTATGTTATTGTGTATGTGAAGGATGGAGTATGTTAAAAACCTTTACATTGTTACGCGTATAAATCAAGACGCCTGAAGAATGCCAAATAAAATGGTCGAAACGTTGCGGAATTGATTGTCTGCGTTTTTATACAATTTACGTCCAATTTCCTGATATTTAACTGCCATTAACTAAATTTTATTTTCTTCTTTTTAGAGCATATAAATAAGTTTTTTTTTTAAAAGGGTTTTTTTTAAATTTATTAAGATTCTATACGAAACCCTTATACATAGGATCACTCGTGTGTTGATTGTCACAGACAATTTGTTCCGAATCTACTGGACCGATTAAGTTGAAATGTACAATTTCTCTCTTCTCTCTTTTTACTATGAAGATCCCAAATATTGTTTCTTTTATATAATTTTAAAATAAGTTAATTATAAATTTGGTAATTTGGAGATGTGCAACCCCTTGGGTAGTCATACAGGAAATTACAAACATTGTTTGATATGAAAAGACTTAGGCTTTCACGACCGGCGTTTTCAGAAGTAATTGTGAAATCCGGGCTTGATGGCCGTGGTCTAGGATTGTTTGTTCTTCGGTGAGAACACCGAAGAAGTGCCTTATCCGACGTTTCGCCAACAACTGTGGTTGGCATCCTCAGGGAACGTAGCGTGGGCGTAATGTCCATCGCTGCGGTTGTGATGAGACTGAGTTGACACTTGACGCGGGGGTGACATTTATAGTTGGAACGAGTTCCGCATGATTACGCATGACTGCATTTGGGTAATCCATATAGACGAGGTGGTAGGGCTTCGCTCCTGCATAGATCCCGTTGTACTTCAGAGGGAATGGAGGATGTTTTTATTAGTTGGTTGGTTTTACGAAGGATTTTTGAAGTGGGGTCTCTAGTTTGTTTGTTATAGATTGTCGCGTCCAGGAGGTCTAACATCTTGGCTTTGTAATCTGTGGTATTCATGATGACAGTCGCGTTGCCTTTATCTGCCGGAAGAACAAGGATATCTTTGTTCATTCGTAGATCTCGAAGGGCGCGAAGTTCATGCTTTGTCAGATTGCTTTTGGGTGGTTGAGCCTTTCTCAGAATGCGAGCTGTTTCCATTCTGATTTCCTCCGCGGTAGTTTCTGGAAGAGTGCGGATGGCAGCTTCCACGTTGGATATAATTTCCTCTACAGGTGTAGAGGCCGGCGCGACTGCGTAGTTCCCTCCCTTTGCCAGGACCAGGGTTTCGTTGTTGGTGAGAGGTTTGTCACTGAGATTTATAACCGTACGGGTTGGCTTAGGAATGATTTCCGGTGGTTGAAGTTTTTCAAACTTTTTCTTCTGTCGGTTGGAATGCAAAATTCGGTCTCGCTCGAATTTTTTCGTAAGTAAGGGAGTCAACTTTGTCCCAATGGTGAGGGTCTAGGATGTTGCTGAGACGCAGATGGAGATGGAAAAGTTCAGTGTCGATCCTAGCTATTTCCGACCTAGAAGTGTGAATCCGTTCTCGGAGCATGGCTTTTTCCATACGATTATAAATCCTATGGGACTGTGCTGTGAGGAACAACCTCCTCTGGCGGAGGAAAAGCGGTATGGTATTGGCGTCCCTACAGCGTAGGAGAAAAGTCAGAGAACAAAGCTGGTGCGCTTTCTTCCTGCGTAGGTTTTCCAAGTGTCGGGTCAGTAAAAACATCTCCTCCCCGTAGAGGCGTTTGATGAAAAGACTTAGGCTTTCACGGCCGGCGTTTTCAGAAGTAATTGTGAAATCCGGGCTTGATGGCCGTGGTCTAGGATTGTTTGTTCTTCGGTGAGAACACCGAAGAAGTGCCTTATCCGACGTTTCGCCAACAACTGTGGTTGGCATCCTCAGGGAACGTAGCGTGGGCGTAATGTCCATCGCTGCGGTTGTGCTGAGACTGAGTTGACACTTGACGCGGGGGTGACATTTATAGTTGGAACGAGTTCCGCATGATTACGCATGACTGCATTTGGCCGTTGCTGTTTGGTGGTGGTACCGATTAGGGCTGGTAACCAAGCCTTGTTCACTTTCATTGTTTCCTCTCTTTTGTTGAAGCTGTTGGAATGTTTTAGGATTTCAATGGCTTCACGATAAAGTCTGGCATGGTAACTACGCGAATTTACCAAGATGTCTGCGTTTTCAAACTGAATATCATGCCCATCCTGCATAGCATGTTCTGCCACTGCGGATTTATCAGGTTGTTGGAGCCTGCAATGCCTTTCGTGTTCTTTCAAGCGGATGTTTACGCTTCGCTTGGTGGTACCTATGTAGACCTGCCCGCAACTGCACGGGATACGGTATATCCCAGGTGCTGTGAGGGGATCTCTTGGATCCTTTGCAGAGCGCAGGTGTTGTTGAATTTTCTTGGTGGGAATAAAAATGGTTTTGATGTTTTTCTTCATCAAAATTCTACCAATTTTATCCGACACACCTTTTATGTAAGGGAGAAAGGCTTTAGCTGCAATTGAGCTTTCTTCTTTCAATGGACGTTTCTTGGGACGCATGGCTCTACGGATTTCATGGTCAGTGTATCCGTTGGCACGAAAGGTGTTGTGAAGGTGCTTAAGTTCGGACTTAAGATGTCGAGGCTCGCAAATATCTTCCGCTCTCCTAGTGAGTGTACGGATGATACCTGTTTTTTGCCGTGGGTGGTGGTTGGACAGTTTGTGTAGGTAACGGTCCGTATGTGTGGGTTTGCGGAAAATTCGGTGTCCTAGTTTGTCTCCTTCCCTGGTAACCAGTACGTCGAGAAAGGCTAGATGTTGGTCCTTTTCAACTTCCATGGTGAACTGAATGTTCGGATGGATGCTGTTCAAATGTTGTAGGAATTTGTCGAGTTGTTTTCGACCGTGACTCCAAACAACGAACGTGTCATCGACATACCGTAACCATGTAGTTGGTTTAAGAGGAGATGAGACAAGAGCCTGTTCTTCGAATTTCTCCATGTAGAAATTAGCAATCACAGGACTTAGCGGGCTTCCCATGGCAACTCCGTCTAATTGTTCATAGAAACAACCGTCCCATTGGAAGTAGCTGGTTGTTAGACAATGTTGGAAGAGACTGGTGATATCAGGGGTAAATATATTGCTGATGTGTGCCAGACCTTCTTTTACCGGAACTTTGGTAAAGAGCGAGACAACATCGAAACTAACCAAAAGATCTTCAGGCTGTAATCGAATATCCTCGATTTTTCCCACGAAGTGAGTGGAGTTTTTGACGTAAGAGGGAGTCTGTCCAATGTGGGGTTGAAGTAGAGAGCTCAAATATTTAGCTAGGTGGTAGGTGGGAGAATTGATGGCACTAACAATAGGTCGTAAGGGCACGTTGGTTTTATGGATTTTGGGTAATCCATATAGACGAGGTGGTAGGGCTTCGCTCCTGCATAGATCCCGTTGTACTTCAGAGGGAATGGAGGATGTTTTTATTAGTTGGTTGGTTTTACGAAGGATTTTTGAAGTGGGGTCTCTAGTTTGTTTGTTATAGATTGTCGCGTCCAGGAGGTCTAACATCTTGGCTTTGTAATCTGTGGTATTCATGATGACAGTCGCGTTGCCTTTATCTGCCGGAAGAACAAGGATATCTTTGTTCATTCGTAGATCTCGAAGGGCGCGAAGTTCATGCTTTGTCAGATTGCTTTTGGGTGGTTGAGCCTTTCTCAGAATGCGAGCTGTTTCCATTCTGATTTCCTCCGCGGTAGTTTCTGGAAGAGTGCGGATGGCAGCTTCCACGTTGGATATAATTTCCTCTACAGGTGTAGAGGCCGGCGCGACTGCGTAGTTCCCTCCCTTTGCCAGGACCAGGGTTTCGTTGTTGGTGAGAGGTTTGTCACTGAGATTTATAACCGTACGGGTTGGCTTAGGAATGATTTCCGGTGGTTGAAGTTTTTCAAACTTTTTCTTCTGTCGGTTGGAATGCAAAATTCGGTCTCGCTCGAATTTTTTCGTAAGTAAGGGAGTCAACTTTATCCCAATGGTGAGGGTCTAGGATGTTGCTGAGACGTAGATGGAGATGGAAAAGTTCAGTGTCGATCCTAGCTATTTCCGACCTAGAAGTGTGAATCCGTTCTCGGAGCATGGCTTTTTCCATACGATTATAAATCCTATGGGACTGTGCTGTGAGGAACAACCTCCTCTGGCGGAGGAAAAGCGGTATGGTATTGGCGTCCCTACAGCGTAGGAGAAAAGTCAGAGAACAAAGCTGGTGTTAAGTTGTAAATAGTGTAAATAAACCAATTAGAGTAAAGTGTGTGTTTTAATAAAAATAAACACTGGTCCTTCGAGTCAACATAATCAAGCAAATCAATAATCTCATGTGGTACAACAGTACAAACGAATTAAACAGCAGCCCTTGAGTTATTTTCACTTCACAAGTGTAGAGTAGATAAATATTCAATTTAAAGAAATACATTATTCTAACGAAAGAATATTGTAGTTTTCGTAAGTAAACTTTATTTCGTTTCAAACATTGCTATATTTGATTAAAAATGTGTTTGAAACGTCAAATGCCACCCCACATGTTATATATCGCTGAAACGAGAGAAAATATCTTTTTAAATAAAAAGTAGCTAACTATGATTTTTGTTTAAAAATACAACTTTATGTGAAAACTGATTTTATTTAGTTTTTTCATCGCCACTGTATTCTATGGCAAAAGTGCCTAAAAAAATCCTCGCTTATTACTCGAATACGAAAACGATAACCATTTTTGCCTCAAAGAAAGAGATCGAAGCTGCTAGTAGTAGTTTTTTTGTATCTCTTTTACAGAGTTGAGTTGTTCTAGGCAAACATTGAAATTTGCCAACCCTGTACATGAATGGAAGTGTTTTTTTTTTTGTATGCTTTCCTTAGAAAAATCTCATAAACGAAACTTGTCACTACGATATTGTGTTTCTGACATTTGAAATTACAATATGTCTTTTCTGTACATCCAAAATCATGTTGTATTTCTACCTTAAAAATATTCACCATAACTTTTGGAAAATCTAATATCCTTCATGTTTATGTAACACTCTTTACTTACATAATACCTGACATGGGCGAGTGTGGAGCATTTCCTCGATATTTCCCGGTAAATATTTTATAAAATTTCGTTTTACTTATTAATATAAAACATTTTGCAGTATGGTACGAGAAAACCCTGCAAGTAAGTATTACTTTATTTTCAGTTTTCGTAATATAGAAATTTCTAGCAAGCAGAAAAGTGCATAAATATTGCGTCTACGACATCGATTTAGTATGTACTAGCCAATAAAAAAAATAATGGTAACAGCATAATATAATAATATAATATAAGAAGTATTATATAAGCAAGTCCGAGAATCCTTTTGTAAGAACAGTTTTGTAATTAAGTAGGTACTTTATTTAAAAGTGAAGTTGGTAGATCCTATCAAATAATGCAAAGGTGTCAATCCTACTTAAATTGTACAGTTATTTTTATAGTATAATATGATTAAAATCAAATCGATAATTAAGACAACCTAAACTGACGATAACGTAATCTTCAAGAGATGTACAATAAAGTGGGTTGAAAAAACTAAAATATTTTTTTAGAGTTGTATCTAAGTAAATAAGCTGCCACATAAAGAAGCCTAACAATTATATACACTTCTCAATTATATAGTTTATGTGAATCTGTCGTAAATTAAAAAATAATGGTTACCTATAGTTTAATTTATAATAAAAATCGTATTAACATAACAGAACGGTTTGGCTAAGGGGGGAAAGAGGGACCTTTACACACCATAACCTATCATTAACATGGTTTTGCCCCACTTGATCAAAATTTAACGTGATAGGTAGAACAAAGGTGAGTAGTGGATGCAAAACAGATTATCTATCATATTTATTTATTTTATCTGGATTTTTATCAAGTACTACTACGTAAACACCTATGTGTTTGATCTCCGGACGAAAGTCTACTTTTTGAATTCAAATGAATCTCGATCACCGGACGAAAGTGTATATTTCAATTGCGTCATAAAAGGATTACAGACGAAGGTGACAACTCCAATTTGACATCAAGCTATTTCCTGTGATGCGGGGGCTAAAAACCTTGTAGAGTTACAAAATGTACTTTTAAAAGTGGATTCTACTATATTTCTGATCTTAGTACTTACAACAGTGTAATGCAAACCTCCTAGAATTTTTCATTTCATACTCTCATATGAAGTCACCTGGGCTGATACTCTTTTGACCCCCTTATCTTCAAAGTCAAACCCTGCAACGAAAACTGAAACTTCTTTCATGGATGAGGGATAAAAGGCTATGGGGCTGCGAGGTTCGGTTGCGGAGCTTTAGCGGCACGCACAATGCACTCTTTTATTTTTTACTGGTCGATTATTTTCTCTAATTCTGATACATAATAACACAGAAGTGTTGAATCATGCGGTAGCGATTAAAAAAAGAGGATTGGCAGCATTCTGAAAGTTTGATATACATATTTGTAAGGAGGCAAATTCAGAAATGGTGTTTTAACTCCACGTCTGCCATTTCTTAACACAAAATTTATTTTTCAATTAATGAATTTTTCTATTGTAGTCTAGGAGTTTCGATACTAAAAAGTATAAAGACCAAATAACCCCCCCCCCCCCCCCACTATTAACAGAAATTCAAATTTAATGTCCGACATCATGGATTGATACCAATGGTCTAAAATTGATTCTTCTTTGGTGAGGTCAGCCTATGATGCTAACCGGTAGTTGACGAAACGTTGAGAATCCAACCCCGAAGAAGAAACATATCTAAACCTTGGCCGTCAAATCCGAATATCGAACATTATTATAATTATAAAACAGAGAACAGTTCAGTCCTTATTTGTTACCGAAAAGTACATAAAACATTTAGTGTCGTGCTTTGGCGTTGGGATGTAAATTTTTTAGTGTGTTCTACAACACCGCCAATGCTTTCTAATCTTCTAGATAAGTTCAAACTGTTTGGATAAAATTGTAATTTTTCAAATACCTTAATTAATTATTTTCAGATCACCCTCTGGCAATGACATACAATGCGATTTTGTTCCTGTTCTGTATACATTTAGAGTTCCAGTCTCGGCTAGAAACGTAATTCCGATAACTGAAATAAAGAATCAGTACGTAAAATGTCCCCCATTTTATTTGCAATTGGATCATACATTGGGTGTAATATGGACTCTATATTCAAAAAGTGGAGTTAACGAATTATCATTGGGTAAATACAGAACATGGTGCTTTATACAAATAAATCCAAATTGCGTTAAAATCAAACTAAGACGTAGGGTGTTCTGTGGGAAGTTTTTGATTTCAAAAAAGTATAAACAAAACAAGGAGTTGGTAGTATATTTAATATTCCATCTTGTCTGAATGAAAACATGAGTACTATAGACCTTCATTTTTAATACATATTTCAGGAATAGCTCAGTTACAGTGGGCCCTCAATTTCTTAGAAGGCATAAACGATGAAAATGGTGAACATCCACCAGACGTAGCTGTTTGCATTGAGGCACTTCAAGAAGAATTAATCCAGGAATACGCTCAAATAGCGGATGTCATAAAAGAAGGTGAAGCATCTCAAGTTGAAACTGCAGAAGGTGATGGGGCGGGGGCAGAAGCAGCAGAGGGTGGTGGGGAAGGGTGTGAGGATGAGTCAGAGAAACAACCATTTTCTGTTAATTATGAAGAAATGTCGAAAAGTCTCCCTAGTAAAATTGGACAATTTTTCTCATTTAGAAAACAGTCAGTTGTCCTCACCGGCGAAGAAATGGACATAGAAATTGAAAAAATTAGAGAAACCTACAATGAATGCACCAAAACTGGGAAAAGTAAGCCAAGTTTATTTTGGACTTTACTCGTTATAAAATTCGATTAGACTAAAATCGCATTACACTTCGGCAAAACACAAACCAAAAACTATATTTTCGCTATTACTTGTTTGACAGTACAAAAATTGTATTTTCTTTTTTATAGAATGTCCACTCTATTCAAGGGATAGTCTAATGGAGTTCCTAAAATCGTGGAGAAAGGAACAAATTGACAAAATACAAGTGGAAATCAAAAGATTGCAATCAATTGAATCTTTTCTTTGCAATGCAGATAATGCTGAATTTCCTCCTTTAGATGACATTCTGAAGGAAGAATGTAAAGACGAGTCAAAACAGGAATAGCACAGATTTCAACAGCAAATTAACTAACTTTGCCTCACAGTCACTATACATTTTTAAAGTTACTTGACTACAAAACCTTTACTATTTAACTTGTAAAAATAAAAAAGAGAAAAATAAATAATGATATTAAATCAAATATTGTAAACAATGATAAAATATATATTATTTTTTCTTAATACCTAATACATGCTTAGAATTATCACCTGAACAATTTTTGTATATAGAATAAGAAGGACATCGCCCACTTAGGGAGAACGCAGAGAAAACTGACAAAACGCCCCCGCAACATGCACCACCTGGACTATGAGCAGCGCTGTGCCACTATTGGCATCGAGTCGCTGGAACGTAGGCGGCTGCGTGCCGATCTGATCGAAAAATTATTATTATAATAATAATAATAATAATAATAATAATTTTTCTCCAAACAATGCGGTTTTTTTTCCTTAATAAGAACGATCATTCTAAGAAAAATTGGAAAAAATCTACCCCACATGACGAGACAAGTAGAACTCACACTTATAACCGTCGAAGTTAAGTTTCTTATAATTAATTTTTAAGAGGAAGTAATAGCTATTATTCTATGTCTAAGAAGTTTTGGTAACCATCATCAGATGCATAGAAATATGATATTGATAGCAAAAACAAATTACAAAGTAGGACAACTCATACATACTTGTATATCAGGACTTGGAAACAACCAGAATGAAGACAAACAAAGCTCCTTGTCTCCTTTTCAAACGATTGAGGCTAAAAAGAATAAATTCTTAGCCTATTCAAACAAAGCCAGGATTCTTGTGGAAATCCTCACATACCACGGGTAGCTGCAATACCACATAAATAATGTACAACCAATCATTAGCTCTTATTAATATTGCTTTTATTACGAAGAAATAAATAGCGATATTCCCTCTTGCTTGTCCATGATAACTGAACATAAGCATTGCCTTTCTGGCACCGTTTTCTAGAAGTAAAGGATGTTACTACATGAAACATCCAGAGAATATTCCTATTTGGAGGCTTCTTTTGAAGTATGGTGCAATCAGTAACTACAATGATAAAACTAAATAATAAAAAAGAAACTTAAAATCAATTTTATTGTATTAATTCTTATTTGAAATAAAAAAAGGATCTTCAATTCTACGAAAAACCGCTAAAAACTTGTTCCCTTGAGTTCGACTAACTTTCTTTCCTTCTTCAGAACTGTCATACAATTTTTCAATAACAGGATCACTTTCCTGGAATTTAAAACAGAATTATTTATATATGATATACAAATAAGCAATAACACTAATAAAGTATGTTTTCTATGTAACTATTAAATAATCAACAGGAAAAAGTATTAAAATATTACCCTATTTAAATAAATTGATTTTAAGTATTAAAAATAAACATAATGAAGTATTTTATAATTTGTATATCCAAAGCAATCTTTAAGCTCTTTCACAATGATTGAACCCATTTAAAGCTGCTTGATGCCCTTTTACTTTTTCTTTTTTGAAGTAATTGACAATTAGAAGTCTTTAAATTTTAAAATATAATTGGGATTTCAAAGCTTTAAGAACCAAAGCACTTAGTAAGCAAGCAAAGACTGTGACCTTAAGACTTTATATATCCTTTAATAAGGGCTTTACCCAGGTTTGGTTACTATCATTTACAATAATTTGTTTCATGTAATTAAACTAAATAAGCAAAGTAAGAAACCTTTAATACCTTAAAATATGAATAAAATAAATTCATACCAATTCTGATTGCTCAATTTGTTCAAATAATACATGATCCCTAAAATGTTTAACAATCCAATCATGTAGATCTTTAACATCCGTAATTGTATATACTATTCCACCAACAGATAAAATAAAGGCATATTCTGCTAATAAATTCTTATTTATTATCCTCCATTTATATTTGGCTTTTTTAAAATGAGGATCTGGATATAAAAAGAACAGTTTTTTTAACTAAAATAATACAAAAAATATGATAATAAATAGTAAACAAAACTCTACACTTTTACCTGTCCTTTTCTAAAGTAGTTCGGTAAATATTTCATTGCATTTGTTCTTAAACAAGCTATATTTTGAAAACAGCCAGGTTGTTCCTTTTGTAATGCTTGTATTCTATCAATTACATAATCTGAAACTTTAACACGAATTTCTACTCCCAGAATTAAGCTTTGAGGAAACATTGGCGAAATTGTTACTAAAAGTCCACCATATCCACAACCTATATCAAGGAATTCAACTGTCTTTTCTTCTTGACTACGTATTTCTGGATAATATTGTGACCAATTCACTTCAAGAGGACTTTTTGGACTAAAATTAAACTTATTTTAATTTGGTATCAAACAGAAACTAATTATTTTGCTTACTATGTCAAACAATGATCTGCAATTGGATTTGCATGTGCTCTTTGACGATAGTACTTTTTTTGAGGGTAAACCATTTTTTTTAAAACGATCACAAATACTGCATAGGTACATTAATTAAACTACTATTAAAAGGACATGAAAAGAAAGAAAAGAAAAGAACTATCGAAATCAAAAATTGCAACCTTAACCATAGATAACTTAACTTTAACCTGAAAAGCCACAAAATCTCAAAAATAAGTAGCCTTGAAGAAGGAACTACGTCATTACCAACATTAAAAAATGTAAACCTTCATCACATTCTTTTGCTAAATTGTCGTTAATTGTTGCAAACGACGACTTAAAACAATATTTTAAAATAATTATACCGACTCGTTACTACTTAACAGGATAATTAAGCAAAATAAGTTTTTTTTTAATATTAATAATCAATCAGAAATGCAACTGGTAACGAGATTATCTCGAGGTTACTGAATTTGCTGGGCGTGGCGCTGTTGACCCCAGGCGCGAAATATTTGAAATTCAAATAAATTTATAGAGAGGATAAGTTCTTGTAACCTTCCTTATTCAATGTTACTGTAGATAATTATTAATATTAATTGATAAACAAAATTATCAAAATCTGACAAATAAATTTCGAAAACTATATGAGATATAACATCATTAATTTTACTATGGGAAATTGCAGTTTTAAGCCCAAAAAAACAAATTAATTAATTTTAATTTAATCACACCTTAATTTATGTGTACTCACATTTCGAAGTGAACATGTAGGAGCAACAAACCAAATCCAAGAAAAATGATTCCATTGCAAATAATTAGCTGCTTTATCCCACTAAATACATAGATGAGTAATGTTGTGAAGAATCATCCAGATCCAGAAAATGTAAAGGAAAAACGTCTTCAGCAAACGAGGGTCACCAAAATCTTACTCCTGTATTCTTCACTTATTAAACAAACTGTACAAATGCACAAAAAATAATGAATATTAGAAATTATTATATAACTTAAAATTCAACAGTGTGGAAAACACCCCCCATGAAAAAATATAAATTTACACATTTTGTTCTCTTCCCCTATGAACAAAATCTAACAAAAAAAATAAAAACTGCTCGTTATTATTATAATTTTTACTAGAGAAAATTGAAATTTCAAAAACTACAAATTAAATAACGTACTGAACTTGGACTATTGGAACTGCAGTTTGAGTTTAAAAAACTGATTATAAAATATAAAATATTTTTTTCTTCCTCATAAAACAAACTAACTTAACAAATTTTATAAAAAACTTTTTAATGTTGAAGCTTGTAATGAAAATAGACCGGATATAGATGAACGATTAGATTGTATATTTTTTTTTAGAAATGTGCTGTGACGCTGTGACTTTAGATACAATTCAATACAGTTGTTTAAATAATCTAGGTTATGTTTGGTTATGTTCGAGTTGATTATTGTAGTTTTTGTAGTTAAAAATCAAATCAGATAATTGAAAAGCTGACGTGTGATTATGAAAAACGCCTTAGACGAAAATAACGATTTAACCATATGTACTGCATAGAAACCTTTGTAATTTCCTAGGCTCCATAATGCAAAAATTATTTGTAATAAGGTGATCTTCTCTTTAAAGTATGGAATTTTAAAATGCATTCAAATGAAAAATATGTCGAAGTATACCACGAAAAACAGGTTAAAGAATTATGTGCTTTACACGCTTTAAACAATTTATTTCAAAAGAAAAATTATTTCTCCAAAGCGGATCTTGACATTATTTGTTACTCTTTATCGCCAAATGTTTGGATAAATCCTCATAAGTCAATGTTAGGTCTGGGAAATTACGATGTTAATGTTTTAATGAAAGCTTTACAGACAAAAGGATATGAAGCAGTTTGGTTTGATAAACGAAAGTAAGATTGTGTTTACTATGACTACAATAATGTTGCAAGATTTTTCTTAAAATACTAGTTGTGGTTATTGTAGGGATCCTTCATGTTTAGTCCACAGTAACATTTTTGGATTTATATTGAATATTCCAACTGACTTAAAGTTTGGATTCATTACACTCCCTGTGTACCGCAGACATTGGATAGCAATAAGGAAAGTTTCTAATGTCTTTTACAATTTAGACTCTAAATTACAAACACCAAAAATAATTGGATCGGTAAGATATACATTTCTAAACTAGTGCTTGCCTCTGCAGCATATTAATAAAATTGATAAACATATCAAAATTGGTTTATTGATAAGATAGTAAAATAAATAAATGGAGGGATTTCTGCACCCCTCCTTCAGAAGGATAGTCTTACTATGGGGTGTGCTGTGCCCAATTTTATAGCCTTGGATACCAAAGGCAACCTGCAATGATAAATAGTACTCTGGTTCAAAATTTTACCCAATTTTCCATTAGTATTTCGATTTTCATTACTATTATATGAGCATGATTCTTCAGGATACAAAAAGTTTAATTTAATTTTTTAATTATTAATTATTTTAATTTAATTATTATTTGTCAGGTTTCCGTACATAAATAATATACAAAAAACAAACATATGTAACGGACCCAAATAGTTAAACAGTACCTGCATAGGGCTGACATATATTTTATTTATTATAGAATCGCATGTATACTTCAAGAGTATTTACATTTTGCTCCCATGCAGTTGCAGTTTTTATAATCACAACTTACTATCTACACTATACTAATTGTTACCTCTAAACTTATCTTCTATAACCCTAATATATTCGCAAATTTCGTCACATGCTTCGCCTTTTAATGTTTCGACTATCAACACCCACGTGTCATTCTCTCTCCTATCACCTTTCCATTCCTTTATAAATTCTCTTTGAATCTTTATTGCTATTCCACAGCTAAACAAATGCGGTAATGTTTCCTCAATACCTCCACATAATCTACATTCCCAATCTCTGAAACCCTTTTTGTGTCCTCTCCATACATTACCACATCTAATTCTAGCATAGGGCAGACAGACGTAGGTATATCTATAAATTTAAAGCTAAATTCTAATTTAATTAATTAATTCTAGTATTTGTAAAGTTATTCAAAATATTTAAAACCATTTAATGATTCATCTTATAGGTATTTATTTATTTTTTGCTTTTCTGCATTGAACTAGGTACATCAAATTTTCAAACAACTTTTTTACCTAAATGTTTTAGGACTCTGATCTTAACAATTTCTTAAAGGAAGAACTGGAAAAAGATGATAATCAACTATTTGTTGTGGTATCTATTGAAGTTGCAGAAAAGCAAAGTTGGTGTAACTAGCGTTTTGATTCTTCATTAGCACAAAGATCGACTTCACAAGCCTAAAATTGGATAACTTATTAAATATTCTAATTTTCTTCAAACTGTTATATATGTATTTTATTGTTTAAAAAAATAAAACTACGTAAATATTTTAATCATTTATTGTCAAATATTTTAAAAATAATCGGAAGTCCCGTACCAATTCCCCCTACAATGATCAGCTAATTTCAGTAATAGTACAGAAATATAATGAATTGATTGATTGATATGATGTGAAAAGGTTTTGTAAACATCAATTTAAAGGCAAAACAGAACGAGATAAAACATGATTTTGTAGTCCTTATAGAATACAGATAAAAACAAAAATCGAATAAAATTAAAAGTGTTAATATAATCTAATATATAAAATTCTCGTGTCACGGTGTTGGTAATTAAACTCCCCCAAAATGGCTCGACCGATTTTCCTGAAATTTTGTGTGCATATCGGTTAGGTCTGCGAATCAATCGGCCAACATTTATTATTTTTTATCCCCTTAAATGTTAAGGGTGGTTCACCCCTAAATTTTTTTTTAATTTTTTGGACAAAATTTTTTGTTTTTATTTTTATATGATACAGCATACAAAAATACATACAACCCTTAATTTTCACCCCTCAACGATCAACCCCCATTTTTTAATAGCGAGATATTAGTACTGTAATAATCTTCAACTCTCAATGGTCGATAACCATAGTCGATAACTGATCAATTATTAATCAATCGATTAGTCATCCCCGCCAGGCATCTACTGATGTCACTACTCACCCAGCAAACAGCACGGAGTGGGGACGAGAATGAAGCAGATTTTTTTAGAATGTTACAGGCAGTTCAAATATGTTCTAAGAAGTAAAAGAATGTTTTATTATAACATTTCAGAATGATTTGGCAATGTTCAAGAATGTTCCAGAATCTTGAAGATCATTCAAGAATGTTTCAGAATGTTAAAAAAAGTTAGAAAAATGTTTTTAATCAATATGGGATGTTCTGGATAGTTCTAAATTCGCGAATATTCTAGAATGTTCCATCAAACGTGTGATATATTCTTACCCGAGCAACGCCGGGTATTGGTGCTAGTTTTAATATAAAAAATCTTCAGTAAATATACGAAAGGAGAGGTATAAGCTAAGAAAAGTGGCCTTTTATGATTAGTTGATACTTACGTTAGGTTAGGTTAGGTTATATTAGGCTACCTAAGTGAAGCCATTTATTTTTATATTGTATGTTAAATAAACTATTTTACACTTTTTCGTGAATTTTTTTGTTGTTAATTCTTCCGCTTTTTTATTTCACTACAGACCTATAACAACCGTTTCATCTTTTTTTTTAACTATTTTTTCTGTGGGTCCTAAAGTGATACGCACCCGAATTTTCAATTTGACAACGTTGAAGTAGTGATGGGAATTGTCGGTACTTTTCAGTACTCGTATGTTATTGTTACTTTCGGATCTGGTATTCGTTACTTTGTATTCGGTACTTAGTAATCATTAACGATAGGCGGCAATAGGTAGGTATTAACATCAGCTGGAACCGGTAATGATGCGGTTTATATATATATATATATACACTTTCACAAATTAATGTAAATATGTATCGAGTACAGACTTTTATACTACCGAATTTGAAAAGCGACCTGTACTGTATAATAACAGATACGTAAGCAGACTTGAGAAGAGTAATAGGTAAGTTAAATAACAGAGAGCGCTGAGATTTCTACCTCAGTACTTTCGCTCCTATTCGAAGTCGTTGGTGTTCGTACGATACCAATAACAGAAACAGAGTACGAGATACGATATACGATTTACGATACATATACGATATACGTTATACGAATTAGCACGTACGCAGATACGTAAGAAGCGAGTCGGTACCGAGTAACGATTACTTTTGAAAACGAGTAATCGTTACTTCGGGTATTTGGAAGTAACGGATATAAAGTATTCGTTACTGTATTACCCGCCCATCACTACGTTGAAGTGAATGACAATGACGTATTATGCACTACGCAATACCAATCTATAGGCTACGGTACTACTTTGTTCATTTCATTCAGTCTAATTGTATTTATATTTGTCTGTATTTTGTCTAACATTTGTTGATGTTCCACGTGTGTTTTAATTCAAAGGTTTTAAAGTTGTGATGATAATTTAGTGACTGTCACGACGTGATTGAAGAAGAATGGAGTATCAGGAATTACATGTTATAGACGAACAGTGCGTTGTAGTAAGTTTAAATCGTTAATTATTAACTGTTATGATCTAATAACATGGTCAACCATTTTGCAATATGATTTATGTGGTAATATAATTAATTAACATCAGTAGTAGGTGGAAAATAAAGATACATCAAAGAAATATTTTTATTTGTGATGTTATTAATATACATATACATATATACTTGCAACAAGCTAAATAGTCTAAACCAGATAATTTTAACCATAGCCTCGATAGATAATTAAAAGCATAAAGTTTTGTAAACAAACAACCAACATTCTTTATATATATAAGATTATATTAAAGGGTCAACAGTGTTGCCAATTTTTCTGTAGGCTTTTTCTTTTAAGCTGTTAAAATTTTCCTTTTTGTTATTTTCTGTGTTTTATGTTACTTGCGCAAAACCTCTGTGTATTTTGAGTAAGTAGCTCTGAATATTTGTTGGTAGTACCATTCAAAAACTTCAACAAATATCTCTTAATAACTTATTTGAACTTATGGAGGTTCATAAAGGGAATTTTTGGGCCCTAAAAATTCGCATATCTGGTAATTGCGCGTATGCAATTTTTACATTGTATTATTATCTTAAAACATTTTTTAATTTTTATCAATTATTTAAATTATTCTAGAAATTATTTGTTTCTTAGGGAGCCCAAAGATTCGCAATGTGGCATTTTTAGTCGAAATTTCAGAATTTTCGGAGATTTAATCTTATTTTTTTTTAAATTAGCGCAAGGGCGAAATATCTTCCATTGTTGTCGAGTATAAATATTTCCCTTCTCCCTCTTCCCACGAACTAATGATATATGCTTTCTTTAGAATATTGGTAAATAGGGTTTAGTTTAATTTAACCCATATCCTACAACAAAAATATTATTTTATGTAACGTTGGTTAGGAGAGGGAGAAGGGGGGAGACCTTTACACTCCATAAATAATCATTGATAAAAAGGTTACCTTTGTTTCTTTTCCGATTTTTCCTCCACCGAGCCACCACGTCCCTTCTCCTGACTAAAACTGCTTTTGGGTTTTTCAAGTTAATCTCTACCCGCCTACATCTCTCTTCCTCTCCTTTTTAAATTTTTACCTCCACCCCCTGTGGCTCCATGAGTCCACCTCACTTCAAAACCTTGGTGTCTTACAAGAATATCCTCTATCTAAGAGTGGATACTCAAATCTAGACATTTACTAAAAATTTTTTAATTATTACAGCATTGAATGTAGGTACTCTTGTACGTCATTTTCCTAAAATTTGTCATTTGAAAAGAAATTAAAAGTTCCCATGATTTGGCAAAGTATATTAAAAACCAAATACTAGTATTAAAAATTTAAAAATCTAAGCATTTTTACCTATAATAAAGTTTTGAAATATTGTTGTCATAATTAGGCTCTCTGGTCTAGGATATTTTCCTGAATTGCGTTAACTTTTAATTACACGTAAATTTAAAGGCATTTTATATTTGTAAAAGCTGGTAATTGGAATAGAAACTTAGTGTGCTGATTATAATTCATACAATATTTAAAATGTAATAATGGTTAATGAAATGCCCATTAAGGTGGCCGCTTTCATTTTTACTTATGATTCGTATCATTTCCCTTTCGGTATTTAATTCCAATTATTTAACATGGCATCTAATAAATGTTTACCATAGGGTCCTCTTATGTGATATACGTATTATGTACATATATGTTGGGACGGTAAGTCCCATCTATACTATTCACCATAAATATTTTGCGGGTTTTTATCATTTAAGTATTTACATAATCTAATCTATTATTTTTTAACAAAAACTTGTAGTTACTATAATCACGTTCTTTAATATACGAATGTTGTGTATTTAAGGAAGGGCCTCAACGCAAGGAATCGGGAAAGCGTGGGCGCAAACCCGGAAGGAAATCATCTGAGAAGGTTGATATGAAAGCAAAACTAGGTAAATAATTCTTTTAATTAATTGCCTAATTTGTTTTGAAAAATTTACCTACCCCCAAATTCCTAATACGATTTCATTTCAGAGCGGAGTAGGCAAAGTGCAAGAGAATGTAGAGCCCGGAAAAAGCTGCGCTATCAGTATTTGGAAGAATTGGTTGCTGATAGAGAAAAAGCTGTTTTTGCCCTTCGAAATGAACTAGAAAAGGTTTGTTTTCAGAAATATTACGATGAATAAGTCTAGTCTAGATTACTTTCAAGACTCATAAAATTTACTAACCAGAATTTAAAATTTACGTAGTAATTATGCAAGTAAATGCACTTATCATACTTGCTAAAGACATTAATTTATTGATAAATCCAGGTTTATGATAATCTGACTAAACATGTCTAGTATCAAAATCAATATATCAAAAGACGGATTTTTTTGTGAATCTCCACTTTTCTCCATGACCACCTACTTCCACCCCACTCGTGGTGCTAATGGTAGATAGCCCTTAGTATCTCTTTGATAATAAAAGAGTTTAGTTTCGGTGCGTGGGAGTGGGTGGCAAAAAGTTATTATTATTATTATTATTTCTATAAATGAAGTCGAAAATGTTTTGAACGACCTTTAGTGATTAAAGAGTGACAATAATGTACCAGAATTTTCTAAAATATTCTAAAATTTTTCTGGAATATGCTAGATTGTTCGATAATGTTCCAGAGCGTTCAAAAATGTTTCAAGAAGTAAAAAAAGTTTTATAACATTCCAGAATCTTTAAGAATGTTCCAAAATCTTCAAGATTTTTCAAGAATGATCTTTAATGCTTCAGAATATTCATAAATGTCATGTAAGTGTTCAGTTCACTTCAGTCCCTGAAGAAGGTAACTTTGTTACCGAAAAATGTGCTTCGGACAACTAAAGTGTCGTGTTTTGGCGTTGGGGTTTGAGCTATTTTGTTCGTTCTACAACAACCGCCGAAGTTTTTCCAGTCTTCAAATGTCAGATAATGTTTTGAATCGTTATAGGATATTCTGGAATGTCCCAATTTTTCGATAATGCTCTAGAATGTTCTTGAATGTGTTCCGGACAACGCCAGGCATACAGCTAGTAGAGATTATAAAATACAAATTTAAGTAGTATTATTATTTCGTTTATAAACTTTAAATATAAATTCAACAATGCCTGACTGCAGTAAATGTAAGACAGCAATACGTGGGGAAACAGGTGTAAGATGTATGGGAGTATGCAATAAGGAATATCACTGTACTACAAAATGTGCCGGAATAGACCAATATTCGGCCAAGGTTCTGGAAGCAAACAATTATGTGCGATTTATATGTGATGACTGCCTTCAGTACATACAAAATATTGATTTGGTACTTAAAGATATTCAAGACGAAGTCAATAAAAATAAACAAAACTTAACGGAATACAAACATGATTTTAAAATGTCGTTGAAAGAAAATGAAAGTGAAATAAAACAACTACTAGAGGCTATAGAAAAACGATATGAAGAAAGGTTACAAAAAATTGATAGTGCCCATAAATCATTTGAAAAAAATGCACAACAAATAAAAAAATTATGTGGAGATTTAAAACAATTTAAAAATAAAAGTAATGAAATATGCAACAAAATGGAAGAAAACAATATGAAAATGTTTAAAGATATAAAAAAAACAATAGCAGAAATGAGCACCAAGCAAAGTAAAATATCATATGCTGATACAGTGCAATCCAAAATAATAGCGCCAGATGCAAGTAAACAAATGCCGTTAATAGTAAAACCAAAAGGAAAACAAAATGTTGAAAAAACTAAGGAAGAACTAAATAAAAAAGTAAATCCTGTTAACTTAAAAATAACTAATGTAGAAAACAGAAAAAATGGAGCCTTAGTAATTCAAAGTGAAAATATAGAAGAAAGACAAAAAATAAAAAATGCTATACAAAATGAATTAAGTAATGATTACGAAATACAGGTGCCCAACCCAACAGACTATTATATAAACATAACAGACATTTCGTTTAAACGTTAGAATGAAGAAATTAAGAAGTAAAATCCAATGTTAAACAGTTGCGAGGTTAAAGTAGTTAAAACTTACGAATATAAAAGAAATAACAAAACAATAAACAACGTTCAAATTAAAACTGATATGGAAACTTATGCGAAAGTAATGAATGCACAAAGGTTAAATATAGGTTGGGAGAAATGCAGGGTTTTTGATGGCACAGATGTAAGGAGATGTTTTAAATGTAAAGGATTTAATCATTTATCAAAGGGCTGAAAAATCAGGAAATCTGTATTAAATGTCATGGAGATCATAGATCAAGTGATTGTAATAAGGAACCAGTGATGAAATGCCTAAATTGTTTAAAGAAGAATCAAAAACTAAATATGGGATTAGATGAAAATCATGGAACTTATAGCAAAGTGTCCAGTGTATCATAATAAACTTGGAATAAAAAAGAAAAACATGGGCTTATCATCGTGACAACTAAAGAATATATATATGTAATATATACAAACGTACAAGACCTTACAAATAATTTGAATCAGGTGGAAATAATAGCTGCAACCGAAAAACCAGATTTTATGATATTCTCGGAAACACATATGACAGAAAATATTGACGAACAAGAAGTAGCTATACAAGATTATAATCAAATAATATCGTTTTCAAATTCTTCAAGAACTGGAGGAGTAATCATTTACTACAAAAAGAAATGGAGTCACTAAAAAATTTGAAAAAAAGGTAAATTTTAAGTATTGGATTATAGCTTGTACAGCAACTAGTCAAAATATGAGCATTGTATTTGTGGCAATTTACAGATCGCCCAGTGGCCCGGAATCGGAATTCTGTGAAATTTTCCAGGAAATGTTAGATGAGTTATACGAGGAATCTAATGAAATAATTATAGCTGGAGACTTTAACATAGATTGGTCAACAAATAATTTTTATAAAAATAAAATCGAAATTCAACTTAATGATAATGGTTTAAAACAATTAGTAGAAGAATACACACGTGTAACAAATACATCAAAAACAATAATTGATTATGTTTTTACCAACAACTTTAGCACTACAGTACAAAAATGTAATCAAAATAAAATATCAGATCACGAAATCATTAAAATACTTAAAAGAAGTCAAGAAAATATCGCAGAACAGAAAAATGTCACTATGGACTATTTTAAATATAACAAAGCTCCATTAGCAAGAGAATTAAGTAAAAAAATTATCCTTCAAGAAAATTTAAACCTTAATGAACGTGTACTAATATTAGATAAACAATTAGAAGAAACAATACAAAAGTTCACTTATAAGAGAATAACTAATAGCCAAAATAAAATAAACAAATGGTTTAATGATGATTTACAGAATATGAAGAGAGATAAAATAACTAAATACCAAATTTCTAAATTTGAAAACACAGTAGAAGCTTGGTTAAATTACAAAAAAGTTAGAAACATGTACAAGGCTAAAATTGAGAATGCAAAATGTACTTATATTAACAATAGAATAAATAATGCGAAAGATCAAAAATAAATGTGGAGAGAAATAAAAGACTTGTTGATAAAGAAAAACCGCAATGTGATAAAATCTGTGATATTTAAAGACGTAGAATTTAAAGAAAACGATGAGATAGCCAGTAATTTTAACGAATATTTCGTAAATAGTGTTAGGCAATAACTGACTCAATTGAAGATATGCAATATATCAACCAAATAACAATGACTAACCGAAGATTCAAATTTAGTGCAATAACAATTTCTGAACTAAAAAGCGTAGTAAAAAAGTTAAAAACAAACCGGATTATTGTAGAATATCAACAAAAATTATTATTTATAATTGGCATATAATTGGAAAAATTTTAGTCGAAATTATAAATAAATCATTAGAAACTGGACAGTTCCCAGAAAATTGGAAGGAAACTATGGTTACACCAGTTGAAAAAGTGGCAAATACACTAAAATGTGAAGAGTTCCGTCCCATAAATACGTTTAAAACATGTGAAAAGATATTAGAAAAAATAGTAATAGAACAATTGGAAAAGTATATGGAAGATAAAAATTTGTTTTCAAAATATCAATCTGGTTTCAGAAAGAAATTTTCGTGTGAAACAGCTGTAAATTATGTCATTAACAGCTGGAAAAACATTGAAAAAAGTAGAAAAGTTATGGCTATATTCTTAGACTTTAAAAGAGCGTTTGAAACTATTGATCGGAATATACTGATTCGGAAACTATATAGGTATGGCATCCAAGGCAAAGAACTGAAGTTGTTTGAATCATATATGAAGAACAGAAAGCAAATTACTAAAGTTAATGGTATAAAATCTGACTCAGTAATAAATGATTTTGGTGTCCCGCAAGGCTCAATACTGGGTGCATTACTGTTTATCATATACATTAATGATATGCCAAATATACTGGAAAAATGTGAAATTGTATTATATGCGGACGATACACTAATATACACAGAAGGGTCCACAAATGAAGAGTGTAAAGAAAATACGGTATATGATATATATAATGTTAATAAATGGTTAAAAATGAACAAATTAAAACTAAACGAGAAAAATACGAAAATGCTGGAAATAAACACAAAAAGCGAAATAGCAATTAAAATTAATGATGAAATTATAGAGAAGGTAAAAAATATAAAATATCTAGGATTTATAATAGATCAAAAAATGAAATTCAAAGATCATGTAGAATACATGTGTAAAAAAATTGGTAAAAAGATTGGTTTCCTATGAAGAATTAGAAACAAAGTATCTATAATGACAGCAATAAATATATACAATACAATAATAAAACCTCACTTTGAATTCGGATCAACGATAATATATACATGTTGCAACGAAACAACTTGAAAGATTACAAAAGTTACAAAATAAAGCAATGCGGACTATCCTAAAATGCAATAGATATACATCAATACAAGTGATGCTTGATACACTTAAATGGCTAAATGTTGAACAACGGTTGAAACTAAATACTCTCAGTTTTATACACAAAATGAAACATGGTAGAGCTCCAGAAGATCTAAGCGACCAGATCAAATACGTCGGTGAAATGCAACTATACTAACTTCGAAATGCAGAAAACTACAGGCTAATGAAAGCGACTACAACAGCAATGCAAAGATGGTTATTCTATGAAGGTCTTCAATTATTTAACACGCTCACAAATGATATTAAGATAGAACAGAATTATTTTGTATTTAAAAGAAAATGTGTGAAATTTGTTAAAAATAATCATATGTAATTAAAATCTTTGCTTTTTATACACTGTTGAACATTAAATTATGAACGTAAATGAGAACTTTAAAAGTATTCTAAATACTAATAAATAAATAATAATAATAATAAAAACATGAATACATAGAGCAATAAGTTCTTGGCCTGTAGGTACTTTATCTAGTGGCGAACTACATTTAATATTAACAAAATCATTTTAAAAATAATAAACAGTGATGGGAGTCATAATAATTATGAATAATTACTCCTTTTCCAATATCACAATAACGTTACTGAACAGTATTTCACTTTTTTGTCTTTTCTATTTTTGCTGAATGATTTTTCTTTACATTCTTTTTTAGTATCAACAGTGGGCCATGGAAATCGATCAAGGTCGAGTTCCAGAAGAAATTGATACTTTACTGGAAGAATTTGCTCCAGTAAAAAAAGAAAAATCAACTTAATAATATAATTGTTAAATTTTGTAAATGTATATTGTTGATGTATGTTCATATATTAGTTGTTGGTGACAGTACGTTCATATTTTATATCTTAATTAATTTTTTTTTTATTTATGAAAAATAAATATTTCACAACATATACTCTATACGTATTATTTTTGTATATTTTCAAATTATTCTTATTTTTGCACTCTAAGGGTTAAATTTTAACTGCTTGGTATCAAAAACCAATGAAATTTTTTTATCTAGACGTTAAGCTCAATGTCTCTAACAAGTTTCATTTTAAAAAATAAAAGTGTTTTTGGGATGTAAGGTTGCAAAGGCCATTGATAAAAGTAAACTCTTCAAATGACCGATTTATTTGCTAAATTAGATATACATTTACGATAAATTTAATCGTAATACTGAAGTTTATCAGATCTTTTTACAATTACGGTACTTGGAGGTTCTCTATAAGGTTCGTCATCGGGATTCCGAATTTTTCCAGTTAGTTGTTGTCTTATGATATCGGTTGTTCTAGCTGATACCAATGGTGGATAAATATTCGAACCTACACTCATTGGGGGCCTCATTTTACTCCAAATTACATTACCAAAAACTTTAGGTTCGCGACTACTGTTACTTTTATCTTTATTAGTACCATGAAAATAACAGATACTTTTTTCTTCGCTCCTACTACTTTCATCAAACATTATGAAAGTACGTAAGTAAAACTGAAAATTTATTACTATTTGACATTTAAAATTGTGTTTGATGTTGTCAAATCAGATGCATTATCTTAAGCTATCTCTGCGCTTAAATTTTGTGCCATTTTTTCTGGAACAATACCTAATTTTTTTAGCGTTCCCTGAGGATGCCAAACCCAGCAGTCGGACAAACAACTCTATCGGTGTTTTCACCGACAGAAAAATCCCAAACCACGGCCAACAAGCCCGAATATCGAATTATTCTGATAAAACTGACCATGGTTCTACATGTTGGATGACACTAACGAAAATGTTTTACTGATTCCGGTTTGAATCAGTAAAAATCCTTTCTTGTATCACCTCACCTAGTTTACAGTCAAATATGTAGTAAATACTTACTCTCAGTTTTCTATAGGATTATGGCCAAATCTCCTCTGGTTGAAATTTCTTATTTAATAACTGCGTAATTTTATAATTTATTATTTTATGCCAGAATATTAGATTTTTAATTAAACAAAATAAAACAAATTTTTCTCAGTGGACAGGTGCATATTTTAACGTTTACTAAATATACTATCCCCAATTTAAGATCACAAAAAGTTTGCAGACTGTTCTTCGGTGTTTAGGTATATTTGTGCTACGTCATTAAATTTTGGTTAGTGGTATGACTCAAAAGTTTGATTTAATTGTAAAATAAAACTAAAAATTACTTACCAGCTTAAGTACTTTGTAATTTCTATAGTTAGTGATTTTTGAGCTTTTTTCTTACTCTAATGCATTACTGATATTTATTAAAATAATGTAGATAATTTGTAGTAATTGTAGGAAAAATGTATACACAGTAGGTAAAAATTATATGAGGAAGCTGTAACCTACAAAAAATGACTTTAAAAACGATTGGTGTTTTCATGTTTATAGTTTTTGTTTTCCACGTAAAATGTTATCATTCTTCAGGATTCGGGCGTTGTCCGAAGTACATAGCTCTGCGGAATTTTAACGTGTCTAAGGTAAGTTATTTAACATTTCATTGTAGGTATCTCGAAGATCTATTTCGCCTAGTAAAGGACATATACATTGAGTGGCATTTTTTCCGACGATTTATTTTTCTTTTAATTTAATTAAAAGAATGGTAGCTTTTGCCATTTCAAAATCCCCTTAACGATCCGTAAGATCAAATGTTCTTGAAAAGTCGTTCACAAGTTTTTTTACGTTAAAATTATACAAAATCAGAAATTATATTAAGTATTTTTTTTAAACTGCTAAAGTTAATACTCCGCTTATTATTTATTAGTGTTTTCTGTAGGTGTTGGTGTTTGGAGAGGCATGTGTTCATTTTTTATTTAAAAAAATAATTCGTGAAAAAATTACTTATTTGAGTGTTTGTAAGATCAAACATAATTATGAAAAACGCTCAAGTGCTTGTTATATGAAAAGTCGATAATAAGATAAATCGATCACTGCCTTAGTTCAAATAGAAGCAAAGAATATATTCACTAATATATGCTTCCTGCTTCAAGGGGAAAAGGGGATATATACTATTGTCCTTTGTAAAACGTGTACATGTGATTATAATGTTTATCTGATTTACTGAAGTTCTATAAATTGACATTTCCATTTTAGGTGGTGGGTACATGGTATGAAATTGAAAGAACTTTTCACTTGATGGAATTAATAACCAATTGTGTAAGTCTAAACATTTGGCAAAATGAAAGGAGACAACTTCAAGTAACCGTAAGGACGATAAGTAGATGGTATGTTTTTTAAATAATTTTATTAAAAATAGAATAACATTATTAGTCAGTACTCTAAGTTGAATCTAATGGCGTGCTGATGATTTCAAAACCGCATATATTCAGCTGTTATAGAACACTGAATAGCTTAAACTTCAAGACACTAAACATCCGAAGCGCGTTTTTGTAACAAAGCTACCTTCTTCAGTCCCTGGCGTTGGGGTTTAACCTATTCGGTGTTCTTTTAAAAAAAATATTGTAGTAGATCATATTTAGAAATATATATTTAATGCCAAAATGGCAAATTTCTTAGGTCTGGAAGTATAATAATTAGTCGAGGAACGGCAATACCCAATAAGAAAATAACGAGTATATTTTCATATAAAGTGGATTCTACATTACCTAATCTCTTAGCTAAATACCTTCCAGGAGCAGGAATTTATCAATTTCTGGAAACGGACTACGAAAACTTCGCTGTTATTTGGACTTGCGCAGACTTGGGCATTTTTCATGTTGGTAAGTATTCTGACACTTTTATGAGGCAAATAAATTATATAATTAAAACAAACAACATTGTTAATAAGCTACATGTGTAGATTTATATAATTTATAAGTTTCTACTTTGGATATCGAAAATCGTTATAATCATGGCCAGAAAGTACATGTATTTCCTAATTAATTTCAAATTCGTTTTTAAAATTAAAAAAAAAAACATTCATTAAACATACATATATTACACCGGAACTGTATCGTTTTAAAGTATCTTCAAGATTATAAAAAGAAAGATAAAACAAATAATATACTGGCACTTATAAAATTATAATAAATCAATATTATTTAATAAATAATATTGTTTATATTACACGTTCGTATTTTTTTATATTATGTATTTTTTGAACTGCAAGAAGTATTGTTTAATATGTTCAAATTTTAGATCAAATTTGGATATTTGGAAGAAAAAGAGAATTTAATGCAACATTAAGGATGCAACTGTATGAACTATTAGAGAGAAGACATATAGACGTAGGAAGATTTGTCATACCAAAGGAACGTAATTGCAGTGTTGAAGAGACCTTTTCCAGGGCATTATAAATAAGTATTGTATAAATATGTAGAGAACTATTAATAATAAAGCTATGGCTGTAATATACATAAGGAAATGGATTTATTTTTCGTTAACAAAGATCAACTTCGACCAACAAAAATACCAACGAAAGTTTTCATTATTTTGTTGAGTTCAGAGGACACCGGATAGTGATCTTTAACTTCAAGTTTAATTGAATGTTAAATAGATAACATTATTTTTAATCCTGAATTTGGAAAAAGCAATAATTGTAATGTTCAAGTAGACACTTGAGGCTCTTCTGATAATTAATTTCAGAGTTGTGTCAAGGACAAAATATTTGAAATTACGCATCTGAATATATCATTGTATGAAGCATAACAATGCACGTCCTATTTAACGCATACACAATACTTTAATATATCATGCATGCATCCATATAATGAGGTTTTGCCTAGCTTGTACCTACGATGTGTGTTTGAGCCGCACATTGCACAGTAGCTCAACGTGCAATGATTTTGGCGTTTTCTATTATTTTTAAAATTATTCTTACAAGGTTTTTTCATATACAGCGAAACGTTTTTTTGCAACATCCTTAACAAGTAGTATGTTAAAAAAGCTAGGCCCTTTTATAAACTATTCGCTATGATTAATTAAGAAGATTCTGAAGATTCAACGTAGGCTGATTTCTTGGAAGTGGCTTTCACGCCTATCCATAAATTTAATTAGCTAGAAGTGCAGTACAAAAGATGTATTTAATATTTCTAGAAGAAAACCACATATGTTTCTGTCACATTTAATGACAACTTTTTACTATTATATCTTTGTTATATAGTGTTCGAACCAAATAAACCACCATACAGTTCACGATATTCAGCAAATTTATATTAGCACATAATACATTTATCGATACAACGTTCTTAAAATCTAAAACCAATTTAATAAACGTTTATGTAATTCGTACATATAATTTTTTACGGACTTCAGCTTACATGCAAAGTATACGAGACTTAAAACTACACTCATTCTGAAATAAAATTTATTAAAAATTCTTTTGTTATTACTTCAAACCAAACACTTTACTTAGAAGGAAGTATTACTGATGACAAAACTTAAGCATAAAAACTTTTAGTGTGACAAGACACGTAGAAATTTTAAATAAATCACGTAGCATAACGTTTAGTCCAAAGTCTTGCGATACGATCGTGTTCTTCTCTATTTTGAAGATACTGAGTAGCAATACTGCCCACTAATGGATCGGCTATAAGAGGAAATTATTTAAATATGTAATTTATATTATATTACTTCTTTTTACTGAACAATACAATACATTACACCTTTTTAATTCATACACATCAACTAACCCAGAAAATTTCATATTACAGTGTAAACTCTTCGATCTTATTATACCTATTATAATGCATAGTCGAACTAATGTTTGAAAAGTTGTTTTTTTTTAAACCTTTAATTATCTGAAAGCGTTTTATATACTCAATTTTAAAATCAAACTAATAAGTAAAGACGTCAATTAGGAGAGTAATCAATAAGCAAATCAGATGCACCGCACTGCAAAAATCGTAGTTGTGGGGCCTTTGTCTAAACAATTGGTAATACAGTTCCAAAGAATATCAGTGAACAATGAATAAACATAAGTGATATTAAAAGCGTAAACATTGAAAACAATAACGATATTAGATCCATTATTATTGAAAAACTTCACTTTTATATCGCGAATAAAAAAATAATATCGATAATTTAAAAAATACATTAAAATTAAGTGGTATACGAGACGTTTTAGAGAAACTAATAATAGTATTAGAAACTTTTTTATTTTCTTTTTTTTTAATAAAATAATTTTAAATGTCTGAATATCAGGACCGGATCTACCATATGGTTTTTTGGGCTTCAGTCCAGGGCCCCCCAGCTAAGTCAAGGTAAGTTTCGGTTTTTACATAAACTAGCTAATTTCACTAATTTTGATTTAACAAAAGTATGCCATGGATAAATCATAACCACGGTAATTGTTAAAAATCTTTTCTTTCCTTAATTAATTAAATTATCAAAAAAGACGCTTATAATGAATATTCCAATTCAGATTTAATTAATTTTAATAAACTTTCAAATATATTTAGTTTTCCTAAAACATCTAATGCATCAATTAATAACTGTAGTTATATTAAGGCTAATTTCTTGGTGAAACATTTTATAATATAAATAGATAGTTAAAGAAAATGCACTTGCTATTGTTTCACGTTTTATTTGAGTTTTCCCTCAAATACTACTAATTAAATTTATGTGGATTCAGAACCCCCTTTTGCACAATGCAAATCCAATGTATCTGAAATGTGTTTTAAAAATTGCTGATGGCAATGTTTTATGAGTGTTTTAAACATTTCTATTAAGCACTTAACAATACAATTAGTCATTTCAAAATTACAAAAATTGACTCCAGTAAAAGCAGAAATTACTCAAATGTGTCATTGTTTTAATTTAATATTTTAATTTCTGTAATTCTATACAATATTATAAAAAAATTGGCTTAGCTTTAAATTCCTCCAAAATATGGTAGGCCACAAAACCTTAATAACCCTGTATTTTATTATTACATATGTACAATTAACACTTACCAGGATTACAGTCCGTTAATAATGAACAAATGGATAAAAGTACTTTCGAAATAGTCAAAGCTGGGCTCCAATTATCCTTTAAAATGTCCAAACAAATAACCCCTTGACTGTTAATATTGCAATGATAAATCCTTGTACGAAATGTGACTTTGGGTGGTTTAAACGGATATTCTGGTGAAAAATGTATATCGAGAAAAAAAACTCCTCCCTCATAAACTGAACCAGGAGGTCCTAAAATAGTAGAAACCCACTCGTAAAAGTTTTCACCTTTAGGCCCAGCACTGCAATTTGGAGGAGGATCAAGAGTAATTTCAGCCAACTCCTTCTGAATACGTTTTGCAGATGTTCCCAATGCCTTTGACATTTTTGGATTTGGTTTCGAGTCCTTAGTTTCTTTTGATTGTTCTCCTACATGAGAGCCACCTCTACCTCTTCCAGAACCACTTGAGCCAGCAGTTGACATTTTCTTTGATAAAAGAATGATAAAAGTATCTGCAAATACACACCAACTTCTGACATATAATGGTATTATTTCATAATTACAACTTCAATTAAATTTCTGGATACTAGGCGGCCATTTTTCTTCATACTAATTTACATTTAGGAAAGAATTTGAAAGAATTACAACGACATAAATTAAATAAGTTCCTTTTTCTGTGAGATAAAATACTTTACAGTGAAAACTTGTTTATAAGAAAGCTTTTCCTCAAAACACTATTCTTTAGTGTGGCACTTACCGTGATGGAATTGATGGTAGCAATTGTAAGTAGTAATTTGAATGTAAAACGGACTGATAATTTAATTCATGGCGCCAGTACTACATTAAAGTAAATAATGCAATTACCTACACTACAAAACTTAATTATTTTACAGAATATGTTCTATTTTTCATAAAAACACCGGAATATTCACTGACACATTCATTGAAACATGATTGAAACCATAGAATATGAGAACATTGACATCAATATTGTAATGATTCGTTACTCAATACTCGTTACTTGGTAGTAATCGTAGTAATCGAGTACTACTTTGGGAAAGTAATCGTTACCGATTACTTTTAGTTATACCGCCTACTGCATCCCATCGGTACTGAATCGGTACTATCGGTACTGTTCGGTACATTAGTCGTAGGAGTCGTAAGACGAAGTAATCGAAGTAATCGATATGCCATGCCAGTTCGATTACCAATATTATTTCGTATAAAAAATGTACCATGTACCTGTTATATTCAATATCCATATTATGTACCTAAGTACATACCTAGGTATATATGATGTATGGGTGGAAATGAAACAGAACGAAGACTATCTATGATGAAGACAAGCTCGTGCTTAGAGGACTACTTGCACCATTCATCGTGTTATTATTATTTTATTATAAACATGTAGAGCAGCATCGCGTCGTCGTGCGTCAACATACGATAATATAAATATCTGTATTTATAGTTATGTATAATTTAGGCACTAGGTACAATGTTAAAAAATGGCTTGTTGAATTCTATTGATTGATAAAGAGAGCTGCACTTTTGTTATTGTTATTGTTATTATTATAAAACTCTTAATTTCTATTGAACTATTTTTTTTTATTTAGGAATAAACGATAATACATATAAAAAGGGAATAACATAATTATACATATACATATTACCGATTATTTATTGGTAATCGCCATGGTAATCGTCGTTACTGTGGATCGTACCTAGGTAAAAGATATTACGTATTACAGAAAAAGTAACGAGTATTTGTAACGATTACAAAGTAACGAGTATTGATTAATAAACTAACTGGTACTAACGAGTACCAAAAAGTAATCGTACTTGACATCACTATATGAGAACATTGACATCATAGATATTATTGACATATTGGAAACTACAGTAGAAAACGTAGAAAACCATAGAAGAAATACTGGAGTTTTATGTTGATAGGTCAGGGTTAGGAAGTTAGGATCGTTAGGATAGGTTAGGATCAGTCAGGATAGAGCATGTTGAAAACAACAAAGAATTTTTTTTTATTAAAAACAATGGATATTAGCGTTGGTTAAAAAAAGGAAATTTCAGAGAAAACACGAAATATCAAAATATTATTATTTGATTATTAAATTTTAAAGTGTACAGGGACATGTAGGAAAGAAGTACATATTGTTGGTTAAATGTACTATTTTCTTTAGTTAATTTTAATAATATCTTCTATCAAATATTCTGATCAATTCTAATTCAAATATGTGTATATTATATATTGCTAACTTTTTAATTAAAAAAAAGAAACGATTTTAGAATATATGTATGTTTATTGTTTACATACATCATAGATACTTCTCTTTGAACGTCTGAACCACAGTATACTTCTAAGAAGTATACTGTGGTCTGAACTTTGACTTCCATTTGTGTTTCAACATTTTTGAGAATTATTTAAGTATTATCAACATTAAGTTGATATTTAAAAGAATAGTTAATAGTCGGCATAGTCGGTGTCTGCTTTCTGCTTATACCAGTGTTAGTGCCGTGAGGATATTTTATTGTATTTATTGGATAAAATAAATCCATTAAGCCTTTTATACACCCAAGGCAGTAAGTTTCCTTATTATTAATTAAATAAGATTGAAGTAACGAATGATTGTCAATTTTTTAAATACATTTATTAATATTGTCATTCTACTGTTTTCTTTACCTAAAAATTCTCTGTATATGTTCGAAATTATTTTTAAATTTGTTGCAGTTTTATCAAACATTTTATTATATTAGTAATAAACAATTAAAAGTGATGGCTTGGAGAAAATTAGCAGAAGGCGATTGTGGTGATGACAATGCCCTTTTAAAATTTGCTGGACATTATACAAAGGATCATACATTTGCGGATGCTCATAGTTCAGTAGTTGGTGTTCCTAATCAAACTGATAATCTTGTACAAGAATTTTTACAAGAGACTCGAACACTACCTCAGTCATACAGAATGAGTGGTATGTGTAATATTAAATTAAGTTTTCCAAGCTGGTTTCCATATTATTTGAACCGAAGAAGCTGATAATTCTTGTAACTCCATAATCACGACGAAATTAAACACAAAGTTTAAGTTACAAAATATTTTATTGAATGCCACATGTCCATTTCGTCACACTGTGGCTTCTTCAGGTGGAAGAAAATAACTAAACTTAAAAATAAATACAACATACTTATATACTAGATTTGAGGCTCAATAATCGGAGGGGTAGCTAATACAAGTTACAACTAACTAGTAAGAAGTAATTATATATTTAAAAGAGGTGATCTATTAACATCTATTTGATCATTCATAATTAGGCCTAAACTGTTTAATTTATTTATTTCAAGGCATTCAAGCAAATTTAACTTTAAACCTTTCTTTTCTATATGTAAAATTTGAAATTCGTCATCATAACTATGTGAATTTAGAAGTGAAAGCTCTGCGTAAGTTGAATTAGTGGACTTATTATCAAAACTCTTTTTGTGTTCTCGTATCCTCTCTTGAAAAGATCTGCCTGTTTGGCCTATATAGGCTTTATTGCAAGTACCGCAGTTGAGTTTATAAACGCCCGATTTTAAATTTTTGTCGGTGACGTCTTTATTGTTTTTTATTAAATTGCCTAAAGAATTTTTTGTTTTAAAAGAAATTACTGAATCTGTAAATTGAAAACAGAAATATTTCCCAAGTAAGTTAAAGAAATATAATTACTATTGCTTTTAATTCTATTGTAAGGATATACCATGTTTAAAGTCATTTTGTTCAGTTTTTTGTTTAATAGATTTTGAACTAGAGAAATTTTATAACCGTTGTTTAAAGCAATTGTGAATATCCTGTTAAGTTCTATGTTATAATTTGTTGAAGACATGGGTACAGTTAATAATCTATGAAGACTAGAGTGAAAAAAGGCTAACTTGTGTGACATGGGGTGAAAAGAATTAGCATGTATTATTGTATCTGTATGAGATTTTTTGTGGTAGATTGAAAAAGAGTGTTTATCATTTATGTTATGTATAGTTAAATCAAGAAAATTTATGGATCTGTTTTCTTCTAATTCTAATGTAAATTTGATTTTTGGGTGCAAATGATTTAAAAAATTGAAAAAAAAATGAGAGCTCTGTCTGTGCCCGTAAAGCATACAAAATGTCATCTACATAACGATGATAATACATTTTTTAAACAAAATATTAGTCGATATTTTTTTCTCTAATTCGTTCAAAAATATCTCTGCCAATATAGGACTCAATGGGTTTCCCATCGCCAACCCTTGTTGTTGCTCATAATAAACGTTATCGAAAACTAGGTAATTTTGCTTAAGGCAGGTAGTTAATAACATGACCAAATCGTTTATAATGACTGGGTTTACCTGGTTATTAATTAATTAGGTGGGTTTTTACTATCTGTATTACTTCTAAGGGAGGAATGCAGTTTATAATGACTGGGTTTACCTGGTTATTAATTAGGTAGGTTTTTACTATCTGTATTACTTCTAAGGGAGGAATGCAGTAATACAGATAGTAAAAACCCACCTAATTAATAACCAGGTAGGCCTAATTATGAATGATCAAATAGATGTTAATAGATCACCTCTTTTAAATATATAATTACTTCTTAGTTGTAACTTGTATTAGCTACCCCTCCCACAGGGTCGCCGTAAGCGGGCGTGCAAAGCGTGCACCGCACAAGGGCGGCACGCTCAGGGGGCGGCAAATCGAACGACTTACCACGTACCTAATTCAAGTCATAGTCATAATACCCATTCCACCTTGAGTATAAGAAAATGACGTTAACACCGCCATCTATTGACATCAAAACGTCGTCTGTCAACACAGTGATATGAAGTTTTAGTAGGCCCCAAAATCAAATATAGAGTAGAGTTTTATTTTGGAGCCCTAGATCAGACAATAACTTCTTTAAAGGATAGATTCGACGAGTTAAAAACATTTACCGACGTTTTGGCTTTTACAGCAATAACTTATTTCATTATTCCAATGATGAGTTAAATGAACCATTGTAAAGATTTAAATTCGAAACTTAAAGATGATTCAAGTAGTGAATCAGACATTGACGGTATTGATATATTTAATGAAATCATTGCATTAAAGTTGCATTTTAAAGAAAACTAGTCTAATAAGCCACAGATCCTATTAGAACATCTTTTTACCAATGACTTAATTTCAACATTTCCGAACACGGCAATAGCGCTAAGAGTATTACTTACACTGCCAATTTCAGTTGGTGAAAGATCCTTCTCAAAATAAAATATTATCAAAAACTATTTAAGATTAACAATGCTCCAGCAAAGACTAAGTTATTTAGCAATAGTTTTAATTGAACATGAAATTTTAGACAGTTTGGATACAAGAAAGTCGCAAATGTAAAGGCAAGAAAAGTTAAATTTTTGTAAATAAACATTTAAGTATTGGTATATGTTTTACACATCAGTAAACAAAAATAATAAGTGCTTAATTATTTAAAATAAATGTTTTATCTTCGTTAAGTTGTTTTTCTTTATTCCCACCATAATAAGAAAACATTAATTATCCTTTTTTTGACAAAACTCAGAGTAAATAGTCTAGTAGTAGGGCGGCATAATCGGTATTGCACGCGGGCGACGAAACAGCTAGCGGCGGGCCTGCCCTCCCATTATTCAGCCTCAAATCTAGCATATAAGTATGTTGTACTTATTTTTAAGTTTAGTTATTTTCTTCCACCTGAAGAAGCCACAGTGTGGCGAAATGGTCATTGTGGCATTCAATAAAATATTTTGTAACTTAAACTTTGTGTTTAATTTCGTCGTCCATATTTTTTATTTATCTTCATTGATGTTTCAAAAGTCATATCACTCCTGTTCTTCAATTCAGTTAGCTTTTTGAAGAAGAGAGTGACATGACTCTCAACAACATACTGACTAGTGTAGAATTCAAGCTACTAGCAATAACAGTTTATTTATTGTAGATTTAATGAAGGAAATGCAAGAAATTGAATCTCAACGTTTAGCAGTACCTCCTATACCTGCATCAAAGGTAAAGGACCAATTAAATGATAATATATGGGCAGATGAGTATTCACACATGAGGGATAATGTAAGTGATAGGTAGTCAAACTGCTAAGCAGTAGCAGTAGTAGTGGACCTAATTGTTACTTTAATCATTCAATTACTATTAAACTTAAAACAAAAGAAACAAACGAATGTATTTAATAAATTAGCAAAAGCAAACTTTAAATTTCACAAAATACAGTGGAAACTCTGTTAATTAGTGACTCAGGATCGGGACCATGTCTGACTACTGTCTTGACTAGTTTATCCCAGAGAGGTGATGATTACATAAACCGAGCATGAATTGATTTTACTGTAAAACTGAGTGAAGCAAACACGGTAGACAAGGATAAGGAACAGCAAAAAATCTCCTTAGTTCTATTTAAAAGTATTGTGCAAGAGTGGTTTTAGAAAATAAATACACATAATGACCTTTCGTCATAATAAATGTACATTTTACTGAGGATTGACAATATTGCATATAGATTTACTCATAAGTTAAACTATAACATAAACGTACTGATTTATAAAATGAAAATTATATTAAATTTTACTGATTAAATAATTACAATATTGAATAAGTCTGCTTTTATAAAATGCAGACAAAGGGCCTCACCGTGTATAAAAATGTAAAAAATGCCCTTAACCCTCGGAAATCGATTATAACCATACTTTAGTAGTAAAAAAGCTTTTTTATCTCAACATACGATAATTATGTATTTTCGAAATCATAATAGTAAGGTAATTTCAAATATTTAAAAAATACAGATTCTCGTTTACGATAAAAAAATTTTTTTGCACCCTCTGTGCACTAACAGGTTTATGAAAATTCTAATAAAATATTTTATATTACTGCAATAAGTGATACAAACCATTAATTTAATTTGAGTGCATTATTTTTAATTTTTAAAATGTCCCTACTTCCCTATTCATAATGTAATTTAACTATTTATTGTTAAAAAAAAGAAGAAGTAACACTTCAAATCCAACGCATAAATAGCTATGAATATTTCACGAAAACTGGACATATCTTTAGATAATATATAGTGTATATTTATCGAAATGTAGAATTTTGAATTTAAAAGCTTACAAAAAGAGGAAATATGTATGTACAATGTACATTTTTTAACTCATTACAATTTATTTTTTCAATTAAACATAAAAGAAATCAGTGAATACTAATTATGTTAGTAATTAAATAATGCTGTTTCTTAGATTAATTGGAAGTATTAACATTGTTTTTAGGGACCACATATTGGTACATTACAATTAAATCACGATTTAATTTGGGCAGAAATTTCACAAAGAGAACAAAACAATATATCTAGTTTAGATAACGCCGTCAATGTTTCCGAAACAGAAACAATGAATAAAGAAATATATAAGAGTGACGCATTTAAGGATCAAGATTATGCACAGGTAAAAATAAACATGCTTAGCGAAATACAAATTAGTGTAAGCATTGATATATCTAGTTTATGGATTTTATGAAGAAGGTTAATATAGAGCAAGGAAATCACTCAACAATTTTAAATAAAGGCGATGTAAACGATGAAGCTGAAACGTGGACAAGTGAATATATTAACGCTAAAGCTGATACACTGAATAAAACGTGGAATGAAGAGAAAGGACTCAATGCCGAAAAAGGTATGATTAAATAGTACAGTGAATGATTGAATTAAATTGAACTTAAACAACAAAAGTTCTCTGTTTGAACTGTAATTCCGCAATGAAATAATATTGTATAGCGAATTACAAGACGTTTCAAATAAAATTTGAAATGTGAAAACCCTTTAGAAAATTACAAATTGTAACTAACTATTTAATTTAAAAGTTTCTAAAATATTATGTCAGTTATGTAAGAAATAACAGCTCTCAAAAAAAGAAAATTGAAAATAAAATTGTGTTTCAGTAAATTATATCTAACTATTTATAACTATACTTAACAATATATTGTTAGTTAAGGATTTCCAAAGGGGGTAATATTTAAGAAAATAACTGTCAAGTATAATTAAAATCTATTAAAATTTACAGCTTGGTGTTTTATTTTAAATAGTTTTTATATTTTAGGTGATGACTACAATAACAAATTCTGGGATAAACTGCAGAATGAATGGAAGAAATTAGCTGAAGAAGTTGGAGATAATCATCCATGGTTGGATGATATAGATGAACTCACTGATCCCTACAAGGTATACAATTTTTATTGCTATGACTAATATAATGAAGGATGGGGGTCCATAAAAGGGGTTTTTGTTGCTGAAAATTCGGATAACATCTATTCAATTGCATGTATGCGTTTTATTATCTTGCATTTTCAGTCGCGACTAATGTTCCTCCAACTAATAAGTTCATAATGTAATCCTTTGGTTTTATTACAATTTCGTTTATTATTTATTTTCGAATAAAATTATTGCAGGAGTATGAATTTGCTAAAGACAACCCAATGTTAAAAGAATCCAACCCTTTTGAAATCGGGAAGAAAATGCTTGCAATGGGAGATTTTCCAAGTGCAGTTCTTTGTTTTGAAGCAGCTGTTCAAAAAGATCCTGATAATGCCGATGCGTGGTTATATCTTGGCACTACACAAGCTGAAAATGAGCAGGTGGAGTTTGAAGTTGTCAATGTTAATTGTTTGCATTAAAAATATTTCAGATCCTAACAACTTTATGTCAAATTTACTGTTTGTTTGTGGAATAAAAATAGTAATGTAACATTTAATATAAGTTTTATATGACAAAATAAACATTAAGTAAATATTCCATTGCTAATAAGATTTCCATTTTTTGCGTTTTGTTTTTGAATTATAATAATGTAAAAGTAAATTATTTGTAATATTTTGTTTGCCTATTTTTATTACAGGATTCTTATGCAATAAGTGCTTTGAAACGGTGTATACAACTTCAACCAGACAATCTGATGGCCCATATGTCTCTTTCTGTTAGTTATGCTAATGAAAACTACCACAACCAAGCTTGTCAGGAACTGATTGCATGGTTACAACATAATCCCAATTATGCGGATCTAGTACCTCCTGATTTACAAATTTCTGGGCAAGTTACAAGTTTACTTGATCCGTAAGTGTGAACGAAGAGTTGAATGATTTTGTTTTGGTTTCTGTTCATGTTACCATGCTTCTTGTTAAGTATTCTACAGAAATTTTAGGACACGACGAAAACTTTTTAATTTTAATAATTGGAATAAAAACAAACCTGGATAGTAGTTTCCACTTGTGTAATTTATAATTGGTGGTATATTTTTCATAAATATGGGTGTAAATGTGCATGCATGTCATAGTAACATTTGTTTCGTCTAGCAGCTAATTGACATTTAATTGAATTTGGTAATTTTTATGTCTGATAGCTATAATGTTGCTTGACCAAATACCATTTTTAGCATGCATCATCGCTACGTGCAAGAGCTGTTTTTAAAAGCTGCACAGCGGCAGCCTGTAAATCCAGATTATGAAGTGCAATGTGGCCTTGGAATACTTTTCAATCTTTCAGGAGAATACAATAAAGCTGTTGACTGCTTTCGTGTTGCTTTAAGTACACAACCTGATGTAAGCACTTATTATAGTTTATGTTATCTTTTTCTATAATGACTATGATGTATGTAAATATTAGCAATTAATGTATGTATTAGCATGCCCTTTATTCCTCTTCCTCCCCCTCACCCTTTCCCACTTTTTTCTTTTCAGCTATAGACGCTCACAAGAAGCTTAAGAGAATAAGCTCAATCGGATAAAATGAATATGTAGTCATTAATACCAACAAAGCAAAAAACCCCTCTTGAAAAGTACATCAAAGAAGCAAGTTATCAAATACAAAACTAGATGCGCATTGTGCAACTTATTACTAATGCTCCTTACTCGCGTCTCTTAGTAGTTTCTTATACTTCTATCTCTAGTCTTCTTGAACGATCATTTAAAAATAACAAATGTTTACACAGATTGTATTAGCTCTGCTTATTTCAACGAATTTATTTTAAACTTTAATACTCACTTGACCTATTTTGTGGTTTAGGTTCTGCATAAAAAGTTTCCTTCCAAAAAATACATGTAGATTGATTATTTTTTGTGACAGTTGGTCTTTTTAGGATGCTAGACTGTGGAATCGATTAGGTGCCACCTTAGCCAATGGCAATCGGCCGGAAGAAGCAGTGGAAGCATACCATCGCGCGTTAACTATATCTCCAGGATTTATTAGAACAAGATACAATGTGGGAATTACTTGTATTAATCTCAAGGCATATCAGTAAGTAATTTAACTTATGTTAGTGTAGTAAGGTCAAGGGCGTCACTGTTTTCTTAATTGCAAAGGTGTAAGTTATGAAAATTATGAAAAGTAAAATAATTTAAATATATAATTAACTGTATCTACATCTACTTGATGGAAATTCATGTTAAATATTTAAATAAATACATTCAAAGTCAAGAAAGACAAACGAAAAACTAATACAAGATTTTTGTAGGGAAGCGGCCGAGCATCTTTTAACAGCATTAAATCAACAGTCCAGAGGAAGAAATCACAATGGGGAGATATCTTCACATAATTCGCAAATGTCCGATACAATTTGGTCTACATTAAGACTATGTATTTCGCTAATGAATCGACTTGATTTAAGGTCGGCTGTGGACAATAGAGACTTACAAACTTTAAATCAAAATTTCCATATTGAAAACAATTAAATAAAATGTATTGGCATAAGGGTTAAAATTATGTTCTGTTTATTTAATGAGATGTTTATTTGGTGAAATTATATTTAGAAAATGATCTTTTATTTTTACATTATCTAATATTACAAATTGTCATTACCTTGTTATCCATTTTTGCATTTCCCTTTATTTCTACAAAGTTTAGATTAGGACAATCATTTCTGCCCCCTCCCTTCGTCGTCTATAGCTCCTTTATTATATTTTTATTTTTATTTCCTATTAGTTTTCGGAGCGACTTTTAAGAACTATATACAGGAAGTTCTGCTACAGAGTGTACCTCTTTAACTCAAATCTGCCTTCCATCTAGCGAGTTTGCTTGAGTTTCTCCACCCTTGTTCCATCCATCTCTGCAGTATAGTTATTTGCATCTCCGACAACCTCCATCTTTTCGGTTTGCCGCCTAATCTCTCATTACGTTGATTCAGAGAGCCCGTCTGTGGTCCCTACGGAGCTGTATCACCATTTGTGATCCCTGCCGTACGGCCGATTAGCCTTCCCTTTTAAAAATGTTCCGGAAGAATTTCTCTAGACCATCGGCCGCCACCCAAACTTCAAAGCTTTACCATCTTCGCTAGCACTGAAACAACGTCGATTTAGGCATTGCCAGTTGCTTTTATAGCCGAAAAAAACGAATTTAAGGAAACTACAAAATTTCGAATTTGTGTATATTTACGCTTCCCCTTTTTCTTAGTCTAAGTTATATAAGGTTGTTCTATTCTTTTAATTCTCTTCTATCTTCATTTTGTCCGTCTCATCTTCCTTCCCCCAACCACCACCCACCTATTCCCACTATTCCTAAAGGAGGCTGAAGAGGGCCTTGCGCTCTACCATCCGATTTTGCACTAGAGTGTAGGCCGCAGGGACAGTGCCCACCAACGGTGGGAATTAACAACCTACAGGTTTTTTGTTTCTATTCATCTGGAGGATCACTCCTGAATTACCATTATTAAAGGAAATGTTTATCAGTTTAAAAATGAATCCCCTATAAATAGTAATAGTAGATGATAGATGATACTGCAAAGACCCAGGGAATTAATTTTTTAAGATGAGATAATGAGTGTAAATTGAACAATTAAAGAAACAGTTATTTCTTTAACAACTTTTGCAACCATCGTAATGGTCCTGTTTTTAATTTGAGTAAAATCTCTTTTACATTAAATTGGTTTTGTTTCTTTATAAATATTATTAAAAATTGACTTAGTTATTTGAATTTCTTTATTGTGCGAAATCCGTTTTTGTAAAAAGTAGGGGTGATATTTTTTTGAATATCATTACTTTTACTGTTACTACAGTCGAATGAATTTCTAATTTACTTATTGATTTGTGACATCATTTTCAACATTACCCTTTAACTAACGTCTTTGTAAGAACCACTAAATCTAAATATTTTCATTGCAAAATGTAAAAGTTACATTTATAATTAGAAAAGAAAACGCTTGGTTTTTTCTGTTTCACTTATATTTATTATTACTCTGAGTAATTATAAATTTTTAAAATGTTTAGCCTCACCACCATCTCGACTATTAAAAGTTACAGATGCTTAAACATTAAAATTGTAAATTATAGGAAAAATATAAGAAAAGGCCTCATTATATTTTACTATTTGTTTAATTACAATTGAAGCCCGCGCTTATTTGTAGTAGTTTTGTTTTTGTCAGAGTTATTACTGATAAAGTCTAAAAATTCAATACAGTTAATGTTCAACCTTTTTCACCAGTTTATTATTAGATTTTATAAAAAATTAGTAGCTTAAATTTAAAATAGAGAGTCGGGAGAAAGGATACAATTCGGGAGTTTCCCGATCAATTCAGGAGAAGTGGCAAGCCTAGTATAACGAATACCTAACCGTAACCTAACCTTTTACTCTTAAACCATTTAAATACTTTAATTAAGTTTTGATACATTTTTACTACTGGCCATTGACTCTGGGGGGCTGCATTTGACAAACAGATGAAAGAGGTAGGAAGGATAGAAATCTAAAGTGTTTTTTTTATATAACCGAAAACAGACACAATCGCGAAAGAGATAGAAGGAAAAGTAATTATCAACAGTATTTTTGGAGGAATGAAGGTGAAGAATTTTTAATTTAAAAAAATAAATGTATGTAACCTTACCCAACACCAACTCAAAAAGATATTAAAATTCTGACCAAATGAATTTAAATTTTGGCTAAATTATTATTATATTAATAAGAAAAAGAATAATAAGAATACAGTACATGATACAGTACGAAAATCAACTAAATTCTGTAAAATAACCAAACCTAACCCATTTTTAACATATACTGTTCAACAATTACTGTTTTCTACCATAACAATATGAAATAAAAAATTCAAACATCCTGTAATTGGAGTTTGGAGTTATGTTTATGAATACATCTACAGACTTACGCTAAATGCGCTAAATGTACGCTACAGAGTATAGACCAGAGATAAGTTGCGGTCTTCTTTTTATGACCTGCGACCTTTATTTAACCTTCAGAGATCATCCTTAAAGTTTGGAGTCTTGCTGCTCGAGTTCCATTCTTATATAGAAGCTTCGACAGTGCCGCTAATATCATTGCTGAAATTGTGCAAAAAGCAGAATTCCAGCATTCAAGAGGTATAATAGTTAGCATTATTTATAGATTATATAATAAAAAAAAATTCAATTTTAATATATTTTTTAACTATTAATATCAACTTAATTCTAAATGATTTCAAATTTTAGAGCAGCATATAATATAATAGTAACATCAGCAAAAATGGCTATAAGAAGCATAAAAGCCCGTCAAATTTTTGATTCGAGAGGCAATCCTACCGTTGAAGTAGATTTAACAACTGAATTGGGTCTATTCCGTGCTGCTGTACCTTCAGGTGCAAGTACAGGTAAGTTTCTCAAAATTGCGAAAATGTGTAAACGTACAATAACTATTTATTTTTAACCCATGACTTTAGTGTTCAAAAATAATATAGAACAATCGAAGAGTTGTTGCATATGTTATACAAATATTTTGTTTAAAACAATTTATTCTCTAGTTCACATGAGGAAACAATTGTAAAATTGTTATTATTACCAAATCTATTGAAATTTACAACTATTTTTTTTTGTCAAAATGATCTTTAGTTATTGTAAATACATTAAAAATAGGTATTGGTATAAAACATTAATTTGGTGAATAACCCAATTACTTAAAAGATAATATATGTATGTAATATAAAAAAGGAAACAAAATCAAAATATTTCACACTAAATATTTTATTACACATTCTAACGTGTATGTTTCGACCTCTCGGTCATTATCAAAGATAATTACAAGAATACTGATTTTATTTCCTCTTTTATACTACAATGTTTCACAATAAACCCACCCCATATTTTATCCAAGTTATTATAAAAGAATGTATGTTATTAGCATTATAAATGTGACATAATTTCCTCCTTTCAATGAGAAAACAATGTATAATTTGTTAATAAGTATTTTATATTCATCACTTTATGTTGACTAATTTAATGAATCCATTTTAATGTTTGATAGATAATACTAAATGTATTTAATTCTGTTGGTATGTGCTGAAGCAGAAAGAGTTTAGTTTTTAAGTTAATTGAATACCTAAATAAAATTGGAACCCATTCAACCTTTGTAAAAGAATTATAAAAAAAAATGAATACCAGAATGAACATTAGAATGTATCATGTGATAAGGTAAAAGTATAGAAGGCTGTTTATAATTAATTGTTCACAATAATTATTTTATCACATGGTCATTGCTTATTCAAATGGAAGAATAGCTGGGTTAATTGTTAATTGATTAGGGATTGATCATTGTAATGTTTTACATTTTACCTTTCGTGTTTTAAATTGGATTAACTTTTATTTTTCTTAAATTATATGACGTAGTAGTTGAAATGATACTGTAAGAGGTGAATTCTTCATGGAATTTTCATTGCTTTTTTTTTGAGTTTGAATTGACACAGTGACTAATTATTTATATTTTAGGAGTTCACGAGGCTTTGGAATTACGTGATGGAGACAAAGCCCATTATCATGGCAAAGCTGTTAGTAAAGCAATTAACAATATTAACAGTGTAATTGCTCCAGAACTTATAAAAAGCGGTTTGGAAGTTACTAACCAAAAGGGTATTGATGAATTTATGCTGAAACTGGATGGTACAGAAAATAAAAGTAAATTTGGAGCTAATGCTATATTGGGGGTTTCATTGGCCGTTGCCAAAGCAGGAGCTGCTAAACGCCAAATACCTTTGTATAAATATATAGCAGAGTTGGCTGGAAATAAAGAAATTATTCTTCCTGTTCCGGCTTTTAATGTCATAAATGGTGGATCACATGCTGGAAATAAACTAGCTATGCAGGTAACGATTACTTCTGTTTTTTTTTTTTTTTTTTTTTATTTAGTTCATACACGGGAAAACTCCCAATATTTCATAAGTACAGTAAATTATGCAGATTGTCAGGCAGCATGACACAGCCGCAACGCGCGCCTAATAGCAGCGAATACAGTATAATATAATATGTAATATATATATATATAATATAATTCTTACATTCAGTAGCACTTGGAGTGATAGAAGGAAAATTAAGCAAAATAGAAAACAAATAACAAAATAACAAAATAGTGCTCATATCGCAGTAATATCAAACTAAAAATTAATTAACAAATCATTAGAGATAGAAAATAAAAGTCGTTTATAATCAATTGAATATACTACCAACCCTGATAACAAAGGAAATAAATTTTAACATTCTGAGCTTTTACAAAGCTAGCGACATATTGATTACAAGCAGTATGAAAGTAGATGTAGGATAGTGATTACGTAAGCCAGCAACAACAATAATAATACGAGAAATAATAAGACGAGAGGTCGATGGACCAGTGCCATAACTTGAATACCAGGACTTGTCTTCTTACGTTTGTTTTAAAGGGACCGAAGCCGTCCGCATGCCAGTCGACCACATCAGATAACTCGTTACCAATTTTCATAATACGATTGATGGGTGAAAAGTGCAAGTCATCGTGAGAAGCGACAAAGTCCTGCGAACGGCTCCGGAGCATTCTGGAGGGGAAATAGAAATCAATGCGACTAAATAGTTCTGGGCAGTCCACATATCCTCTTATTATTTTGTACAAAAACATGGCATCATCAAATATACGGCGCGATTCCAGGGTGCAGACCCCTGTTTTTAGTGCTGTATCAGCATATTCATGTGAAAATTTATTCATAGGGCACCGCAGCCTATAAGACAGAAATCGGAGAAAACGATGTCGTATGCCTTCAATCTTTCTACAGAGACCTTTCTGATTAGGATTCCAAATCTGTAAAGCATAAGACAAGGTAGATTGAATATAAGCATAATATAAAGTGAGAATAGCTTCACAGTTTCGGAAGTCAGAACAATTTTTTATGAGAAGATAAAGGTTTTTAGAAGCTTTATTTATGATATAGTTAATATGTGGTATGAAGGATAATTTCGTGTCTAGAATCACTCCCAAATCTCTCATCTCCGATACACGTTGAAGTTGTTGGCCATCTATGGTATATGTGAATTCAAGCACACCGGGTTTCCGAGAGAGCGACAGTACACAGCACTTTTCCACATTTAATTTAAAGCCATACCCAACAAAGCCTACCGACAATCTGTCAAGATCGTTCTGCAGACTCCGCGCGTCAGATGCACTCTGAACCACTCTAAATATTTTTGTATCATCCGCATAAAGAAGTACGTCAGACTCCCAGATGCAGCCAACGATATCGTTAATGGCAAGAGAAAAAAACAGTGGACCACAGTGCGAGCCTTGCGGGACGCCACTGGTCACTTTAAATGGCTCAGATGTACATTCGTCTACGCAGACGGCCGCTAATCTATCAGACAGGTACGAGTCCACCCAGTTTATAAGAGAACCACAGATGCCGAAAGAAGTTAGTTTAGCGAGTAATAGTCCATGGTCGATAGTATCGAATGCACTTCCCAAATCCGTGTAAATTATGTCCAATTGAAGGCCGGTTTTAAGTGCATCCGATGCTACCGCCATGAGAGACGAGAGATTCGTGAGCGTGGATCGCCCTCTAACAAACCCGTGTTGCGCAGGCGAGATGTATCTGCGTAATCTGTCACTCAACTGGTCGCAGACCAGAGAGTCGAAAACCTTAGCGACATTTCCCATCAGTGAAATGGGCCTGTGGTTCTCGACGCTCGACCTATCACCCTTTTTGTAACGCGGATATATAGTCGACAGCTTCCAGATGTCAGGGTAGCGTCCCAAGCGTAATGATTCATTAAAAAGATAAGTTAGGGGGGTGGCCAATTGCGTGTGGCACCGTTTTAAAACAATCGTTGGGACACCATCGCTGCCCGGAGCTGCCGACTCTCTCAACATTTTTAGTTTTAATCTCACACACCGTTCATCCATGTCCAGACCACTTATGGTGTCGCTACAACTATCATTTTCATTATCATTTATTAATGAGGTTATTCTGCGACATGTAGTATATTTCGTAGCAAAGTACCGAGAGAAGAGTTCCGCTTTATCGAGTGAGGTATCCGCACGCTCCTCCCCCGAGGAAGATCTGGTCGGGAACAGTCGAACTTGATTTAGGCTTGTTTTTGTTAATAAATTTCCAGAACTCCTTACTATCACTTTTAATGTTCGACTCCACCCGGTGAAGGTATCTGCGTCGGAGGGCAGCGCTCAGCCTTTTGCAGTGTGTGCGTTGTATCTTAAAATTATTCCATGTCTCATCAGACTTTGCAATTTAAGATTCTATTATAGATATTAAATGATAGCGAGTAATCCTGTATACGATGAATAATATTAATAGACAAAAGCGAGAAGCGAGACTCATGAGGATGATAGTTATGGTCGAAGGAGTGTTAGATCGATAGCATAAAATACGGACAAAACGGTGTTGAACTGATTATAATTGTTTAATTTGAGAGAGTACATGAGGAGACCAAATTGGAGAACAATATAATATATGTGGTATGACTAGAGTCTTATATTGATGAGTTAAGGTGTTTATGTTATTAAAATCAAGTGTTGTATTAAATAAGAAACCGATTAATCTGCTTGTTTTAGAACAAATGTGATCGATATGTTCCTGAAATATTAATTTGTAATCAAAGTAAACACCAAGATTTTTTACCGAATATGATCTATGAAGAATATGACTAGCTAAGGTGTAGGGAAACACGAGCGGCACACGATTTCTAGAGAAAGAAACCAGTGTGCATTTTTCTATGTTTATTGATAAATAATTCTCGATGGACCATTGAGTCAGAGAACAGATATCATTCTGAAGTTCAATATGATCAGAATCAGAAATAATTTTACGGAATAATTTTACATCGTCAGCAAAGGCAAGGATATTGGAGCGTATAATGTTAGGTAGATCATTTATATAGATAAAAAAGAGTAAGGGTCCCAGATGGGAGCCCTGAGGGATACCGGATAACATGTGAATGGGAGATGAATAACAGTTTCTTACCTTTACTCGCAAAGTTCGATTTGATAAGAATGATCTGATCCACTGCAGCAAAACCCCCTTCACACCCATATTTTCCAATTTAAATAGTAAGATCGAATGGTTAATGGAATCAAATGCACGAGAAAAATCAATAAAAATAGAGTCTACTTGACTATGGTTTTCAAAACATTCAAATATAAGGCTTGAGAATGATAGGAGGTTCGAGGCAGTGGATCGGCCAGAGAGGAAACCATGTTGAAAAGGGCGAATGTGTGGAGACAGAAGGGTAGTTAGTTGCTGAGTTATGAGACAATCAAGTATTTTTGCAAAGGCGTTAGTGGTAGATATGGGCCTGTAGTTAATAACGTTGGCCAAATTGCCTTTTTTATGTACAGGTGTGATGAAAGCTTGTGTCCATTCAGTAGGGAAGATGCCAGATGACAATGACAATGAGTATACTTTAAATAGGGGATATGCGATATTAGTATTAATTCTATTTATGAATAATGGAGACAGACCATCAGGACCAGGCCCAGAATTACAATTCAAGTTTTTTAATTGATTTGAAACATCTAATGATGAAATTTCAAGGCTCTCTGTTATGTACGAGTCGCAGGGAGTGGGGATCGAAGGATACGTTTGTTTAAAAAATGTTGAGAAATAGTTTGCAAAGAGTTCAGGAGTAGTAGTTGAATCAGACGATTTTAGATTGTTATAAAATAGCGATCGAGGGATCCCACCCGTGCAACGTCGTCCGTTCACATATGACCAAAAAGCCTTAGGATTTGATTTACATGAATTCAACGGAGTTGATATATTTATTATAACAAATCTTACGTATTCGCAAACAAACTGATCGTAGTCTCTTAAATTCAATAAAATCTGATTCAGTGCGGGTTCTCTTAAATTGTCTGTGAGCAGTTAATTTTAGTTTTATATGGTAAATAAGGTGTTTGGAGAACCAATGTGGATAGTCCGTAGGTCTGCGACGGCGAAGAGGCACATATCTTGTAACAGCACTATTCAAAACATACAATTTGTCCACTAATTGATTAATGTCACAGCCTTTATTCAAAAAATCCCACTTTATGGATGATAGATAGTCATTTATGAGGTCATAATTTGCATGGCGAAAATCACGGAAAGTAAAATTTAAAGGTTGTGGTACTGGATCAAGCATAATTGTATTAACGATAACAGGTGGGTGGTGGGAGTCAGCTCTAATAAAAATATCTGATGGAGAATAAATAGCATGATCCATAATGTCTGTGAAGATAAGATCCAATGTATATTCTTTATCATGAGCTAAAACTGGATGTATCTGGGTAAGTCCAAGTAATAAAAAGTAATATTTAATATGACGTACAGAGGTCAAAGATCCAGGTGATAGGTAATTGGTAGTTGTAAAATTTAAGAGATTATTCATCCAAGTAACATTAGGCAGGTTGAAGTCGCCTACAATAAGTAAACTTGATGACGGATACTTTAATTTGAAGTCTTCGGCAGTTACAGTAAGAAGTCTATGTAAAGTGTGATCACAGCACGGTGGAAAGTAAACAAGTCCAATAATGTAAGAGGACCTCGACGCAAACAATCTTATCCAGATACACTCAAGCTCCTCAACCTTAGTTTGGAGAACCTCATGTGTAAATGACTGCTTAATTCCAAGAGCCACACCTCCACCACGATTCTTGCCCATTGAAGCATCTCTATTTTTGTAGACCACATTGTAACCCAGAAAAGAGAGTGTAGAGTAAGTGTCATCAGTCCACCAAGTCTCAGAAAAGGCTAGGATGTCTGACAAGCAGATGACAGAGGAATATTATGCTGCAGTTCTTGAAGCTTGGTACGCAGTCCTCTTACATTTTGGAAATAGATAATTAATGAACTCGATTTGGCACTATTAAGTTTTTTGGGTTTCTAGTATAGCCTTTAGAGTCAACTATTGATGGTTGGTTTCTTATATATTTTACCTCAGTGGGTTATTTGGAAAATTGTTGTTGTGATTTTGGACAGTTTGATTCAACTTATAAATATGGTCTCTTTGCTGTTTAGTTTTGTCGGTAGATGCTCTAATTCCAACGGGCAAAAAGCGAGAGTTATTAATTACAGCAAAGACCTGGTCTCTCGACTCCAAGATCACACGTATGAGTCTGGGACGAGCACTAATTTTTCCAAGACGTCTAACAGAGCCGTCGGTGAGGAGAGGAATTTGAATATTGGCCTTTTTACACAAGTCATCTTAAGATCTTATTTATAGCTTGAAGGTCAGCATCCAATTTAGCCTCGTCCATTTGCTCATTATTCTGTTCTGGAAGATTTGCAATAATAAAATTATTAGATATTTTATCAATTTCACGTATCTTATTGATGATGGCCTGTGGGTCACACGACCCAAAAGATTGGCTATTAAGTTCCAGTTTGGTGACTCTGGATCCGATGTCCTGAATGTCACGTCCCATATCCATAACATTTTATTCGAAAGATGATAATCTATTGTCCAAAGAAATCAGCTGTTGGTAAAAGTCTTGTCACGGTGGAGTCGACGATGGCGGACAGCTGATCATTTAAAGAGTCACCCAACGAGACAGCTGACGAAGGGGTGATTAAACTATTATGAGTGGAGTTGGCCAACAATGAGGTGTCAAGTCCAGATGCATGCAGTGATTGATTTATGGTAGAGGAGAGTCCAATCATTTTTTTGGAACATTTGTTGCATAGTATGGTAATCTCACTGTTGTCCTCGTAAATAATAGCACATTTAGCAGCCTTGGCGCACTCACGATGATAACGAGAATTACAATGCGAGTAATAATCGTATACACTAGTAGTATTTAAACAAGATATATAAATGCATTTATTCACAGCGAGAGAGGCTTTACGTTTAGGAGGCTTTACCCTGGTAGTATTAGACATTTGGAAAAAGTTTGATTTACAGTTATATAAATTTAATAATAGAAGTTACAATGTGTTTTAATTTAAGAATAATAAATAATGAAAGTACTCATATGTCTCAATTATGATTAAAACTTACTGAAGACTTTTTAGGAATTTATGATTCTTCCTACTGGAGCTGGATCATTCACTGAAGCTATGAAAATGGGTTCTGAAGTATATCACCATTTGAAAAATGTAATTAAAAACAAATTTGGTTTAGATGCTACAGCTGTTGGAGATGAAGGTGGTTTTGCCCCTAACATTCAAAGTAACAAAGAAGCTCTTAATCTTATAAATGAAGCTATTGCAAAGGCTGGATACAGTGGAAAGATTGATATTGGGATGGATGTAGCTGCATCCGAATTTTATAAAGATGGTTGGTTATATTAACATCCTATTTTTTCCTTTGCAGTTTGTTTTTTTATGACTTCTAATTTGGTTATCCTGCAGTTAATCTTGTATTTCTTTTTGATTCGTTAATTCTCTTATTTTCATGACGACAATTGTATAAATCATATTGCTTTTTATTCTAGGAAAGTACGACCTGGACTTTAAAAACCCAAATTCTGACAAAAACAACTGGTTGACCCCAGACCAACTTCTGGATGTTTACTTAAACTTTTTGAATGAATTTCCAGTCGTTTCTATTGAAGATCCATTTGATCAAGATGACTGGAATGCTTGGTCTACTATTACTTCAAAAACAAATATTCAGATAGTTGGTGATGACTTGACTGTTACCAACCCAAAACGTATACAAACAGCAGTTGAGAAGAAAGCATGCAATTGTTTACTATTAAAGGTAATTCTATTAATTTTACAAGTCAATTTCACTACATTCGGGATAAACCTTTTTGTTACTAATTTCCTGTTCCTGCTCCACACATCGGACATTACAATAAATGGGCAACAACTACAGACAATTAATTTTATATTTCAATGCTTCCTTGAGTGAAATTTTTAATAGGGCTGGTGGAATGATCGAAAATATAGATAACAAAGCAGTCAGTTTCATGACTTTTTATTTAAAATTTACTGTTTAGGAATTGTTTTCATGAAACTAATGGGAAAAAAGGTAATTTATAAAAACTAAAGAATAGCAAATTTTCAGCACTAGTAAATGTGGAGTAAATGTATTGTCACTATTCTTGATATTTAAATAGTGCTTTCTTGGCATTTTGCAACTGGTGTGATCTATTTAAATTACCTATTCTGTTGATAAATTTGAAATCACTGTTCTCGTATTACGTGATAGTTTCGGTAAATTGTTGACCAAAAACTTTTATATCATCTATCCGAAGATGATGACATGTTATCTGTAATAAAGTGATTCTTTTTAGGTGAACCAAATTGGTACCGTGACGGAATCAATTCAAGCACATTTATTGGCTAAAACAAACGGATGGGGAACAATGGTGTCTCACAGGTCCGGAGAAACAGAAGATACTTTTATTGCCGATCTTGTAGTTGGCCTTTCAACTGGCCAAATAAAGACCGGAGCACCTTGCAGATCCGAACGATTGGCTAAATATAACCAAATATTGCGTATCGAAGAGGAGTTGGGAGCAAATGCTAAATATGCTGGAAAATCATTTCGTAAGCCTTAATTGGCAAGAAATGTTTATGGTCTTTTAGTAGATCTAATTGTACTATTATGTGTATTATAAAAAGATGTACCAACCATTTCAGAAATGCCTATGAATAAATACCTATATTATATTATATTATATATGGTATTAAATGTGTAGTAGTTTTATTTGTTTTGTTAGTCAATGGGTTATAACTTGTAACTTTTATTTTTGCTTGAATTCTCGAATACTTTAGGTCATTTGTGCGCAGATTGCATTGACCACGTATAAAAAAATAAATACAATCCCTGATTACGAATCTACCGAAAATATTTTTTTTGTGGCTTCATATTCTAAATAAAAGTAGGACATGGCTGTGACAACACTAACTACGTTCCTGCTGGCTTTTTATACTCCTATCTTATGGTTCTAAACATTTAAAGATGAAATTATTTTTATGAAAATATAACTTGGGCGCAGAGACTAATAATTTTTTGGCTCATCTTTTTTAGGAATATTTGGATCACAGCAGGATGCAAACTGAAAGGTTTTTAAGAAATAAAAAATGATTATACCGTTAAAAAAACAGGAATTGTTTAAACAATTTTGCCTTAAACAAAACATTGCCTTACTATAATTGCATTTATATGGTTTTTGGCATATTTTTAAAGGATTCATTTAAAAAATAGTTGTATGAGAAAAACTAAAATAGAAAAAAATTTTTTTTTATTGTACTGTTTTTAAGGCATAATCAAACGGACTGTTATATATAGAAACATAATAATTTTAATAACATAAATATATAACAATGCACTTGTATATTTATAGTGAAAGATTAAATAATCTAATATATAAAATTCTCGTGTCACACTTCCAGTGGTCGATAACCCCTAAATTTTTTTAAAATTCTTTGTTTTTATTTTTTTATGATACAGCATACAAAAATACATACAACCCTTAATTTTCACCCCTCTGCGATCAACCCCCATTTTTTAATAACGATATTAGTACTGTAATAATCTTCAACTCTCAGTGGTCGATAACTGATCAATTATTATCAATTGATTAGTCATCCCGGCCAGGCGTCTACTGATGTCACTACTCACCCAGCAAACAGCACGGAATGGGGATGAGAATGAAGCAATTTTTTTTTAAATTTTACAGGGAGTTCAAATATGTTCTAAGAAGTTAAAGAATATTTTATTATAACATTTCAGAATGATTTGGCAATGTTCATGAATGTTCCATCAAACGTGTAATATATTCTTACCCGGGCATCGCCGGGTATTGCTGCTAGTAAGCTATAATAAAATATTTTTTTATCGTTGTTGGTCGTAGGTATTTTAATTAGAATATATAATTAACAAATTGTGATTAGAACCTAGGCAGCTCCACTTGACTTACCTCTTTTGGTAGTTTAATTTGTTTATAAGAAGTAAGCAACCCAACATACATTAAATTTCTGGATATAGCAGCAGAAAAGTATAAGTATCAAAAGGTATCCCCCAGAAAAGTTACTAAAAAAAAGACCCTGGAGAATAAATTTAAAATTAAAAAATAATTAACAAAAAAGTATATAATGTACATAGCCAAACTAATTGAAACAGTTAATCAGATACCTTTACTCAAATTTCTAATTTTAGGAGTCAGTTCAATTAAAATACTCTAGGTACAAGTCTGTTTGACTCCTTTCTTACACCATTACCCACCGTAATGTATTATATAATACTTGAGTTGACCCCACATATAAGCCATATGTTAAACTTATTGATAAAATAATGCCCTAAAGTTTTTTTAAATTTTATTTTTAAAATATTGAACAGAAAAGTTATATAAATCTAAATTTTAATGTACACTTGTCATGCTTTAATCCATACTATAATAAAAAAAATAATAAAACGTGATTTTTAATCGACTTACAAATATTTACATGCTCTTAAAATATACATATTTGTCATCTATGGATATTTTTTAAACTGTAATGCGCTAAAATTTCATAAAGTGAGTACAAATTCCTTAGTTTCCTAAGTAGGTGGCTTGCTGTCTATTACTTATATATTCCTTATATCTTTTTGCACATGAGCTTTTCTGTTGCATGGGTCAGGGGTAAACCTAGGAGGTGCACCATACCACACACATATTGTAGAAATGAATAGTAAGGCATATCTCAAGCTTGGGATGGAACGATGTACGACAAGCAAGTATTAAATAATGAAAAATAGAACATTTTGTATTATTTTGGAATAAGTTAATATTTAGGATAGGCCAGTATGCGGACTAGAATTTTCAAGGCATGGATCATGGCGCTTCCGAGCATACCGTAACTAACCCTTGGTGACCACCGGGACAATGTAGAGCATTAGCGTTCTGATCAATTAATAATCAACAAAATTTTCGTACTTATGAAAAAATACGAACAACTATTTTTCTATTGGACGTTTTCAAGCACCGTATTTTTTGGTTTGGTTTATCATAATCAGTAACGGCTACAAGTACACCATAGAACTGCCTTGATGTTAAAAAAATCATATAGTTAGACAAAAAATCTGATTACACAGACAAGATATGTGGACATAATTGATAACAAATTTCATTAACATTAACTACATATGGGACTTTCATTCACAAACCGTACGGATTTCGAAAAAAAAATTTCAAAATTTTAAATCGCTTCTATTATTTTTTTTCAACATCCATACATCAATTATTTCAAATTTTGATGAAATCTCGTTAAATCATAAATTTTGTATTATTCAAATTTCCTTATTACAGGTTCTTCAAATCGAATCGACTTGGTATTTGTCTCATTTTTTACCTTGATACGTCAGCTTTTTATTTGCTGAACACAAGTCATAAAAAAATTTCATGCAAATCTAAATTCTAAAGTTAAAAACTGTGTACGATTTGTAAAAAAAATGTCTCATATATATGGTATAATGCTACAAAAAATAAAAAATAAAACAGAGGTAATAAAATGATTAAATGTGAAACCCGTTTCTCTAGTATCATGGTAGCCGTTAGTGGTTTAATTAGCATATCATTCATGTGATAACTTATTTAATTTAAAACAAGGAACTGTAGTAGGAATAGCTATAATTTTTTTTATGGAAAAAATTTCATTACAATTATACTATGCAATTTTAACCCATCCACTTTTCCTTTGACTCTACAATACAACATTTTTATTTGCATTTACAAAAGTTATAAAATCATCTAGGTACTCGATTTCTTACTTCTATTCTTAACGCTTTTTTTTACTTCATAAGTACCTATGTACGTAAATTTAGTCAACTACCACGAAATGTCGCCGAAATTCGCTGTTTAATTATCTCTATATTCTTAAAATCTACATAAGAAAAACTTAATTATAAATACATTCCATTTACAAGATAATCCGCATCATGCGCGTATCCTTTTCCACCTTTTCTTATCCGTCGACGCACGACTCGTAATCTACACGCAATTAAAATAGCCATAACACATGTAATGATCAAACCTGAAAATTTATATTATATTAAAATGTTTTTCTTTTTGTAATAGTATTAGGTACACTAGAAATAACCAAAATATTTTTTAAAACATCGTTCTATTTTGACTTTGAAATTAGGATTATTTGAGGAGGAAAGCCCTTGAAATGAATTGTTACAGCTTTTCACGAGATAAAATTTCTAAGTCCGGGTTAGGTTATGTCAAAGAAGAAAAAGAAAGGAATTCCCCAATACTGTAGTATACTGTACGGTGAAGCTTTTGAAAATTATATGCATTGATCCCTTGATAATAGTTATGCTTACACACGCGTTGTTTTTTAATAAATTCGACTTATGAATTTGCATCTTTATCTTTTCATCAATAAAAAAATGAATATAATTTCTGAAATGAGGTCATTTCTTTGGCAGTCCTAGATTTCTAGATTTTCACGTTATGACGCCCCTGACAAAAGGTAAAATTAAAAATAAATACAAACCTAGTGTTAATGAAAGTGCTGCTCCACTAGGAGTTTCTGCAAGTCCATCTTCAAGTTCATCTGGATCAGAATCTTTTATTATAAACTTTGCAGTTTGGACGAAATTTTTTTCTGATTTGTAAATATGGTCACTTTCGGTAACTGAAGCTTTTTCTTTCGCCGTTTCTTTTAATTTCTCGTCTGTCTTCATGAAATGCTTCGAATTTTTGAGATCATGGGCTAACTTCTCAGATTCTTGTGGCTCCACAGCTTACAAAAAAACAATAATTTGTTAAAGACAAGTTGGTCGAGCAACAATTATTTACAGATAGTGCTTATAATAAATAGACAAATCTTAATACAACTTATAGTATTTTTGGTGCAACTTTTGTGAAACTGCATAATTTCAACCATCCAAAGTAAATAGGACAAGTTGAAAAGTTTCACTAATTCTATTTTATCGACCCGAAAAGTTTGTTTTAGGCGATGCGGTCATTTACAGAGGGAAAAAAAGTTAGTGAAACTTTCTAACTTGTTTTATTTATTTTATTAACTTCAAATCAAAATAAATATTAAATAGAAAATTAACCAAAGATGATCCTTTTTTTCTTGCAAATTTAATCTACTTTCCGATTATGATATCAGATTTATACTGCAAGATTTAAATTTTCGTGACAATATCAAAAAAGGTGTTATTATTGCGAATTGCGTTTAACCTTATTCGAAACTATCAGGTACCAAGGGGTACGCTATTTATACACACTTGCATGTCTCTTTTAATCAAGCCTAAGTTTGCTAAAATCGGATAAGTCGTATTGGAGATACGGCAATTTAATAATTAGACATGAAGGGGCTTCCCCACTCTTATTAAGGTCGGTACGTTAATGATTTTATTAAAATTATAATTTAATATGAGCATTTTCGGAGAAATCTGGAATATTATCTTTATATAATATTTTTTTCCAATCTTAATTCGGTTATTGAGTTGTGCTGCTACAATTTTTATTTGTTGTAAAATTCTCAATTCCGTAATACGGTTATTGGCAAATAAATGACACGACAGAATCACTCAGAAACCTGTATTATATTTATAAAAACAATTTTTCTTACCATGATCGCTATGTGAGGATGAAATTAAAGGGTGATCTTGAGATGTTTGAATTCTTCCATTATCTGGAAAACAGAACAAAAAATTTTAATGTTCTGTTCACAAATTCAGTCATGTTCATAGACGCAACTAGGGGTGCGCTAAGGGGTGCTAAGTACCTTCAAAAGTAAAATTAAAAACCATAAAAATAAAACAAATATTTTTCACAGTGCCTTAATTTCCTACATACAAACCTACGAAACCTCAGAAACAACCATCTTTTCCTATTAAAATGTTAAAAAGTATTCATTTGGTAATAACTCTGAAATGGGTTTTTAACAGTAGTTCTTGGATATTTAATCTACTTTCCGATTATAATATCATTATTATAATGTTTGATTAAAATTTATGTGACCAAAACAAAAAAACTGTTATCTTAATTGTGAATTGCGCTCTCTAAGAATTTTATTCGAAACTATCGGGTACCAATGGTACGGTATTAGCTAATTCTGAAATCAAAATATATCATAAAAAACGTCTTTGACTCATTATAGAAGACATGGAAAACAGAACAAAAAAATTTATTAACAATAAAATTTAAAATCCATAAATCCAATTATGTTCTTAGGTGCAACTACAAATGTGCTAGGGGATGCTAAATATTTTTTTATTTTCACAATGCCTTAATATATTTTGTTATTGCAATAATAATGTTTATCTGATAGTAGGCTAGTTTACTACGCCCAAAACTTCACGTAAATTGCATTGAATTTTCTTGTTTTTGATGTGAAACATCTGTAGGCGCGGGTAAACCGGATTGTTGGCATGGCGATCGTGGCGATTGCATGCCGTGGCGACGCTCACCATGCGCAAGCGCCTGTGCGATTATCTTCCCACTCGGTTCGATGATGTCGTTTACTATTAAAACTACAAAGATAAACTACCATTGATTTTAGCTGGAGATTTCAATGTAAATCTTGCTAAAGATGAATCAATGCCATTAATTACGTTCCTCCAAAAAGAATTTAAATTGCAAATAAACAACAATATAAGAGAACCTACTATCAGATATGCAACAATAATAGATGCTGTATTTATTAGATGTCTTGATAATGTTATGTCCAATACTTTTGTAACATACTTCAGTTATCCTCCATCAATTATCACAGTAATACTGTCAGAGGCAACATCGAATATAACTATTACTGAAGTCACTGATTAAAAGAATTGAGTTTTCGCAACTTGAAATAATTTTTTGAATTTAAATTTTTTGTATTAATTAAAAATAAATATTTATTAAATAAAGTCATCATTTTGTGGAAAAAATTCGTAATATTTGATTTTTTATTATGCCATATTTAGTTCGCGTCGTAATATTGTCTTTCATGCATATTACTTGTGCAAACTCGATGTTTTTTTTATATATAACAGAGGCATAGGCTGTTTGTTATTTTTCATTGTAATTTATTTGTTAACAGCAAAGACGCATTGTTAAGAAAAACAGTGCCAGAATTTATTCTGCTAGTCGTGAGCAAACTGAAATATTTGCTCAATTGTTAGGTACTACTTATAATTAGCAACCTTCGAAGTACAGGTTCTTCCTACTACTCCTATAAAGTTGTAACTGTTGAAGAGAGCAAGTAGATCCTTTGCTCACTAGAGCTGCGGCGATCAGTGTATGCGCAAATAGGTTGATTCTATTACATGCACAACAAATACGTAGAAAAAATTAGTTGGGTTAATGACGACTATGACGTACGATTTATTAAATTTTGCGAATAGCTGATCAAATGGTTCGAAAACCGTAATAATAATTACTTATTACATTTTAATTAATTAGCACCTTCACATCTTTAATTAAATTATATTTAATGAATACTTCTGTTATTATTATACAGAATACAAACCTGCTGGTGAATTCTGTCGTTGACTTTGCCAACTGTTGGAAGCTGGTGGATTACTTTTTAATTTCATATCAGATTCATATCTATTTGAAGCAGTGTTGGCTGCAAACAAAATACCTTATAAGAATTTGAAAAAATTATCCTATTTGATTCGAAATGTTACCTTGCTGAGCATTCCAACCCTGAGGTTGATAACCGACAGGATTTTGGTAAGCATCACTATAATATTGGGGATAATTACTTCGTCCTTCCGTTTCACCATAATGTACTTGGCTAAAAATTAAACAAATAATAATGTTTAAAAACGAAATGAAGCAAGAATTTAAAATGTTTTACTGTTGGGGTGACGTGTGCTCGAACAAAATAAAATGGTATATTCCAAAAAAAAATTTTTGAGATTGGTTCTGACGAAATGGAAATAGTTGCAGCATTGAGATGCAATCAATAATAACGATTTCCATCGGATCGTAATAATAGATAGGGTAGTTACCTTCCAGGGCCGTATTCAAATACTTTTTAAATTGAAAAATATTATAACACCCTTTTGTTGTATTTGGTGCCAGGAAGCCATGGATATTTTTTTAATTATTATAATTGCCCTACCATGTATATATAGGGTTTTTCAAGTTGATGGGCTATTATTAGAAGTATATGAATTAGTAGAAGGAATTCAATTATGAAACTTGGGCTCATTTGGTTATTGTTTATGCCGCTTCATTTAAAAATATTTTCAAGTTCGATTTACATCCGGTTATACCGGAAGTCGACACCAACTTTGTTATTTTAAATAGAATGGTATATTTTTTACGTTGAATTCGAATAAAACGTGTAATTCTAAGGTATGTTTGATAACCGACTTGTACACCTATGACGATCGGTTTCTGAATTAATTTAATTTATAGAAAAAAATCGCTACCGCTACCATAATTATAAAAAATCATAACTTCCACAAAATACGACTCAGACTGCTGAAATTTTTACTAGTAATAGCTGAATATTAGTGCTAACGCCTTGACAAAATTGAACTAAATAATTTATACAGGGCGTTCAAAATAAAATTCTAAAATTTAACATCTACCACGAATAACTTCGTTTTTTCAAATGGCACCTACCATTTTTTATTTTTTCAATCGATTTCTTTTTTTATTCTCTTTCGATTCATATAGATACTCCCTACTGTTTTATTTGAAAAATTTTGAGTAAAAGGTTTTAGTGTGATTTTTCTTTTATTGTCGTTAGTTGTCAATTGTCCAAGGAACACTCTTATTACGCCAAAATTAATGAATTATATATTTTAAAAATTCTAAATGACTCAAAATTTTTCAAATAAAACATTAGGGAGTATCTAAATGAATCGAAATAGGATAAAAAAAAGGAATTTAGTTCAATTTTGTCAAGGCGTTAGCACTAATATTCAGCTATTACTAGTAAAAATTTCAGCAGTCTGAGTCGTATTTTGTGGAAGTTAAGATTTTTTATAATTTGGGTAGCGGTAGAGATTTTTTTCTATAAATTAAATTAATTCAGAAACCGATCGTCATAGGTGTACGAGTCAGTTATCAAACTTACCTTAGAATTACACGTTTTATTCGAATTCAACGTAAAAAATATACCATTCTATTTAAAATAACAAAGTTGGTGTTGACTTCCGGTATAACCGGATGTAAATCGAACTTGAAAATATTTTTAGATGAAGCGGAACAAAGAATAACCAAATGAGCCCAAGTTTCATAATTGAATTCCTTCTACTAATTCATATACTTTTAATAGTAGCCCATCAACTTGAAAAACCCTGTATATACCCAACCGAAAAGTCATAAATGACATGCTCATACAAATACGTAAGCGTAGTATTAGAAGAAGTCTAGCAGACGGTTCTCAAAGAATTCATTAATTCACGATTGATTCACAAAAATAGAACTTTATATTTTGTTTTAAAATGGCAGGTCCTTTATTAAATAAGTAGTATTTAATTAATATAAATTTTACCTTGATTGTTGCCCTTGAGATATCCTCGCATCATTTTCCAAACGGTTGAAAATTCGTACGTTTTTTCCTGCAATATTTTACATTGTTAAAAACAATATTACCTATATCTGTATCGTAACGTTTACCTGGAGCGCCTAAATTTTCAGAATGTGAAATCCAACCGTTTGGATTTTCAGCGGGATTATTTAGATAAGCTGAATGTCTATTGCTATCGTAAGGGACAGCTTGATGTTCCGAGTTTCTGACGCTGTACACAGACATTGGTCTTAAAAAATCTCCCTCGGAATTATATTCCTGATTAGGGATTTGGATTGCTTGCTTTGGATACGACGGATGATATTGCTGCTGGGAAAATGAAGGAGGCTCCCGTCTTTCTTCCATTTGATTATTCTTTAATTAAGAAATTTATTTGAGTAACAGTAATGAATATTTGCAAAACAACAAGCATTAAAATACGGGGTGACAAAAAAATATCCGGAATTTTTTAAAATAATTCAACAATCGCCACGCTATCGCGAAAAGCTTTTTTCCAGCTTTTGGGACAAGGACATTTGGCCGCTGAATTCGTCGGATCTCAACCCGATTGAGTACTCCGTCTGGGTCATCCTGAAGCAAAAAATCTTGGGAACATGATACTCCACTGTGAAAGCACTCAAAACAGCTCTGACGCGTGCTTGGGACGAAATTATGGTGGACCGTTGTCCAACCATCGTTGGCAATTTTCGGAAGTGGCTTGGAAATGTATTAAAGCCCAAGGAAGCAATTTTGAGCATTTATATTGTTCTTATTTATTTTTATTGAGTAAATAAAGGTTATTTATTGTTCGCTTACTTGTGTTGGTTTATTTATTTGCACGGTATTGCTATATTGCCGAACTATTTAAAAAAATCCGGCTATTTTTTATCACCCTATAGAAAAGGACAGCACAAGTTCTTGGTCAGTAATTTATTCCGATCTTATTAGAACTCATCAGCACGCCGTAGGCAGTCTCAATTTTCATATTTCGGTGGCGATATGGCGTCATAACTAAATATAGAAAAACTGACAATATCGTCTGTAAAATAAAACTTGTAAAATTGTGTATATAGTATGACAAATATTTTATACCCTATTAAACTCCTAAACAAATTATATTGTTATTGCAAATATTTCTAAATGTATGGTAATATTCTTAATTTTTCTGTTGTATTAATAAATTTGTAACTATTTCTTACCATTTATGTCAAAACATATATACAGCATTATTATATTTAACCGTAATTTTTACACAATAACGGAGTAGTCTGACGTTTTTCATTTACTAAATGTGTTCTAAAGACCCTTTTTCGTGAAAAGCAGTGGCTATATTGTCAAGTTGGTAATAAGTAATAAATATGTATCGCGCGACATCTGTTTAATATATAACTACTTAAGTTTAGTGAGTTGATCGATTAGTTGGATTAGTTGTAAGTTCTAGTTCGATGGCCATTGCCATGTTAAAATGTGTTTTGTATTTTCTTTGTTATAATAAATTGTATTAAAGATTATCATGGTGATTTATTATTCAAGAGGTATTCAAGTGAGATACCTAATTATTTAACATGGTAGCAGCTCCGTGGTTCGATAAAGAAAAAGGAAAAGTGACGGTTGAATAAAAGTTCGTGGAAAAGTTTTCAGTTAAAAGTTTATGAGCAAAATGGTGGACGAAATAAAAATTCCTGTTTTTGATGGGAAAGACTATGAATGCTGGAAGAAAAGAATTATAATGATTCTGAAAATGAAGAAATGTGAAGTTGTTGCAGTTAGACAACGTGTAACCGAAGACGAAGGAGAGTGGAATGAAATGGATCTGAAAGCTATAAATATAATATACAGTGGAATTTCGAATGACCAGTTACAATTTATTAAAGACAAAGAAACGGCCTATGACATTATGAAAAAATTCGATGAGATGTATTTGACAGAATCAACTGCTCTTCAAATATGTGTAAGAAATAAACTAGAAAGGCTTAGATTAAAAGATTTTGAAGATACAGCTACATTTTTTACGGAATTTGAAAAGTTAATTAATGAGTTAAGAAGTGCTGGGGCTACAGTTTCTGAAAAGGAAAAATTGAGTTACATGATAAAAATGCTTCCAAGTTCTTTGAGCTATGTTGGAGACCTTGTTGATGTTCTCAAAGAAAGAGATCAGACTGTCGAGTACGTGAAAAGCAAAATTAAAATGATGGAACAAAAAGAAAAAGAAGATACTAGCAAGAACAGTGTAAGTGTATTCAAAACTGAAAAAAAACAAGATCAAAATTGTTTCAAGTGTGGAAAATATGGACATTTCAAATCCCAGTGTCCTAATACAAAGCCGAGCGGCTATTAATGGAAACCCAGGGGCGGCGTGTATCAGCAAGGAGGCGGACGCCAACAAAGTTGGCAGTATCGTGGGTATCGTGGCAACAGTCGAGGGAGTCGAGGCTCTAGTCAACATCGTCGTGGCGGCGGTTGGCAGCAAGGTAATTATCAAAGAGCAGAAGATGGCAGCACAAGTAGCTTTTGTACGGAGATTGTATCACATGAATCGATAGTTAATGGTTGCGTTGATAAAGTAGAATGGCTTCTAGATAGTGGATGTTCTGACCACATTGTCAATAATGATGAATACTTTTATGAATCAATTGTTCTTAAAACACCTGTGAATGTTAAAATTGCTGATGGTCGTATATTAAAAGCTACTAAAATAGGTAACATAGTACAAGAGTTCAATGTTGTTGGTCAAATGATAAGGAATAAAATGTCAAATGTATTTTTTGTAAAAGAGATGGATAAAAATTTAATTAGTTATGGCAAAGTTACATGTAAAAACAAAATTGTATCTAAAGGGAATAGTTGCAAAATTTATAATCCAGTAGGTAATGTAATTGCGGTAGCATTTAAAGTAAATAATGTATTTCGTATGACTAGTAAAATTGTAAAATCTGAAGTGAATGTGACGACAAAAAATAATTTAACTGAGAAAGAAAAATATCACAGAGCACTAGGTCATATAAATTTTAACTATTTGAAAACTATGTGTGATAAACAAGTATTAAAAGGTCTGCCTAAAGAGTTAGAGTCTGATTATTTTAAGTGTGGTATATGTTTAGAAAACAAAATGCATAATTTACCATTTAAGAATGAAAGAACTAGGGCAAGTGATATATTAGAAATTGTTCACACAGATCTGAATGGTCCTCATAGTACTCCTGGATTGAATGGGGAACGATACTTTTTGACTTTCATTGATGATTTTAGTAAAACGGCTCAGGTTCATGTAATTAAATCTAAAAGTGAAGTTTATAACTGTTTTGTTAAATATGTAAATTTAATTGAAAATATGACCGATAAAAAGATAAAGAAATTGCGCTGTGATAATGGTAAGGAATATATAAATAATGAAATGTTTAAATTTGCGTGCGAAAAGGGTATTGAAATAGAACCTTGTCCCCCATATGTTCATGAGCTTAATGGGACAGCAGAAAAATATAATAGAGATATAATGAATATGTCTAGATGTTTGTTAGCAGAAGCAAAGGTACACAGGCGTTTTTGGCCAGAAATTGTTAAGACAGCGACTTATTTAAAGAACAGAATTATAACGAATACTATTGTCAAAAATAAAACTCCTTATGAAATAATGTTTGGTGAGAAACCGAGTGTAGAACATTTAAAACTGTATGGTAGTAGGGTTTTTGTAAGAGTACCTGAACAAAAGAGACGTTCAAAATGGGACAAAAAAGCAGATATGGGTATTTTGTTAGGTTATGAAAACGTTGGTTATAGAGTCTTGATAAATAATAAAATTGTTGTTGCTAGACATGTTGATATAATTGAAGAGGGCACACCTTGTATTGGTCTTGATTCAGTAAACAATATTAAAAACATTGCTGAAATTCGTGTAGATGATAAGAATGTGAATAATCACGAAAATTTGAATATTAAACAAAATTTAAATGATATCGAAAATCCCAATGACAATCAGAATTTAAATGATAATGATAGTATTTACAATATTGAAAATATCGAACTAAGACGATCAACTAGAGAAAGAAAGAAACCTGCTAGACTTAATGACGATTTTGTTTGTAATAACATTATTTATGTAAATTATGTAGACGCAAATAATCCTATTTCCTATTCTGAAGCGATGAATAGTAAAAGTCCTGAAAGATGGAAAGAAGCAATGGAAAAAGAGATAGACTGTTTAATTAAAAATAAAACTTGGGTATGTGTCGAAAAACCAAATAATAAAAAAATATTAGATCTTAAATGGGTTTATAATATAAAAGCTAATGATGTTTATAAAGCAAGACTGGTTGTTAGGGGGTATCAACAAAAAGAACTGATTGATGATATTTATTCACCTGTTGCGAGAATGCAAACGTTAAAAATTTTATTTTCATACTGTTGTAATAATAATTTAATTATAATACAAATGGACGTTGAAACAGCCTTTTTAAATAGTAAAGTCAAATCTGAAGTGTATGTAAAACAACCTGAAGGTTTTGAGGACGGAACAGAAAGAGTGTTAAAACTAGACAAAGCATTGTACGGTCTTAGAGAGAGTCCTCGAGCATGGTACGAGTGTTTTGATGAATATTTAATATACTTAAATTTTAAGAGAAGTGAAAATGATAATTGTTTGTACGTTTTAAAAGAGAAGGAGAATAATGTCTACCTAATTTTATTTGTCGATGATTTGTTAATCTGTTGTAAAGATGTAGAAAAGTTAAATAATATTAAAAAAGTGTTAATGAAAAAATTTCAAATGAAAGATTTCGGGCATGTTAAAACTTATCTCGGTATGTATATCGATTACGACTATGTTAATGGGAAAATGACTTTGGATCAAAAAAATTACATTGTATCATTAGGAAATAAATATAATCTTGAAAACTCTAAATTGTATGCAACTCCGATGGAACAAAATTTAAAATTGTTACCTACAAAAGAAGCGAGGGAAGAGATTAAATATAGAAATTTGATTGGTGCGTTACTATATATTAGTTCAGGCACAAGACCTGACATAAGCTTTAGCGTCAACTATCTAAGTCGATTCCAGAACTGTTATGACAGTACTCATTATAAATATGCGTTAAGGGTACTTAAGTATTTATTGTTAACCAAGGATTTGAAGTTGACTTATTATAAAAATGTTAATTCTGATATTCTAAGCTGTTATGTAGATGCCGATTGGGCAGGGGATGTGACTGACAGAAAATCTACGACTGGTTATGTGATAAAAATGTACAATAATATAATATTTTGGAAATCTAAAAAACAGAATAGCGTAACAAAATCTTCAACATCTGCTGAGTATGTAGCGTTATCAGAGTGTGTAAGCGAATTAAAAGTTGTAAAAGATATATTGTCAGATTTGGATGTAAAGGTTTCAATACCTATAAAAATTTATGAAGATAACTCAGGTGCGATATGCATAGTCAAACATGGTAATTTTACAAAAAATTCAAAGTATATTGAAACTCATTATCATTTTGTAAATGAGAACTATATGAATAAAACTATTGATGTTGTCAAAATAAATACAGAAGAGAATGTTGCTGACATTTTCACTAAATCGTTAGGAATTATAAAATTCGAAAAGTTTAGGAAAGCACTATGTATTTTATAAAATGTTTATTTATTTTTATGTTATATAAAACGCGATACAAATTTAAGGAGGCGTGTCAAGTTGGTAATAAGTAATAAATATGTATCGCGCGACATCTGTTTAATATATAACTACTTAAGTTTAGTGAGTTGATCGATTAGTTGGATTAGTTGTAAGTTCTAGTTCGATGGCCATTGCCATGTTAAAATGTGTTTTGTATTTTCTTTGTTATAATAAATTGTATTAAAGATTATCATGGTGATTTATTATTCAAGAGGTATTCAAGTGAGATACCTAATTATTTAACATATATAATTAATTATGTAAAACATGTAGGTACCAAGAAACAGACAGGTATTAAATTAATATCATTATAGTCTCATCATTTTTGTACTTTTCTTTATAACGAGGACAATTACCTACTGAGAAAGCATTTATGAACCGAATTCTTAAGGAGTTATTACAGGAATGCAATGTTCGTAAGTAAAAAAAAAAATATTTTGGAGACTTTTGACACATTATTGTAAAATATAATATCACATAGTGCTCATATTTTTCCAAAATAACATTTTCATTTAATTGTTTTTTATTTCATTAATTACATTTGTTTTAATTTAGTCGATTTTACGAAACATGGAACTTCAATTTAATTGCATGTCAAAAGTGGGCCGTTACCAACTTCCAAAGTTCCGTTTGGGGGTAACTAAAAGAGCACTATATGGTTCAGTATAAAATACTTAGTTTTGGGCAGTAAGACAGCACTGAGTAAGATCAAGCAAGCAAGTGAGAAGGGTTAGGGGGGTGTAGCGGGTAACCGCTATCACTCACCCTATTGTCTTATTAAGTCCCTGCCATTACCAACGCCCCTAATTGATAATTAATTAGGCAAGTAGTTTTTAGATATTTTTGTGATTAGTTTTTAAGTATGAACCTTTATTTATTTAACATATTAAACCTTGAAAATCAACCATAAAAATATCACTTATTCGTTACAATAATATACAATGAGTTTTTATATTGAAACAACGAAAGACATGTTTTGATAGGATCTCACTATTCAGTATTCAGGAAAAAGGATTAGACAAAAGTTACATGTATTCAAAGTAGTAAACATTTGGCAATTATTATGGTTGTGGTTTTGACGTTGGCCAAGTATTCTCTTTGATTAGAGGAAGCGTGTATTTTGATTTTAGTAATGACAAGAGCAGAAAATTTAACAAGAAATGCCCCTACCTTAAGCTTCAGATGACACATCAAAGTTTTTTTTTAATGAGAAATGAACAAATGATTTTTCTATGAAAATAAAATAGGTGGGTCGTTTAAAAAGTAGACAAGTTTAACGATTCTGGTGCTCCGCTTAATAAAATGGTAGAACGACAAATTTTTTATCGATTAGTCTTACATCGATTGCGTGTTTGTGGAGATTGAATCAATTGAAGTTTAATTGTTCTATCAATGTTTAACCATGGAACTGTCATTGAAGTTTGTATCGTCATGTGATTTGTTTTTTGACTGGAAAAAATAAAACGGCTACGAAAATTAATCGACAATTTAATAAATTTTCTATTGAGTGAGAATATATTCTTGGTTGTAACGTTTTTTTTTCTATGAAAATCCCGTTACGAATTTTTAACTTATTTCAATTCAGTTTGTCTTTTTCTTAGTTCAGTTTTATTGGTTATTTCTTAATTTTGATCGACCTTCTGTCTTATCATCAAGGCTAACAACTTTTGCACAAGACTACGCAATCGATAGAACGATCGTTAAAATTTTTCCGGTCGGTGCACGATGCTTTTCCCTCGATCCTTGGTGCCGACGAGACTTGTGTGTGTTTTTCTGTTACCCTTTCATTTTAAATAAACTATGTAAATTCATTAAGATTAATTTTTCCTTTAAATTTCATTTTTGCTATTCATTCAACTTTTTTTTAATACTTAATTGATTTTTAATAATTTTTTTTAGATTTCACAAGATTTCTTGGCAAACTTTTAGCCCCTTGTGGCAAACTTTATAATTTAGTCATATTTTTCATTTTCCTCTCCTGTTTTTAATTTTTTAATAATTTTTTTGTGGTATCTGAGTGTACCTTGTTTGTGTGAAATTTGAGTTTGACGACAGACACCCCTAATCCACATCCTTCTTATCCTTTTGTAGGCATCTTCAATGCCACTTATTTTGAATATTTTTTTTAAATAAACTTATTTTTAGTTATTTTAGGAAATTTATGTTTCAACGGTTCATTACTGCCATTACTGTCAGCCCATTCAGCTTATCATAAGATCCAGTAGGACTGAACAGCTGGGAGTAAGGGTCGGGGCGAAGAAAACTACTGGAACTAAATCGAATCAAGGCCCTGAAACTAGCGGTAGTCCCTACCTTGGCGCAGTGTAAATTTCTTTGGGCTGGCATTGGATGTAAGCTTTTTTTTTGTAAATTTTTGTAATATACTCTTCAAGGTTTTTTGTGTGTTTTATTTATGAGAGCTTCGAGCTCTCACAGCATCAGGGTCCTTCAGGAACCACCACTGCTCTACCCGGAGCATAGTAACTTTTTCTTTGTTTAAGAAAGTGGCGCCCAAGCATTTTATTTTTCTAAATTTGATTAATTCATTTTTTATAACTAACTATTATTATTTCAAACCCATAATTAATAGTTTTGTTAAATGGTTCACGTTCAGTCAGTTTGCATCGCGCAGTGAAAGTTGCAAAAATTTAAGTGGTAGGTTTTTGAACATCCCCTATGGTCACCTAATGTCGCTCGGAGCAACCACCACTTTCTCTTCAAGATGAAGGAAAATTTTGGAGACGTACGATACAGTTAAACAGAAAAAATCGAAGACGTCCGGATTGATTACTTCAAAAAATTAGACGCATCACATTCCGACCCGGCATTTATAATTTGATTATTAGCTACGAAAAATGTCTCAAAAGATTCTTGATTATGTAGAAAGATTTCAAAAATTACTTTCTTCTTCTGTTTTAACCTCTTTTTGATAATTTAGCACGAGCCTTAAACAATCTTTGACTTGACTTACATCTGAAAATTAGATTAAAAAATGGATTGGTGCATCTTCCATATAAATTTACAATGAAAAGTAGTTACTTTTGTCGCAAGTAGATGGCAATTTAATAATAATAATTTGATTATACATCGACATGCTTTTATGGAGTAATTATAGTTCAGTTTGTGATTTATTTACGACGGACCCATAGAAACCAAAATAAATTAAAAATTGCCATGTATCGCCATGATAGTCTAGTCTACTTCATATTCTTTATAACTAACATCACAAAACGTTTATGTTAGTTATTTGAATTTAAGAAACAATTTCTTTTTGAAATAAAAAGTTACTTTGAGTGTCTTGAATTTAAGAGAACGAACAAGTAGAAAATAAAAGATAGTGACTGATAAGGAAACAAAAAAAAAAGATACTTTTAATTATGTACTGTACCTGTCAGTACTGCAAATATTTATTACTAGAGAATTCGTGATTCTCCAATTTCCTTGTTGGCATTATCGACACGAAGTTCTTTTTTATATGGTACAGAAAATTAAACTTACATTATCTCGACCTGTCTGCGGCAGTGATGGCTTCAGAGTAGTGCTCGTTAATTCGGGACAATTTAGTTCTGGACCTTCGTCACTGCCATCCGAACATTGTGCGATTCCATCGCATGCATTGTAAATGGCAATGCATTCGCCACTTGATTTACATTCAAATTGGTATCGCCTACATTTTCTAGTTTTTTCTGTAAATAGAACATTGAGTGGTAATTAAAAGAAACTTTAGTAAGGATGATGTAATATATTTTTTTAAATACCTTGGTTATTATTTATTTTAGTTGTTAGTGTCGCCAGTATTTTTGGCTGTACTGTAGTAAGTAAAGGAGAAGACGTTACTTGCACATTTGATGTTTTTTTAAGATCATGTACTGGGTGGACTTCTGGGGCCCTTAAATTTAAAACATTTATTTGAAATCGAGTAATGAGTAAATACATATCTATGCTAATTTTTGAAAAGTTTTATTTTGTTATAAAAAGTTAATTTTTAATATTTAAATTTATATTATATCAAAAAGTGTGTTTGGGACAAGACTTTTTATAAGTACTAACCGCTGGAAGCATTTATGATATGCTGTTATAAGAGGATGACGAAAATACAGTGAATAGAAAAGGTTAGAAACAAGAACTTGTTAGGAAAAGTAGGAAAATAGAGAGAGTTACTAAAATCAAAAATGATAAGGAGAGAAATAAATTTAATAAATTAAAATCGTATTAGAAACAGAAATAAGAGTAAAAAGGGGTAAAGGTATATTAGATTAAAGAGATGTAAAAATTCTCGGATAACTATTTCGTTAATGAACGAAGTGAGATCTGACTGGAAACCAACGATGTCTAGTAATAGCCAACGTTAAATGTGGACAATGTTTTTTGGTCTGTTTTACCCTTACTTAGGTATCATGTTTTTTTTAACCCCTGACTTTTTAAAAAAAGAACATTAAAATTTATAATGCTAAAAAATAAAAAGGATAGGGAAAGATACGAAGTTTGAATTGTTGAAGTTAGAATCGTATATATCTTAATAGTATACTAATAATAAATATTTTCTTGTAAAAAAAAAGGATGCCAGAAAGCCTTTGCAGGGTTAAAGTGCTCGGTTATATGCACGAATTGTAGTGGTACCTGCAGTAACTAGCAAGTTCCATTACAATATACTGACGAAGAGGAAGAAATGGAGACTATTTTTGAAGAAACATAAGATGAAATTGAAGACGATCAAGAACAACGAAGCGAAAAAAAAATGCGCAAAATTTTAGGACAGTAAAATCGTATATTGCTCGAAAATATAATACCTGTTATAAACTAGCTTGAACGAGGTAGGTACCTACCTTAGCTTTGTAAGATCATTTTCGTGTTTAGTCAATTTAATTTGATTCTCCAAGTTTGACATATGTCTGCTAACGGCAAGAACAGCACTAGTGTAATTAGCGTGGTGTGTAAATTTACATTTGAAATCCTCTGGAGGTCCACACTCAAACAGGTAGCAACTTCCGGTACTCTAAAAGTATTTATTTTTATTATTTAATTTTAGTAATTCAAAAAAGAAAAAAATATATTACATAACTACTTCGAATTTCTGGTAAAAATTAGATATTAATAATACAAATTGTAACATAGCTTTTATAAAATCGTTTTACAGTTTGGTATTTTTTTATCTTAATTTGTTACCAGATGAATGATTTTGTTTGATACCTTAGAATCATAAAATTACGATTGGGAAAGATAACAATGTGAGTATTGCCATGGTCATATCATAAAAATATTGGTGATTGGCGCTTAGCATTATACCATTACAATACATATACACAAAATGTCTTAATATTTACTTTTATATTCATTGCAAAAATTATATTTTTATTTTAATTTTTTACTAGCAAAAGTAATTGTATTTTTCAATACATTAATTGATGATTAATTAAATAGTAGGTTTGATTTAATTAGTTAACCATCAATAAATGTATGGAAATTTAACTACTATTAATAGGAAGTTTCTTCAATTGCATTATAAATAATTGTATTTGTTCAGTCAAAATAATTTCATTATTGCTGTTTGCTAAAAGCAATTACTAAGAAGACCTTGATATGAAATTAAAATTTAAATAAACTTAAAAACTGCGATTTAAACGGTTTTGTTAAATTGGCAAACTACATACTTTCCAGTAGATATGTATGTAATAATTTGAATGAAGTTTAAGGTTGGTTTCTTGTGAAATAATTTATTTATTTAAGAAGGTAACTAAATTAAATTAAATTGTATTTAAATGTTTCAAATATATATTGTAATACTTCTACAATTGTTTCGGAATGTTCTGCCTTTTTCAATAGTAATCTTATTACTAAAATTAAATTTACTATACAGTGTTTATATATCTAAAGTTTAAAGGAGAGGGATACAGTAATATATTCTTAAATCTATTAAAGGTGTATTTAAAATTGTTGTTGGTCATTAACGATATTTTCTTTTTTATAAATAGCTTTTTTAATTTGTAATTGTTCTAATAAATCTAAACGTTTTCTTTTTTTGGAATTGTGCAATAATTTTACATTTTCTGAATCTGTATTATGTTTATTATTAATACAATAAGATGCTAAGCCAGTTGAGTGTTTTAAGTTGGTTATTGATTTTTTGTGTTCATCTATTCTAGTTTCGATATTACGTCCAGTCTGCTATATATAGATTGCGTTACAATTTTTTCAATTTAATTTGTATATTCCTGATTTTTGGAGTTTATCATCTTCCTTTTTATTGTTAGAGAGTAAGTTTCTTAAATTGCATTTATTTACTAATATAGTGTCAATATCTGATTTTTTAAGATTATTAATAATTTTTGTTATCTTTTTTTCACAATAATTTATAAATTTATATGTTCTTGGTTATTTTATGAAGGGATACATTTTTGTGGCTATTATTTGTTGTTCCTTTTTCTTTATTAGTTTATCTATAAAGGACTCACTGTAACCATTATAATAAGCTATACTTCTTTTAAAAGATTGGTTTTACTTAAAGGGCAATTAAACAATCTAGGTATGGATAAAGCTATGAAACGTTGCTAATTTTATTTGTAATTATTGGTTAGAATCTGATGGTACAATTGCATCTGTACAGGTAGGTTTTCTATATACGTATATCTATCAAATTGTAGCTTATTTGATGTTTTTGTAATTTATATGTCTAGAAAATTTAATTTGTTTTGTTTTTCTATTTCTACTCTGAACTGCATTCTTTCGTGTATTGAATGCAGTAATTCTAAGAAGTAGATTAAATTATCTTGGTAACCTGTCCAGATGCAAAAAATATCATCTACGTACCGAGACCATTTATATACATATTTAATTAATACATTATTGCAATTGAACAAATTATCTTCGAAATAATTCATATAAATTTCGGCTAAAAAAGAAAATATTGTTAATGACCAACAACAATTTTAAATACACCTTTAATAGATTTCAGATTATATCCCTCTCCCTTACACTTTAGGTATATAAACACTGTATATAAATTTAATTTTAGTAATAAGATTACTATTGAAAAAGGCATAACATGCCGAAACAATTGTAGAGGTATTACAATATATATTTTAAACATTTAAATGCAATTTAATTTAATTTAGTTACCTTCTTAAATATATGTAATGTTTGTTGGTATTTTGTTTTCATTAGTAAATTATTCATAAAACATTCCCTTACCTTTTCCTCAAACACAAACACATCACAATTTTCAGTTTCACAACACAACCTTAGGCATTCCTCTCTCGAATCTAAATCCATTTCATTCAAATATTTCGCCCCCATGTTTCGAGAATCCTGGGTTCGAATTATTTTGTCGGTGTGGACATCAAAATTTGTAACACATGTTTGCAAATCTATGTCAGTTGCAATAACTTTCTGTTTAGTGCTTTGTAAATAAGTGGCAGAACTTAAAAAGCAAATTAAAAACAGTGCATATGATAACATGCTCGAAATATTTTTTTCGGAGTGCTGCAGCTGTTTCGTTTTTGTTTTATCATGAAGGAAATACACACAGCTGGGAAATCGATGGAAACGAGACTGCGCGATTAGGAAAATTTGTCAACCGGAATTGAGAAAACGTTTGCAACGTTATGTCATTTCAAAGGAAACTGTCTTGAGCAGGAAATTAAGAATTAACGACATTGGAACATAAGTTTCCTAAGAGAGTTCTCTAGAGGGAAATTACTTTGAGAGTCGAGCAACGAAAGTGGATGGTACTTGTAAATGAATACTAACTTATGCTTTGTTTTGCAATTGTGGAGCTGTGGTTAAATCCGCCCTTATTGTACGGGTCCAAACTTCAAAGATTACAAACTACACGATTCAAATAAAAAAAATACAGGAACTGTAAGAAATGTTAGTTCCTATACCTAAGGAGAAGAAAAATTGTTTTATTTTATGTAGCATTACGATAGCTATATAACTCGAAACAGTTTAGTAAAGGAGCTAGGGGGTTAAGAATGGGTTTTCCAAATTTTTTTGACCCCCTGCACTTTCATAAACCTCACAATTAAAAAATGCAATTTTTTCAAATTTTAATAACCGATATCTTTTAAATACCTATGTATTTTTGAAGTTTTATAAAACTGTACAATTGCTTCTTCTTTTACTCTTACAGTACAAATGTTCAATTTTCAACTCCATTCCTTAAGCTTCCACCTCGACCTCCATCACAAAAAATTCTTTTAGTTTTGTAGAAAGTCGCCCTCAGTTCTTTTATCACTTTTCTTCCTCCTTCCATGGTCCCATTTTATGTACAATTACTTTTATTATGACGGATAAATATTCATAAATTCACAATTTTAATTTTACTTGAATTGAGGTGTTGGGCGCGAGAAATAAACAAAATGTTTTAAAAGAGATTTATATTATAAGATAAGACACATAATCTTCAAATACTATTTAGCTGAACTTAGAAAGTTAACAACTGCAACTAGGTATACGTTAATTCAGGGCCGGCCTTAAAGTAGGGAGGAGGCGAAGTTCATCACCAGCGAAGGGCACTAAGTTTTAGGGACCCCACTGTGCTTTCTGGGGGATTAATTCAATGCGAAAAAATAATAACTATTAAATCTTTTTAATATAAAAACTGATAAAGCAAGTCCACTCTTCATACTAAATTTTATTCAACATAAGGGGCCATTCAATAATTACGTAAGGACGATTTTGGCAATTTTTGACCCCCCCCCCTTACTCCCATGTAAGGGTACGTAAAATTTATTGAACCCCCCTCAACCTTTTTACGTAAGATTCTATCTCGTTTTTCAGAATAATAAAATATTAAAAAAGGATCAGTTACACTAAAACTCACAGTTTGACGTAAATTAAAGATTTTTACTTTTTAACAGATATTTAAGGTTGCAGTCTTTTACTGCTATCAGATATAACATAGATGCATATTATATAATTATTAGACAACTATTTCATCTTTGGAATATCATCATGATAATTATAAGAGTAAATTTTTAAATAAACTTAATGTGAGCAAACAACAAACAATCAGTTCAAGAATCGACAAACGAATAAAATACTTTTAAGATAATGTAGTAGTAGAGCTTTATTAAAACAAAAAGTTATGTTTACATTTCTACATAGGAAAAAAATAGTTTTACGGTGAAGTAAGAGGTAGGAAACAAAAGAGAAAGAGGAATTGAGATAGAAGGGAAGGGTGATAGAAAGGGTTAAAAAATGCAACTACTTGGGGTACATGCTGACAAAAAACAACAAAGACGATGTGCACATAAGTAACCAAGTAGCTAAAGCAAATGGGTAATAGGAAAAAAAATGTGCAGAAATAACTGGAAAAGAAGGTAGTACTTTTAAAAAAAAAAAAAAAATATAGTCTTTTATGGAGTCGAGATATGGGGATGGAAAGAGTATAGAATAGTAGAAAATATTCATAAAAGGTATATATTTAAAAAGTGTGTTGCGCTTAGAAAGAAGTACTTCAGACTACATTTTAAGAATGGAAACAAAATGTGGGAAAATGATGGAAGATACAAGAAGAAGGGTCGTAAAATATGAAGAAAAATTGGGAGAATTACCGGAAGGGGCCATAAGAAAGGAGATATGGAGAAAAAAGGTATTGGGGATCGGGACAAAAAATAAATATGATGTGGAAAGGGACAAAACCTTAACAGAAATCGCAATAAGTAAAGAACAAATGGAGGAAGAGTGGAGAGAAAAGCGATCGAATATTGGTAGAATGGTGGAGAAAAGATGTAATGAAATAGTAAGAGGAGAGGATTTGAGAAAAATATGGGAATCAAGATGAGGGAGTTTATATGGGTAGAATGGCAAGGGGATGAGGTGCCAGGATATCTAAGAGAATGAAAAAGTATAGAGATAATAGCTTGATTAAGAACGGGGAATGAGTGTAATGATAATAACTTTTGGATAGAAGAAGATAAGAGATTGTGTAGGTACCTATGTGGAGAGAAGAGTGAATCAATGAAGCATGTATTAGAAGAACTAATGGGGAAGAATGAGAGGTAGGAACTTGGAAGGATAATAAATGCGGATTGTAGTAGGCTGGAAGGGAATTGCTTAGTATAAATATTTAAATTTTTGTAAGTTGGAGAATCTAATATGTTCCTTTTTTTCCCTTGTGTACTTATGTAGAAATGTAAACATAACTTTTTGTTTTAATAAAGCTCTACTACTTTTAAGATAATGATCGACTAATTTCAAATTAATCTGATCATCAATCGTCTGAAGAGAATGGATTAGTAAGCCATGTCGTATAATCGGAGACAATCGGTAACTCATAAGATGCAGCTGTAGATGGAACTTCATTTGGCACGTCTATTGGCACCTCATCTTCCTGTAGGCATACTGAATCTTCTTCGCCGGTAGGATGGATTGTACGGTACAGCACATATTTGTCACGTTTCGCGATTTTTATAAAATATTACGTAAGAATAGATTTTGAACCCCCCCCCCCAAAATAAGGGCAGGAAAAGGAGTTTTAAGAAACTGAAGCTTATATAAACATATGTAAGATCAACCATGTCGTAAGCCATTCTAGCTTAGGAACTTCATCCATTAAACATGAAATAGCATCAGAACTTGACATTACTGATGTTATTAATTAAATAGTTTGCAAAAAAGCGCGAAGAGTGAATTTTACATAAAAAATCAATAAATGAATATTTGGGATATTAATATTATTATAATAAACATAAATAAGTATCTATTCATAACTCTGTTTCAGAAATTTCGGATATTAATAAATTTTGTCATTCATTGATAGATACTATTTTACATAAAAATTATTACGAGATACTTCAATAAAATTATTATATTATGGTTATGAAAAAAGCAAATTACCTAATAATGTCAATCATTATAATATTTTGAAAACTTAAAAATTGTTGTATATGATGTAACTAAAAATTAACGGTTTTCGCAATTTTTTCTTTATCTGTGTTATAAGACGTTGCTTCGTACCAAATTTCAAGATTCTGAGTTCATGGGAAGTACCCTGTAGGCTTTGATTCGAAAATTTGCGGAAATTTGCGGCATAAACGGCTGTATCTTTTGATTGCGTTGGCTTAGAAGTTTGATTTATTCACAGCTCCAAGGGACAATAGACCTGAGTATTTGGTATAAATTTTAGCTTGATACCTCCACGCGTTCCTGAGAAAAAGGGTCTTGACAGACGGACGGACGGACGGACGGACAACGAAGTGATCCTATAAGGGTTCCGCTTTTTCCTTTTGAGGTGCGGAACCCTAAAAAGAGATGAATCTGAGATAATTCTATAATATTCCAGCATCTGTTATCTAAAATGATAAAATCGCAGAAGTTGCCTCTTACTCTTATAAAAAATTAAATCTGAAAAATTGCAGTTTTAGTTATACGGGGATGCAATGTTTTTCGTGGTCCTATATAGGTTTCATGAATCAGAACACCAAACCGTGCTAAATCCACTCTTAATGCGTTACTGCGGTTTAAATGCATCTTAGGAATGTAAAAACCGAAAATTTGTCTTATAGTTTATAATGTTTATGTATAAAAAATTATCAAAATTGTCACAAAATTTCCTGTATATTTGGTAGTAGGTATTAATTATGTATAATTTTTTTTTCAAAATTGTCAAAAAATTTCTTGTAAATTAGGTAGTATTCATTCTTCCCTTCCCCACTGCTGTAATGTAACAAATATATAAACTCAACCCTCAGAACATTGTACCATTACCTGAAGAAGCTACTGTAATAACGAAACAATTGTCGTGCATTAAATAATTTTGTAATTTTGTTGTTTAATTTCTACTACGATTAACTTTCATCAAGTAAAGGCCGATTCCATTACATCGTTAATCTATATAACTTTATTCTATTCTTTTTAGTTATAGATTTTGCGTACTGATCACGTATATAAGCTGCATATAAGAAAATACCGTTGTAAAGTTCATCAAAAATTATAGTGCGGTTATATAGTCATTTGGATCGTATTTGCACCTTAACAATCAATGTTAAGGCTTATCTCAAGTATTTTTTTTATTTACATAGTCCCCACATAAATTTACAGACGGTTTTTAGTTAATTTGTTAAATTTTTCAGCACGGACTATGATTAATAACTACCTATGGTTAAGGTTTAACACTATATCTTTGGGTCAACAATACCTGCATGAGATATCTATCGGTATAAAGACTGCAATCGTGATTCTTGACTGCCAGTTTAGATAAATTACTGACTAAGAATGTATACTATTGTTAAAGAAATTATATTGACATAAGTCAATCTATGTAACAAGATCAAAATTTAGTTGAACACCCGAAAGTCAGCAATGACCTTGAACGTGGCCTTAAAATTATTGGTTATCTCAACATTAACCTAAAAATTTCTAATTGCAATTCTCATTATTTTTGCAGAAATTTATACATATTTCTACAAGCCCAATTACATATTTTTTTTAATTAAAATATTTTCTAAAGCTTTCATTTTATCAAAAATACGTAATTATTTCGCTATTTTAAAGGGAATGACCAATTTTATTTTAAGTAGATTATAAAGTTATGGGTAACTGTTATAAGGAAAGTAAGACTAGCATTATAAAATTGTACGTAATTCAAAGGGAAAATTGTAATAGGTATTGCATTAGTGACAAAAAATTATTGTCTGAAAAAAATTTACTTTTGTAATAGCCCTTTTGAAATCCGTGCCAAAGACCTGCACCAGTTCAACCCCCGTTAGTTCCGTAACGCGTTATAGGTAGTACTACTACTGCTCAGGAGGGCGCCACGCGGAACCGTCGCCCTATTCTCCCACATTACCCTACCCCGGCAGGTTATCCTCTCGCAGTACCACTACCCCACTCTGTACCGCTCTTCCATGAGAACATAAAAAACTCAGAACAACAGAGAGAGAACTCTATCTCCAGCTCCTCTAGCAGCTTTCCCTTGGTGGCACACTAGAGCGGGAAAACATAGAGTGGGAACTCTCCTCGTAGAAGCCTTTCGAGTTCGGAACCCTTGGCCGGTGTGTTAAATAGCAATATCCAACAGTAATGGTTAGTGCGTTTCACCTAGTGAGAAACTTATAAAATTCCAAACCTTGGTCGACTGGGACTGTCCATTTCCGGCGCGAATTAGTTTAAGTGTGATTTTTAGTTTAAGTTTTTCTTGTTATCCATAAGTTACCAAGTCTCATGCGGACTCACGTTTAAAGTTTGTTCCTAACAATAAAGTTATTTAAAGTTCTTTGTAGTTGTGTAATTTTACCATTCCGCCACACTTTACATTTTTCTTTTCTTAATTACTAATGCTGATTTCAACATATGGTAGAAGAAAAAGAACAACTATCAAATTATGTATTTCACAAACTTACTTTAAATTTAACAATAAATTTTATAAACAAACTGATGGTCTCCCGATGGGCTCTCCAATCTCTCCCTTATTAGCCGAAATCTTTAACAGTAAATTAAATTTCTTAGATCTAGAAGTAACTAAACACTCCAATAACCATTTAGAATTTAATATATATAGAAAAGCCACCTGTACTGATACAATTATACCCTTCAACTCCAATCAATCATACAGAATAAAAATAGCCGCATTTAACAGTTTAATACACAGACTTTTTATGATACCTTTAAGTGAAATAAATTTTAAGAAAGAAGTTAGTACCATAAAACATTGCAAAAACCAACGGATACAAAGAGAGCTTAATCGATACAATGATTAGAAACAAAGAAAAGAAAATCATATTAGATACATTTTTTAGTTGTATTTAATAAGAAAAACCTTTTCGTTGAATTTGGTTTATAACATTTTCACGTCCTTCCACCATTGCCTATTGCCTTCTGATTGGAAAAGTATCTATCTTCACCACAACAAAATAACGAAACATTCAAAGATGACTTCCGTTTTCGGTTTCAAGAACATTTACAAATATCCAGGAGCATTAAGGATAGCCGTAATCAGTTCGACATTCGATTTTTAGCTCCTTAACTGTGCATCTAGGTACCTACCTATCTTATTCAACCTCTGTAGTTCCAAAACAAAATCTTCTTCAATTATAGGGGTGGAGAGTTCCCATACAATAACATAATCACTTTTTAAGGAAGACTATGATAATTTCAAAAAGTATTTTTTTAAATAGTTTAATTAATATCAAAAAATCGTATTTTTATGCTATTCAGTGTAACCTTTTTCTTTCTATGAAAAATCCCGTTGCTAAAATTTTAACTTATTTCTATTCAGTTAGTGTTCATTGTCTTGATTCAGTTGTATTGATTTCTTCTTAATATTGATCGACCTTCCGTCTTATCATCAAGGCTAACAACCTTTACGCAGGACTACGCGATCGATGGAAGGATCGATGAATTTTTCTGGTCGGTGCTCGAGGCTTTTTCGATCCTTGGTGCCGACAAGACGTGTGTGTGTGTTTTTCTGTTCATGTTTTGTGCGTCTACTTGTGTGAACTTCTTATCTTTTTAATCTTTTACTTAAATTTATTCAAATTAAGAATTTCGTTAATTTTTATTAATTTTTCATAACTTCTCGAAGCACTCTTTTAAATTGTTATTTGTTAATTAATTTTAACTATTTTGTCAATTTTTTTTTTGTTGCCACGAGGCATTTCGTAAATCTAATTTTATCTTTTTAATCCTTTGGGCCTTTGTGGTAAGTGTGTAAATTATTAATTAATTTAGTTTTTTACACCTTTTTTCTTAATAATTTCAATTTTTTAAATATTATTTCTTATGGTGTCTGGTGAGTAAATTGTTGAATCTTGTGCGTTTGCTTTGACCTCGACAGTGACTTGCGTGTACCCTTCCTTTACTCCTAATTTTAACATCATTTTAACTTTTATATAATATTTGTTTTTTTTTTAAGAAAATTTTCACCTTTGTGTCTCAAATTGTCAGGGTTTTCAGGAACCACCACTGCTCTACCCGGAGCATAATAAATTTTCTTGGTTTTGACAAAGTGGTGCCCGAGCATTTTCTTAAACTCAATTAATTTTAGTTTTGTTTATTAATGTACTATTATTATTAAATCAATAAAAAATAGTATTGTTAAATCATATATAAATAAGACACTCTTGTAATTTCCACTGAATTTTATTATGTACTTAACATATGTTTCGCTACTTCTTCAGAAGTTTACAATACTTGACGTAGCGAAACATATCTTAAGTACATAATAAAATTCAGTGGAAATTACAAGAGTGTCTTATTTATATATTTTACAATGAATTTCCACCAAGTAAAGGTAGAATCAATCAATTGTTAAATCAGTTACTGTTTTATTTTACAAAATGACTTTGATTTGTATACCTGTATATATGAAACCATCTGTGTAAATGAGTATGCAAATGTTTGTTTCTAAAATTTGAATCCACTTATTTTATTTGAAGGCCGATTTAAAGCTTTGCAAAATACCATTTCATTGAGAGAAGCAACTATGGCTTTGCTTCCCCATTTTCTTATCAACAGACACATCATTAAATTTGAAAGAGGTCTGCTGTTATTAATGTTAAATTATTCTTTTTTAAATTTTCGAACATTGTAGCCAGGTGAAGGGGAAAGTCAAAAAAGGTACTTGAACTTGAGGTTGCTATGGCGACCACGAGGAAAAGCTGTCTCCCTATGCACGCATTTATATTTTAAACACGAGTTAGTGAAAAATAATGCTACACCATAACGGGGCCCTTCACTTCTACTTACTCCTTTTAAAGAGTCTCAGGAATAAAGAACCCCTCCCATACAGACAGCGGAACATTCGCAACAATACAACAGCAAAACTTTATGAAGTAAAACTCTGTTATAACTAGTGATGTGCCGGATATCCGTATCCGTATCCGCGGATATCCGAGGTAGAAGAGAGGTCCGTATCCGTATCCGTATCCGTTAGTTTTTGGCGGATCATTTACGGATTTTTTACTTTATTAATTTAAAATTTTTAGATGAAATATACAATTTTAGCGATCCGGCACATCACTAGTTATAACTTAGAGACTGGATTTTATGTAACATAAAAAGGCTGAAATGTGCACAAAATATGCTTAAAATATACGTTCAAAGTATCAAAATATGCAACATTAAATAATAAAAAAATAGTATTGTAGCGACCAGTGACACCGTACGTGTGTGCGATAACAATTTGTATGCATGTACTTCTTATCGCTAACGTGTTTATTACACAGCCATAGCGTACGGCTTCCCTTTATGTAAACTTACAAGCTGTAAATCTTTCTCCAACGACAAGTAACAAGAATCTGGAATCATCGACGACTTTCTAATTATTATTCATCATTCGGGATTAATCAGGATTTCTTCGAGTTCCTGTCTAGAAAGTTCGAAAGGTGTATATAAAGTGATCATCTTTGGACCAAGAGGCAGTCGTGAGAAAGCATCAGTGCGCGAATCAAAACGATAACGGACAGACAGAAGTGATATAAATAATTGGTTATACAGGGTTGCTCATTAGTGCGTCAAAGGTTAATATAGCCTTTATTAAATCAGATTGGAGATTTTTTTTTTATGAGAATGATATAGTATCAAAAGACGCATATTTTAAAAATAGTTTGACATATAGAGGGTGAATCACTAAATCGGAGCACGTTCCAACATATTTTTTTTTTTAAAAGAAACACCCTGTATATTATTTGTTTTTCATAATCTACTTAAAATTGTCTTTTCAACGATACAAAGATTTTTGGGTTTTGATGTTGCATTGTTGAGTTAATAATGAAAATGTAAAAAAATTGGTTGCAACAGGGTTTGGCTTTTTAGTTCAATGCACGAGTATTACGATTAGTTGAGTTGAAATATTTAGTATAATTTTATTATACAGGGTGTTTTTTACGGTGCAGTCAATTGAGCAACCTTCAAAGAGCGATTTCTCAATTTTTTCAAATAGAACACCCTGTATATTATTGAATTTTTGGAATGGTGCTTTAATTCTGCTTAATGTTTCTTTATAATATTTTATACCTAAACCTCGTAATTTCAGAGATATTTCACTTTTTTCATTATTTCCAGCTGATTATTTGTTTTTGATTTGAACTAGTCTGCTGATCGGTCAGATTTGACAAGTTGGCCCAAGCAAATAATAAATGAATACGTAATGCGTCTAATACATCTAATAATTTAATACGTTAAGCGTGCTGTATTAGTGACTATTAGAATTATTTTTGCATTATTGTCATTGTCGTTTCATACCAGTTTGATTCGGTTCGTAGTTTTCCTGAGCAATTTTTGCTTGTCACATATTACTAGGGGTTTTAGTTAAGTCAGTATTATGCAGTTTGAGAAAAACGAACTCGTTGACATGATTTTCATTATGGGATCAGCTGAACAAAATTGTTTGTTAACTCAGCGAATGTATGCACAGAGATATACTAATAGAAGACAACCTTCAGTTAGCAGTTTGGAAAAACTTAAGGAATGGTTCACTAGAAATGTCAGTTATGAGAAATGTGAAAGGAAAAAGAGAACAAGTGACGAAGAAAATTTGAATGTACTATTATCAGTAATTGAAGAGCCATCTACTAGTTCGACAAAAATATCAAAAGAAATGAATGTACCACGATCTACTGTAAGCAAGATATTGAAAAATAATAAATATCATGACTACAGTATCTCCTTTCATCAAGAATTGTTGGAGCCCGATTTCAAAGACTAGAAGGACATTTTGCGAATAGGGATTGTCCACATAAAAAATATTGTATACAAGACTCCTCCAACTACAGCAGACGACATAAGGCAACGTATAATCTACGCCTTTGAAACAGTTTCCGTTGAGATGTTACAAAGAGTGCATAGATCCTTTCTGTCAAGGGTGCAAATGTGTTCCAATCACAATGGAGGACACTTTGAACATTTACTTTAAATAGTAAACGATATTAAACTTTGACCATCTATTTATTTATTTACGTTTTAATTGTCTCAACTTACCAAATCTGACCGATAAGCACACTAGATCAAATAATTAGTTGGTAATAATGAAAAAAGTGAAATATCTCTGAAATTACGAGGTTAAGGTATAAGATATTATAAATAAACATTAAGCAGAATTAATGCACCATTACAAAAGTTCAATAATATACAGGGTGTTCTATTTGAAAAAATTGAGAAATCGCTCTTTGAAGGTTGCTCAATTGACTGCACCGTAAAAAACACCCTGTATAATAAAATTATGATTTTATTATTTTTTAGATTTAGTACATCCGTTGGCAGCATAACTACTAAATATTTCATCTCAACTAATCGTAATACTCGTGCATTGAACTAAAAAGCCAAACCCTGTTGCAACCAATTTTTTTACATTTTCATTATTAACTCAACAATGCAACATCAAAACCCAAAAATCTTTGTATCATTGAAAAGACAATTTTAAGTAGATTATGAAAAACATATAATATACAGGGTGTTTCATTTAAAAAAAAAATATGTTGGAACGTGCTCCGATTTAGTGATTCACCCTGTATATGTCTAACTATTTTTAAAATATGTGTCTTTTGATACTGTATCATTCTCATAAAAAAAATTCTCCAATCTGATTTAATAAAGGCCATATTTACCTTTGACGCACTAATGAGCAACCCTGTATAAATAAGAGACTTGTTTTCATATAAATAATAGTTCTGAGTTAGTGTTAAGTGTTATATAAATAGTGTTAAATAAATTATTATCTAAATGAATGTTTTGACTAGAAAATTCGGGACAATTGACAATTGGTGTCAGGTGTGGAGTCTGTGAATCAATCTCCATAGAATTTTTTAGTGTAATAAAAACACAAAATAAATACTGGCGACCCAGGAGACTACCACTGGAGAAGAGAGAAGAGGCTGAGAACATCATAACTGAAATGCGAAGGGATGGAGTAATAAAACCTTCTACTAGCCCTTGGACATCGCCGGTAGTCCTCGTCAAAAAAAAGGATGGCTCGACACGCTTCTGTGTGGACTACCGCCAATTAAACAATGTTACGAAAAAAGACAGCTACCCCTTACCACGAATAGATGACATCCTGGATACAGTGTCAGGGTCGACGATATTTTCCACCTTAGACCTCAAGAGCGGATACTGGCAAGTGGCTTTGGACAGAGATGCCAAAGAGAAGACAGCGTTTTCCATTGGAACGGGGCTGTGGCAGTTCAAGGTGATGCCGTTCGGGTTGTGCAACGCACCAGCCACCTTTGAGCGACTGATGGAAACAGTCTTGGTTGGCTTAATTGGAAAGACTTGCCTGGTATACCTCGACGACATCATCGTGGTCGGGAAGGACTTCAACGACCATCTGAAAAATTTGGAGGAAGTTTTCCGAAGACTTCGGGATGTCCACCTAAAACTGAGCCCCAAGAAATGTCAGCTATTCCAAGAGACCGTCAACTACCTGGGGCATGTAGTATCCAGAGACGGCGTTTCAGTCGACCCACAGAAAATCAGAGCCGTGCAAGAGTGGCCTGTACCTGCTGACGTCCATCAAGTCAGAAGCTTCCTTGGGCTCTGCACCTACTATAGACGTTTTGTTCCCGGATTTGCTAAAATTGCTAAGCCTCTGACTCGACTCACACAAGAGAGTAGATCATTCTGTTAGGAGCAAGACTGCCAAGCTGCCTTTAAAGAACTAAAGAAAACCCTCTCGTCCACACCTGTATTGAGCTATCCCCTACCAAATGGAAAGTTTGTCCTGGACACCGACGCTAGCAACATTGAAATTGGCGCGGTCCTGTCACAAATACAGAATGGTGAAGAAAAAGTAATCGGCTACTTCAGCAGAACTCTATCCAAACCAGAACGGAATTACTGCGTAACCAGACGCGAATTGTTAGCCGTAGTAAAAAGTGTGGAGCACTTCTACAAATACCTCTACGGAAGAAAGTTTTTGCTACGAACCGACCATGCCGCGTTGAAATGGCTGCTGAATTTTAAGAACCCCGAGGGCCAAGTAGCCAGATGGATAGAGAAGCTGCAAGAGTACGACTTTGACATAGAACACCGAGCGGGAAGTAGCCATAGAAACGCCGACGCCTTATCCAGAAGACCTTGCCCGGATAATTGTAAACACTGTCAACGCGTCGAGGAACACGAAGAGGTCAGGAGGATAACTATCCTGGACGAGCAGTGGCAGCCCGACAACATTAAGGCAGAACAACATTCCGACGTGCTCCTTAAAATGTTCCTGGACTGGAAGAAAAAAGGCAGAAGACCAACCTGGCAAGAAGTGGCTGCCAAGTTAACAGAAGTGAAATCGTTGTGGGCCCAATGGGACATCCATTGATGAAGAAGATGATCCCCTGAAGCGCGTCGTTGAGAACCCTGAGATGGCACAGAAAGCAGACGTCAGCTGGTGATACCGAGAAGCTTGGTAAAAGAGGTTCTGCAGTGCCTCCATGACGACCCTTCGGGAGGACATTTTGGCGTAAAGAAGACCCTGGGTAAAGTACGAGAACGGTTTTACTGGGTCAACTGCAAGAAGAACGTGGAAGATTGGTACAGAAAGTGTACGACGTGCGCCGCCAGTAAGGGACCTCAGAAGCGACAGCGTGCTGTTATGCGGCAGTATAACGTCGGCAGCCCATTCGAGAGAATTGCCGTAGATGTTGCCGGACCATTCCCAGAATCCGAAAATAGAAATAAGTACATTGCAGTAGGGAATGGACTACTTCACGAAATGGGTTGAAGCGTACGCCTTTCCAAACCAGACGGCAACGACAGTGGCGGAAACGCTCGTAAATAAGTTAATTAGCCGATTCGGAATACCACAGCCATATTCCAGGACATTTGTAATTTATTGGGCATTCATAAAACTCGTACTACAGCACTACATCCCCAATCAGACGGCATGGTAGATCGAATGAACAGGGCCATTAACAAGTACCTGTCCAAAATGGTGTCCAAACATCAGCGAGACTGGGATCGTTATCTGCCACTGTTCCTTTTGGCATATTTAAAGTTCGGATGCAAACCTGGCAAAGACGTGGCTGGAGAAGATTACGTCAGCGAATTCCGAAGACGACTATAAGACGACATCCATAACGATCTTGCAGACTCGTTCGTCAGAGTCCCAGAACGAAGAATTTATGGCTGAACAGAGCTTACACCGTAAAGCCAGATTTGGAGACACCACCGAAGTTCAGCAGGACCTTTTCGCCGTCCCGAAGGAACACTCGCTGACCCATTGTGTGGCAAGGGATTTGTACATGAGTCGTGGGATTGCCACGGTCTTTCGGAAGAAGTTTGGGCGACTACCGATGTTACTCGACCAGGTCAAGGATAGGAGAAAAGTATTGCAGTTACTCGATGGGACCCGATCCATCTTCTATCTAGTCACCAAAAGCAAGTCGTCGGAGAAACCTGCCTACCACGCCTTATGGGACTCCCTGATAGAGCTAAGAGAGCAGTTGCTGCTCGCTAACATCCTGAAGCTGGCAATACCGAGGATCGGATATGGACTCGATGGGCAGGATTGGAGGATGGTCAGAAACATGTTGGAGGTTTTGTTCCGATACACGGGAATAGAAATCTTGGTGTGCGCCGGAAACCCACGACGAGGACCGTCATCACTGAAGACAGTTGACTGCTACTTCCACCTGACAACCGGATGCCGAAGCGGATCCACCTGCAAGTACCGGCATGATCCTCTGAGGGAACGGCAGAATGTGATCCGGGACGGATCACCCTTAAGGAGGGGGTAGTATAGCGACCAGTGACACCGCACCTACGTGTGTGCTATAACAATTTATATGCATGTACTTCTAGGCAATTCCGCTAGCATTTGTTCGTACAAGCAGGTTATTGGTTATGTTTCGGTCACATAGGTTCAGTCATCATAGCCGACGCAGCTCGTTACAAGTATTCGTTGCCGGAACGCATTTTTCTTCTCACGTGTTATTATTAGTGATGTGCCGGATATCCGTATCCGTATCCGCGGATATCCGAGGTAGAAGAGAGGTCCGTATCCGTATCCGTATCCGTTAGTTTTTGGCGGATCTTTTACGGATTTTTTACTTTTTTAATTTAAAATTTGTAGATGAAATATATATATTGTGCCGATTAATTTAGATTTAGGCAGTACTGTGTGTATAGATGAGTGCGTGGCGGGTTATTGCCGACAAAAGCGGCAATAAATAAAGCAAAAAATAAATATTAAGAGGGATGCCGCCTGCCACATGGTTCACCAAGGACAGAACGCACACGACGGCCGAAGAAGACGGTCGTCTAAAATTGATTAGACGCGACCAGATTATTTTAGTTTTAAAATTATTGTGACATTAATATTGCATTACTGGATTTGATGGTGTTTTGTAGACATTTTTCTTAACTGATATACCAAACACAAACGTTATCTGTGCTGCCCAGAGTCACACTAAACTATAGGCGGCGGTAAATATTGCACATGGATCTTTGCAAAGAGACAATCTATTATAAAAGTTAGCTCTTAAAAAGTTTCATAACAGTTTGTCTCTTTCAAAAGGTCGATGTACCTACAATATTTACCGTCGCGTACTCTAAGTAAGTAAAGATCCGTATCCGTATTCGTATTCGCGGATCTTGAGACCAAATATCCGTTTTCAGATCCGTATCCGCGGATATACAATTTTAGCGATCCGGCACATCACTAGTTATTATAACGAGAATGCCGATTATTCTTCCATTTTCGCGAAGTTTGCTGAAAAGTTTCCCACTTCGCCGGTGCCTAGCCATCAAATGGTATTAAAACTGCACAATAAATTTCAACTTACGGGTAATGTACACGACGCGCCGCGTGCAGGGAGACCGAAATCTGTAGCGACAGAGGAAAACAAAATGCTTGTTGCGCAAGCAATTGTACCCAACGCGATCGGCTGAACGTTCTGCTATGGAGCTTAACTTTTCACTTCGAACCTACCATCGCATGGTGAAGGAATTAGGTGTTCATGTTAAAGTTAAAGTTATTTAACATTTTATTAGAAAAACAGTACACAATATGCAATATTAAATGAGAAAAATAATAGTAACGTTTTGGGTTTTGCTTCTAAGCCCCAAAATACTACCCTGTCATCAAAGCAATGGACAAAGGGGTATCTGAACGGTCAAAAATGTTTTATGGTACTGCTACAAAGAGTACACAAAACAAAAGGGACAATGTGCAACACATCTGTACAACTGCCTAACGTATAAACTACTTCTACAAATAGTAAATAATCTTCGTTTTTATTTAAGTCGTATATTTTTGAATTTATTCTCAGATGGTCAGCAATAAGTGTATCATCGGCACATCTTCGAATTTTAAACTATTTGTACAAAATATTCAGAAAACTATCGATACATTGTAAGGTTTTTTTTTTCTGTGGAAAAATCCCGTTACGAAAACTTAACTTCTTTCTATTCATTTTGTGTTTGTCTTAGTTCAGTTTTATTGATTTCTGCTTAATTTTGATCGACCTTCCGTCTTATCATCAAGGATAACAACCTTTACGCAGGACTACGCGATCGATGGAAGGATCGATGAATTTTTCCGGTCGGTGCTCGAGGCTTTTTCTTCTTTCCTTGGTGCCGACAAGACATATTTGTGTGGTTTTTTCTTTTCATGTTTTGTACTTGATGTTGCCTGAAAGTTTTTGTGAAATACTTGCCTGTTAATATTTTTCGTAAATTTCTCCAAATTAAGTATTTCTCTTTAATTTACTATAAGTCGTTTATGCTCTCCCTTAATTTTTTTTTATATAATTTTAACTTTTTTTAAATTTTTTTCGTTGGCACGAGGCATTTTTAAATCTAAGTTTATTTTCATAATCTTTTAGGCCTTTGTAACAAATTGCATATCATTAAATCATTTCATTTCACACTTTTTTGGCAATTTTAATTTTTAAAATTTTCTTATGGTATCGGTGTCGAGTAATTTTTGAATGTTTGAAGTCTGACTTGACCACCATATTGACGACGGACATTCCCTTACTCTTCCTTTCTTGCACCTTATTTGGAGGCATCTTCAATGCCTTCAAACACTAATTTTTTTTATTAATATCATTTAATTTTTAGGTACAATTTTGATAAATACTTGTTCTCGTTCTTTTGTCAGCCCATCTAGATTTTTAGAGTAGGTTCCGGCTGGACTAGGAGACTGGGATTGCGGGTAGGGGTGAAGACACCCTGAGGCTATAGCCTAATGAGACTAATTTTCAACCTGTCTCATTAACAAGTTAGGAGCCGTTAAATATCTGCAGGCGGCCCATAAATATTATCTATAAAGTTGGATCTTTGGTCCCTGACGTTCTTCCCCGGGATCATTTTGCATTTCATATCTGTAAGAAAAATCCCGTAAAATACCCGGAAACAAGCGGCAGTCCCTACTGTGGCGTAGGGAAGCGTTTTTGGGTGGGCTTAGCTTATTTTGTAAGTTTTTATTGTATGTAATTTTTTTTAAATATACTCTTCAAGTTTTTTGTTTTTTTTTATGAGAGTTTCGAGCTCTCAAAGGTTTCAGGGCTTTCAGGAACCCCCACTGCTCTGCCCGGAGCATCTTAATTATATTTCTTTGTTTGACAAAGTGGCGCCCGAGTTTTTGTGATTAAAATTCATTTTGTTTTATTTTGTTCAATATTTAATACTTAACTTATTGTTTTAAGAATCAATAACGTTAAAACATGTAAAAAATGACAAAAATATGCATCATCATTAGATTTTAAGCAAAATATGTAATAAATAAGCAACCAAATGGCCAAAATAAATGCGCAAAATCATATGCAAATATGCAATTGAATTTAAACCGGTCTCTAATTATAACGTACGCGAAAGGACTTTAAAAATTTGTAGATACGCTATATCAAAAGTTCTTTAAATAAAACAGATAGATGATGAGTATAAAAACAACTTTGGATAATGTTTCACTAATTTATTGTTGGATAATAATTCAATAACATCATTTGGACAGCTACGTCATTATCAAGAATAAAATGAAGCGGTAACGAGCTACCTATTTATAAAACTTTGTGTACATACAAGAGATAACATTATATGTTAGGAGGGGTGTATAGTTTAACTGTTTTCAATTTTTATTATTTTATATTGAAAAGACATGGCTTCTTTCTAATGGAACAGACAATGCCATAACTGAATGAAAAATTGCACGTGTTTTCATACAATTCGTTCAAGATATTCGTGCATTTAATATATTAGAAACAGAAAGCGAAAAGAAAAATGAAAATCATCACAGATTATTATAGACAAAAAAAATGTTAAATTAATGCCAATGATGTAATTATGAATAAGCAGGAACAATAGAATTTGTGCTAATGTGAGTACGGGTTGAAACTGTAAATCAAATAAAAACACATTTCATTGTACATAATGGATTCATTGTAAAAAAAAGGTCACTCGTTTAACGTTTTTCAATGTTTATAAGTATATAAAGGTAACTTTACCTTTGAAGATTGGCTGAAAATAAAAGAGCTATTACGGTGAGTTTTACTCTCGCAATGAAAGTTCTATAATGTAATATGTAATATCAAAAATGGTCCCAAAAAAGTTCAAATTCCTTTAAACATTGAAATTTGCACTTTTTTCTCTTTTCATAGTAGGTATATAATTGCAATGCAGAAAAAATATGTAGAGAATATAGTAAATATTTTAAAAATGAACTTTTCACAAAAAGTACTTCTTAAAAAAAGATTTGCAAGTTATTTTATATAGGCCACGTACTTCAAAATTCAAAGACCAAATAAATATACAGTGAGGACGCGTGGGTCGGAAATAATTCATTTAAAATTCAGGAGTTTGCTTTTTGGAAAAACCCTCGATCATCTCGATCTTTAGTTTGATTGGCGGTTTTTTATGGTAAATTCATGTAGGTACACAGGGTGGACCCAAAATAAGCAACTACCACCACTAATTTTTTTAAATAAAACATCTATATTTTTTTTATCATTTTGAACTCTGCATCGAATTTTAATTACGTTTCATGTACCATGTCCTATACCTAAAGTCAACAGCTATTGAGAAATTTACGATTGATTTCTTTAAAAATTTGGGGAACAAATGGAACAAACATTTGGCGGTGTTTGGTGGTGGATTTCTTGTATCTCAGCTCAAATTCTGTTCTTTAATTTTTCAGTATCTTCCAATTTATTGAACAATTTGAACGTTTGATTAAATAATTTGTTAATTGATAAATTTCTAGGAAACAAACCTCTCAATTTTAAATTTGTTTGTTGCGCCTTCGCTTTTGAAATAAATCATTCACAACTTTTGTATAGGACATGGTACATTTAACATTAATTGAAATTCGATGTGGAATTCAAAAATGCAATAAAAAATAGGTGTTTCTATGTATTTGAAAAAATAAAGTTGGTAGTGGTCGCTTATTATTGGGCCACCCTGGATACATGAATTTAGCATAAAAAACCCAACAAAATAAAAATTGACATGTCAATTTTGAGTGAGTGAATTAGTACATTACGCAACTAGTGCGCGGAGAACGCGATTTACGCACGAGTGGTTCGCGGCCCGAGCGAAGCGTATATTACTTTTCGACACGAGTGTTGCGAGGCTCGATTTTAGTGTTGCGAGGCTCGATGATTAAGCAAGCATATTATAAATTATGTTTCACATTACACGTAAATAGAAAACAACGAATGTCTGACATACGAAGAATGGTTTACTCATTGAAAAAAATAAATATTATTTACGATATAAATGTAGTTGCTAAGCAACGATGCCTCGCGTACTATGATATTAATGTAGTTGCTAAGCAACGATGCCTCGCGCACTCTGCGAGATCGTGCGTAAATCGCAGTCCCCGAGCACGCTTTGGAAGGCGTTAAAATCGAGCCTCGCACACGGCGTGTCGAAAAAAAAATTTCCTTTGAATGTGGAGAGTTGATTATAAGTAGCGTATAGCTTTGCTAATGTCCCAAATGAATGTACATATGTATAAAAAATTCAGAGTAAGCATCCGTCGCCATCGTGGAGAGAAAATACAATTGTATAGTTTCTTGCAAATATTTTATTAATTTTAACTTTATTTAAACAGTTGCTTTTAGACAAATTGTTTATTTAGACCCCACAATATCTTTTGACCTCTAAAAGGTCACCTTCAAAAGGACATAATCGTGACTGAAACAATAGTGTCGAGAGTGCAAATAAACAATTTTTTTAAAACATTTTTCTTTGTGTTTTCTTCTTAATAAAATGTTTAATGTTTGAACAAGAAATACACCTTCAAAAACTAAAGTAGTATCCCAATGAATTTGTTAAGCATGTCAGTATTAGTTAGTATATATTTAAATTTTATTCAAATAGCAGAATGCATCTGCGAGTGATTTCCAAAAAACTTTGCTTATTAAGAATTTTTGTCTGAAATCGTCGATGCAAAAAATACTCTTTTTACAGGTATGGGTTTTTAATGAGAGACACAAAATGAACCTAAACGTGTTCTTAAAAAACTTATTATTCAACCCTCCAGTTCAGAACAATTGTATCTAAGGGTAGGGTAGTTTACACCCCGAATTGATTTATTCTTCATTTCTATTTTGATCACGGGAACATATGGTTGCTCCATGTATTATGAGACATCCTGCATAAACTTCTTTAACTTCCATAACAGTTATTACCTCTACAGCCACTTTTGCATTTGCAGTATCCGAGGTTTAGTAATAATTTTTATGAACGATGGGTCCTTTTATTGATATTGTAGTTAATTGAACAACGGTTGGGATAATTGCCATGGAAGTTATCTAAACTGTCCAAAGCAGTCTTCATATTTTTTTAAGAGTACGTTTTTGGCAAAGTTTGATAATTAACAAAACAACTGCAAAAATCTGCAACACAATTTTTATTCTTATTACCTACAAACCTACATATGTCAAAAATTGATAAAAAAAACACTTGCGTTTAAATTTAAAAATACTTATTGTTGATTTTTAACGTATGTTTCGACTGTTAGGCCATTATGTACTAAAAATAAAATGGACAAAAAGATTTATCTATAGGCCTGGGCTGGTTACTTTTAACAATGGAGAAATCGAAAACTTAGCCTAACAGTCGAAACGTACGTTAGAGACCAACAATAACTATTTTGGTATTTATACTAAGTGTTTTTTTATTTATTCATCTTTACTTATATTTTTTGGTTGACTTACGTAATTGTCAGATTTTGTATAGTGTAACTGACCTTCTTCTTTTTTTTGTTATGAGTATCCTCGAGGAGGTGAATCCTTAAAAAACACCCCCTGATGGGGAGTAGTGTTTGATTCACTGAAGCGCCTACCAACTAAAACCCCTCCTCGAGTTAGGAGATCAACCCGTAGGTTGGAAAAAGTGGGGAGATGTTTGAGTGTGGGAAAAGGTTTGAAGGAGGAATGTTTGTGCTTTGTAAATTGGTGGTTCACCTCTGATGAATTGGATGAGCACCAGCGCTAAGAAAGCGAAACTAAAATAAGCTAAAAGGGAGCATCTCAGAGTAGAAGATGACAAGGCGTTCTGCAATGGTCGTCTGGTTTGGGGGTAAAGTTTGAAAGTTACAAAATAGAAGGGCTTGGATGACTTGACATTGAGGTCCGGAGATTTGCCGCGAATCTGGTTGCAGCTTCAGGGTCTTTTAAAATTAAGTAATTGTGTTGATAAGTGCTGTGTCAACTTTTATCATCTCCGAACCATCAGTTGCAAAACGTAAGCGATATAAAGATGCGATTTTATGTGAATGAAGTTCGTGTACAAGACATACTTATTTAGGGAATATTATTGAATAACATAGACAACTAAAAATCATGCAAATTTTGAAAAGTTAATTCACAATCGTTTTGAGTATGGTTTTATTTTCATTTCCTGCGAGATTATTACAGAACTGTTTTTATTACATTTGTGTCTAATTTAGAGACGTTTCTAAAATTACCTGAAACTTGAAGTTCGTATATAATTAATTGTTAAGAAATAGCAGGTATGTCTAATTAATTGGTTCCTTTTCGAAAAATATAACAAAAGAAATAAAAAATAAGTAGTTTTTTCTATTTGGTCTGTTAATTAAACGACATTGAAACTTTAACAAACCGTTGCCTAATTTCCTTATTTATTGTCAACCATGTAAACATAATTTAAATGAAATATAATGAACTATCAAGGTCAAGTGGAAATAATTAACGTCTGCTAAATTACCTTTTCGCCCTCAGATGACACATTGAAGTTGACAAACCCTAATAAAGCTCTTGTTCTTGCTATATGTATGACGACTAATATTTGATGTATTTATACGTATTAATTTATACACATGGGTATTAATAAATAAATCCAAAATCTTTTAAATCGGTTCATTAGCTGAAATACGTTATTTGAGTGGAACGAGTCTACACAATCAAACGCCTAAAAAGGTTTCTTTTCGAGATTTGAGGATGTAAGATGCGGTTTAGGGTTACTTAAGATTTCAGAATATCGGATGAACCACTTATTTTGCAGTTTACCAAATACATTCTACTTAAATCTAAGGTAGAAGAACGAATTTTCGTAATTTTTCATTCATAAAATGGGTCATAATAAATAAAAAAAAATAAACGTTTACTGTATAACGCCGTTTTCTTTATTTTTATCATTCTACATAAACTTCAAACACATAACTGAGATCAAGCTGCTAAAGACGTACATACCTCTCTTATACAAAACATGAAAACTGTTCATTGTTTCTAGAAAAACTACTGATAAACACTTCTACAAGTATTATGTATGTGTAATTGGGATATTTTATAATATTTTTTTTCATTGTTGTACTTCCGTTAACAGAGGAAACAAAATATTTTGTATATGCTTCTAATTAATGAAAGTTAAAGAACATACAGAATATTTTATTTTTGGTATTTTGTCACATACAGGTAATCGACAAAGCAGTCAACCGCAGAAATGTTTTCATAAAACCTACAGTTAGCCAATTAATAAATAATTGGATTACTATTTACAATCGGCGTTTATCATACTAAAAAATAACAATAACATAATTCACATTAAAAAAATTATAGTTTAAAATTTTACCGACTAGTTGGTAAAGGCTACTTAACATATATTATGCATTAGGTATATAAATAATTACAATAAGCACGTAAACTCGGTTTCACTAGAAAAACTGGCAAAAACAGTAAACACCAGTCGTGATATGCGGTTAATTGGCAAAGTTGGGCAAACACTACTATAAAATACTTACCATTTTTTGCGATTTTATTATAAAAATGGTCGTCGAAGTTTCTGGTGGCCACATTCAACAAATTTTGTAACATACAAATGTTTTATATACTGTATTATGTAGCAATACATGATCGTCATTCACTCAATTGTCGTTTTATTCTTGTATGCAAATCGGACAACTGACTTATGCTCACCCCTGTATATAAAGTGATCATCTTTGGACCAAGAGACAGTAGTTGTGAGAAAGCATCAGTGCGCGAACCAAACCGATAAACAACAGACAAAACTGATATAAATAAGTGGTTATATAAATAAGAGAATTGCTCTGATATAAATAGTAGTTATAAGTTAGTGTTTAAGTGTTATATAAATAGTGTTAAATAAATTATTATCTAAATAAATAAGTTTTGTCTAGAAAATTCGTTACAGTATTTAGTTTATATCAAAAATACAATTATTAACAGTTATTTAACATTTTATTAGAAAAACAGTACACAATATGCAATATTAAATGAGAAAAATAATAGTAACGTTTTGGGTTTTGCTTCTAAGCCCCAAAATACTACCCTGTCATCAAAGCAATGGACAAAGGGGTATCTGAACGGTTCAAAAATGTTTTATGGTACTGCTACAAAGAGTACACAAAACAAAAGGGACAATGTGCAACACATCTGTACAACTGCCTAACGTATAAACTACTTCTACAAATAGTAAATAATCTTCGTTTTTATTTAAGTCGTATATTTTTGAATTTATTCTCAGATGGTCAGCAATAAGTGTATCATCGGCACATCTTCGAATTTTAAACTATTTGTACAAAATATTCAGAAAACTATCGATACATTGTAAGGTTTTTTTTTTCTATGGAAAAATCCCGTTACGAAAACTTAACTTCTTTCTATTCATTTTGTGTTTGTCTTAGTTCAGTTTTATTGATTTCTGCTTAATTTTGATCGACCTTCCGTCTTATCATCAAGGCTAACAACCTTTACGCAGGACTACGCGATCGATGAATTTTTCCGGTCGGTGCTCGAGGCTTTTTCTTCTTTCCTTGGTGCCGACAAGACATATTTGTGTGGTTTTTTCTTTTCATGTTTTGTACTTGATGTTGCCTGAAAGTTTTTGTGAAATACTTGCCTGTTAATATTTTTCGTAAATTTCTCCAAATTAAGTATTTCTCTTTAATTTACTATAAGTCGTTTATGCTCTCCCTTAATTTTTTTTTATATAATTTTAACTTTTTTTAAATTTTTTTCGTTGGCACGAGGCATTTTTAAATCTAAGTTTATTTTCATAATCTTTTAGGCCTTTGTAACAAATTGCATATCATTAAATCATTTCATTTCACACTTTTTTGGCAATTTTAATTTTTAAAATTTTCTTATGGTATCGGTGTCGAGTAATTGTTGAATGTTTGAAGTCTGACTTGACCACCATATTGACGACGGACATTCCCTTACTCTTCCTTTCTTGCACCTTATTTGGAGGCATCTTCAATGCCTTCAAACACTAATTTTTTTTTATTAATATCATTTAATTTTTAGGTACAATTTTGATAAATACTTGTTCTCGTTCTTTTGTCAGCCCATCTAGATTTTTAGAGTAGGTTCCGGCTGGACTAGGAGACTGGGATTGCGGGTAGGGGTGAAGACACCCTGAGGTAACTCCACAAGGCTATAGCCTAATGAGACTAATTTTCAACCTGTCTCATTAACAAGTTAGGAGCCGATAAATATCTGCAGGCGGCCCTCATAAATATTATCTATAAAGTTGGATCTTTGGTCCCTGACGTTCTTCCCCGGGATCATTTTGCATTTCATATCTGTAAGAAAAATCCCGTAAAATACCCGGAAACAAGCGGCAGTCCCTACTGTGGCGTAGGGAAGCGTTTTTGGGTGGGCTTAGCTTATTTTGTAAGTTTTTATTGTATGTAATTTTTTTTAAATGTACTCTTCAAGTTTTTTGTTTTTTTTATGAGAGATTCGAGCTCTCAAAGGTTTCAGGGCTTTCAGGAACCCCCACTGCTCTGCCCGGAGCATTTTAATTATATTTCTTTGTTTGACAAAGTGGCGCCCGAGTTTTTGTGATTAAAATTCATTTTGTTTTATTTTGTTCAATATTTAATACTTAACTTATTGTTTTAAGAATCAATAACGTTAAAACATGTAAAAAATGACAAAAATATGCATCATCATTAGATTTTAAGCAAAATATGTAATAAATAAGCAACCAAATGGCCAAAATAAATGCGCAAAATCATATGCAAATATGCAATTGAATTTAAACCGGTCTCTAATTATAACGTACGCGAAAGGACTTTAAAAATTTGTAGATACGCTATATCAAAAGTTCTTTAAATAAAACAGATAGATGATGAGTATAAAAACAACTTTGAATAATGTTTCACTAATTTATTGTTGGATAATAATTTAATAACATCATTTGGACAGCTACGTCATTATCAAGAATAAAATGAAGCGGTAACGAGCTACCTATTTATAAAACTTTGTGTACATACAAGAGATAACATTATATGTTAGGAGGGGTGTATAGTTTAACTGTTTTCAATTTTTATTATTTTATATTGAAAAGACATGGCTTCTTTCTAATGGAACAGACAATGCCATAACTGAATGAAAAATTGCACGTGTTTTCATACAATTCGTTCAAGATATTCGTGCATTTAATATATTAGAAACAGAAAGCGAAAAGAAAAATGAAAATCATCACAGATTATTATAGACAAAAAAAATGTTAAATTAATGCCAATGATGTAATTATGAATAAGCAGGAACAATAGAATTTGTGCTAATGTGAGTACGGGTTGAAACTGTAAATCAAATAAAAACACATTTCATTGTACATAATGGATTCATTGTAAAAAAAAGGTCACTCGTTTAACGTTTTTCAATGTTTATAAGTATATAAAGGTAACTTTACCTTTGAAGATTGGCTGAAAATAAAAGAGCTATTACGGTGAGTTTTACTCTCGCAATGAAAGTTCTATAATGTAATATGTAATATCAAAAATGGTCCCAAAAAAGTTCAAATTCCTTTAAACATTGAAATTTACACTTTTTTCTCTTTTCATAGTAGGTATATAATTGCAATGCAGAAAAAATATGTAGAGAATATAGTAAATATTTTAAAAATGAACTTTTCACAAAAAGTACTTCTTAAAAAAAGATTTGCAAGTTATTTTATATAGGCCACGTACTTCAAAATTCAAAGACCAAATAAATATACAGTGAGGACGCGTGGGTCGGAAATAATTCATTTAAAATTCAGGAGTTTGCTTTTTGGAAAAACCCTCGATCATCTCGATCTTTAGTTTGATTGGCGGTTTTTTATGGTAAATTCATGTAGGTACACAGGGTGGACCCAAAATAAGCAACTACCACCACTAATTTTTTTAAATAAAACATCTATATTTTTTTTATCATTTTGAACTCTGCATCGAATTTTAATTACGTTTCATGTACCATGTCCTATACCTAAAGTCAACAGCTATTGAGAAATTTACGATTGATTTCTTTAAAAATTTGGGGAACAAATGGAACAAACATTTGGCGGTGTTTGGTGGTGGATTTCTTGTATCTCAGCTCAAATTCTGTTCTTTAATTTTTCAGTATCTTCCAATTTATTGAACAATTTGAACGTTTGATTAAATAATTTGTTAATTGATAAATTTCTAGGAAACAAACCTCTCAATTTTAAATTTGTTTGTTGCGCCTTCGCTTTTGAAATAAATCATTCACAACTTTTGTATAGGACATGGTACATTTAACATTAATTAAAATTCGATGTGGAATTCAAAAATGCAATAAAAAATAGGTGTTTCTATGTATTTGAAAAAATAAAGTTGGTAGTGGTCGCTTATTATTGGGCCACCCTGGATACATGAATTTAGCATAAAAAACCCAACAAAATAAAAATCGACATGTCAATTTTGAGTGAGTGAATTAGTACATTACGCAACTAGTGCGCGGAGAACGCGATTTACGCACGAGTGGTTCGCGGCCCGAGCGAAGCGTATATTACTTTTCGACACGAGTGTTGCGAGGCTCGATTTTAGTGTTGCGAGGCTCGATGATTAAGCAAGCATATTATAAATTATAAGTTTCACATTACACGTAAATAGAAAACAACGAATGTCTGACATACGAAGAATGGTTTACTCATTGAAAAAAATAAATATTATTTACGATATAAATGTAGTTGCTAAGCAACGATGCCTCGCGTACTACGATATTAATGTAGTTGCTAAGCAACGATGCCTCGCGCACTCTGCGAGATCGTGCGTAAATCGCAGTCTCCGAGCACGCTTTGGAAGGCGTTAAAATCAAAGCCTCGCGCACGGCGTGTCGAAAAAAAAATTTCCTTTGAATGTGGAGAGTTGATTATAAGTAGCGTATAGCTTTGCTAATGTCCCAAATGAATGTACATATGTATAAAAAATTCAGAGTAAGCATCCGTCGCCATCGTGGAGAGAAAATACAATTGTATAGTTTCTTGCAAATATTTTATTAATTTTAACTTTATTTAAACAGTTGCTTTTAGACAAATTGTTTATTTAGACCCCACAATATCTTTTGACCTCTAAAAGGTCACCTTCAAAAGGACATAATCGTGACTGAAACAATAGTGTCGAGAGTGCAAATAAACAATTTTTTTAAAACATTTTTCTTTGTGTTTTCTTCTTAATAAAATGTTTAATGTTTGAACAAGAAATACACCTTCAAAAACTAAAGTAGTATCCCAATGAATTTGTTAAGCATGTCAGTATTAGTTAGTATATATTTAAATTTTATTCAAATAGCAGAATGCATCTGCGAGTGATTTCCAAAAAACTTTGCTTATTAAGAATTTTTGTCTGAAATCGTCGATGCAAAAAATACTCTTTTTACAGGTATGGGTTTTTAATGAGAGACACAAAATGAACCTAAACGTGTTCTTAAAAAACTTATTATTCAACCCTCCAGTTCAGAACAATTGTATCTAAGGGTAGGGTAGTTTACACCCCGAATTGATTTATTCTTCATTTCTATTTTGATCACGGGAACATATGGTTGCTCCATGTATTATGAGACATCCTGCATAAACTTCTTTAACTTCCATAACAGTTATTACCTCTACAGCCACTTTTGCATTTGCAGTATCCGAGGTTTAGTAATAATTTTTATGAACGATGGGTCCTTTTATTGATATTGTAGTTAATTGAACAACGGTTGGGATAATTGCCATGGAAGTTATCTAAACTGTCCAAAGCAGTCTTCATATTTTTTTAAGAGTACGTTTTTGGCAAAGTTTGATAATTAACAAAACAACTGCAAAAATCTGCAACACAATTTTTATTCTTATTACCTACAAACCTACATATGTCAAAAATTGATAAAAAAAACACTTGCGTTTAAATTTAAAAATACTTATTGTTGATTTTTAACGTATGTTTCGACTGTTAGGCCATTATGTACTAAAAATAAAATGGACAAAAAGATTTATCTATAGGCCTGGGCTGGTTACTTTTAACAATGGAGAAATCGAAAACTTAGCCTAACAGTCGAAACGTACGTTAGAGACCAACAATAACTATTTTGGTATTTATACTAAGTGTTTTTTTATTTATTCATCTTTACTTATATTTTTTGGTTGACTTACGTAATTGTCAGATTTTGTATAGTGTAACTGACCTTCTTCTTTTTTTTGTTATGAATATCCTCGAGGAGGTGAATCCTTAAAAAACACCCCCTGATGGGGAGTAGTGTTTGATTCACTGAAGCGCCTACCAACTAAAACCCCTCCTCGAGTTAGGAGATCAACCCGTAGGTTGGAAAAAGTGGGGAGATGTTTGAGTGTGGGAAAAGGTTTGAAGGAGGAATGTTTGTGCTTTGTAAATTGGTGGTTCACCTCTGATGAATTGGATGAGCACCAGCGCTAAGAAAGCGAAACTAAAATAAGCTAAAAGGGAGCATCTCAGAGTAGAAGATGACAAGGCGTTCTGCAATGGTCGTCTGGTTTGGGGGTAAAGTTTGAAAGTTACAAAATAGAAGGGCTTGGATGACTTGACATTGAGGTCCGGAGATTTGCCGCGAATCTGGTTGCAGCTTCAGGGTCTTTTAAAATTAAGTAATTGTGTTGATAAGTGCTGTGTCAACTTTTATCATCTCCGAACCATCAGTTGCAAAACGTAAGCGATATAAAGATGCGATTTTATGTGAATGAAGTTCGTGTACAAGACATACTTATTTAGGGAATATTATTGAATAACATAGACAACTAAAAATCATGCAAATTTTGAAAAGTTAATTCACAATCGTTTTGAGTATGGTTTTATTTTCATTTCCTGCGAGATTATTACAGAACTGTTTTTATTACATTTGTGTCTAATTTAGAGACGTTTCTAAAATTACCTGAAACTTGAAGTTCGTATATAATTAATTGTTAAGAAATAGCAGGTATGTCTAATTAATTGGTTCCTTTTCGAAAAATATAACAAAAGAAATAAAAAATAAGTAGTTTTTTCTATTTGGTCTGTTAATTAAACGACATTGAAACTTTAACAAACCGTTGCCTAATTTCCTTATTTATTGTCAACCATGTAAACATAATTTAAATGAAATATAATGAACTATCAAGGTCAAGTGGAAATAATTAACGTCTGCTAAATTACCTTTTCGCCCTCAGATGACACATTGAAGTTGACAAACCCTAATAAAGCTCTTGTTCTTGCTATATGTATGACGACTAATATTTGATGTATTTATACGTATTAATTTATACACATGGGTATTAATAAATAAATCCAAAATCTTTTAAATCGGTTCATTAGCTGAAATACGTTATTTGAGTGGAACGAGTCTACACAATCAAACGCCTAAAAAGGTTTCTTTTCGAGATTTGAGGATGTAAGATGCGGTTTAGGGTTACTTAAGATTTCAGAATATCGGATGAACCACTTATTTTGCAGTTTACCAAATACATTCTACTTAAATCTAAGGTAGAAGAACGAATTTTCGTAATTTTTCATTCATAAAATGGGTCATAATAAATAAAAAAAAATAAACGTTTACTGTATAACGCCGTTTTCTTTATTTTTATCATTCTACATAAACTTCAAACACATAACTGAGATCAAGCTGCTAAAGACGTACATACCTCTCTTATACAAAACATGAAAACTGTTCATTGTTTCTAGAAAAACTACTGATAAACACTTCTACAAGTATTATGTATGTGTAATTGGGATATTTTATAATATTTTTTTTCATTGTTGTACTTCCGTTAACAGAGGAAACAAAATATTTTGTATATGCTTCTAATTAATGAAAGTTAAAGAACATACAGAATATTTTATTTTTGGTATTTTGTCACATACAGGTAATCGACAAAGCAGTCAACCGCAGAAATGTTTTCATAAAACCTACAGTTAGCCAATTAATAAATAATTGGATTACTATTTACAATCGGCGTTTATCATACTAAAAAATAACAATAACATAATTCACATTAAAAAAATTATAGTTTAAAATTTTACCGACTAGTTGGTAAAGGCTACTTAACATATATTATGCATTAGGTATATAAATAATTACAATAAGCACGTAAACTCGGTTTCACTAGAAAAACTGGCAAAAACAGTAAACACCAGTCGTGATATGCGGTTAATTGGCAAAGTTGGGCAAACACTACTATAAAATACTTACCATTTTTTGCGATTTTATTATAAAACTAAAAGTATTGCTTTACTAAAGTTCAAATATCTACAGGTGAGCCTGGAACAATTTCATCTTCGAAAGAGATTAATTATTACTATTTTATATAACGTATAAACTATAGAATGTCGAACACAAACATGTAATTGAACTAATGAGCAAACCCAATAACAAGTCACCAATCAAATAATTACGGTCTATTAATTTATTCATCAACCTAAACATTGTTTAAATCAATTCAAAATTGTGTGAACTGGATATATGGTTTTGCTCATTCGGCTAATTCAGCAACTGAATTTAACAAGCGACTACACTTATAATTAAATTTAAAGAGTTTTAATTAATTTACTTTAGATACTTTAGTGCGGTTATGGTTGCTTAACTATTATGCAAAAACTTGTTGATAGGAAGAAGAGACAGCGTAAAGAGGGCTAAAATATCTGGTATAAACAATAGTACCAAAAGTATTAATCGGACAAAAAACTTTTCAAATATAAATTGCACCAGACAAACAATAAACGAAATGGCTCGAGCCTGGCATGCGCCTGAGCTATTTTTTTACGAGAAAATTAATTGGTGTAAGGGTCAAAAACATCCCTACACAGTCTTAAGTGGGGGATGGGGGGTTGTAAAAATTATTCTTACATAATATTTTAGTACGAAAAAAAATTCACCTGAGGGTGCGTTTTACAATAAATCTTAAAAGAAAGCTTTAAGCAATGTATGATGATCCATTTTTATTATCTATTTCCCCTTTTTATTTCTAATTTTATGGTGTGTTTAAAGAACTTAGAATCTCACGTTTGTTTATATATATTCTGAAGGTATCTAATCTATATTAATAAACGATGTGATAATTTTTTTGGTCCAGATTAACTGTAAAAACTACAAAACAGATAAATATGAAACTTATATCATGAAATCCAACGTATTTCGGAGAAGGTTTTTGGTACATATATAATATATTGTTGATTACTAATCTGGAACCTGTATTTTTTTTTGTTTAGATGATAAATTTATATTATACAAAAGCATCTAGCGCCACCTTTCAGTGGATGGATACACTGGAGAACTAGACAAAGTTTTATCGGTGGTAGCGCCATCTAATATTTATTAAAACGAGTGACATATGAGCCACAGCAAAGCCGAATATAATAAGTAAAATTCTATGTGAGAAGGAGGAGGGAGGTCTAAGAAAATCTTATGTATCCTCACATGAGAACCGGAAGAGTGAAAATTCACGAAAATCGACCCTACCTAATTAATGAATTGCCTCTAATTGTAAGTGTTTAGGTAACTAATTTTTTGTAAATAAACAAAAATTTTCTAAATTTTAAAATTATTATGTTTTTTGTTTATTTATCTTTTTTGTAGGTTTTTGGGTTACAATTTTTGGAAGCACTTTTGTTTTACCCACTTCTATCAGTTTTCACGTTGTTTATTACGAATTGGGGATTTTTCTTTTAAAAATCTAAAATCAAAATATATGATTGCAACATTTTAATTTAAAATAGTAGTTGGGTCTTGGATCGATCATAACACACTTTACCAATACGAGATTGTTGAATTGAAAAGTACAGCAGTCCAAATACGGAATCTGCGTCAAACTAACAATTTAATAAATTAAAAATAAGTTATCTGTGTAACTTGAAATTTTCAGAAGATAAAGGCAAACTATTAATGTCAGACTGTTTTTTACTGCTATAAAAATTAAATAAAAGTAAAATAATTTTTTTATCGACAATTGATTTTCTCGTAATTTCTACTATTTAATACTGTTTATATTACTTAATTATAAGGATAAAGCTGTCGCATTTATGCGAGATATTTTGACCCTCTTTCGCTGTCTCTCTTTATAACATCTCACTCTAATCGTTACGTTACATAGTTAGCTTCACGCAAAATTTATTCGTCTACATTACAGTTGAAATGAATTTAATTCTACCGTTAATTCAGGGTGTTTAACAATTAATAATACATAAATTATACGTATGTACGTTAAAATTGTGCAGTCATTACATAAAAATTATTAGGTACAAAAAGTGCAGATGGTAATTTAAAAATGTCACCATTTGTACGGCCCCAAGTGACCTTTTTAAAAATGATATTCTTGAAACTAAATTATCGTAATTAATTGTTCACTTAGTCTTAGTCGTTAGTCCTAATATCCATTAGAAGAACAAGAAGGAAGAGTCAGTCACTCATTACGTATACAAGCATACATGTGCGTATAACACTGTTGGTAATGTTCGTCATGTTGTGTGGTTTTGATGTGGTAATAATTATTATATTTGTAGCATAGCTCACAAGCCTAGCGTGCATTGAGATTGGTATTTGGTATTAATTCCATAACATAATTGAATCGAGAAACGAAATACGTTGTACATGAACACTACAATTAATTAGTATTTCTATGTCGAAATCTTAATGAATAAGTCGTTGTGCTCGTGATCATCAGCCAGAAGAAAGTAAAATTAAAAACACAACAAAGGCTTCTTTATAAAACTAACATTTTGGTTATTACATAATTAATAATAAATCAGAAAAATTGCATTATAGAAAATCAGGCAAGAATCCAAATACAATACTATACTTTTTAAACATAGTTGGTACTTAAGTATTCGTCAATTTAGTGAATTATCCTTTTCAAGAAAATTATGCAAATTATGTAGGTACTCGACTGTATACAACACACAGTGGCCTTGTTTGCTGTATATGAAAAGTGTCCTACTTTTTAAGGCCTCAACTTTGCCAATATAATAGTATTTTTCTACTTAACAATAAGACGATTGTAATCATGCGCTAATCGTTTGGGTCGTAAAAAACGCAAAAAACGTTCTCTAAAAACTTGGCTTTTGTAACGATAGACATCGACGTAGGTACTTATGCTTACAGACATATTTTCTGGTGTGCAAAAATGGGCAGCCGATAGCCTGATTTTGAGAATTTTAAGGTGTGTACTCCTTACTTAAAGTGTTTTCGCCTTATCTAATAAGTCGTTGATGAATTTCTGAAACAAAAAGAAAAAGCGTTAATAAGAATATCAGTATATCAGTACAATAAATATACTAATTTAATTTATGTACTACAGGTAAAAGTGTAACCGACCATAGGTATATAGGAAGACTCTATTGCATGTACCTATTTCAAATATCTGAAACTAAAAACAATAAGAAATAGATGTCGTGCGTTGTATTATAACTTGCTTCGGCAAGGTAGGGGAGTAAATTCATTTCTACTGCTTTGTAGAAGCAATTATTTTTAGTGTTTTACATGGTCGATTGATGATTTTCCAAACTGCATATAGCCAGACCCTACTAGTAGATAATACTAAACAATAACATTATATCAATGTTTTTGGATAACCTTAAATATTTCTTAATTTTTTTGCGTTACTCCATTATAGTTTACTAGCTATCCCGGCCAAGCGTTTCTGTGGCTCTTTTCTTTTAATGACAGTTAAAACATTTAACTTTGAACTTTTTAATACAGTCAAATTAAAATGTAATGTCGTAAACATAAACACATCACGTGGAATAAATTGTAGCATCATGAAATTAAAATAAGGCGCTATCTACTGGATACTAACATAACCTAGAAAGCAAGAGATGATGAAATGTGTCGTTAAATTAACTTATGAAACTTTCAGATAATTCCATAATGGAGATAAAAACTATCCTTTCTTTTAAGTTGGACCAAATTACACACAGTAAGCCAAATTTTATAAAAATTGGTCGAATAGTTCCGGAATTTATCGTACACAACATTGTGATAACGAGATTTTTATATATATAATATAATAAGATAAATATTTTTGTCTGTTTCGGCTCTTATATAAGAGAGGATGAAGAAAAAATATACGTACTATCTACATATTTGTTACTGAAAAGTTCAAATGTGATAAATCTGAACTAAAATTTAAAATTTACCACCTGGTTATTAAACAACCCTCTGGAGCACTTTCACTTCAATGACAACACCGTCAAATGTTTAAACAATTTAAGTACCCATTTAGATAACGTTGAAGATTACATCATAAAAGTTCTACAAATATTTGGTACAAAATTACTTGTATATACAGGGTGGGTCATTGAAAATGAGCCATAGAGCTTTCCATATAGAAAGATCAAATTTCGGAAAATTTCTTGAACATTAGTTTTGGAGGAGGACACTTTTGAGTACAGAAACGATTATCATATCATTTCCCTCTATCTTCATAACTACTCTAATCCTAAAAATGTAAATAGGAAAAATGGATCTTGCGATATATCATTCGAAAAGTCTCTTTCTTCTTACAAAAAGAATTTGAAAGTTATAACGACTGATTTTCAAAATAACTATCTTCTCAATTTGTATGAAACAAAAAATTATTTCTAATAAGAGACTGTTCATAAAATACGTCACAAAAAATTAGCTTTTTTGACCCCCCTCCTCCCCCTCCCGGTGGTCACGCTGTGTCACATTTTCTGTGACCCCCTGTAAACATTTCGTCACAAAAACTAACCCCCCCCGAGCATGATAAATTTTGATTGATAATACACAAATTTTGATAGTCAAAAATATCGATTTTATTTTCATAATGAAATTTAAATAAATCAATAAATATCTTTTGAAAGAACAAATAAATAATGTTTTTATTTATTAGAAGTCCAAGGATTCTGTAAAATTCAGTAAGTTTTTGATGAACGGCGAACGTTACGTTGCCGTAGACCCCCATCCCCCCTTGTCACATCTTCTCAAACTCAGCAAGACCCTCCTCCTTATATGCGAACGTATTTTATGAACGGCTCCTAAAGAAATACAAAAAACCTTATTATTTATTATTAAACAAATTAATCGTTTCAACTTCCATACAACTGTATAAATTTTATTCAAGTTTTTGCCTTACAACATCAATTATTTCAGGAGTTATTATTTGTATACCTACTCCTCAAAAAAGGTCGACAGGGGAAAGGTCTGGGGACCTGGTCGGCCATTCAAAAATACCTTTTTGACCCTAAAATTCTGACTTTGTATAATGTTTTAAATTCAATTGGTGTTTTATACAGAAAAAAGAGATCTTTCGAATGATGTATTGCATGACCCATTTTCCCCATTTAAATTTCAAGTATTGGATAAGTTGCGAAGAGAGAGAAAGTGATAGTCAAAATTGGAGTACTATTCTGTATTCCTGAAGATGCCTTAAGCAGGCGAAATACGTATAGAGTTTTAATTAATAAATTAAGGTGAAATTTTCCAAGTGTTGTTTTTTTAATATTTTGTTAAATGGATTTAATCAATTCTTCACTTCTAAACTTGTTCCCTGATACCACCCCTTCAACTAGTATATAAGTCCAGGTATTGTTAATAATTTTAAATTTTACTATATACCTAACTTCCGAAGAAGTCAAAATTTGGCGAAAAAATTGTCAAGTGTAAATGCAATAAAAAGTTGAAATTTATCAGCAGTACAGTTTTATTTATATTAGGAATTTCAACTAAGGAACGGTAGACTCCATTTCATACTTAACTGTAGCTGCTTCTAAAACTAAATTTTTACTCATTGTTCACGTTAAAGATCTTTAAAAATTCTGAGTATTAATGATTTTAATATAAACTAACTTTCATCTACAATGGCAAATGCTGATGAAAAACATGATTTTATTTTTTTAATTAGACACAAAATTACAATTTGTCAGTCTCGTTGTGTACACTGGCACTCTTGATCAAATAAATGAGCACAAGATAATTACATATAAGTTAATAAATTTTACACTTCAAAAATGACTACAGATTTTCATTGCAGGTGTAAATTAATGCATAAGAATTTAAAACTGTTTTGTAGTATTGGCTCAATAATTAATAAATCGTTCCAAAGTAATTTATCAATGGAAGAATACTTCAAGTAAAGGTCAAATAGTAGTTGCTTGTTCAAGTACAATCGATACATTTTTGCTCATTTTCTAGTGTCATTGAAAGCAATTGACATAGAATAATGTAACCTTCGAAGAAGTTTGTGAAGTTTTTGAACAGAAAATGAACGACTTGTACTTACTATCAATATAAGTTGAAAGTTATTGATTATTCTGCAAATTTCAACGAATAACCTTCCATTTAGTGCGGGACTATACATTGCGTTCTAGCGGGAGCGTTTTCGCGGGACCCGTTCGGCGGGAATGCAGTGTTGAGGCTATACCATTGCGGTAGAACGGCAACTGCGTCATTCGTGGCCGTGTTGTTTTAAATTTTTTAAATGGGTTTAATCAATTCTTCACTTCTAAACTTGTTCCCTGATACCACCCTTCAACTAGTATATAAGTCCAGGTATTGTTAATAATTTTAAATTTTACTATATACCTAACTTCCGAAGTCAAAATTTGGCGAAAAAATTGTCAAGTGTAAATGCAATAAAAAGTTGAAATTTATCAGCAGTACAGTTTTATTATATAAATTAGGATATACTAAGGAACGGTAGACTCCATTTCATACTTAACTGTAGCTGCTTCTAAAACTAAATTTTTACTCATTGTTCACGTTAAAGATCTTTAAAAATTCTGAGTTTAATGATTTTAATATAAACTAACTTTCATCTACAATGGCAAATGCTGATGAAAACATAATATTAAAATTACAATGTTGTATTCGTTGAACATGATTTGACTTAGACACAAAATTAATAAAGTTCAAACTTTGTAATCAAAATGACTACATCTTGCAGAATACAGCATCAAGTTAATTTGTATAGCTCTACAATTCAATAAATGTCCATGTTTCTATCATGAAAATTATCAATAAGTCTTCAAAATAGTTGCTCAGTACTCAATAAAGTTTTATTCGGCAAAGAATCAATTAAGCTACTCAGTTACAAGCATGTATAAGGTCATTAAACAATTGTTTCCTTCGGAATATATGCACATCGTTTAAGAAGAAATGTTCGTAATTGTATGATTTGGTAGATATATATGGAATAAATATAGACAATATAAATCGTATAAATTAACTAAGTACTTATATTATGGTTCCTCTATTTCTTATATACATAAGTACGTCATTAATTTTATTGTGATGTATTGAAACGAAAAACTGAGTTTTAAAAATGTCTTAGGAATCTCAAAAGGAAATAACTTAAACATTCCGAAGTTTCAAACACCATTTAAAGACTGTTTAAATATATTTATTGTATTTTCTAAATGATTTAATCAAGTTGCAATTTCACAGTCATAATAAATGAAGCAAAGTCATAAATCGATTTCCAAACAAATGGTAAATTTTCTACAGCAATATTTAGGAGAATAACCCTAAACAGTTTATCTCGGGACAATAAACAAATTTGGATTGGATCTCATTGCTCTGGTAAATGGCAGATGATTTTGACTTTTGATGTCATTTAGAGATTAAGTCTTGTTTTTTTAAATGGGAATGTCACTTTTAGACAAAATTTTACCTATGTTTTCAAAGGAAAAATCAATCTTTTAATGACCTCTTATAATTTGAAGGTCGATTATTTTTTTAATGGAAATACATATTTTAGACTCCAGTAATGGAAAAAACTGAAACTTTAGTTCTAAAGGGTACGATGTGGGTAGGTACTTAGAAGTTAATTTTTCCAGTTGGTATTTATGGGAATTTAAAAACTATCAAAGTTGCAAATATCTTAAGTGGATCTAAAAAAGTGGTGCTTTCAGTGAGAAATCGTATGATGGCCTTACGTGTATTCTCGATTTTAACTTAAAATTTGTTTTTTTTTTAATAGGTAAGTAGGTATATCTATAACTCTAGCAATAAAACCAGTGAAATTTTTTCAAACCAAAAATTAAACTAGATTTGTTGTTAATTTCTCATAGGTAACTACCGGCTAAAAAATTAACTCCAGATAAGATTTCGCTCTTTACGTTATTAGACCAAAAAACATGAATCGTCCTTCAAATGATCTTCAAGGATCACGATAATATTTATATCTTCTTTGAAAATTGTTGTTTAAAACTTTTTCCGGAATAAGATTCGTTCAAGTTCTTGCGGATATTTGGTTGTCCTTAATAAATATAAACTGAAAAGTTAAGTCAATTACGTTTTACAAAAAATTTCCGTTTTTTTATTTTTTTAAATATTTAAGAAATTCAAGTAGGTATCTTATTAATTTTGGAAAATTAATTCTTTCATCTTTTTTGTTTTTATTTCCATGCTATATTTTTATAAATGCAATATTTTATATATAATATGTATGATAAATATTCAACTCAGCTTTAATATTTTATTAGTTTATTTTAATTACAATTACAAAATAAACGGTACCGTCTTTTCTCTTTTGATTAATCAACAACAACTAAAGAATTATAAACGTTTCTATGACGAATAAATAAATGAAATAAACAGATCAGAATTGTCTGATAACGTAAATAAATAAATAAGTAAATGGTCATAGTAACACATTTGTAGATAACCAAAGTGCTAAAATTTTAATTTAATAATCAATGTACATTCATTCAATGGCGTTTAAAAGGTTAATCGCTTTTTACAACTAATATGTAGTTACTAATTATAAATATTGTTTGTTTCTATTTAGTTTGACGATGCGACGGGATATAATGAATCTCGCTCGACAGGTAACCGAGTTGATTTTTCCAATATAACCTCGCGTTCTTAAAAATAATCGTCCTGGAAAGGCGGTAAATCACACAACACGCGTATAAAATTTACGTGCCTTAAAACCTTCATCACGAATCAATTTATCCACAGATAGATATATATAGACATACCTATAGGCATATGTGAAAACGAATCAGTTCAATAGTTTCCACGATTAATCCTAAATAATTATGAGGCACGAGGCTTCAGTAATAACCATAGACGCAACTAGGGGGGTAGTAAGCACTCCCAAATCAAACAAAAATTTTTATAAAGTAAAATATATTTATTGTACTGTTACACTAATTTATGTATAAAAAATGTCTAAGTTCCCGAAAAATTAGATGTAAGTTGCGCCTAGGGTAATGTAACTATATTATATCGCTTCCTTTTAATAAGACAAAATTAGATAAACTTAAAGAAAAACAATTCGGTCAGAATTTAGATAGATTGAACAGCCTCGTCATTAATGACAGGAACAAACAATGCTTGTGACCTAGACTCCTAAACATCTGAATACATTGAAGCAAACAAAGCACCAAAGAAACTAAATCGCACAGGAAGTAATAAATTGTTTTTGTAAAAAGATGTTTTAGGGTAAAAATATATGTCAATTTTATTAACCACATGTATATACATTTATTATTGAAACATCAATGAACAAAAATCCTTCAATAAAACGACCTTAAGAAATAAAGCTATTCATTCTCTAGTAAGCAAACTACATAACAAAATCACAATAAAATTCGAGCTAATCGTAAATATGTATTATGTATTTCATTAATTATACAGCTTGTAACAAGCAAATGTTTTACGCGCTCTACATGTGATATACCCGCATTATTATTCTATTCACTATTTTGTTAGTGGAAATTTTGTAAAATGTCTTAGAGTAACAGTTACGTAAATTACTGTTATTTATTATCATGTCTGCCTAACAGGAATTTTTTGGTAATTAAGGAAGTTAAATAATAATTTAATACCAACATCCAAATTAATAAAATGTAGATACTTTGGTGAGCAAAATGTGACATAAAAAACTAATGACCTACATAATGTATACTTTCCGCAGGGTTAAGTCTTATATTTCCAAGAAAATATATAAGTTTGAAATACTAACTTATATTCACGTTACCTACCTGAGCATAAATTTGCTAGGTAAAATCCTATCAAAATTCGGGTCGGATCCGAAATGACCAACGCATCACCTACGATACGTATATCAAGCTAGCACGACAAAGTTACCGATTTCTGACTTGCACTATAATTTGTCGCTAATTTGTTACCAAATCCAAAAATTTGTCGCTCGTGCCGTTTAGCCATAATCAGCTGGTATGCTAGCTTGATATCAAGCTAGCACTACACAGCGTATCTCGAAAAGGAAATATCACTGTAAAGACCATAATTTGTCGCTGAAAGATGACAAATTCAACGAATTTGTCGCTAGTCTTATCTCCAGCTGATAAGCGAAAGACTGCTGGAAAACCATCAAACAATTAATCAAGGAGTTCATTGTTAAAGTTGTTTTAAGAGATCGGATTTATTTAAATTAGGTTTTCCCTGTTTCCCACAAGTTGGGCAACATGTTACCTTTCGAGAGTTTGATGGCTTTCCAGCTTTTTTTTTTTGCTTACCAGCTGGAGATAAGACTATCAACAAATTCGTTGAATGTGTCATCTTTCAACGACAAATTATGGTCTTTACAGTAATATCTTACGATATTTCCTTTTCGAGATACACTATGTGTAGTGCTAGCTTGATATCAAGCTAGCATACCAACTAATTATGGCTAAACGGCACGAGCGACAAATTTTTGGATTTGGTAAGCAAATTAGCGACAAATTATAGTGCAAGTCAGAAATCTGAAAAATAACTTTGTCGTGCTAGCTTGATATACGTACCTACGATGGTATATCATAAATAGCCCAATCCGGTAATGATAAATAACACCTTTATATTATATTATGCAGTATGTTCGATGGATACTGATTTGTCATTGATATTGATATAATACAACGACGAAAGGAATAAAATTACATGTTATTTTATTCCTTTCATCGTTTTGTTAATAGTTCCATTTAAACTTATTTAGCAAATGATGTCCACACCCTATCTCAGCTATTTTGCGGCATGGTATATGCAACTGTTCCGGCTCTGAGGTAGATACCTTATTGCAATAGTTTAATGACATGCTCTAATAATGTTACCATAATTTAACTTCTCAACATCCCCATTTAGACTTATTTAGTCCTGATGGCAATATGCTATTTGAGCTCTTTTACGGCAATGGCTCCTGAAACTTTTCCGGCTCTGAAATGGATAACCTATTTCAATCATTTAATTGATTTGGACTAATATTTAGCCTTATTCTGTAACTCTATAGAAATATAGACATCAAATTGAAATGTCGGCAAATCGAAATGTCCCCACTTCTATTGCTCTTGTTCATTTCGACGTTCGGTATTCTGTAACTAAAGTAGACAACGCGACAATCGAAATTTATGATTTCTACAAGACGTTAGGTGGAAAAATTATTGTGAGCCGTCACGGGACGCCTGGCAGATGTGAAACATCGAATGAAATAAAATGATGAGGGTTTGTTTATTTATTTAACGTTTATTTTCATTGAATACAAAAATTTTTAAATCAAAAATTTTTTCAAGTTGCGACCACTTAATTATTTTACAGTGACTTCAGTAATTGTAACACTCGATATTGCCTCTGACTGTATTAATGTGACAAATGGTCTATGATAACTGAAGTATTAGGTAAAACACAGGTTATGTCTACTATAAAACAACACCGCTAAGCTATCTCTTCCTACTCCGCATAGACTGTATATAATATATATACCATCGTACAACGTTGCAACGCGTCATCACGACATGCGTCGCAACACCGTACACACTACTCCGCATAGACTGTATTTATATATACACCATCGTATAGCTAGCGTGGCGAACGTCGCGAAATGAATTGCCACGCATTGCCATGCCAACGATCAGTTTAACCCGCGGCTATAGATGTTTCACATAAAAAACGCGACAACAATGCATTTGTCTTGCGAATATGGGTCTTAGTTACCATGTGACAGTTGGTTATTTTAATCTAAGCGAACTAATAAAGAAAATTTGTGTTGAATACTGAAAATCGAGAGTGAAGTACCCAAGGGTAATCTAGATGTCCAGTGAAACCCCTAGCAGGTAAAAAAATAAATATAAATTCACACTGCCTTAAGAAACACTTTAAGCAGTGGGCGCATGTGTGAAGAGCTTTCTACGATCGAAATAATGATCGCGGTTGCGTATATTTGTGATCTTACGTAAGAAATATCAAAAATCCCTCCCACCCCTTGTAAGAAACAATAAGACATGGCCGACCCCCCTCGATTCGACACTTTATCCCTTTTATTATGTGGCCTATTGAAAGTGTAGTGGCTCTGAAGTGAATAGTTACACTATGTGAATTCTATAGAAACTTATCTGGGTTCTGATGAGGATACCCTGTTTCAACCCTGTAATCCTTCCAGCCCTATTGCTACTAATTTTGTCCCGATATGAATATTCCGCCTTAATTCTGCCATATCATGTTCTGCTTATGAATTCATCTAAAATGAAAAAATCTCCTAATAAGCACCACACAGAGTAGCACCATCCGGATCAAGTTCGGTTGTCTCATTGGGGCCAAACGTTTGAAGGTGTTATATTTTTTAACCAGGCCCTACTGGAAGTCAAGCATGTAGAATAAGATCCGGATTATTTTCTTAATAAATTTCTAGTTAGGTATGATTACGGATAGCAAATTAGTGTCAATTTATAATATATGATTCAGAAAGGAATTAATGTCCAAGGATCTACTGTTTTCATGATACTACCACGATTTCAACGAATGAACACACGAGAGACTGATAAGTGTCAAGTACATCCAAAAAAATGTGTATTTAACACGACTACACCCATTGAAAAAGTAAATAATCATCAATTAAAGTAAGTTGACATATTTATTTAATACATTCCAAGTGACATAACAGTTCAAGAGAGCTGCTGATGCTTCTTTCAAAATGGCTTTCCCAAATTTTAAATAAATCGGTAACGGTTAATGGAATTTATTAAAAAATTATAGAAAACGTTAGTTTGTCCAAATAGGAATTAAAATACAATAGAGATCCGACCTCAGTTATACGGATTCGCGATTATCGGGATTGCAAAATTTATCTCTAATCTCTTAAAAAACATTGAAATTTGTTGATTTTAAGTTTTATTTATTTTATGCAACACAAAATCGCTTTTTTTTTAATAAATTCAATTATCTGCATTTAGTTTACTGTTATTAATTACTTCTCGATATCTTCTTCATCTTGATGAATTCGAATTTTACTCTTTATTATGCCGAAACGTTTAACTGCTTTTAATTTTGTAAATAATGCAAAACATTATCTTAATGCATTTATTACAGATAGTGTCGTGTATTTCAGCCAATATATAATTAATGTTGACACGCACATTAAAGCCAATAACCAATTGCTAGTTCATGCCAGTCACCCTGAACACCGGTTTCATCAAATTTTTCGCTGTCAAAATTACTTCTTGTTTATCCAGTAATTTGTATTGCTCTTTAGTCTCTATTAGGTTGTACAGCTGTTTAGTAAAAAAACTAATGAGTTTCACGTTAAATAAATATCATCACCCACAATGTAACCGACATTTGAGTGTTTCACTATTGAATATCGGTAAACGCAATAAATTCTCTTATCAAGCCTTATGTCTTCCATAATGTTCTTAAAAACGCGGTCAAAAAAATAGGTGGCGCGTGGTGAAGCAATTGGGTCGTTGACCCAACCTGTTTCTACTTACTTAAAGCTAATATAAATTGGGTTACTAAAATTTTACACTTTTTCCAGACATTTCAAAGTACAAACTCGGGGCATTTTCAAATAGACTCCTATTTTATATATGAAAAAAAGTATATAGTCAGTAACTTCTGAAAATCCAATTTTTCTGAAGCCCTACAATTGAGCTTCCAATCAAAATTCACTAAACAATTTCTGATTATATTTACATTAGAAATACACTTTCTATATAACCTCAAAAGCCAAAAAGTGTAAGTTTATTTAAAAATACTGCTGATTTTTATGAATTTTTCGAACTCAACTGAAAATTTAACTAACTTTTATCTATTCTACAAATAAATAAAATTTGAGTATCTGTTTGTAATATTAAAATAACCGTTTTTTAATAAATGCGTATGGATGGTATACACGGTACTTACATATATACCAAAATAACATTTTTTACAATTTTTGTCTGTCTGTTTGTTCCGGCTAATCTCTGAAAAGGCTGGATCGATTTTGACGGGACTTTCACTGGCAGATAGCTGATGTAATAAGGAGTAACTTAGGCTACTTTCGTTTTAGAAAAAAAAATTAGGTCCTACGAAAAAATAATTAAAACCAATGAAATATTGCATAATTAATAAATAAATTTCGTTTTCATTACATACAACGTAAGTTTAATGATACAAAGATTTGTATGTGCGATGTTTTTTAATCTGGGCAACCAACGCCGGATTTTGCAGCTAGTAGGAAATAAAAATCTGTAACATCTTAGTACCCTTAAAAATTTCCCATAATGGATTAAACCGTTAAAAAGTTACTATATAACCCTAAACATTAAATACGAAGTCCTTCATAAGGTTCATGGATTTAATCCGCTACGTTCTTTTAACCATATTCTAAGCGCCAGTATGTACAAAAAGGTCTTTAAATTGTTAGAACGGTAATAGTAAAAAAACATTTTTATTACAATTTGAGAACAACTGGATTAATTTAGTTCCATTGGGTCTCATCCCACATTTTTCGTCTTTTTTATGCGCATATTTTTATTGTGAGTGACCTTTCTAAATTTCTTTTCTAAACACGAAGTCATTTTTGATATTTTTTTAAGCCTTTGCAGACATTCGCCACCGTTGCCGATCGATGCTGTCGATTCATGTCGATTCATGTGACAATAATCTTACGAACAAGTAGTTTTTCCAGCTGATTCAATCAGGATAAATAAGGGTTGATATCTGGGCTACGATAGTGCTGCATTGCAATCCGTAGTAGCGCTCGGATTCGTCCCCAAGAGGAAGAGGTAATTAGCGTGTTACCTTTTCTAACTCCCAATTTACTATTTTAGCTGGTCGTTGAGTTAAATCTTCAGCTGCTTTTCTCTTATCCTTTTTTAATTATACACGAATTTGCTCCCATTTACGCGCTATTACCCCGAAAACGATGGCAGCTTTGCCATATCCGAATTTAATTTTATTCGGCCCACCACATTTTATTGGATAATTATAATAGTCGATTATTTAAAAAAATTTATTCGGATTATCTTTTTTAAATCCTGAAGATGTTGGTGAAACTTAGGCATTTGAATTTAGTAAAATTCAACCCAATTTCGACCATCTAAGAAACAATCTGGATTTTCTGGTTGATAATTATCTATCAGAGGATAACGGTTTTCCACCGCATATATGAACAGAAAAAAGCGCAAGCAACAATAACACTACAAATGGGTGTGAATCGTTTCACAGTAAATTTAATGGATCGTTTTATTCAGCCCACCCTAGCATTTACCAATTTCTCGAGGTTCTCAAAATTTTTTAAAAATATACATACATAAAATTAAACAGCATTAGGTTAGGTTGGGTTAGGTTAGGTTAGGTTAGTTAATTAGTTAGTAAGGCTTAATTGTGGCTGTATGCTGTGATTTCTGACATTTATTTAATATTATAAAACTCATCCTATATTATATTTACCACTGTCTTTTATTCCAACTTACAAAAGTATTACAAGAAAAATATACTTCGATGATATACATGGCAACCATGTACGTTATTCTGCTTTATTTTGTGCTTTTCTGGGAATTTCCAATAAAACTGCCGCGGGTACGAATTCGTGTATTATTTTTGTTGGAATAATCGAACTGTTTGTGTACGATAATAAAACGTATACATCATTCATTAGGTTTATATAATAGCGGGACTTTTCTTACGTATCCCGGCTGGGTGCTTTTCTGGATTCCCTGGTGTCCACACATGTGAACCATTTCTTATATGGAAAATACCCATTGGGCCTCCCTGAAACCACTTCATTTTTGTACACCAACAACGCATGTTGTATCAAGTCTAATTAATAAATTCATTTATACATTTACCAGAAAAGGCTTATTATTGAAAAGCTTCAACAGGTTATGGGCCCAGGTTTTCTTTTGAAGTTTTTGGGGGCTGTTGTTTCTTTTTGACGTGGTGAATGTTAGACAAGCAGTTGTGAATTATTAATTAAAGAAAAATGGAGTCGACAAGTGTGAGAATTGAAAAATTACGTGATCAGGATAACTGGCTACAATGGCGCTTTGTTATGCGTACATTGTTGGAAGAAGACGACGATTTGATTAGTGTTTGTGAGGGTAGTTTGACTCGCCCTGTAGAAGAAACTGAACAAAATGAAGCTGTTTTGAAGAAATTTTTAAAAGCCGAGAAGACTGCAAGAAAGTTGATAGTAACATCTGTAGAAAGAAAACCGCTGGACTTGCTTTTAAACTGCAAAACTGCTCGAGAAATGTGGAATAAATTGAACACAGTGTATGACATGAAGTCAGATGAGAACTTATCATTAGTACAAAAACAGTTTTTTGACTTTAAGTGGGAAATAAGTGAATCGGTAGCACAAAACATCTCAAAAATTGAACGACTAACAACAAAAATGAAAAGTCTTGGTGGTGAAGTTCCGAAAAGCATGTTAATTACGCGTATTTTGTCGATTTTGCCGAAAAAGTTTAATCACTTTCATAGTGCGTGGGACTCTGTTGATGAATCAAAGAAAAATTTAGAAAACTTAACAGCAAGACTAATGACAGAAGAAGTGAGAGTGAATGATCAAGAAAACTCTGAAGAAGTGCATACAGCATTAGTGATAAAACAAACAAATTCAAGAGAGCAGCAAAATAAACAATCAAAAAGTGCAGAAAAAGAAAATAAACAAGGACTTAGTTGTTATAATTGTGGAAAACTTGGACATTTGAAGAAAAACTGCTTCAGGTGTTATACGTGCAAAAAGAAAGGACATACAAGCAAGAATTGTTATCAAAACCGGAACAAGCTGAATCCATCTCAGACGACAGACAATGGCTCGTGGCAGCGGGATGCAACAGCAAAATTGGCGTTCATTGGAGAAAGAGTAAACAATGACAAAGATTATTGGCTGATCGATTCGGGAGCATCGGATCATATGACGAGTCATCGGGAATGGTTCGTTACCTTCCAGAAATTTGAGGAACCAGTGAGCATTCGCATAGGTGATGGAGCTTTGATGACTGCATACGGTAAAGGTAACATAGAAATAAAAACATTTGTGGGCAATAAAAGTCAGAACGGAACAATGTTTGATGTATTGTATGTACCGAACCTGAAACAAAATTTATTTTCTGTAAAAGTAGTTGCAAAGAAGGGAATAGATTTTTTGATCACTGATAATGGTAAGAAATGTGTTTTTATGCATGATAAAATTATTGTTGCAACAGGCTCAGATGCGGGAAACCTTTATAAAATAAATATGCATGTTGTATTACCAAAAGATTGTAATCTGACGAATAAGACAAATTCAAATGCTAAAAAGGTAGAAAATTTACAATTATGGCACGAACGACTTTGTCATCAAAATGATCGACATGTTAAGAATTTTTTGAGAAACTTAAATATAGATATTTCCGATGAAAAAATATTTTGTGAAGGTTGTGTTTATGGAAAACACCATAGATCAAGTTTTCATGAGAAAGCTCAACGTGCCACTAGAATTAGAGAAATAATATACACAGATGTTTGCGGTCCAATGGAACATGAATCTTTAGGAAGAAAAAGGTATTTTGTAATCTTTAAAGACGATTTTTCAGGATTTCGGAAAATATATTTTATAGCACATAAATCGGAAGTAATTGAAAAATTAAAATCATTTTGTACTGAAATTGAAAATCAATTCAAAGAAAATGTAAAAGAAATTCACAGTGACGGAGGAAAAGAATTCAAAAATAAGTGTGTAGAAAGTTGTTTGAGTAACAAGGGAATTAGACATACCGTCAATGTACCGTACACGCCGGAACAAAACGGTGTTGCGGAGCGCGAAAACCGAATCATAGTCGAGGCGGCTCGATCAATGATGTATTCGAAACCAAATTTGCCTTCGTTTTTGTGGGCTGAAGCAATGAATACAGCAGTACACGTAATAAATGCGACCGGACCAACTAAACAAACGAATAAAAGCCCTTTTGAGTTATGGTACGGAAAACGACCTAAGATAGATCATTTTAAAATTTTTGGCACTGAATGCTTTGTCCATATACCTGCAGAAAAGCGAAAGAAATTAGATAAAAAGGCAGTTAAGGGTTATTTAGTGGGTTATGTTGATGATTGTAAAGGTTATCGTGTTTATGTTCCTGGTATACGAGATGTAGTATTAAGCCGGGATGTTATTTTCAAACCGGAAGAACCAATTGCGGAAACTGTTACTATTGATAATTCGGGTATTATTAATGATAATCGAAACGAAAATGGAACTGAAAGAAACAGTGGTATTGAAGCTAACGAGGAAGATCAATTATCAGCCGAAAACGAAAATCAAAGACAACTACGGGATAGAAAAACAATCAGACCGACGGATTTTTACGGCTGCCCAATAACGTACTTGGCAGAAGTTTTACCTTCAAATTATAACGAAGCAATAAATTCAAGTGATAGTAGTTTTTGGAAAACCGCGATGCAAGATGAAATCAATTCATTACACGAAAACCAAACTTGGGCTCTTGTCGAAAAACCAGAAAAACAAAAAGTAATCAGTAGTCGATGGGTTTACACAAAAAAGATCAATCCGGACAATTCAGAGCGATATAAAGCGCGTTTGGTCATAAAGGGGTATTCTCAAACGGAACATATCGATTATAAAGATACTTTTAGCCCCGTGGCTCGATTCGATACAATCAGATTAATTTTAAGCATAACAGCTAAACAAAATTTGCATCTCGGACAATTTGATATAAAAACCGCATTTTTGCATGGAAAATTGAAAGAAAACATTTATATGTATCAGCCTGAAGGCTTTACTGACGGAAGTAAGCGAGTTTGTAAATTATTAAAAAGTTTATACGGGTTAAAACAAGCACCAAGATGTTGGACGGAACATTTTTCTACTTTCATTAAAGGTTTAGGTTTTTCCCAAAGCACAGCAGACCCTTGTTTATACATTCGCATAAATGGCCTTCAAAGAATTTTTATAGCAATTTATGTTGACGACGGTTTGATAGCGGCATCACATGAAGACTTAATTGATGAACTGTTGAATGATTTAAACAAGTTTTAAAATCACAAGTACTAAAAATGTAACAAACTTTCTTGGAATAGAAATATTTAGATTAAAAGACGGGTCGGTTTTTATCAATCAAAACAAATATATTAAAAACCTTTTAGAAAAATTCAATATGATTGAAGCTAATCATGTTTCAACACCAATCGAAGTAAATTGGAGCGAAAACATATGTGTAACAGATAATTGTAAAGCACCATATAGGGAGGCAGTTGGTAATCTAATATATTTACAAACAATAAGCAGGCCTGACATAAGTTTTGCCGTAAACGTGTCAAGACAATTAGAAAAACCTACCAAATCTCATTGGATGCTTATAATAAAAACGAAATTGATGTAGAATACATAAGAAGTGAAGAACAAATTGCTGACATTTTTACGAAAGCATTACCAAAATCAAGATTTGTATATTTAAAAACAATGTTAAGCCTTGAAAGTAAAAATAATCTTACAAATATGTTGTTAAATATGTAAGTATTCACGATGTAAAGTTTTAGGGAGGGTGTTGGAATAATCGAACTGTTTGTGTACGATAATAAAACGTATACATCATTCATTAGGTTTATATAATAGCGGGACTTTTCTTACGTATCCCGGCTGGGTGCTTTTCTGGATTCCCTGGTGTCCACACATGTGAACCATTTTTTATATGGAAAATACCCATTGGGCCTCCCTGAAACCACTTCATTTTTGTACACCAACAACGCATGTTGTATCAAGTCTAATTAATAAATTCATTTATACATTTACCAGAAAAGGCTTATTATTGAAAAGCTTCAACAATTTTACTTTTCATAATAATTTATTATAGAAACGAGCTCCGTTCGAGTAATCCGCCCTAAACCTTCGTTAAATAGCTCTATTTGATTAGTATTGCATTAATTGCTTAACTATTGTGTATATTTCTGCTTCTTTAATTGAAATAATACGAATCAAATAACAACATGTTCTTAAAAGATATTAAAGCTGAAATGTGACGTCGACAAATTTCGGTTGTATCAACCATAGGGTTATGTAAAGTTTTGCAAAATTTAGATAAGAACTTACCGTCATTCGTATACATTCTGAATGTTGCCCAAATTGAAATTTAGAAACTTATTTTAAAAAGGGTAGTTTCCATGTAAAAAATGTACAAAGTCGATTTAATAATTTGAAAGAAATCTACCTTTGAATTTATAATCGTTTTCTAGGGATGTATTTTCATTTCGACGTGTGTTTAAAGTGCATATAAGATTATTTAGAAGAAAAAAGTAGCTACGTATTACGTCAAAAATTAAATTAATTTAAGCAGATACGATATTAACGACGGACGTGCCCTTTAATGTCTTCAGGCTTAAGCTGAAGGATTCTTAACATGGTAATAAAAGGAGCAATGTAATAAAGCATAATCTCCTGACTTTAGTCTTATTAAGTTAAAACGTATTCACACACACACACACAAAGCAGAAACTTAAGTCTTTAGAAGATTAGTGACAGACAATAAGCGTGGAAGATCCGCAGAGAAAGAATTCTGAATTTTACCTTAATACAATTGCTTTTAGTACCTGCTATGTTTCTGCCTTTTTTCATGTACTTCCACTTTATATGTATACCTAATAATGTAATTAATTAACTATATGTAACTCAAAATACCCAGTTCGAAGTATGGTTGATATTGCGTCCATCACGAGTTTTCCAAATTTTCTATTGTATACTTTTCTGAGCATCTTTCAATTTTTTTTCGTTACGCTCAGTTAAAAAACCCTTTTGTCTTTTTATTACCGATGTTAAGATAGAAATATCCTAAATCCATTTCATTTATTGCCTTGCACTTGCTGTCTTCAATACTCATAAATTTTCTGTCAACCTTCTTCGAACTTTCTGATTTTTATTATTTTACTACCCTATTGTCCAGCCTGCCTTCAACAACTGTCAATCAACTAAATTAGTCTACATCCGTCTCCATCTCCATTATTCTATTCTTTTCTAAAGCACTTTTTCTATCTTACCATCGCATGCGAAGTTCAGTTCACAACGATCGTCCTTTTCAAAACAAGTTCCAAATTATCTTTCAAGTTCGTGCGCCGCACTCCCATTTATTCAGTAATTAATTCAATACTTGTATATGTTTTATTCTACGTTTTTCTTGTTTTGTTTTTTTGTTAATAAAAATTTATCAGTGTTGTTTAATCTAGACTTTCATTATCATTATAATATCAATTAATACAACCAACAATCCAACATCAAGCAGAACTACCTGCACTTCAGCAAATAGTAGTGTAGGACAATTAACAGTTGGTACAAGGGACCATTTTATTATGACATTATTTTTTTATTCAGAAAGTATTTTTTTTAGAAGCACTGCGCTTGTGGTTTTCACTGGATGACAATTCATATTTACTGAACGAATACATAGTTAAGGACATTACAAAAATTTTTCTTTTATTTTTTTAGATATTCTTTAAAAAGAATTTTCGGAAAAAGTTAAAGTTGTGCATTGATTTGAATTCGCATCATTATTTCATTATATACCAAATTAAGTTTAAAATCTTCTTGATGATCGTTCAGAACAACACCATTTTATAGTCTTACACGTATATTCTTACATTAACATTGTGATTTTCAGTGCACAGCACAGTAGGCAAAAGATCGCCAGCTCTTTAAAAAGCATCAAAAGCTTACAAAATCGTTCTTAAATATTTTATAGAATTTGAAACCTATGGTATTTTGTTTTTATTTGTTCGAGACTACCTAAAGAAATTAACATTTTTGATTTGGTTACTTTAATTAGCAAAAGCTTCAATTTTTGAAACACTCAGTGGCGCAATTTCAGGGATTGCAAGGAATTGTCCAACACAATATTTTGCCACCTCTGAATTTTAATGTAAAACAGTCTGAAAATATATTAATATCTAAAAGCTTAATTCGTTTTTCAAGTTTTCCTAAGGAATTTCCTCTGAATCTACCTTAAATAGCCCCAGTTCGCCCCAGTTAAAAAGTTGAAATTACGCCTATGGAAAAGCTTTTATTATGATAGAGATGTTAAAATAAATAAAAATAAAATATAAATTTAAAGCTTTTTGATGTGAAACATCTTTAGGCGCGGATAAATCGGATTGTTGGCGTGGCGATTGGATGTCGTGGCGACGGCCATGCGCAATAAATGTTTATTAAATAAATAGTCACCCTTTTTTTTCTAACTCAAACTTACAGGATGTTTCCTTTACTTGCTTACCTATTTTTTAATTGCACTTTTTGTAAACATTCTGATTCTTTAAACCTAAATTATTTAGGTATTCATCTTTAAAGAAATTTCAATTTTTCGTATTTTGAACCAAGTTTATCGAATTTGATTATCTTTTCTTTCAATTTAAGGAAATTATTTAATACTTAGGTACTTTTGTTTTATCTACCTCAAATTTAGGTAATTAGTAGTTTTATTTACAAAAAATAACTCACTCCATTCTTTTAGATTCTGAGAAAGTAAGAGTAATAAAAATTAAAAAAGTTATCATTTAATTTGATTTAATCACGGTGAAATGACAGTATTAAGTTTCTTTTCATTTCATTTTAACACGAAAAATTAAAACTACATTAAGATACTATCTACTCAATCAAAATACCTGACAACGTTTAATTTATAGGTGATGAGTCCACAAAAAATATCTTTGATAAGTTTTTATTTACGAAAGCAGAAAAATATATGTCTCGTAAGATTGAAGGTAAACAAAAAACTTATTTTAATAAACAAATCTTTAAGAAGTTCACTATTTTGGAAAAGAAATTTGTCATTATTAATTTATTAAATTAAACTTACTATTTTAGTATTAATAAATCGACAAAAAGAAAACGACGATTAGTAGGGTCCGTGAACCTGGCACCCGGAATGAAGGAAAAAAATTTTAAAAATCACTTTAGAAGGTCCAATCTCGTCTAATTGATTGTAGTGAAATTTATTTTGTTTGTAGTTCAATTCAAGATTTTTCAAGTTTTACATTTCACCCTATAGCATCACAGTAAGAAAAGTTTTTTTTCAAGTTTTAAAAATCACTTAAGAAGGTCGAATCTCGTCTAATTGATTGTAGTGAAATTTATTTTGTTTGTAAGTAGTTCAATGGTAAAAGTTATTCGCGGTTAAAAAAACCCCCTACCCCTGAATGATGCCACCCATTCAGGGATCGTTCCGTAGTATCAAGTTAACATAGAAAATGATTGTAGTGAAATTTTTTTCGTTTGTAGTTGTTCAAAAAACAAGATTTTTCAAGTTTTACATTTCACCCTATAGCTTCACAGTAAGAAAAGTTTTTTTTCAAGTTTTAAAAATCACTTAAGAAGGTCGAATCTCGTCTAATTGATTGTAGTGAAATTTATTTTGTTTGTAAGTAGTTCAATGGTAAAAAAGTTATTCGCGGTTAAAAAAACCCCCTACCCCTGAATGATGCCACCCACTCAGGGATCGTTCCGTAGTATCAAGTTAACATAGCAAATGATTGTAGTGAAACTTTTTTCGTTTGTAGTTGTTCAAAAAACAAGATTTTTCAAGTTTTACATTTCACCCTATAGCTTCACAGTAAGAAAAGTTTTTTTTCAAGTTTTAAAAATCACTTAAGAAGGTCGAATCTCGTCTAATTGATTGTAGTGAAATTTATTTTGTTTGTAAGTAGTTCAATGGTAAAAAAGTTATTCGCGGTTAAAAAAACCCCCTACCCCTGAATGATGCCACCCACTCAGGGATCGTTCCGTAGTATCAAGTTAACATAGCAAATGATTGTAGTGAAACTTTTTTCGTTTGTAGTTATTCAAAAAACAAGATTTTTCAAGTTTTACATTTCACCCTATAGCTTCACGGTAAGAAAAGTTTTTTTCAAGTTTTAAAAATCACTTTAGAAGGTCAAATCTCGTCTAGTTGATTGTAGTGAAATTTATTTTGTTTGTAGTTCAATGGTAAGTTATTCGCGGTTAAAAAAACCCCCTACCCCTGAATGATGCCACCCACTCAGGGATCGTTCCGTAGTATCAAGTTAACATAGAAAATGATTGTAGTGAAATTTTTTTCGTTTGTGGTTGTTCAAAAAACAAGATTTTTCAAGTTTTACATTTCACCCTATAGCTTCACAGTAAGAAAAGTTTTTTTTCAAGTTTTAAAAATCACTTTAGAAGGTCCAATCTCGTCTAATTGATTGTAGTGAAATTTATTTTGTTTGTAGTTCAATGGTAAAAAAGTTATTCGCGGTTAAAAAAATTCCCCTACCCCTGAATGATGCCACCCATTTAGGGAACGTTACGAAGTATCAAGTAAACATAGAAAATGAATGTAGTGAAATTGGTTTCGTTTGTAGTGCTACAAAAAGGATAGTTTTTTGAAAAATTCAGAAATTTTCAAATTCGAAAATCAATGTACCAAAAATTCGCCTGACGTATCCATCAGAAGTTACGTTTGAATAATTGTAAAAAAAATCATTTGTATTTGACAAAAAACAGGACGTTTTAAATTCTGCACTTCACCCCAAACATACATAGAATGAAAATTTTTTTTTTGAATTTTTAAAAATCACTTTTAGAAGTCAAATCTCATCTAATTGGTTGTTGTAAAAATTATTTTGCTTGTAGTTTAAAAATGAAAAAGTTATATGTGGTTTAAAAAATCCCCATCCCCCTGAATAATGCCACCCACTCAGGGATCGTTCCGTAGTATCAAGTAAATATAGTAGATGATTGTAGTTTAAAAAAAGGGGTATTGTTTAAAACTTAAGATATCTACAGATACGTAATTTTTATCATACAGAATGCAGGATATCGTGCAATCGATTATAGTAGGTATTTTTGTTTATAGTTCAGAATAACGGGTGATTTCAGCTTAATTAAAGATTTTTAAAAAAATACAAATATCGACAGGCATTTAATTTTTATTCTACATGATGCATATCATGCGATCGATAGTAGTTTCATGATTTTTGTTTGTAGTTCAAGATAATGGGTGTTTCCGGCTTAATTAAAAATTTTGTCAAATCAAAAGTCTTCACAAATCAATTGTATTTTTCGATCCTGAAAACCGTTTGGATTTTCATAGGCAGTCTTTTTAATTTTTAATGAAAATTAGATGTTCAGCTTCATTAAAAATTTGTAGATAGGTAATTACAAAAACATTAGCTTTGTTTCTTAATTTCACTTATAGGTCATAATATGGGATGATTTTAATATTACATATTACCTAATTGAAACATGCAAATATTTGTTTAATTTCATGTTTAATATTTATATTTTAAATATAGCGGGTAAACTAGAAATTACCCTTTCTGTTGAACTACAAACGAAACTTTCACTACATTAATTTTCTATGTTTACTTGATACTACGGAACGATCCATGAGTGGGTGGCATCATTCAAGGGTAGGGGGATTTTTTCAACCGCGAGTAACTTTTTTACCATTGAACTACAAACAAAATAAATTTCAGTACAATCAACTAGACGAGATTTGACCTTCAGAAGTGATTTTTAAAAATGTTTTCCTCCATTCCGGGTCCCAGGTTCACGGACCCCGATTAGTATTACATTTTCTAGTAAAACATTATATTATTATTAACATTATTTCTGTTGAGATATTATTGTTTTTATTAAAATTTTATCTCTGTTAGAGTTATATAATACCTATATAGAAAATATCACAAACTGTGTTGCTTCAAACTTGACTGACACACTACCTACCTGCAATAAATACCTAGAGTAAAAATTATTCTTTATTTTTTTTTTAATTCGCCTGATAATTCTTGTCATATTTGATGCGATAATTCCTTATTTGCAAAAAGTTAACCGATAAATACATACTATAAACGCAGGCAAAGTTTTAGGAATTTGCTGACCTACATCGATAAATCTCCCAAAAAGCAAAGTTCCGAAAACTACATGTACACATAGTTACTTTAACATCCTGCAGCGCTTATATCTAGGTATTTCTGCCAAACAGAAATATTTCATGTCTTACTTTTCTTGTTGACGATAATACCAGAACAATATTTATCGTTTAAAGCGACTGGCGGGCGGCAATGCTTAGTTCATAAACTTTACGACTTAAAAATAAAAAAAAAAAACACCTACCTTTACATCGTTTTGAGATTTCTTTGCCCCAGTGAGTAAGTTCTGAAATAAAGATAAGAATTTATCGTTAGTTTATGAGCTGAAGACAATTTTACTTAAAATAAAGAAGTTATTGGTTTGCATACAGACGTTTTTTGATTAAGGACACATTTTAACGATTGGGTATTTTTGGAAACAACAAATGTGTATCATATTAAAAATATCAAAGGTTGTCAGATCTCTTTTAGAACTTACACCTTAGGATATATTATTAAAGATAATAAAGACAGTACTGTTACATTCTTAAAAGACTTTATTAAACTGACTCATTATTGAAAGTAGATACATACATAAGAACATATACAGAAACAAAGAACAACGAAACGTCTATGACTAATACCTACTAACTCGAACACTTTCCTTATCTAATATAAACATTACACAAAAAGAGATTAATACAGGAGCAAAATCTATACCTAGAAATAAGAAATACAACAGTACTAAAAAAGAACCTAAATCGGGAGTATATTAACTTAATTGTGGGGATTGTGACAAAGCTGTAGGGCGTGAAAACAAAACACTGTTCACTGTCAAGTCTTAAGAACACAACAATACTTTTATAGATATAGTGGTATATTTCAGAATAATTATACATCTGTTACTATCGGCGTCTCAGTATTCAATAATAATCGCGATCACATTCAAGTTCCTTTTTGTTCTCTTAGCTGAACATGTTTATTTAATAAATATAAACAAATATATTGTGACGTGTTCGGTCACAGAAAACGCAATTAACAAAACAAAACAACGAGTTTATTTAATTACTAAAATTAATTTGACTACACTACAGTTATGAACAAGTCCGCACAATTTATTTCACTAAAAGTCACTTTTTAATCGCCGTTCCGGTAGACACTATTTATCGCTCTCTATGAACACTATCGCCTCTATGGTTCGCCTGTATCGCCTATCGATCGCTTTGCATCAGCTGTTACTGTAAACTGTCAACTAACTGGGTGTGAGTGTCTCGTCCGCTTTTATAGTCTTCTCAGCCTTTTTCTAGGGTATTCTACAGCCGTCTAGTAATTCAATTGTTTTCCCATTGATCTTTGCTGGTGTTTTCTAGATGTATCAGGAAAGCCGAGAATATTCCTTATGTAATCAGGGAAGATGTTCATTAATTATGTTCACACCAACTTAATTGGCAAGTACTCGTAACACTGCCCCCTTCTTAGAATTGATCGTCCCGATCAATGTCTTGACCTTTGTAGGGCGCCAGGCGGTCCAAGTGTACAACTTTCATCTTGGCCTTTGGTCCTCTCTGAATACGGTAGACCACGTCATTCAGCCTTCTGACCACAGTGTAAGGTCCTTCCCAGGCTCGCTGTAGCTTCGGTGAGCGTCCTTTCCGACGGACAGGATTGTAAAGCCACACCTGGTCCCCTTCTCTGAATCCTGTGCTGTTGGCTCTCCGGTCGTACCTGGTCTTCATGCGGTCACTCCCTACTTGGATTTTGTTACGAACGGCTCTATGGATGGTATCGAGTCGTTCCTCTAGCTGCTGTGCGTAGTCGGTAGCCGAAGGTCGCCGATCTTCTGGGTGTCCAAACCGGATGTCCATCGGTAACTTCAGCTCTCTTCCAAATAAAATGCTGGCTGGTGTTCTGCCGGTGGTCTCATGAACCGCACTTCGATAGGCCAACAGGAACAAAGGTATGTGCTGGTCCCAGTCTGTCTGGTGATCGTTGACAACCATTTTCAAATTTGTTTCCAGCGTCGCGTTAAACCGTTCGACCATTCCGTCAGATTGTGGATGTAATGGAGTGGTCCTAGTTTTCTGTACTCCTAGCAGCTCACAGACTTCCCGGAATACTGCGGATTCAAAGTTCCGTCCCTGGTCAGAGTGGATCTCCATCGGAACTCCATACCGGCTTATCCATTGGTTGACCAACATTCCAGCGACCGTAGTAGCTTCTTGATTTGGGATTGCGTACACTTCGGGCCATTTGCTAAAATAGTCCATCACTACCAAGATGTACTTATTGCCAGCAGCTGTTGTTGGGAATGGTCCTGCTACGTCCAGAGCTATTCTCTCAAATGGGGCACCAACATTGTACTGTTTCATTCGCCCTCGGCTTCGAGTCTGAGGTCCCTTGGCTGACGCACACGTTGGGCACTTCCTACACCAATTTTCGACGTCTCTTCTACACTTTAGCCAATAGAATCGCTCTCGCACCTTTTCCAACGTCTTTGTTACTCCGAAGTGTCCTCCACCAACACCTCCATGGACTTCTGTCAGCACCTCTTTGACTCTGTTCTTCGGGAGAACTACTTGATGTCGAATTTTAGTTCCGTCAGGGCTTTCCCACACTCTTTTTAGTACCCGATTCTCGACCATTGGAAAGGGACACCATCCTCTGTTAACTTGTGGAGCGGTCGAGCTATATCTGCAAATCCCTTTACGAATCGTCGGTAATAGGAACACAGCCCCAAAAAGCTTCTCAAGTCGTGTTGGTTCTTCGGGACAGGCCAACTTCTCACAGCTTCAGTCTTGTCAGGATCAGTTCTTATTCCTTCTGAGGTGATAACGTGGCCAAGATATTTCACCTCCTTACAAAACAGATGGCATTTCTTGGGACTGAGTTTCAACTTGGCTGCTGAAAGCTTCTTGATCACTTCTTCGACATTCTGGAGGTGGTCTTCGAATGTCTTTCCCAGTACTATCACGTCGTCTAGGTACACCAGACAAACCTTCCAATTCAGCCCTTGTAGCACATTTTCCATAAGTCGCTCGAAGGTGGCAGGAGCGTTACATAGTCCAAATGGCATAACGTTAAAGTGCCACAGCCCGTAACCAGTCGTGAATGCGGTCTTCTGCTTGTCTTGTGGATCCAGTTCAACTTGCCAGTATCCACTCTTCAAATCCAACGTTGAAAACCATTTGGCACCAACCAAACTGTCAAGGGTGTCGTCGATTCTGGGTAAGGGATAGCTGTCCTTTAAGGTTACGTCGTTGAGCTTCCTGTAGTCAACGCAAAACCTGGTCGATCCATCCTTCTTCCTAACCAACACTATCGGAGAAGCCCAAGCACTTTGTGATGGTTCGATTACCCCCTGTTCTTCCATGTTCTTCACCAGGTTGTTGACTTCTTCTTGCTTAGCCCATGGAACTCTTCTAGATGGTTGTTTAATAGGACGAGCTGATCCCGTGTCTATACGGTGGTATGTCAGATTCGTTCTCCCAAAGTCGTTGTCAGAGAGGGCGAAGACGTTTCGATACTTGCTGAGTAGTTCTTCGAATTTTCTAATTTGGTCGCTGTTAAGGTTTGTGGCCGAACGCTGCACTAAGTCTCGAAGAACGGTTGGAAGTGGTTCGCTCTCTGCCATTGAGGGTTCAGCTTCAACTTCGCACTGGAGGATGGACACCACGGGTTCAAGGACTCCTACTTCCATTCCTTTACACACTTTTTGCTCGAAGTCCTTCAGATTGACCACTCTGACAGATGCGTTCGGCGTCCCAGTTCGAATTAGTGTTCGTCCTATCAGTATGGCTTTCTGTGTCAAATCCGGGTTTTTGGCTTCTACTATCCCCACCAAACCATCCGCACCTTCGCCGTCGATGTTTATTTTGAGAACTACCTCGGATCTAGCAGGTAGTAACCGGTCTTCTGCAACGATGACCTTTCGAAGACCGTACTCTTTGGTGGGGTTTGTCATCACCAACTCTTCCTTGCCGATGCGTAAAATGCCGGAGCCCAAATCCAGATTAATTTTGTTTCGTTCAAGAAGATCCAATCCAATGATCACGTCGTCGGCGACATCGGCTACCAGTGCCCTGTGTCGAAGGCATACTTCTCCCAATCTCAATTCGATGTCGCATTCTCCTCTAATCGGCGCTGTTTCTCCGGTAACCGTGGTCAAACGTAGCTTCCTCTGCAGGGGACGGATTCTCCACTCGTTAACGATGTTCGGGCGGATTATGGTCTTTGAAGCTCCCGTATCGACCACCATTCTAACCTTGTTGTTGTTGATGTGACCTTCGACGAATAAGGACTTGCTTCCGTTTAGTTGGGAAACGACGATTTCTGCTGGGGTAGGTGGGGAGAAGCCAACTTGCGCCCCTCAAAGTTGGCTGATCTTAGTTTCCCGACTGCTGTCGGTCCGCACGGCGTTCTTCGGCCGGGCAGTCTCGCCGTAAATGTCCGTGCCTTCCACATTCCCAGCACCTTGGTCTTCCTTTGTTTTTGTCACAGTCTCGGGAAAAGTGACCGACCTTCCCGCATTCCCAACATTTGGCCGATTCTCTCTTGTCGTTGATGGTAGTCTTCTTGACAGTTTCGACGCATTCTTTAATCAGCCTTGTGACTTCATTCTTGTATTCGTCGTCTTCAACAGCTGTTTGGCGTACACGCACGTGCCCTTTGGAAGCTTGTTTTGCAGCTTCGAATTCTAAGGCGTGCGCCAGTGCGTCACTCGCAGTCTTGTGGCGGGCCAAACGGAGAACTTGTTGTAAGTCGGTGTCCCTTACACCATCGACGAATGTTTGGACTGCTAGTTGGTCTGCGAAGTCCTGCGGAGCGGTAGGATAGGCCAATCTAACTAGACGTTCCACATCGGCCTCGAACTCCTGTAGATTTTCTGATGTCTTCTGATTGCGACACTTGAGTTGGGTTTGGTACACTTGTTGCAAATGTTTGTAGCCATATCTCATTTCAAGTCGCTCTAACAGCGCAGAGAAGTCCCGTTGTTGGCGCTCTGGAATACCTTGAAGGACGTCCAATTCTTCTCCTCGCAGAGCTATGACCAGCGCCGTTGCTTTCTCAAAATCGTTCCAGTTGTTTGCTTCTGCCGCTGCCTCGAACTGTCGTTTGTATACAGACCAGCAAACTTTTCCGTCGAAAGTCGGTGGTTTAATTCTAATCGTCTTGGCAGTGTCTTCGGACTTTACTTCACTTGCCGGTTTTGTGTTCTCGAACTTCTGTCTCATCTTCTCTACTTCCTTTTGTACTTCTTCTTTCAACTGATCTCTTAGTTTCTCTTGTGTCGTCTCCAATTCTTGTCGTACTTCCTTTAATTCTTCTTGCACTTCTACTCTGACTTCCTTTAACTCTTCTTGCACTTCGGTTCTGACTTCCTTCAACTGTTCTTTCAATCCTTCCTGCTCAATTTTTATTGCTCTCATATCTTCGATCAATTTTTCTTGACCTGCCTTAATTTCCACTTGGCCCGCCTTCATTTCTTCTTGTGCTAATTTCATTTCGTCCTGTCCAGCTTCCATTTTATTCTTCAATTCTTCCTTCATTTCTTCCTGGCCTGCCTTCATTTCTTCCTGGCCTGCCTTCATTGCCTTCATCATTTCCATTAAAGCCTTTATTTGTTCTTCCATTATCGCTGATTGTTTTCTTGTTACTGGCATAAGGCTTCAAAATTCTTCTTCACTTCGGATCTCTCCTACGATCTGTCGCGCTAACTTTCTTCGGGAATCTTCAATTCCCTTACTATCCCACTCCTGACACCAAATGTGACGTGTTCGGTCACAGAAAACACAATTAACAAAACAAAACAACGAGTTTATTTAATTACTAAAATTAATTTGACTACACTACAGTTATGAACAAGTCCGCACAATTTATTTCACTAAAAGTCACTTTTTAATCGCCGTTCCGGTAGACACTATTTATCGCTCTCTATGAACACTATCGCCTCTATGGTTCGCCTGTATCGCCTATCGATCGCTTTGCATCAGCTGTTACTGTAAACTGTCAACTAACTGGGTATGAGTGTCTCGTCCGCTTTTATAGTCTTCTCAGCCTTTTTCTAGGGTATTCTACAGCCGTCTAGTAATTCAATTGTTTTCCCATTGATCTTTGCTGGTGTTTTCTAGATGTATCAGGAAAGCCGAGAATATTCCTTATGTAATCAGGGAAGATGTTCATTAATTATGTTCACACCAACTTAATTGGCAAGTACTCGTAACAATATGTATGCTCTCGTATTTGACAAGCCGTCCCGCAGCATGCGTCCAGGCTTGAAGGACTTCTGGGAAATCTGTTCCTCACAAAGCCTACATAAGACAAACGGGTAGATTATTCTTAGAACGAATTAAAGAACATAAAAAAGGTTATGATAATAAAAACACAACGTCAACTTACGCTGAGCACCTACTAAATTGCAATCATAACTTTGATGACTTTCAAATTCTACATGTCGAACATAAAGGTAGAAAACTAAACTTATTGGAAAGTTTGGAAATTAATTCAGCATGAGAAGATGAAACAGGTTCTGAGAAACACGGGAATGGATTATAAAGATCTCAGCATTATCAGGAACCTTTACTGGAACCAGCCAGCTACGATTAAGATCAATATGGAGGAACAAACCAACGCAATCAATATTCTTCGAGGCGTTAGACAAGGCTGCATCCTTTCACCACTCACATTCAACCTCTATTCAGAAGAAATTTTCAGAGAAGTCCTTGAGAATATCGACATAGGAATCCTTCTGAACGGAAACGATTGAACAACATTCGATATGCAGACGATACTGTGATCTTTACCGATAGCATGAACAGCTTGCAAGAGCTAATAAATAGAATAAAATAAGTTAGCAGTCGATACGGATTCGAAATCAATATAAAGGAAACCAAGTTCATGATAGTTAGTAAGGAAACCGGTGGAAAGTACGACCTCATGCTCAATAACAAACCCATAGAGAGGGTATCACAGTTCACCTACCTAGGAACCATGATCAATAAGGATTGGGATCATTCTCAAGAGATAAGAATTAGAATAGAGAAAGCAAGGACCGCATTCAATCAAATGGCTAAATTGTTTAAAAGTCATAGCCTGAACATAGAAATTAAAATCAGACTACTCCGATGCTACATTTTCTCAATCCTTTTTTACGGAATGGAATCATGGACATTAACAAAAGCAACAGAAAAAAGACTCGAAGCTTTCGAAATGTGGCTATATAGACGAATATTGAGGATCTCATGGATGGACAGAGTGACCAACAAATCAGTACTAGGACGAATGAACAAAGGCTTGGAAGTAATGAACACCATCAAGAAAAGAAAACTTGAATACCTTGAACATATTATGAGAAATGATAGTAAATATGGCCTCTTCAAGTCTGTTCTCCAAGGGAAAACCTATGGTAAGAGAGGACCAGGAAGAAGACGTATATCACGTATATCATGGTTTAAAAACTTAAGAACATGGTTCTAAAAAACTACTACCGAGTTATTCAGAGCGGCCGTGAACAAAGTTATCATATCTAGGATGACCGCAAATATTCGGAACGAAAAGGCACCCGAAAAAGAACACGAACAAAATTAGCTTAGCATGGAGATTTTTTTTAAGTAAGTTTGTAAAATACAGATATCAAGATCATTAAAGTGCTACACATATTTTTTTATTTGCTCTCATATTGATATTTCTGCAATAGGTATTTTCAACAGATTTTTGGCTCTCATATCAAGATAATTGTCTGTCACCTTCTAATGTGTATCAAACATATTTGGAATAGTGGAAATGTATCATATCAAGTTTTCGTGAAAGAAATAAAAAACATTTTTATCAAACTCAAATAATTCTAGAAAGCACAAGATTGTCATACCAGGCGTTTGGCTTTCTAAACTCAATTTTCACTAGAATGTGAGGGTACCTACTTTGGGTGTCATCCCAGAGTAATAATACGTGTGACACAAAAAAGATAAAAAAACGTTTAGCTCACAATCACAATCTTGTTTCAATAACGGGAACAAAAAATTTTGTTTGCAAAATCCTGATAGTTTTATCTTCATAATTACGAAAACAATGACAAATTAATATATTCAGCCTCTTGAGTTTTTAACTTAAAGTTATTTACAAAGAAAAACCGACAACAAAACTATACAAAAAATTCTTAACTTAATTATTACTTACTACTATACTGTAACGAATTTTCTAGTTAAACTATTTATTTAAACAATTATTTATTTAACACTAATTATAACACTTAAACACTATCTTAGAACTACCATTTATATCACAACAATTCACTTATTTATATTACAATTTATTTATATCACTGTCTATTATCGGTCTTAATTCGCGCACTGATGCTTTCTTCAACTAACTGTCCCTCGGTCCAAAGATTATCACTATATATACACCTTTAGAACTGGGGCTCTGGCGATCGAGCCTGCACAACTCTAACTCGAGCTTCCTCGTGGTTGTCCCCAGCATATGGAGCCAGTCGGTTGAAGTGGACTACTCTTGGTTTTCCATTGGGAGTACGTCTAATTCGGTAGATTACGTCATTGATTCGTTTGATAACCTTGTACGGGCCTTCCCAATCTTGTTGCAGCTTCGGCGAAAGACCCCTTTGACGCTTCGGATTATAAAGCCACACCAAATCTTCTTCATGGAATCCTCCATCAGTGGCCTTAATGTCATATGCGTCCTTCATCCGGTCACTGGCTATCTGCATATGGGAACGTATCTCGTCATGGATGTCGTCCAATCGTCTTCGAAGTTCACTGACGTAATCTTCTCCAGCCACGTCTTCGCCAGGTTTGCACCCGAACTTTAAGTCGCATGGTAGTCGCAACTCTCGACCGAACAGTACCCTGGCTAGTGTTTGTCCAGTGGTTTCATGTATGGAAGATCGGTATGCCAAAAGGAATAATGGCAGATAACGATCCCAGTCTCGCAGATGTTTGGAGACCATTTTGGACAGGTACTTGTTAATGGTTCTGTTCATTCGTTCTACCATGCCGTCTGATTGGGGATGTAGGGCTGTAGTTCGAGTCTTATGAATGCCCAATATCTTACAAATATCTTGGAATATGGCTGACTCGAAATTTCGTCCTTGGTCGGAATGCAGCTCCAGTGGTGCTCCGAATCGGCTGATTAACTCTTTCACGAGCGTTTCCGCCACTGTGGTTGCCGTCTGGTTCGGAAGGGCGTACGCTTCAACCCATTTCGTAAAGTAGTCCATTGCCACTACGATGTACTTATTCCCATCTTTAGATTCTGGGAATGGTCCGGCAACGTCTATGGCAATTCTCTCGAATGGGCTGCCAACGTTATACTGCCGCATCGGAGCACGCTGTCGTTTCTGAGGTCCCTTACTGGCGGCGCACGTCGTGCACTTTCTGCACCAATCTTCCACGTCCTTCTTGCAGTTGACCCAGTAAAATCGTTCTCGTACTTTACCCAGGGTCTTCTTTACGCCAAAATGTCCTCCCGAAGGGTCGTCATGGAGGCACTGCAGAACCTCTTTTACCAAGCTTCTCGGTATCACCAGCTGACGTCTGCTTTCTGTGCCATCTTGGTTCTCAACGACGCGCTTCAGGAGACCATCTTCTTCATCAATGGAATCCCATTGGGCCCACAACGATTTCACTTCTGATCACTTGGCAGCCACTTCTTGCCAGGTTGGTCTTCTGCCTTCTTTCTTCCAGTCCACGAACATTTTTAGGACCACGTCGGAATGTTGTTCTGCCTTAATGTTGTCGGGCTGCCACTGCTCGTCCAGGATAGTTATCCTCCTGACCTCTTCGTGTTCCTCGACGCGTTGACAGTGTTTACAATTGTCCGGGCAAGGTTTTCTGGGTCGCTGGCGGATGGGTTGGGCCTCGCCAGTATTTATTTTGTGCAGGACGGTGTTGGTTCGTCCCTTCTTGCCACCTTCTACTTCAAAGACGTCTTGGTATTCTTTTAGTAATCCTTCTATATGGCGTCGTTTGTTAGGATTACATTTGCCTCCTGCTTCCTGGCGCAATTTCGTCAAGGCTTCTGGTAGGCGTTGTGCGTCTTCCGTTCTTGTTTGTAGCTTTCTGACTTGAGAAGCAAATCTCTCGCTCTTACAGCTGCTTCCCACGTGGCCTAACTTCCCACAGCTCCAGCACCTGACTTGTCTGGGCTTCCTTTCTATTTTAGTCGTTACGCGACGGATCATCTCTTCCAGTCTATCCAGTCTATCGTCCCGACCGGCTGACTCTTCTTTTAATTCTCGCACTCGACATTGTCGTTGCGACGCCTGTTTGACGACGTCGTATTCCAGTGCGCGGGCCAATGTGTCAACCAAAGTCCTCGGCCGGTCCAGTCGGAGTCGCTGTTGTATTTCGTCGTCTTTTAGTCCGTCAATAAACGCGTCGACGGCCAATCTTTCCAGGGTATCGTCGGCCGTGCCCGGATAGGCGAGCCGGACTAACCGTGCGATATCCGCCTCGTATTCCTGAAGACTTTCACCTGTCTTCTGACGTCGGTTCTTTAACTGCACATGGTACACAGCCGTCAGATGTGCTTGGCCGTATCGCATCTCTAATCTTTTTACTAGCCGATGGTAGTCTAGTAATTCTTCCGGTGGCAACGTGTTCAGAATTTCGCCAGCACCATCACGCAAAGCAAGGACAAGTGAAGAAGCTCTCTCTTCTAACGTCCATTTGTAGGCTTTTGCAGCCACCTCGAATTGCGTCAGAAACGTGGTCCATGATGTTTTTCCGTCAAACGTAGGTAGCTTCATGTGCACTTTGGATGAGATTATTTGTTCTTCTTTCACGTCGGTGGTTTCTTTGCTATCAACCACGTTATGCCTCCTTTCCGTGGGTTGGGGACGGGTCTCTCGTTTTTCCGGATTTAGAACCATTTCTTCCAGTTGGGCCAATCTTTCGTCGAAAGTCCCCAGCTTTTTGTTTATTTGTTCTTGTTCTTCTTCGAATTTTCCCAGTTTTTCTTCTAAATTTCCTTCGAATTCTTCTAATTTTTCTTGCAGGACTTTTGAATTTTCATTTAATTTTTCTTCCAGGTTCTTTGAATTTTCGTTTAGTTTCTTTTCCAATTTCTTTTCAAATTCGTCCTCAAATTCATACGTGCTGGGATCGAAGCCTTCTTGTATCAAAGCCTCCTCGAGCCGCTTCTGTAGGATGTTCTTAGTACCAGACGTATCTTCGTCTCGCTCTTCGAGTTCGCTTTTCAATTCGGCGACTTTTAACTCGAACAATTTTTTCGGCATTTTTATTTATTTTGTGTTTTTATTACACTAGAAAATTCTCTGGGGATCGATTCGCAGACCCCACACCTGACACCAATTGTAACGAATTTTCTAGTTAAACTATTTATTTAAACAATTATTTATTTAACACTAATTATAACACTTAAACACTATCTTAGAACTACCATTTATATCATAACAATTCACTTATTTATATTACAATTTATTTATATAACTGTCTATTATCGGTCTTAATTCGCGCACTGATGCTTTCTTCAACTAACTGTCCCTCGGTCCAAAGATTATCACTATATATACACCTTTAGAACTTTCTAGACAATTCGAAAAGGAAATCCTGACGATTCTCGAATTATGAGTAATAATTAGAAAGTCCTCGATTATTCCAGATTTGAACTTGTTACTTGTCGCCGGAGAATGATTTACGTCTTGTAAATTGATAACACGAAAAGTACCGTGAGCGGTGTTTACGGCGTAAGCATGTTAGCGATAAAAGTACATGCCACAAATTGTTATCGCACACGCGTACTGTGTCACTGGTCGCTACAATACTAAACCCTCCTTCCCTTTCCACCTTATTTTGCAACGTGTTTCTCATTAGATTACATATTTGTTTTAGTAGGCTGAGCCCACCCTCTTCCTCCTTCTCCAACTCGTCCCATAATTTGTTCTCACATCTTCCCAATACATATCTCAAACATCCTAAATCTAACCAATATGCTTATATCAATTCCTATTCCTAAGTACTTTAGCATCCATTCCCCTTGCCTGTCTCTCCACATGATTTTTCTTAGTCATGCTGCATATCTTGATTCCCCAATTCTTTTTAAATCATTCCCTCGTATAATCTTTTTCTCACCCAAATTTCCCAAATATTTTTACCCTCCCTTTTCCACTCTACCACTTGTTCTTGATTGATTTTTAAATCCTGCACAGCCCTAATTCTCTCTCTATCGTACCTGTTGTTTTTTCCTATTACTAATATCCTCCTCCTCCTTTTTCATATTTCTTTCCTAATATACCCCCTCTTCTAATTTTCCCAACATTTCTTCATATTAAATAAATAATTAAGTTTTAATAAGACTACATATTTAGATATCATGTGTGTAACCTATTTCGAGGAGCTTCATATCAAACGTTACAAAAGGACTATTTTGTGATACGGTTACTAAAAGGTGTTTTTTAAAGATAAAGCATTAAAAATAAAAATATGAAGTTAATTGGTTTTATACTTTGGTTAGTTTGTCCAGTATAGCTAAAAATTTTTTTATTAACTCATTAACTCATAACTTAATAGTCCAACTATTAAATTTGTTAACCCACCCTTGTGCGTAATAAAAAGGATTTCCATAATTTTTATTTTTTTAATATAAATCAAACGTAGGCTAATGAAAAAATAATAATGGTTATACCAACTACGCAGTTTCATTTAAAAAAAAATCGCATTGGGAGGTGTCAACTTCATATAGCCTCAGAATAGGTAGCAATTAGTAAAAACTGCAGAAATATATCCAGATAAGAACAAACAGCATCATATAACAACGTAATATAGGTAGTAAATTAACATCCTAATTTTATGATTTTTGACCATATGTCATAAATGCGGGGAACGGCGCAATAGATAATAAAATATCATCTATAATATTGGGTAAATATAATAAGAGTCTATTTGATACGTAACTAATCTCTAAGAGTCACTGAACAAAATTCTACAAATCAAATTAACTGTTTGAACAATATGCGAAAACATTATTACATAATGATGTTTGATGTAAAGCCGCTCTTTATAAATACACCATTGATAACAATCTGATCAATTATGTTTCTCTCAATTGCAGCATTGCAAAATAATATTTACATTATATAATAGGAAAATTGCTCGTTAATTTATCTGTTTACAGAAAAAATTCTCTATGAAAAAATCTTCTTTCTCTGGAATGCCTTACAGCATGGGTCGTAAAACTTTTTTGATCATCGACCCCTATATAATGGCTGGAGAATTAATTCTTGGAGCAATTTTCTCGAAAAAAATAGAAGCAAAACTATTTCTGATTTTTTTACGAATTATTTTTTGAGAAATTGATTCGTTCTCAAAACGAAACTATTCCTGGTCAAATTCCTGCAAATGAGCGAATTAATTCCTGATGAAAATATAAAAGACGAAATAATTTCTAGAAATATTTTCTCAGTTTTAAGACGAAATAATTTGTAGAAATATTTCCTCAATTTACATAATCAATCAATTTCTAGAAATTCTTATAAATAGACAAAAATGAATGCATCGCTATGACTGTTTGCGGTTGAAAAGCCCTTTTAAACAATGTAAAATGGATTGCCCTAGCGGGGGAAAACAATAAAAGAAATAAATTTACCAAAAAATTAATCTAACCTAAACCCCCCCGACAGTAATTACCGGTGTGTTTTCTTGTTGTTGTATTGTGTTGATATATTAATTGTAGTTAGTCATTAAATGAGTTTTGAAAGGAAACCGGAAACAAACGAATTTATTTCTCAGGAATTGTTTCATTTGCAAAGCGAAATAATTTCTGGATGTTCTGCTTTTTCAAAACGAAACAATTCCTGAGAAAAAAATTCGTTTATTCATCCATAAATTAATTCTCCAGGAATTAATTCGTCCCACCCTACATATAGTTTTTCGAAATCTCCATCGACCCCCCCCCCCATAAAAGTAATTTTTTGTTAATTAAAATAAAACTTTATTAGATACTGTGTTGTACATTTATTTTATGATTTTAAACATTTATTAAATTAATGGTACACTGTGTAACAATAGTTTTATGAAAAATATATTAATGATGAAATTTAAATACCTTAATATTTATTAAATAATAAGTAATTATAAATAAGTAGAAATAATAAGTAAAATAACTACAGATTTATTGCTTCTTAATCAATGAGATGAGCGTGCCTGGTGTTTTTTTGCAAGGTTCGCTATATTGGGTTCAAAATTGGTCAATTTTAATCTTAAATCCCCTCGAAACTCCACATTTAATTAATTTCTGTGCTTAATTAAGATTGAATTTACGTGACTGAAACCGGCTTCAACCATATAGAAACTTGGAAATGCTAGCATAGATGGCTGAGCTATTTCGTAAAGTTTTAGATATTTTTTGCATTATATTTGTACATACTCAACTAGATATATATATGTGTCATTTGCGTATTAGGAACTGTTTTTCTTTAGACCCCCAATCAACCCTTACGATTCCGATAGACCCCTGCTTTTGTTAAATAGACCCCTGGGCCACTTTGGCGACCTCTGCCTTACAGGAAGAAAATATCCGCAAGGTTATTATAAAGGAGACCTTATAAGATTTAATTAACGACCATGAACATCACTACCTTTGTTTTTTTATAGTTCATTTGTGTTTTCCCGCAATATTTCTAAAAAAGTATCAATATTTTATCGAAAGGTAAGCAATATCAAATTTTCACCTTCGAATGCAATAAACCATGTACGGAATAAAATTATATCTGATGCCGTCACTTAGAAAAACATACTTCTGGCAGTTTAATTTCTATAATGGCCCTTCACCAAAAATAACACGTTACGAAACGTTAGCTACTTCTATTATTCATCTCGTTTATGTTTTTCTTTTTAGTATTGTTTTGTTAAAAGAAAACACCCTAAAAAATTAATCAGTTGTCTTATCAATCATAATTAATTTCGAATTATTTATAAATATGCATTTGTGAAAATGCCTTTTCTCTATAGTTTTTGCGAAAATACTTGTCGGAAGTCAAAAACAATTATGTATCTATATTTAATTCAAGATTAGATTTTGAACAATAAAATTTGGTTGTACCGGAAAAACACAAACCCCGTGAAGAAAAAATATTGTTTTTTTTATCGTTTAGGCCAGTGTAGGCAAAAATTCAGAGTTATTACTACATATTTAAATTTTCGTTCCTTGTTTATTTTCAAAATATTCTAATGCCTGTTAATTTTGTTACAAAACAAATTATAGTTTCAATTTACTTTACACAGCAGATTTGCATAACTTCAGGTTGTGCCCTTCAATGATTACTTTTGATGTTATTATTTGCTTTCACTTTGGTAATATTTTTTATCTATCGTATCTCTTTTCATTTACTAAGTACATCGAATAACAATCACAAACGAGCCGCTATTCTGATAAAACGTTTTAGAGCAATACAGGAAAATAAACATTTCTAATCCAATTGGATTATTTTCATTACAAATTTAACCTCAAACAGAAACAGCTACTGATACAATCTGGTTATCTTACAACACAATAATAGGTATAGTCATAATTTCTATTCAAGGGGATTTTTAAATCAAATCAATTTTTAATGACACCCTTCATTTTAACGGATACAATAATGTTTTATGATAGAATAACCTTATTCACCATGTAATGATTGTAAAAGAGCGAATTTGGAAGCTCTTCTAATCGTACTGTTATACCATATTAAAATTAATTAATTCTTCAAAATTCTTTAATAAATAACTACAAAAACTTAACCATTGTGAGCAACAAGAAACAGACATCTCACCATCTAAATTAGATAAAAAGAAACTTAGAATGATGCGAGCAAGGAAATTATAGTCTTGTGTAATTTATCATTTCATTTATCTCATGTCGAGAAAATTGAAACAGAAGATGTAATATTTAACAAATATTTTCATATTAGTCTGTGGATCATAAACGAGTAGCAAGCGAATTTCACGTCACACGTTAAGGTAAGTAAAGCTAGGTTTACATCTGCGAATTATTGAGGAATTTTTATGCTGTTTCCCAAAAAATTATGTTTCACAAAGTTTCTAAATGTTATATTAATAAAATTTAACATAAACAAACCTGTAAATGTCGCTTCCTTTCTTCGTCGTTGTCCATATCCAATAGTTCATCTATATCGACTTCTACCTCTTCACTGTTGCAGTCTTCTATTTTGGGCTAGAAGAAAAAAAAATGTATTGATAAACGTTTAATTCAGATACATAAGTACTTAGTTATATCAGTGAATTATACATATTCATTTCGTTTATAAAGAACATTGGCTAAAAAGTAGGATAAATTGAAGTGTGTATAAGGTGACCGGCCATCGATCGAGGAGGGATATGAGGGTTAACATAATTGTTGTAAATATATACATATACATATGTAATAATCTTACGATTAGTTTTATTTTGCAAACATTGATTAGTACAGTGTATGGAAATGTGATTCCCGACTAATAACAGAAAACAAAAGGGGCCTTCGGGAACGCAATTCGAACACAGACATAATTTTTCTTTCATCATGGTCATACATATGTACTTGAGTAAAATAAAAGTTGTTCTCTTATCAGTAAGAAGTACTAGTTTTATTTTTGTGTTTTCTACGTGAAGTTTAAGTGTTTCTTAAATAATCCTGTAGAACATAAAAGGACGCTTTTAGAAGAAGACAGGCAACATTTTTCACACACTTAATTGAAAAAAGTTCAACAATTGTTTTGGCAGAGGACTGTCATTGAAAGTAAAATTTTTATTCTTGATTCTGTCGAAACAATTATTGAACTTTTTTAAATAAATGACTCGAAAACACTCTTCGTTAGTGTTGTCTTTTCCTACTACTACATAACATTTTATGGGTAGTATAAGAGCTACCTACTTTAGTTGATTAACTCTTTGGCAGAATGATGTAGTAAAACTCGTATTAGAAGTAGTAATATATTTAAAAAAAAAAACGTTTTTATAACAAACAGTGGTCAAATCGCTATAGTCAGTTCTATCTCAGCACTTTAATTTAACTAAATCTTTTGGGTATTTCATTCTCACCAATGTTTTTGGGCTGGCTATCCCTCCGGCCGGCACTCTAGTGCAAAGCTGGAGGATAGGGCGAAAGGTCCTCTTCAGCCTCCTTTAGGAATGGTAAGGAATGGGTGGGTGATGGTTGGGGGAAGAAAGATCAGACGGACGAAATGAAAGAAGAGAATTGAAAGACTATCTGTGGAATATTACTACCCCAGCATTTGCCTAAATGATCCAAGGAAACCACAGAAAAACTTGGACCAAAATTCACATAAATCGTCACAACAAATGATACCATAATTGACATACTAAGCATGCGCAGTTCGAGTAACTAATAAAATATGAGCAACTACTACCATTTTTCCTTTGACAGTCTTCATTTTCACAATGTAATGTTCTGTTCATTTATTTCTATACATATGATTTATACAAAATGCAACCCGACATGCTTAGTAAAATCGGTGTATACGAAATTACCTGTTCGGATTGTCCGGTTGTATATTACGGTCTGTAAATATGAAACCGGAATTTTTTATTTGTTTTTACACTTATACAATATACAAATGGCAAAAAATTATTTATTCAAAATATTGTCCCTCGTTTCTACACATTTTTGCCACCTCTCTGGTAGCGCGTGAATTCCACGCCAAAAGAATTCCTGTTCTTTTGAGGTAAACCAATTATCAAGCCATTCTGCGACATTTTCGAATGAAGTGAAGTGCTGCCTCGCTAGTGCGTGATGAAAACAGGCGGTAATCTGAACTCTGAAGGAGCCAAGTCTGATGGGTAAGCCGCATGCGGTAGGATATCCCACCTGAATGACTCAATTGTGTTTCTGACCAATTTTGCAGTGTCAGATGGAGCGTTGTCATGAAGAAAAATAACTTTGTGTTGTCTTTTTTGATATTCAGGCCGCTTTTCACGCAGAGATTCGTTCAAAGCGATCATTTGCTGTTGGTATCGTTGCGTATTGACGGTCTCACCTGGTTTTAAGAGCTCTCCCCTTCTGATCCCACCAAACACAAAACATTGTTTTTTCCAAAGCGATTTTGCTTTGCAGACGATGTTGCTGGTTCGCCTGGATTGACCCATGATTTTCGACGCTTTGGATTATCAAAATATATCCACTTTTCATCACCAGTTACAATTCTATGCAGAAATGATTTTCTTTTGTACCTGGTGAGAAGAATTTCGCAAGTGGTTTTTCGGTTTTCCTGCTGTCTTTCATTGAGATCATGGGGAATCCATTTTCCCACCTTCTGAATTTTTCCCATGGCCTTCAAACGTATGGCAACGGCTTCTCGAGTCACATTCAATTGCTCTGCGAGTTGTTGTTGTGTTTGCGTGTCATCCTCATCTAGCATATCCTGCAAATCGTCATCCCCAAATTTTTTCGGTGGTCTTCCACGTTCTTCGTTCGACAAATCAAAATCACCAACTTTAAATTTTTTAAACCACTCAAAACACTATGATTTACCAAGAACATGATTGCCGTAAGCTTCGACAAGCAGGCGATGTGATTTTGCAGCAGTTTTCTTTAAATGATAGCAGAAAACCAATGCTGTCCGCATATCGTAATTACTAGGTACAAAACCCGACATTTGTAACGAAATAAAATAATTTTTTGTTGTATGAAGTTTTGTTTTTGATGTGTTGGAATACTTTGTCAGATGTCAAAACAAGAAAAAGTGACACCTATGAAAATTTAAATTAAATAAACTTAGCAGCTAGAGCCATTTATTCGAAATTCCAGTTTCATATTTACAGACCTTACATTGGAAAATTCAAAAGAGGTGTTCTGACCAGGTTCAATGAACATGCGAATTATGTTACATACTATAAACATGCTTCGGGTTTAGCCAGTCATCTTATTGATTGATACATAATATAAACAAAAACAATATAAAACTACTACATAATTTAAAATTAAAATTTGAAATTTTTGAAATTGAAAAGGCAAAGAAATTAAATAAAATAATCACGAATGAGCAAATAGGTTTCGGAAATAACCCTTTGTTAGACCCTAATATTGTAACCCCTCTCAAAAACCATCCACTGTAAATAGAATTGTTGAGTACACTAATATTTAGTATAATTATTTACTTACTCCTGACGATGCCCTTATAAGGCGAAATGCGTATAGAGACAATAAATGTTAGTGAAATTATTCAGAATATTGTGTTTTATTTCAAATCTAAAGTAAAATCAACTTAAACTTAAAACCGCAGACAATTCCCCTCCGTCGTTTTGTTTATTTTATTTCTCTGGCGGTTAATTACCCTGAACAAGCTTCGAAATTAAATTAAACTCTCCAGAGCAAAAACTTTCACGCTCCCTACGTACAGAAATCCTTTACGTTACACATAATTCATACATCCTGGATGAAATATGTGCGATTCCAAAAATACTTTCAAACAGAAGTTTAATTCGGTTATGTATACACACACACGTGTCACTATTTATAATGAACAAATAGGTTTGTTCAGAATGTTAACTATGGGGCAACACACAATATAAAATATGAATTTTGTAATTGCTAAAACCGCGATATCTCACGAATGGTAAGTCGTACGAGAAAAAGTGTACGGACGGTTTTTGTAGATAATTGATGACCTACAACATCTGATCTATTTTCACGATAAAATTGACCGTTTTCGAGAAAAATATAAAAACTTTAATTTTGCACTTTGACCTTGAATAAATTTTTTTGCAGAAGTAGGATCGAAGGGGATTTTTGACATTTTATTTATAATAAAGTATTTAACGCCCCTGCCAATTTTCAGCTCTATGCGAATTTTGCCTAAGTCAAATGTCTATTTTGACTAGACTATAAAGCTACCATTAGATTAATAGATTAATACATATACTTTCCATCTCGATTTGAATTAGATACGAATGTACAATAACTGCTACACATACTTATAAAAAGTAAAACACGTCTTTGTAAAATAGTTATTTTTGAGCAATAACGTGTAAATTAAAGGAAAACAGCAAACAAAACATATTGAAAATATTACAATTACAAACCAGTCAACCCCTATTTTTTATAGGATAGTGATATTAATTTAAAATAGAAAACATTCTATTTTGTTTTCTACTGACCGAATATTTTGCTTTTCATAATTACAGAAAAAAATTAAATGTCCTTTCTTATCATATAAAATTAGATTATATTACATTTTACTGAAGGAAAATCCGAGCAAAGTCTCTACATTTAGTCGTACATTTTATAAGACACACAAATATGTAGTCTACAATTTAAATAAATCTAATAAAAAAAATTTTAGAAACAGATAACGTGTCTTTTTATTTATAAAATGTGCTTTAAATTCTGAGCTACTTTAATCTCCGCTCTTGTTTGAGACAGAAAATCGACGCATACCAACTCGGTTGTATTTTGTATATAAAATGATAGAGATACCTATAAATTTATTGAAATTTTTTAAATTTTAAATTTATTAAAACTGTTAATCACCTCAGATTTGTAATCTACAATCAAAACATCATCAAAATTGCATATACTACTATTTAAAAATATAATTAATCATGTCTTGGTTCACTTGATGAAAATTAATAGTCACTTGTAAAGGAAAACATTCAAAACAAATAATTCAGTGTCTAGGTTTTTAAAAAATAATAAAGATAAAAGTGATAAAGATTACCAAACAGGTTAAATTAAATTGTTGTTTTTGCGATAAAATTTATGGAAAACAAAAAGGAATTTCAAAAAAAGAATAAACGAACATTATAGGTCATTTAAACTTAAAAAACTAGATTCCAGCTACGCAAAGCATCTAATTTTAGAAAATCATCATTTTAATACAAAATATGTTAGTTTCCATACAGAAACAAAATAATAAGTTATCATTATTGGAAACAATGAAAATAAATAAATTAAAAAAAACAGATTTACTGTTAAATGATCAATTAGATTTAAATAATTTCCCATTACTTAAATTGTTCCCCCTCCCCTCTAAGAGTCTAAATAGTATAAATTAGATAGGTTTTCGTTAGTGTTTAAGTAATTATGTACTTCTGATAGCGAAACAATTGTTAAGTTACAATAAATTAGTGAAAATTAAAGATGTGTTTTCCTTTACAAGTATTTAAAAATACATAAATAAAGTTGGAGTACATGGTGTGTTCTCATTAACTTTTTCGACATTTCTCCCAAACATGAGCGACTATCCTCTTCTAACCACATGTGTTCCTTGTTTAACTTCTGCGCCAAGAAACAAAAACTCAGGGGCCACATTATCATATGAGTATGTTACAGACAAATGAACCTAACTATATTTTGTTGACTCAAAAATTGTGAACAGTGCTATCCAATAAAAGAAAATACATAATGGATGGTTCTTTTATACAACAGATAAAAAAGTAACTACTTATTTTACTAATACGAATGTAATTTGTTTTACATCAGTGCATCGTTATAAAATAAACTTCTATATTTAGATTAAAAGATCAGAAATTAACTACATAATTCGTGCCAAGGACTAGATGGTCATAGCGTTACAAAAAATAAAGTTCGCAAAATTGGGAAAAATAAACGCAACTGTTGTATACATAAATAGAAACGTGATATACGAGGTGCGGTTGAAATATAATGAGACTGACATGCCTGCGAACGAACAATCAGGCAACACTGCAGGAGTCCTATTTACACACGTTAATTCAAAACAAATGTCACAATTGCGCGTCTGAAAAGTGTAATAAGTGAAATTACAAAAAATAAAATGGATATAAACCACAAAGTTGTTACAAGCCCGAGGAAAATATTTTTTACCAAGCGCTCAAGAAGGTGATGAGCTTCTTTAAGCATAATGCATGGAAAACGAATTATTTTGTGACTTCCTTGTAATGTCATTTTACGTCAAAATTTGATAACAGATGGTGGTCAAACTCAACACAAAATTTGCTTTTCTGTTTTTCGCTTATAACGTTATAACGATCTTTACGGTCATGTAGCTATCATATAAGACTGATTTTTTTTACCCTCTGTTTTTTATGTCTAAGGGGCTAAAGTACGAGCTGTATCAATGAAACACCCGCATTGTTGCCACGTCACCTTCCCTCCACAATTTTAATCTCATTCCCTTTCCGTCAAACTTCTTACAATTAGATACAAAAAAGTACAGAATGATAAATAGCAGCGATACCTTCCATTTATAGCTCAAAAAATAAGCACACAATATGCATATATTTATGTAAATTAAATAGAAAAACATTTTACGATCTTTAGGAATTTCCGAGACAAACAAAAATACTTTATTGTCAAAACAATCCCCAAAAGTCATAACTCTATCTTTAAAACAACTTTTTCTATTTTAAGCAAATATAGCAAGCAGAAGTTTACCTACACGTTTTCTAATTATTTGCCAAAACACAAATTTTCCATAAATATTGCGTATGCATACTATGTAGGTACGTACCTCAAAAATTCCACGCGTATACAACGAATCCTTGAATTTAAATACTTAACAAATCTAAAAACTTTGAAGAATCGAGAAAAAAAATTAACCAGATTAATTACTTCATGAATTAATAATAAATTATGACTAAATATTGCCAAACTGTCAAATATACATGAATAAAAAAAAGCAAACAAAAAATTTAGCCTTAATTCTTGAAAAAAAAAAACAATAATAATAATTCTGAAAGAAATCAGATTTAATTGTCATCATAATATGTTTTGCTTTTCCGGTCAAGATCTGGACGAAAAATCTTATATTTGATAAATTTGTATTCGTTTGTAAAAATAATTAATTCGTGATTAGAATCGAGCTCGTTGAAATAATCTGCACCGCAAAACATTTCAAGTTATTTGAAGAAGTAGTGTAAAACTAAGCTGAATAGAACACTGAAAACCCGAAATTCCAAATTCCAGAGTCTCTAACTGAAGATGATACCTTGGGTGTCGAAACGCATTTTAAACCCTTAGTTTTTGTGGAATTTCAGGTATTCGGTGTCGGTATAGCGGATAATTTTTGTACGAGTGGGTTTACAGAGAAGTCTGGCGTTTTAAAATATTTTCGATCTTTTATCACTTCCGGTTATACCTACCTAAAGTTAACGTCAACTTCGTTATTTTAAATGGGATAACCCTACCTTGATCATGTCTTGAATATCATAAATTAAAAAACCCCTTTTTTAAACCCATATTTTTATTTGTACCTTTCAATTCAGTTTGTATTATTTGGGTTAAATTATTGTATGAATTTTTTATTTCGAAAAAATTGAAATAAATCAACGGAGATTTTAAAAAAATTGGCAGTTTAGGGAGTGGCCCCCCTTTGTCACTCCCTGGCTACGCTCATGCATCTCCCCTTCCTCAGGAGCATTTTTTCACTTGCTCCCTTTCTCTCCATCTTCCTCGAAAAGTTTCATGATGGTCAAACAATCTAAACTTCAACATTTTTAAATCACTGCTGTTAAGTATATATATTATTTACATTTATTTTGCTTTTGTATATATGTATATAAACTTCTTGCAGATGCAAAAAGAAAAGGTCTCACGATCGCCGTTTGAAATGGGCCTTTACGACAACCCCAATAAATACCAACGCTTATTACTACTGGTACTAAGTACCAGCTTAGGTAATTGGGGTGCGTAATAAACTAGAAATAACTTTTAGAAAGTGCTAAATCACATCATTATTACGATTCGAGTTGTCGATACAAGCATTCAATATTATCGATTAAAATTTATAAACCGATTATTTAATTGCATTTATACCAATAATTGCAAATTAAAAATATAAATATTCAAAAACCAATTAGTGTAGTACGTGCATCATAGTGTAAATAAATTGTATATATATTCAGTGGCTTTTTATATATTAAAAAACATGAAAAAAATATCAGCAAAGGAACCCTCGGCGGGATACCGCCAATTATCAACGAGAAAAAACAACTGCTGATTCTCTTAAGATAATAATAATAACTACTTAATGTGAAACAAAAAGCATCTATTATTTTTATTACATGAAGTAAATATGAAGTAGATACACCTGTGAGTTAATAAAGCACAATTTTATCATTCTCATCGTTACGAGTTTAAAGATAACTATTATCGTGCATCCCGTACGTTTTAGGTACTAAACATCCTGGCAGCACTCCAGTTTCGTATTTTCGGTGAGTTACAAATAGACACAAAATCTAGCACGAAAGAGAAATACAGAATGTCAGTTTCTGTAAATATTTCGGTAAACAAGTGATGGTTAAAATAAATACAAAGATAAAAATGTCAACACGGTAGTTATGAATTAAAATTATTATAGTTTATTTTATAATCGTTTTTGTTTTAAAACAGTATAATAAGGTAATTTTTGAGAATACATACATATTGTGACGTGTTCAGTCACGGAAAACACAATTAACGAAACAGAACAACGAATTTATTTAATAACTAAATTTAATTTGGCTGCACTACTGTTATAAACAAGTCCACGCAATTTATTTCACTGGAAAGTCTCTTCTTCCTCTCGCTGTTACCGTAGACACTGCCTATTCGCACTCTATGAATTCTATCGCCACTATGGTTCGCTTATCGATCGCTTCTGTCATTCGCTTGTAAACATCAGCTGTCAACTCACTCTCTCGGTGCGAGCCGGCTCGCCTTATATAGTTTTTCAGCTTCTTTCTAGATAATTCTACAGCCTTCTCGCAATCCAATTGTTTTCCCATTGATCTTTGCCGGAGTATTCTAGATGGTTCAGGAAAGCCGGGAATATTTATTATCTATTCAGGAAAGATGTTTGTTAATTAGGCTCACACCAACTCAATTGGCAAGTACTCGTGACAATATATATTATTTCAGAAATGACACCACTCATTAAAAAATTTTAATTACGATTATTTAAAATAATTAACAATAAAACACTTGGAAGTTGGATTGATATTATTCTTTCTTAAAATTTTACCTGCCTGAATGCTTGTAATACCATAATATGGGATTTTACGCCAATTAATGTTATCATCTACATTACTTACTGTTGTAGGAAATATATTTTGTAATAACAACTTATTTTGTTTCTTAGATAATAATTTATCTATTGCGTTAGTTGGATAACTTATACAAAACTGAAATATTACACAACAATTCCGTTCTTTTCTCTAATTGTTAAAATGGTTTCAGTCAAGTTGCTTTTCTAATAATTTGTTAACAATAGTTATTTATCCATGAAGCATTGTTTACTAAATATATATTCGTTTCCATTGTTATCATAAACTCATTTGTTTTACTTTAATAATACTTCAAAGTGCATATCGTTATCTATAATAAAAAATTAAACAAAAGGCTTATCATCATTTAAAAAGTTTTCAATTTGTTAAACCATTTAATTTTTAAGTACATGAATTATGTATAACAAAAAAGTATAAATACTTTGTATTTTTTCTGACACAAAATTTCCTTAAAATATTGCAAGATAAATGCGAAATTTCAACGTCATTTGCCGAGAAATTTCCCAACGGTCTTTCAACTTTCTAGAGTTTTTTCGTGTGAACGCTCCCACAGCATTAAGGAAGTGAAAATAAAGATATAGGTACTCTCTTACGTAAGTATGTATACCTGAGTAATTAATGTATGCAGCGGTTTTAAAATTGATCGATAATTATTTCCATTATTCTGCTGTGTTTAATAAACAGTTTAATGAAAATCTAAATAATAAGGTTATAAGATAGCTAATATAACATTCTATTATGTAGGTATGTTGTTGCGGCCCCTTTGCATGATTTTTTTAAGAGGCTAAGCAATTGTTTGAAATTTTCTGTATACACGAAATCGCTTTTACATAAGCCTTACGAAAAGTACTGGTATTACTGCACAATTAATTGAATTTTATGCTTACAATTACAACACATACAGTGTAATTATAAATTAATTTTAAACTAAGAGTATTCTTAATAAAAATAGCCTTTTCAGCGTCGTTACAGAAGGTTCGAGGTGGAGGTGACGAGCAGAGTGAAGATGTTAAATATAGAGTGACGAAATCCTTAGGCCGCCCGCACACTCGGCCACCGGTGGTCGCTACTAGACGCGATCACCGGTGGCTGACATCGACCACTAGCCGTCGCCACCGGTGGTCGCCACTAGACGCTACTGTAAAACACCAGTGGTCGCTACTTTTCTCCTAATTAATTAATCAGGTCCGGCGTTAAAAAAAAATAGTTGCATTATAAAAGTTCAACATGGAAGCACTTGCTACGCTCCTTGTAATACGAAGACGACGCAGGAGACGTGAATTTATATTAATTAACCAATATTTTGGTATCTATCCACAATTCATGCAATCAAGTGATTCACAATATTGACTGTCTAATAAAGAAATTCAAAGACAATGACAAAAATTTCAACATTTCACTTTCCTTCTAAGTACCTACATAGATTTAAAATATAAATAAAAAAGGAATGTATGTTTTAAATTTACAATTGTCAAAAAAAAAACATAATTTTAATAAAAACGTCATGTCCGAATTCTCCCAGTCCGTCCCAGTTAAAATAGTGGCTCGGAAAAGTGGCCAAGTGTGCGCCGGAGAATCAGTGGCCGGCGTCAGCGACAAGTAGCGAGAACGAGCTTCTCTCGCAGCGCGTGGCTCGAACGGGCGACTGCTGTCGCCGAGTGTGCGACGACGCCATTTGAATTGCATGCAAAACACCGTCCGCAGCGTGTGGTCGCGTCTAGTGGCGACCACCGGTGGCCGAGTGGACGCCTGGCCTTAATCAATGGAATCGTATGTAAGCAACTAAACTAATGTAACTCCGATTTGGAGGTGAGCAACGTAACGAACGAACAAAATGAAAACATTAAATGCGAAAGGATAAGATTCTTAATCAGTGAAATATGGAGTGAAGCGACGATTTTTAATCAATTGAATCGAATGTAACATTTATAGTGAAGCTGCTAGGTGCATGATGCATGTATCTTAGGCGTCGGTAATGAAGCTTCAAGGTGCACATGAGCAACATGAGGAGCAGGTTGAAGACAGCACGTACGAAGTTATGCGACCATTCTTAATAAATTGAATTGAATTTAAGCGTTTATAGTGAAACTCTCAATTGCGAGATGAGTAAAGTGATGATTAATGGGCAGAATGAAGCTCCAAGATGGAGATGGGATACCACAACAGTGAAGCTGCAAAGTGCGTCGTAAGTAAAGAGCAAATTGAAGAAATTATTATGGCAAAGCTGCTAGATGAATGAAGGATAGATAGTATGACGAGTACAGTGAAAATATTAAATGAATCGCACGTACCTTAGGCAACGAGACATCGATAATGAAGCTTTGAGATGCACGTGAGGAACAGAATAAAGATAATAAATTCGAAGTAATGAGTGAATCAGATGTAACCGTTATTGAGAAACTCCAAATTGCGAGGAAAGTAACATGATGGTAGATGGACAGGGTGAAGAATTACATCAACGGAATCATAGATAATCGTTTAAAGGTGAACTGCGATGGTGAAGGTAAGTGGAGTGAGCAGCAACCAAAGAAAATCATCAATAAATGCAAACATTAGTGAGTTGTTAGGTACAAGATGGATAGTGTGACGAGCATGACGTAGATATTAAATCAATTGAATCACAAATATCTTCGGGGTCGATAATGAAGCTTCGAAGTGCACGTTAGCAACGTAACGATCTGAGTGAAGATATTCATAGTGGAATCGTATGTACGCGTTTAAAATAAAACTGCAATATGCGAGATTAGCAAGGAGACAAACAAAGTGAAGATATTTAATCAATGGAATAATATGTAGGCGCTTATATTGATGTTTCGATGTGTGAGGTATATTGCGTCAAGTGTAAATTCTACAAACTATAAGTATTGAATCACTTCTGCATAAGCGTTTATAATGAACCGGCTAGATGTGTGAAGGATAATAATTTGACTAGAATAGAGAAGATATTCAATTAATAGACTCATAATATGTATAACCTTCTTATCGACAGAATGGAAAAAGTAGGTAGAGAAAAAATTCTGTAAGTTTTTAAAGTGTTATATGCACACCAAAGGGGTGGATATTAACATTAGGGAGGTATATCATCAGTTTTAGGATTGGCAGACTTTTAACCCGACGACAAATTATGGATCTTACTTTTTTCTACAGGTCAATTAACAATCACAGGCTGTTGATCGGAGGGAATTCTTCGAAAGGCTACGTATACATAGTTCAGTCAAATAAAGCAAAAAAATAGCTCAACCTCGGAATGAGAGGTAATAAGCTTGAAATTGGTACATTCCTTGATTCCGAGGTTCTGAACATTGAGTTAACAGTCTTATCAAATCACGTGTCCGCGTCATCATTTTTTCGGAGGTCAAAGGTCGCGAAAATCGGTTTTTTTTTAGAATATCTCGATTTGTATTGACTTTTCGATATTTGTATTTTTTATGAAAGTTATATAGATATTTCGATTATCTATGTTCAGAACCTCGTGATGAAGGTATGTACCAATTTCTAGCTTATTACCTCTCATTCCGAGGTTGAAGTCTTATTTGACTGGACCATACAACGGACCAAGAAATAGAGTAGCGAAACTAGTAAACAAATACTGCTCCAACATTAACTTTTTTGGAGGTTCAACGACAATTTTTATGTCAAGAATAAAACATATCGTATCGCTCCACTGATGCATTATATACAAATTCATATTAGGTATACCTGATTTACATAAGTATATAAATATTTTATTGTAACTTTCTTGTATAAAACCGTTTGGCGTAAACAAATAAACAAAAATAAACAAATAATTGTAATAAGCAAAATCACAGTTTAATAATATTACCTTTTTGGAAGATATTTGTCATCGTTTATTGCAAAGTGTAAGAGAAAGTTTATTTTGAAATATAATTTTTGGTGGAAAAAGTAAAATCCTATTAGAATGTAAAATTCTCACGAATGCAAAATTCTCACGCGTTTGTGGGTCCAGCGATATCTTATAATCCCTCGAACAGGACCACTTGTTCAATGGGGTTGGATTGATGTTAAACAGATGTGTATATGAACGAACCGTGGGAGTTCGATAATATTTGAGGAATATTCGAACTAGTTCCCGTTCGATAGAATCCCGATCGAGACGTGTTTTTGAATCGTAAACTTAACACTGTGTTTGTGAATTGTTGTTTTGTGATATCACAATAATTTGGATTATTTACTGTTTTTACAGGTGAGTCCCCCTACTCACTAAGTGTCTTAGTTCTTTATTAGGATAGATAGCTTAGGCCAGGCTTAATTAATTAATTATAATTTATTTAAGTTGATTTAATGCTTAATGATATAGTATCAGATGTTTGAGGGAAAATGCTTAAGCAAATTAGAGCCACGTGTGCTAGTAATAGGATGGTGGTCAATTTTACTGTCTTATGTAATTAGTGTTGGGTACTGCTCCGCTTGGCGTGTCAGTGTGGACCCTGACACGGGGACTTAGGTCAGCAGCGTAGGTGTTGACCTCGGGAGAGTCCAACTTTTTACCCCCAGTTGCGTGTGTGAAACGAGAGCTCATCGCGTTGAGCTAACCTCGCATGGAATGGGCCGTTGCACCTGTACTAGTAAGAAGTGGGTGGAGGTGAAGCAGTTACCGTTTTGTTATTAATGTTTATGTTAGAATTCACTATTGGTTTCTGGCATGTACTTTGAGTAAAAGACAGTAAATTGCTATCATTAACTTTGGTCAAAATATTGAATGATAATAATCTGGATAAGATAGGTCCATGAGATTCTTTAATTAAATATAAAGCCACGTGTGCGACAACTAGGGTGGTTTTCTGGATCGACTGTCCGTGTGATTAGGGGTAGTGGCTGCTAGACTTGGTGGACTGAGGTCAACAGTGAGGTTGACCTTGGAGAGTCCGGTATTTGATAATTTGATTGTTTCGCTGGGTGTGAGGTAGTGAGACCTGCACACCTGGACCGCGCCGCATACTAGTTGCTGGGTTACGCGGAGGTCAAGCAGACCCCAACGTGCTTGCTTTGGGTTGAAGCATTGTAATTGTTTTAGATTAAATTGATACCTGTATGTGAAGGTATGGACAGTCGTTTTGGGCCACATGTAAATGATTTGATAATTGAATATCAGACCAAATCGTTTTGATTTATTAATTTCCTGTAAGGGTTGTCCTTTGGAGGACTAGACACTTATGATTGTTTTTCTTTTATCTAGCTCTGCCATATCACAAAACAGCAACGCAGCGTGCAATTACCGTTGGCCGTGGTGGTAAGTCCTGACGGATTATTTCGAGACGTTGAGAGACCTGACTCTTATTAGTGTATAATTAATAATTAGTGTTGTGACAATATTTCGTATAAGCTATAATAAGTGTTAATATAGTTATAAATCATCATACCCATACATCTATACATAAATCGATATATATATATTCGTTATTATCAATCATCGTTACCCTCGTCGTTATCATCGATCATCGTCATCTTCATCTTTATCATCATCATTATTTTATTATTCGATTATTATCGATTTTCTTACAAAAGCAAGTCATCAATATTTAATTGAATATCTTGAGCTGGTGCAACTTTCAAAATTGATAATGTATATTGATCTATTAATCTTGACCTTTTTGAATTTTTATTATTTTTTATTAAAGAAAATAATAGCCCACATAAATAAGTGCTTCCAGTTTACGTGTAACAATAGTAACATTTTGGGAAACCGATCTACAAATAAATATGTATAAAATTCCGGAATTCTAACTTCCATATATTTTTCCTTCAGGAAAGAATCACATTTCATTCAATATCGACAGATAGAGGTAAGTAGTATAGCTATAGGGATACTGTGACACTTCGATGGCATGTTCATCCTCAGTCCCTTACCACGACCTATAATGGCATCTTAGAGGCAATTCTTCTGCAGGAAGGTCGAAACGTTGTCCTCTAATAAGTGAAACAGTGTTTCGTTTGACCTCTAAAACTTCTTAGAGGTCATTCTTCGTCTGCCTGGAGTTGGGGCGGAGCCTATTTTGTCATGTCTTTCAAGGTCATTCTTCGTCAGGTGTAACACACCTGAGCTTGATGACCTTTAAGAAGACCTTTGTGACGTCATTTATGCATGTTACATCTTGTTGACCTTTGTAGTTTTTTTGTGGATAAAAAAAATAAGGTTATCAGTTAGTTGACCTTTGTAATTTTTAGGAAAAAGTGTGGAGCTGACGCCATCTATGCATGTTGCATCTTGTTGTGAACTGTTGACCTTTGCAATTTTTATATGGATAAGATATTAAAGGGTGATTAGTTGTTGAAATTTTTTACTGTATTGTTGTCGTAAGAGTGGGCGGGGCCTTTTGAAGTTGAATTTCCCTCGTAAATTTATATTGGAACTTTACAGTTGCCTGTAAAATTAATATCAGTAGATGACGCTAGAATCTGTTTGAATTTGAATCTTTCACGTTAGCGTTTTGAAATTATAGGGTGATGTAAGTAGATGTTGTTATAATGCTGTTGTTAATAAGTAACAACATTAGTTTTATTCAATTAATTTTATTCCGATTTTTATAATAAATAAATTAGTTAAAACAAGTGTTAAAAATATTTATTAGTATGAAGGTATACAATAATAGATAATTGATTACACTGGACGAATATTCTGTTTAGTATCATTATTACATATAAAAAAAAATGTAAGGTGTTTTACATATATCTTACACATTCTAACATAATCTATTGAATCTAAGCTATTTAATAAATTAAATACACACGTATTTTCATCCTCTCTCCTATTGCGGACAGTAAATTTAAATGTTTGTACACCCATTCTATATGTACTTCTTTGTCTTATTACAATGAATATTCGATTTATTATAGCCGCTGCTTCTTGTATATTTCCATCCGTTAATACTATTTTTAATATCATCCTTAAACAATAAAAAAAATGTTTTTCTGTATAAAATTTATAATGTACATACGCTTTATAGAAATATTTATTTATATCCCCATGGATATGTATCCGTTGTTAAAGTATTTATTACTATCTTGTCAGCATATGGACTTAGTGCTATATTTTTCTGTTTTACAGTGTAAACTTTATGTTTCTTTGAATGAATTAAATTTTAATCAACTTATTTTATTTGATTATGGAATAAACATTTAAAATAATCATCAAAAGTTGTTTTTTTATTTGCTGCCTTTTTTATTCCCTTATTTTTTTCGTAACACATGAATCATCATCATTTTTGTTAGTATTAAAAAGTTTGATGGCATACATTTTTGATCTCAGTCCGATAAATGCAGAAAAAAATTTACGATAATTTTCGTCTCATTAAACCCATTACTTTTTTATTTGCCAAAGGTATATCGTATTCATTATTTTGGGGAAAGTCGGACGTATCAAATTTATGAATATCATTTTTTATTTGATTGTATATATCATCAACAAAGAAGTGATAAATGAGTGAATATGTATCAGTACAGAGATATTTAGCTGTATTAGAAAAATTATTTTTAATATAATTGTAATGAAAGCCATAGAGTAGTACAGTTTTTGAAATTTCAAGTATAGAAAATCCTACGTAAATTGTTTTATTAAATTTAATATTTAATCTTTTTATCTCGATTATTATCATGTCTTCATTAAGTATGGTACAACTGCCGAAATTTAGTTTGGAAATATAAAAATTAGCACCGTATCTCCTTAACGTCTTTATACTTTCGTACGTTCTCCATTGTTTTGCCAAAAACTGAATTATTCATGTTTGTAAAAATTTTTTTCAAATTCATTTTTACAAGCTTTTCGTAAATCAGTATTTAGATCAACAAATTTTTTTAACAATGGAGATTGTTTAAATTTCAGTATCGTATGAATTTTTTCAATTTTAATACCTAGACTTAGTGGATGACATATTTTTTTTATAAAAAAGTGTTGTTAATAGTTTAAGAGTTTTTGAATTAGGTATAGGTAGAATTAAGTGTTCTGGAAGTAATGGTAAATCTTTATGCTTTTTATGTAGTGCACTTGGATAATGTACATCTATTTCAAATATGTAACCATATTCACTATTATCATCAATGTCATCAGTGTTAATTCAGTAAATGTCATCTATCCATTCAATGTTTCCTTGAGGTAAAGGGAAACTAATTGCATAGCCATACAAATTGTTTACATCGTAATACATTAAGTAAGACGTAGGTTCGTTTAGATTAAATTCATGTAACATATACTTATTGTTTACTTTTCCGTAACGGTTACAGCATTGTGATATCCCCCCTCGTATACCTCGTTCTATAAACATTATCATATCAACATCAGTTAATAGTTCTAATTCAATTTCTGTGATTTTTAGCATGCTATCAAATACTATACCAGGTGCGGTATAATAATGTAAACTGTCTAATTTATAATAATATAAGTCGTCCAATACGTTAATCTAAAATTTTCAAATATATCAGCAGGTAACAAAACGTCAGTTTTTAGATATAGTTCAGCATACTCTTGTAAATTTTTAATATTAAATGTTTTCCAAACATTACACGCATGTTCATATTCGTTCTTACTTACATGACAACCGTAAATTGTACTGTAAAAATATTCTTTAGGCGGTAATTCGGTATTCTGTAATTTTTCCCAACAATCGAGGTATTCATACGGGAAAATACCCTTACGTTGAAGTAATTCAAACTCTGTTTCATTCAAGCAATGTTTTCTAGTTATGTTTTTTTTTTCTTTTTTTAAATAAGATGATAATTTGTCCAAACTACTAGCCATAAAACGAAAAGAGTTTTACATTTGTATTCTCAATAAATTTGGAAAATGAAATATACTTTTCTTTGTTTACTGGTAGTAAAGAAACGCTACCTTTTATTTCAGTGCTTAAAGCCTTAGTTATAAAATGACTATCGTATCCAGATAGGTTATGAAAGATTACAGGAACCATATGATTGTTTTTATAATTTAAATTACGTTTTGAGTATGCTAAACCTCAAAAATTACCAGATAAGTGACAGTGATCCCTAACAAATTGATTAAGGCTTTCGCGGCCAGTTGATGAACTGGTGTTGTCCTTCCTCGGGTGTAAAGGCCGTCGTCGGTTGGAATTGCTTCCTGACGTTTCGCTAGCAGGAGTGGCCAGCTTATTCAGAGGTACTTCCATCTTCGCTGTTGCATATAGACTGTCTACGGCCTTTACACCCGAGGAAGGACAACACCAGTGATCCCTAACCTTAATGTCTTCATTACTAAAAGGTTTAGAACAAATATGACAGTTTTTTGCAGTAAGTTACTCATATCCTTGTTGACTAGTCAATCTTCTCATGGGAACAACGTTTGAGAAAATAGTTTTGAAATCAAATGCCATTTTTTCTAGTTCTTTAACAAACCAACTCATACAGTTTCTTCCAGTATACAATTTAAATTTTGATACTGAAAGGTTCATGTTTTTGAGACTTTTGCATTTTACTTGTACAATTTGAGTCATTATATTTCAATAGTATGCTTTCTAAATCGGCATAAATTACAAATGGTACAAATTCCTTATTTCTAAAATTCTTAAATTTAAAATATTTCTCATTATTTTCTGGTAGAGTGATCTTTGTTTTGTTTAAATTTTTACAATCAATCATATGCATTTCCATAGTTTCCTTTGAAATAAAGTTATTTAGACAACGGTTACATATCCATTTTTTTATTTTACAGTTTTTCAATTGTTTGTAAAGTAATCGTCAAAGGTCGTTAATTAGTACAAAATGAAATTTAACATTTTTTTCGTTAATATCGGTTTCAGAAACTGAAAAATTATTTACATCATCAATATCATTATTTAAATTATCACACTGAATCATTAATAAGTTTATGAGGTGTATAATCAGTTTTACTTAAACAAATTGGTACAATATTAGTCTTATCGACTGTGAAAACATTAATTGATAAATTATTAATTTTTTCAAATTTATCCACATCTTTTAGTTTAATTGGAAAATCAATTCCTTCATATTTAAGTACATTACTGAAATGAGGATAAGATGTTACTCTATTTGGATTTTTATTGAACGGTGCAGGATGGAGTGCAGCTACAACCGACCATAAAAAACAGAACTCGTCGTTATTCCGAATACTGATTACCGATTTTGAATTTTTTATAAAAGATGGTATTTCCACATATGTGAAATACCTACATTATTTGGAGTGTAATTATTGATATTTATTTTAAGTGGGATTATTTCGTAAAGAGCCCATCCTGACACCCGTTCCTGAAATTCTTCCAGTTGTTATACCATCACCTCCACCAACCAAACGCATTAATAATTCAGAAGGAAATCAAAAGAAAAAAATTAGAATCCTAGAAGATAGACTGATTAAACAAGCTTCAACGACGACGCCGACGGGCAGCCCCCGCCGTCAGAAATAATAAAAGTTGATGATGATGATGCATACAAGTTTGAAAGTCAAAAATATACATTACTTTAAATATAATTTGTAATTATTTATGTATTAAATAAAACTCAGTTGTGAACGTTTAAGACATTTATGTATTGAAAACGTGTAGATTACATAACATTTAATCTTAAATATGCACATGCACTATTTTCTATTAAGAGGGCTGTCAGGTAGTGTTTCATAACATTTTAGGCCTTTATTTGTTTGTAGTAATCCTTTCCTGTTCCTTTTATTTTCTAGTTTATTGGTACAAAATTTTCGGTTTGTATTTTCTTTTACACAATAATCTTTGTGGAAATCTATCGATTTTTTACAGAAACAAAATACTTTTTTTCATTCGTTACACTCAAAACTCATTGTAACTTATATGTCTCTGTTTCTATTGTTGTTGGTCCTTTTTGTTATGCATGTACATGTCCAGTTTTGGGGATTTTAATTGCACATGGTGTTTTCTTTATAGTATTACCACCTGTAACTGTCCTTTTTGCCGCTTGGATTGCTGTCTGGATAGCTTCTGGACACATTTTTAGTTTTTTTTAAGTATTTTCTTCTTTATAGTTTTAATGAGACCATTTTAAGTTAGTTTTCGTTGTTGTTTCCTTTTTCTTTTTATTTTTGATGACTGTCGCCGTTGAGGTTGTCTTTTAACTCGCATATCGTTGTCGTCGTTGTTGTTGTTAACATTAACGATTGAACTTTAATTAATTAGCTTTTATAGTTTCACATTTTTATAAGGAATATCTTCTCCACTGTCATTATCAAAATTAATTTTCCTTTTCTTGGTCTGACTTAATTTTAGTAATTTTGGTGGTATAACATCGTCATTATTATTATTAATACGTTTTCGTCGTTGAGCAAACTTCATCATGTTTAAACCGGTGATATTCAAAGTCGGGTTTAAAGGCCGTCGTCGATTGGAATTTCTTCCTAACGTTTCGCTAGCACGAGTGGCGAGAGCTTCTTCAGAGGTCCTTCCATCTTCGATGCTGGATGTAGATTGTTTCATGTTTACATCATTATCATCATCATTACATTTTCTTTTATTAGGTTGATCTATTTTCACAGTGTTTGTTTGTAAAATATTATCATCATATTTTCTTTTGTTAGGCTGATCTGCTTTTCTTTGTAAAATAATATCATTTTCTTCAGCTTCATCATCATCATTACTATTATTATTATCATTTGCTCTATCCATCTTATTAGTAGATTTTTCTCGTTTCATTTCAGTAATATATTTGCTTTTACGTTTCTTCTTTCTAATTACAATTTTGTTGTTTACATTATTATAGGCGAGGAAACGATTTAAATGCTCTAAATTTGATAAAATATAATATTCAGCCTTCTCCAAGTTTCGTTTACACTTTTTGAAAAGTGAAATATAACCTTCGTTGTCAAACTTATTCTTATATTGTTATTGTACGTCATTCCCAACTTTATTTTTGCTTTCATCGCACCAGCTACTCCTATCCTATCAGGTTCATGACGTCGATGGGTATCTTTTTCCTGCTCGTAAAACAAATCATGAGCTTTACACGCGTTATCCAGCTCATTTATCCCCGCTTGGTTTCTACGTTTATAAAGATTAGTGTACGAATTTTATCCGACACACCTTTTATGTAAGGGAGAAAAGCCTTAGCATTTATACCCCCCTCCAAGATAAGGTCATGTAAATATTTCTTAAACTCCCTCTTAAGACCCTTACGTGTTTAATGAATGGCTACTTAAATCAATGGAATGGATGGCAGGTAAGCGTCGATAGTGAAGCTTCCAAGTGGAGGTGAGAAACATGACGAAGTGAATGAAAAGGCGGTGCGATGAAATTCTTAACATTCAAATCGTATATGCGTCTACTTACAATAAAATTGCAGGATCGAAGTGAGCATGATGACACTCAATGTGAATATATTACATCAATAAAACGTAACATAACTTCGTTCTAAATTTAACCATTTCTCTTAACTAATATTCAATAAATTTACGAACATATTCAAACTTTCAAAATCATATCGTTAGTTTTACAAACTGTAATTCTTTTAGTATCTAATTAGGAAACTGTACACCAATAAGAAGGAATTCTTAGATACAGAAAATACATTCTCTTCAAATTTTTTTGTTACTTTAAGAAAAAAAGTACTTCTTTCAAAAATAATATCTTGGATTAAAAGCGTAAGTTTATTTTTCACGAGAAAAATAGTTTGTTGATGCGTTTCTTTGATTTAATACAATTTTGGTTATGAAAAGTTATAAATTTGCTTCATTCAAAACAATACATTTTTGCTTATTCTAAAATCAACATTGCTTAAAAGTAAATGACTGTTTACTTTGAGTAAGAAAATATCGGCAGAAAAATTCTTCAAATAATCAAAGTATTATTATTTTTTTCCTTAAGAAATTGTTTCTTACAACAAAACAGGCAATTATTTCTTTCCTCCAACATAATAATCTTAAGTATATTCTTGAAATTCTACAAACAATCACTATTCGCATGCGTAAAAAAAAAAGCCTTAGCTATAATTGAGCTTTCTTCTTTCAATGGACTTTTCTTGGAACGCATGGCTCTCATGGTCAGTGTATCCGTTGGCACGAAAGGTGTTGTGAAGGTGCTTAAGTTCGGACTTAAGATATCGAGGCTCGCAAATATCTTCCGCTCTCTTAGTGAGTGTACGGTTACACAGTACAGTACAATTAGAATTACTGTTTTACTTCACATGATGAGATCATGCATTGTAAAGAAAAGGATATCAAGCGTAAGCTTATTACAAAACGTAATATTGAAAACAAAAAATTATGATGTCGTCTACCAATTTGAAGAATAGTTTTAAATAAAAAATTCTTATACTTTATCAAAAAAATTAAAACGTCTCGGCAGGCCGCAACCTATGTATTGGCGGGGTGTTTGACATGCTTGGTCTAGTGATGCTCTCAGGTATAGGTGGGCAACGCGTAGAGGAGAACGAAGATAGTGATTACAATCTTAATCAATGGAATCGTATGTAATATTTTATACGTAATGAAGCTGCAGCTGCAATATGCTAAGTGGGCAACATGATTAATAAACGTAGTAAAGAATTAAACAATGGAATACATGCAAGCGTTTATAGTGAGAAGTCCAGGAGAAAGATGGATAGTGTAACGAGCACCATGAAGGTATTATGGGCTATTCATAAACTACCTAAAAATGATTTTCGTTTTTATCCCCCCCCTCCAGATCCAATGTAAGGATGCTTAAAAGTTTTGAGGCCCCTCCCCTTTCATACGTATGATTTTACATTGTTTTGCTAGAAAGTGTCAAATAGCTTTATTGTTTTTACTAAAGTATTTATTATTTAGTTCCAAAATATGTATGTACGAGTTTAAACGAACGCTAGATTCTTTAAACACGATATTTGAAATAAAAGGAGAAAATAAATTAACCTACAAATAAATTTGGATCATACATGAGTTTTTAAGGCATTCACATCATATCAGCGCATATATATATATTGCAAAAAGCACGCTCGTGTGAATTGTGTGTGAATGGCATTTATACCCCCCTCCAAGATAAGGTCATGTAAATATTTCTTAAACTCCCTCTTAAGACCCTTACGTATTTAATGAATGGCTACTTAAATCAATGGAATGGATGGCAGGTAAGCGTCGATAGTGAAGCTTCCAGGTGGAGGTGAGAAACATGACGAAGTGAATGAAAAGGCGGTGCGATGAAATTCTTAACATTCAAATCGTATATGCATCTACTTATAATAAAATTGCAGGATCGAAGTGAGCATGATGACACTCAATGTGAATATATTACATCAATAAAACGTAACATAACTTCGTTCTAAATTTAACCATTTCTCTTAACTAATATTCAATAAATTTACGAACATATTCAAACTTTCAAAATCATATCGTTAGTTTTACAAACTGTAATTCTTTTAGTATCTAATTAGGAAACTGTACACCAATAAGAAGGAATTCTTAGATACAGAAAATACATCCTCTTCAAATTTTTTTGTTACTTTAAGAAAAGAAGTACTTCTTTCAAAAATAATATCTTGGATTAAAAGCGTAAGTTTATTTTTCACGAGAAAAATAGTTTGTTGACGCGTTTCTTTGATTTAATACAATTTTGGTTATGAAAAGTTATAAATTTGCTTCATTCAAAACAATACATTTTTGCTTATTCTAAAATCAACATTGCTTAAAATTAAATGACTGTTTACTTTGAGTAAGAAAATATCGGCAGAAAATTTCTTCAAATAATCAAAGTATTGAAGGTGTCACTTTCAGATGGACTTTAAATCATTTTATTTTAATCTCTATTATTTCATTTATGCGACCTCTTGTGTTTTACCAAATAAACGAGAAGGTACGGGATCCTGAGTCCCGACGTAGTTAAGGAAGAATTCTTTCGGGACCTACTTAAGAGCATAGAGGGGGAGAAGCTGGAGACGCGACGCACTAAAAACAAAAGGGAATCACGCACTTATAAAGTAAACCTCCGAAAAGACACGTATTTTTTTTTTGATCGTAAAAGTTTTTTTTTTTTTTCTTTGTGTGTAGTTGTGTTTTTATATCTTGCAATTAAGGTGAGTTGATCCTCTTTAATTATACTATACATATTTTGTTACATTTGTTTTTTTTTTATATTTTTTTTATGTAAAATATAACAACTTTTTCTTTTGTTCTTTTCATATTTGTTTTGTACTCAATTTTTGTTCTAAATTTATAGTGAAATTGTTTGTTAATTTTGTAAATTAATTTCAAGTTATCATAAATGTATATTTTTTTTTGTGTAACTTTGCCGTTGTTAAATACGAGGGTGTGTCAAGTTGTACAAAATTCTTTGTTTCGGACTAGCTCGCGTTTATCAGTTTTCTTGTGTTTTATTAAAGTTTAAAGTCTGTCATATCCATTTTATTTTCGTTTCTAAGTAAATCTAAATTTTGTTTAGATTGTCGGCCATTTTGTTAGCTGTGGGAAGCTGAGGATTTACCTGCCCCAAGGAATTCCCGGTACCTAGTCATATTAACCAAGGGTTCTTCAGTTTTTGAAATGAAACGAATGTGTCACATGACGGGGATTTCCGATCATTGAATTTCATTGTCTTTATTTATTTATTTTTTTCGAACTTGACACCTTTTACCCTCTTAAAATATAGTAATCATTTTTTTTTGTCAATAAAATTTAATTTCGTTGTTTTGAAAAATGGCGTTTTTGTCTGAACTTACTGCCCCTCCTTCATTATAAATGTTCCCACTAATGTATCAATTTAAATTATTGATCTTACCCGGGTTTGCCATACTACAGTATTATTATTTTTTTTTCTTAAGAAATTGTTTCTTACAACATAACAGGCAATTATTTCTTTCCTCCAACATAATAATCTTAAGTATATTCTTGAAATTCTACAAACAATCACTATTCGCATGCGTAAAATATGTCGTCAGACTTAACCGGGAAAAACCAGTCATTTCAGATACGCCGTGTCATGTATACAGTAGTAGGTACACGAAGTAAATGTTGAATTTTTCGCTATTTTTCATTTGATTCGTTTATTGTGTGAGTGAAAGGTGAAAACGAGTGTAAAGTATTTTTATTTGTGCGATTTGAAAGATTTGTTATGTATTCAACCATCTTTATTAGACGAAATAAAAGATATTAGACTTATTTGTCTACTTTATTTAGGCTTCGTATTTTGTGTTTTTTCGTTATTTCCATCTTTTTATGTTTTTTTAATATTAATCATTACAAAAGACGGCTTAGTTTTTTTTTTTTTTTTTGTAATTTCAACCTCCAGTCCATGTGAAGAAGCATAATTAAAAATTTAACGAACCTGAATACGTTAAAGTTGAAAATTTTGGTTATCGATTGTACAAACTTTTGATGGTGCTTGCAAAACCAGCACGAACACATCGATTAAATTAAAATTTTTGCAATTACCTATATATAATTTTTCTTTTAAATATTACTTCGTCCGCTTTATATTATGTTAAAAGTATGTAGAGTAATTATTTGGTAAACAATGTTCTGAAGAAGAACGAAATAAGACTCCAAACATTTTATGAAGGGTAAGCAGAAAAAAATATTAGAAACTGACTTTTTTCAACTAAAAAAATAGAACATGGATAAATTTAAACTGTAATAGTAAATTTACATGAAATAATGCATCTTTTATTTTAACTCAACAGTTTTGATTATTTCCACCAAGAAAGTTTTAATTTTACTTTGAAAAAATTATTTAGTTGAAAAAAACGTTTACCTAGTTGAACTGAATTTTTTATTTTATTACACCAAAGTATAAATATGATATATCTATCTACAAATACAGAAGTTTTCCGAAAAAGACATTTAGGTTTTAAGTTTAAGAAAATATTACTAAATAATTATAGTCGGTTGTAGAAAATATTATTTTGATTATATATAAACAAATTATTTACTTCTGTCAATGGATATTCTTTTCATTTGAAATATTCTTTTTATCAGTGTAGGGATAGCATTTACCTAGTTAGTTTAGTTCGATAGAACTCGAATTAATCATGTATTGTTTTATCTGAAATCTATATGTAATCCGATAAACAATTTCACAGCATGAACAGTAGCAGTGTTCATTTGAATACAGAAGCTATTATTAAAGGCTTAAGTGACATTTTAAATTGATGGCAAATTTTAATTATTACTGCAGAATGCAAATCGAGATGTTCGTTGCGTAAATTGTTAACTGGATTTAAATGAATTTGTCCTTTCAATGTCTAAATAAATAAACGTTTATCGATTATTTTACGTACAATAGTAAACTAGTACAATCAACTGTTGTTTGCAAACAATAAATGTATCATTTCCCCCTTTTCTTTTATGATTCGTTTACTTAATTAATCATAAGCTTGCAATTTGTTAGGATGATCCAAAACGAGGTGAGACCAATGTAAGTAACGTATTAACTTTATCAAAATAACCAATTAACATCCCTCCAAAACGTCAAGAGAAAACTTCAATTAAAACAAAGTATTGTATGAGAAGTAGACAGTGACAGAAGTGTGTTCTAACGAATAAAATTTCATTTACATTTTCAATGAACTTCTGAAGCTAACAGTGAGCACGGAAGAGGTATGGGAGAGAAAGGAAGTAGTGGGTAACGGCTACGATAATCTACCAAGGAGTAATTTTTACCCACCATAACCTAACCAATGTAATAAAGCAGAAACACTCAATGTGGAGTAATTAAAGTATTAAAGATGGAGAACCGAGGGGGGGCTGCACACCACCTCTCATTTCTCAATGCCATGTCGAAAAATTTTAGGCATTAAAACCTTAAATATTGCCTCCAAAAGTTGTAATAGTAAATATTCGTCTTTCCCTGAAAACTGATTTGGTTTAAATTCCCTGTCCATGTATTTTTTTTACCTTTTCTATATACGTGTAAAGTATTAGTATAACAATACTATATAAGAACTGTTTCATACATAATTCTTATTGTAACATAAATTATACTTTTTTTTTCAAGAATTAATGTAAATATTTTACTGTTACACTTACCGAAGTTTCGTAGAGTTTCTTCAGTTCTTCGTAGAGCCACATTTCAACGGCTAATCGTTTCCTTATCAGGCTCATTTGATGGTTTCCGTATTTGGCAGTGAGAAATTTTTCTCTCCTTTCTTTCACTTCGCCTTTATCACTAAAGTTTACGTGCAGGCCGGCCTTTGAAGGAGATCTTTGTGAGCGCACTTCGTGTGCCAAAATACCTGACGACGGAGATGAACCATTTGTATAACTAGTACTTAATCCGCATTCCATTTTTTATTCCTGAAATAAAACAGATTACTGATTAATTATTTTGTACCTACATTGAGTCAATTTACAAACACTACAATAACAAAACTATTACCTATTACATTTTAAAAATGCACCGTTAACTAAATAACGACAGTACACAGCTTGTCACTCTGCTGCCTCAGAGATCTGGAGCAACATAAATTAGCTGCTCAGTTATTAGATATATATTAGACGCTCTAAATTCAGTTTTCCCACCTCCAATGTAACAATACCGACCTAATATAGCAATGATGGGTCTTTCCAATTTACTCATTTTCTTTCATTAAAGAGTCCCCACTGTCCTATTGTTATTAATAAGAATTCTACAGTACAAACATTCCAGTGTTGTGTGTACGAAGAGGGGATAATAAGATAAGTGAATTGAATGTTCTTTATGATTGTAGAATAAGTAATGTATCCTCCCTTAATTTAAGTAAATAACGGAAACATGACTAGCAACGTTTAAATTGCTTATAAATATTTACTTGCTTATTTCATTTGTATTTAAATTTAAATTCACAACAGTATAAATGATACACTAGCGACGCAGGTGGTGAAAACTGTATTTTCTTTATAAAAGTACTACTAATTTATATTTAAAGACCAATTTTGTTAAATCTCAGATTTAAGTTTGTTCTTCATATTATACTTTAAATTAAAACTAAGATGAACCAAAAATGTCACAATGTTCCAGTGCCGTTAATCAAAAAAAATTACTGGAGTATTTATTTTCTCGGCTTTTTTATTTTTGTCATGATATAAATCATTCACTATCAAAATTTTTGTATTATCAATCAAAATGTATCATGTTCAGGGGGGAGGGATTTTCGTTTTTGTAATGAAATATTTACAGGGGGGTCACAGAAAATGTGACACAGCGTGACAACCGGGGGGGGGGGTCAAAAAAAGCTAATTTTAGAGTGACGTATTTTATGAACGGCTCCTTAAGGAAATTACTCTAATTGTAATATTATCCACATGGATGAAAGGGCAGATTCATACCTCAAAGAAAAAATGAATAATTTTATTGTATAATTTTAAGTTCAAAAGTTTTATAGCACATTATAAAAAATATATAAATAAAATTAGATTACATATTTGGAATGATTAGGAACACAAAACGCTATTTAGTCACAAATATACCTAACTAATAGAAAAGGTAAATATTTAAAACAACACTCCTTCTAGTGACTAAAATTATACAAAAATAGTGCAAGTCCAATTTATTAATTTACTTTAATTGTTATAAGGTTTTAAATTGGGTAGACAAATAATATAATAATAAAACAAAGAGTTTGTGTTGCATTGGCTGTGGTACATTACCTATTATTAAAATACAAACAGAAAAATCATAAAAACCCATTTGGAAAAGTTTCAGTTAACTTATTGTAAAAGTTCGTAACAGTATTGTTTCAAGTTTTACGTCACTATCGAAAAATACATGAAATTGTACAATATGGTCAAAAAATTTTAGAATTATGTGAATTTTTCCAACTGCTTTTAGTCTAACAAATAAAACTTTCTATTCTATTTTAGGATCGCACCGCAACTAGGGTGGGGGAACAAGTTAAGCAATGGGGAGTTAATTAAATCTAACTGATTGTTTAAAAACAAATTTGTTCTTCTAAGTATATTTATTTCCATTGTCCAAAAACAAGGAAAACGTAGAATAAAATATATACAAGTATTTGAATTAATTATATTGAATAAATGGGAGTGCGGCGCACGAACTTAAAAGATAATTTGGAACTTGTTTTGATAAGGACGATCGTTGTGAACTGAACTTCGCGTGCGATGGTAAGATAGAAAAAGTGCTTTAGAAAAGAATAGAATAATAGAGATAGAGAGGGATGCAGACTAATTTAGTTGAGGCGTAAATGATTGACAGTTGCTGAAGACAGGCTGGACAATAGGGTAGTAAAATAATAAAAATCAGAAAGTTCGAAGAAGGTTGAGAGAAAATTTATGAGTAGTTAGTGAAGACAGCAAGTGCAAGGCAATAAATGAAATGGATTTAGGATATTTCTATCTTAACAATGTAATAAAAAGACAAAAGGGTTTTTTAACTGAGCGTAACGAAAAAAAATTGAAAGATGCTCAGAAAAGTATACAATAGAAAATTTGGAAAACGCGTGACGAACGCAACAAATGTGTAAGCTAATGTAATCGTTACCGAACAGGTGAATTTCTAAAATTAAGTTGTTTTACATAGTCAGAATCGAGTTTTTGATGTTTACATGATCTCTAGTGTTCGTTAATTCTTTTTTTGAAATTCCTTTTTGTTTTACCTATATATACGTTTTAAGTATTATAATTCTTATGAAACTTTACAACTTTGGTGCACTTTCGAATTTCTTTCGCTTTATAATTCCTATTTTAAATATTTAAGTTATGTTTAATACGTATTAAGTTTATTTTGTTAAATAGGCATACATGAGGGTTAAATCATACATCCCTATTCATTTTTCCCGAACCTATATACCATGTTTCCTCTATAGGATTTAAATGTACCTTTCTATGTATATTTACCTTTTTTGGGAAATAAATTTCCTCTAACCTCTTATAACAATGTACAATAATTTTTAAACAACTATTAAATGAGAAGTTTTAGTGTTCATCCATCCACACTTGACTGAATTTTCTTACCATGTGACTTGACCTTTCATCGTTACGAAACTCAGTAAGTACCTATCATAATTATACTCATCAAAATGTTTCTTGCCAAATCAATTATTTAATTCTATAGTAAACACAAGCAATTTATTAATTAAATGTAATATTTATTAAATGCGCAGGCAGTCAAGAATAAATAATCAATAGGTGTGGGTTTCCCATGGCATCTATTTATGACGAAATCTGAACAGGTGTCCAATCGATGTGGCTAAATGATTTATTGTGCTTTCTAGATAGAACACGGGATGTGCGTCGTATATCCCAGTGGTAGAAAAGTCTATCTCGATTTCACACCAAAATCAATAGTAACCTAACAATTCCTGACTAAGATTTTATTATTTATATAAAGTAAAATTTTACCTGAACAAAATTCGTTTATTTCATGAAAACCCATGAAGCTTGTAATAGGAACTTAACCCTAGGTGTGTATCTGTGTATGCTCTGATTTTAATTTTTATTAAAAATCATGACACTTTTAATAGGTACATCTTATTGATGTATATTCAAGCACCAAGCAATTACTCAGAAGCTGACTAATAACAGGTTAGAAGTGAGTAGAAATCGTCAGTACAATGGCTCTATAGAGCACACCCCGTCAATATGGCGACAAACGCATGACAAAACATGAATCTATTACAAAACAAAGAAAAAAAAATGTATATACAGTGTATAAATTAACGAACATTCATAAGTTTCGCACGGGGCCTAGTGTTTTTTTTTTTTGAAAACCCGTTTTTTTTTCATTTTTGATTATTACGAAACACAAGCCGTAACATTTAATAAACGTTTGACATTAGATGGGGGCCATTCATTTATTAAGACGATTTTTACTAGTTTTTGACCCCTTCCTCCCCCTAAACAAGAAAAAATAAGAATAGGCCGACCCCTCCCCTCTATTAAATATTCATTACGTAAGAATCTTAAGGAAAAAGTGAAAATACGCTTGGTTGGTCTTGATGTTCATTTTTAAAACTAACAATTTTCAGGGACGTTTACAATCATGTTGAATGGAATCATTTTAATATTTTGGATATAATCACTACATAATATTTCCAGTCCAGGGGCTCAAAACCCACTCAGAAAGTGAATCTGCCACTGGAACATCTCTAATATCAGGTGTTGCTTCTTCTTGGTCACATCAGCACTCGCGCGGTTGCGTATATTTGTGATCTTACGTAAGAAATATCAAGAATCCCTCTCACCCCTTGTAAGACCCCCCTCACCCCATACAATAATATCCTTAAGCAAAATATTACTTTATATAAAGTAAGTTGGAGAGTCATGCCATGACATTACAGGATTCATATGTATGTAGAATAATGGAACATAGTCGAGTTTTCGTACGTTAGTCCAATCTGTATGTACTACGTTTACACGTACTGGGAACAAACTTTTTGTGGTGGATTTGACTTAAAAACGCATTTTAAAAAAATATTCACTTGACTAAGAAGTCACAATTTATTTGAACAAAAATTTAAGAAATCATAAACTATATTCAATGCGACGTTTCGATTTCTTTTACTTTTATTACTATCAAAAACTACATCCTTTTACTTATCAAAACATCATATACGAAAATTGTCTTACACGTAAAAATATATCATGTTTAGAATGATTTTTAATGCGTTAAAATGACAAATAACACATTCATCAGTCTTCTAAAATAACTTATATAGGCGATTTTCTACATTTTATTACACTAAAGCTCTGTATCAATGTTCTGAACTGAAACACATTAGTGCATTAAAAAAAATTATAATAAGAAGCTACGTAAATATTGCGACTAATATAAAACAATGAAGTGTTCAGACATACAGTCAAACTTTGATAAGTCAAACCAAATTAGTTAACAACAGCATCAGCCATAAGAAATACGTGTAATTTTTACTTGATAATTAATTGAATGTTTTGATAACTCGAAGATAATATTTGGCCGCAAATTCGATAAATCAAATTTTCTGGGAGAATTCCTTAATAATGTACGATTATAATGTCTCTTTAACAGAGGTACTATCCAAGTGAGACAATTCAGTTTCTACGATTATTTATCAACAAAACATACTTTACTTTGGCAAAAAATTAAATCTTATAAAAAAGAGGAAAGTGGTGCACTGAAGAAAGATATTTTTATATATCTTTAGATCTAAACAAATTTACAAAAAATAAGCAGTCAGCTTTAAACCAAATATAACCATAAAAAATTTGTTGTCCAATCCTAAAGATCCAATCAATAAATACGAAAAAATTGGAGTATATAAGCTTAAATTTTCAGAACGTGAAGCCTTTTACCTAGGACAAACTGGAAGAACCTTTAAAATTCGCTTTTTAATTAACACTTTTGTTCCTATAAATTACAAAAAACAAATTCAAATTGTGCATATCACTTTTTTGATTCAGATCATCAATTTCCAACCATTTGTTAAACGAGCAGGTAGATACGTACCATTCCATACTTTTCAACACGTTTAGATAATTATAAGGGGTAATTCCAAATTGTATTATAAGGTATAAATACAGACTACAGCATACCTAAACTTATTCAAACTATACCGCTTGATAATGGCAACTGTGTTGCCGAAACTATAGTAGCAATTTACAAAATAAAGTGATAAAAACAAACTTGGTTTTTTTATTTATAATTTCATTTGGACAAATATGTTAATGATATTTTATGTATTTGTATAGAGTCAGAACAGTCAGTTACATCATATAGTCTGTTAATTCAAAAATACAATATACCTTAAAAAATAAATTCACAAACTTTTGTTTAAAAATTACAAAACTGAATATTAAATTGAATTTAAGTATATACAAAAAAACTCACATTCACAGACACAATTTAACAATGATTATTATAACATTGAAATTTTAATTTTAAAAGCAATAGCTAACAACCACGGTTACGACACAGGTCTTATTGTTAAATTAATTAAGATAAAAAACGAAAACAAATTAAAAATATTTTTAAGCTCAGACACCAGAACAGCTGTTCATAAATTATTTACTTCATCAGTTAATTGTCAGTGATAAAAATTTTAACAACCTAAAATACCACAAATCAACTTCAGTCCGGTTAAAAAAAACAATTGTGAGAAAAATTATAGGCAATAACAGGAATAAATTAGTCAAAACAGAAAAAAAAACAAAATTTATAAAGCAGACTGCTTCAAATACGTTGCTAACACTAGATTATACATGTAAGAGCATATAAAGTCGATTAGAAGAATTTTGCGGAAACATCTCAATGTTGTATTTCAAAATAAATGTGAAAAGAGAAAGTTTTATATATGTTGTTTGAAATTCTCATTTGAATAGTACAAAATTATTTTGCGATTCTGTTTTCCTAACCCGTGGTAGGTTTGTGTTACATTTATCGAGTATTTCAGTAATATACTAACTTACAGGGGTTTCTATTTAAAATAACAAAGTTAGAATCCATTTCCGGTATAATCGGAAATGAAACTTAATTACAAATATTTTACATTAAAGGTTTTTATAAAATTATTGCGGATGCCAACTTTTCAAAATTAAATTTCTATAATTCTTAAAGTTATAACGAATTGGTAAACCCTATATAGACCTATGTATGTCCATGACATATAACTGAGGACCTATTTTTCTGGCTTTGTTGGTTACAATAAATTCATTTTTAACGTCTTTTGTGACCGAGCTTTCAACTCAAGCTGTGACCTATTAAGGGTAACAATAGATGCCCAGCAAGCCCAAATAAACGTTTTGTTGTTTAACAAAACAAGTTGTTTAGCCTGCATAATAATTTTTGTCCTATTTTTGCTTCGGACTTGCACTTAATTTAATTCATTTTAAAATTACTTAAATATATTTAAAATAAATCTGAACTCCCCAGAGGAAATGAAACAAACTAAATATTTTCTCTTGTTGCGTAGCAAAGTCTTTGGTGAGATAAATGGAAAGTCTTCTATCAAGTTTATTAAGTAAAATCATATAACACTAGATAACTCGATCTAATTAAGAAAAAAAAAAAACATTAAATCATACTGACAGTCTCTGACCTAGATTATTAAACAAAACTAAAATCGAATTTTGACAGACGATAAATATTCTTTAAATGAAGTTTTCAACGTTTAAACCTAACCGAACTTTTTGAATGACGAGGAAATGAAGTAGCACAGAGAAATGCGGTTGGCAGCACTGCGTTCGTCATTAAAAAGCCCAATTAATAATCAGATTCTTTTGAATTATTTATATCTTCACTTCTTTCTGGATTATTGTTTTTTGAGTGTAGTTCAGAAATTAAATGTACAATGGAAGTAATGACGCAACGTGTAATTTTAATATCACCCAGCGGGAAAATATTTCGTGGAAACATTAAACTTTTATAGAAATTTGAGTAAAAGATGCACATCATCAAAACGAATTAGCGGAAGATGTGACCTCTCAGAAAGGACACTATGACAATATATGTCCAATGATAACAACCCGGAAAATACTTGGTTACCAATCTATGTCCAAAGTGAAAGTAGAGACGTTCATTGCCTAATTACGTAATGTCTTTCTTTTTATTGAGGTTCGCCCTCCCGCTTACTAAAATTTGATAAAATGTCATCCTTAATATGAAATTTATCCAATAAAAGTTTTTAATTAGAAGAGAAAAAGGAAATTAACCATCAGCAACTTTTTGAATTAAATAATCGACGTTAGATTTTCAATGACCCTCCCTTTTTTTTTTAATTTTACTGGACTCTTAACTCCATTTGGAGCTTACATTATTACTGGATATCGCCTAATGTAATCGCTTACAGTTAACCCCTCCATTTGTAAATACATACATAACTATAAGTATTAAATTAAGAGTATTTGCTATTACCCCTTAGTGAAACATTACTGACACAAATATATTGGAAAACAAAACCCTTGGATTTTTCACTTATTTGTCGATATGCTCATTACGTAATTCGCCTTTTTAGGGCATCGTCGGTTCGTATTAAGCTCCTGACAATGCCTTAAAATAGGCGAACTACGTATTTAGCATATCAATAAATTAATGAAAAATCCAAATGTTTTATTTTCCAATATAGTTGACCCATTGTTATAGAAAAATTATGACTTTAACTTAATAAGTGTTTTATAATACTCCCGATGTAGTAAAGAATACAGTATAGTTTGCACCTCAACACTCAGTAAACTTCATCTCAGGTAAAATTGTTTCTTCTTATACTCAATAAATTTACAGTTATTGGTTTATTTGATACCTATAGTTTTACAATAAGGATCTGAGATTTTCTGAAAGAGTTCTCCTCACCAATTAAGTCATAATCTCAATATTACTTTGCACAAACTATACCATAATACCATACATATATAGGTACAAAGTACAGAAAACTAAAATTTAGCTGCATTATTTATTATCATTTTTTGATGGTTCTATTTTCTTTTTACTATACAACATACACTGATCGATAAATCTAATTTATTAACCAACGCTAGATACGATCGTCTGCTGTCGATAACCTCTCAAGACATCACAACAATTATAAAAGCCACAGAATTGATCAGCAAGTCGTGCGATTAATTAAATGGTGTATTTGTAGCAATTAGTAAATTGCAAAGTGAATAGACCAGTCTTATCTTTCAATGCCTTTTAGAATTCAAGTATGACCCCCACTCCTTCGAGATAAAACTTTAAGTACAACATTCTTAAAAAATTATCATCATCTAAGTAAATGATATGGAATTTAAAAAAATTTATATCTACAATTTATGTTCGGTAGTATCTATGTAAGTATATTTACATTCCTATCGTAAGAAATTTGAGGAATGGTCGAAGTGGAGGGGGTGGGTCCCTCATCAACATCAAGTAAGTGAAAAACTGGGTCAGTCATCTGCCAAAAAAAGTTACAACCCCATAAAGTTTGAATTTTCACTATAAATAATGATGTAAGTCTCGAAAACATTTTATTGCAATTTTTTGTTCAGTTTTTCATATAGATATTGTACATAGAGCCCACAACAAACCCCAAAAAAAGTATTTTTAAATCAGCCTTTGTTTTTTCCTTATTAAAAACGCATTTTTGCTTTCAAAATCAGTTTATTTATTGCCTTTGACATTCAAATTAAAACTTACCTAAGCCTAAATTACACTAATAATTATGCGAGCTATATGTTAGATAGTAAATACTGCTATCTCTATAATATGTTAATTTAATACCGCTAACAGCAATAAAGTAGATAAGAATATAATGTACCTACGTAGCTATTGCATTATTAATGTGTGCGTAGTTTTGACTTTATTACTCATTTGCGTATTCAATTCTTTTTTGATATAAAATGACATTTAAAAAATACAAAATCAATTATTATAGCAGTATCAATAACCTTTAATGAGAAATATCGATTACTATTTTTGCATTGTTGTTGTCCAGACAAGATAATGTTTTCCCAACAAACATGTATTGTAACATGGTAATAAAGCGATAAGGACGTAAATTCATACCTGTGTGTTCTATTGTAATACAAAGGTAAAAGAACTTTGATATTATAACATTTGGAGCTATGCAAAAGTTCCGGTAGAACTGATAAAAGTATTACTCATACATAAGCGCACGTTAAAAATAGTGTAAATATTTTCTTAAAAGGTAGATAAAAAAAATAAACTTTAAATACTTTTTAAGGAATACGTGCATATTTACTTGAACAAAGAAAATACAAAAACACTAGCAGCAATACCCGGTGTGTCCTGGGTAAGAATATATTACACGTTTGATGGAACATTCTAGAATATTCGCGAATTTAGAACTATCCAGAACATCCCATAATGATTCAAAACATTTTCTAACGTTTTTTAACATTCTGAAACATTCTTGATAGTGATGGGCACTATCGAATAAAAACTATCGAACTATTCGATAGTTCACTACTATTCGAATTATTCGATAGTTGAAAAGTATTCGAATAAAAATAGTAGTTACTATTTTAATTCGAATAAAAAAGTAATGAATAGTTTTAGTAACTGAAAGTAGTTACTGAAAATAGTAGTTACTTTTTTTATTCGAATACTTTTCAACTATCGAACTGAACGTTGGAGTCGTGGTTGGAATGGGTAAATGATACGTTTGCGCATTGTCTACTACTTCGCTACTTCCTCGTAGCAGAGCCGAATAATATAAACAATTCTATAATTATTAGACGTTATCAATACATACATACATACTTTAAAAACATAATTTTCTATGGCACCAATTTATACTAGTTAAATATGAGGCAAAATAAAATGCAAATAAAGAATTAATAATTTTTAAATTAGTGTAGTGATGATTTGAGTCATAAATACTTAGGTACTATATGTTTGTACTGCGTACTTATAATTACCCAAAAAAAAATAATAATAAGTGCAGAAACATATAAAAAAAAGTAGTTAAATGTAAAAATAAAAAACTCTTTATTCGTCGCCCTCTAACAAATACCTGGATAAGAACAACAGATGTTTCTAAAACACTTATTTTAGTTCAATAACAATAGAGTACGTATAGCAATAAATAATACAAAAAAAGATCGCTTACCTAAGTAAATAATAATTTTATCAAAGTAATAAGAATTAGAAACCATGTTTCAAGTCGAGGTTATTTATTATTTTCAGCATAGCCTGTTTGTTTTTTATCCATACTAGCATATTAATCGTATATTTGTCTGTTGGTATACACGTTCGTATCAGTATATTTGTATGTTAGTATGGACCGAGCGATTGGATAACCGTCTGCTGCCTGACTATCGTGTAATTGAAAAAAATAGTAATTACTAAATTCATTCGAATGAATTCATTCGATAGTTAAAAGTATTCATTTAGTAATTATTCGATAGTTCAATTTATTCGATAGTGCCCATCACTAATTCTTGAATGATCTTTAAGATTCTGGAACATTCTTGAACATTGCCAAATCATTCTGAAATGTTATAAAACATTCTCTTGCTTCTTGGAACATATTGGAACTCCCTGTAACATTCTGAAAAAATCTGTTTCATTCTCATCCCCACTCCGTGCTGTTTGCTGGGTGAGTAGTGACATCAGTAGGCGCCTGGCGGGGGTAACTAATCGGTTGATAATAATTGATCAGTTATCGACCACTGAGAATTAAGATTATTGCAGTACAAATATTGCTATTAAAAAATGTGGGCTGGTGGTTGAAGGATGAAAATTAAAGGCTATATGTATTTTTTAATGCCAAATCATAAAAACATAAAAACTTCATACTTGTCTAACCATAATCAAGCGATTCGTGCACAGGGTTATGCGTCTGACTGGGTTGAGGTGCTCTCTGGGGTTCCTCAGGGCTCTCACCTCGGCCCGATATTCTTTATTATATTCATTAATGATCTGCTAGTCGACATAAAGAATACGGAAGCTCTAATCTACGCGGATGATGTGAAACTTTTTTATGAAATTTCCTCACTATCTGATGCCATCAAACTTCAACAAGATCTGGATGTGATTTATAATTGGTCGATAGCAAACTCGCTGGATATTAATACAGATAAATGCTGTGTAACCACCTTTTACAAGAAAAGAAGTGCAACTATCTGTGATTATCTCTTAGGTTCAAATCTTATTACACGCGAATCCTCTGTTCGTGATTTAGGAATCTGGTACTCAAGTGACTTTACTTTTGATCAGTGGCGGTTTTACTGTAGGTGCATTTGTTCAGTGAACCCCTTTAAAAATTGAACTAGTTACACCATATAATTTTATCCTTTTAATATTATTATATTATTGATGATTATCGTATAATATACATCTCTTTTACCATTTCATAGTTCATAGTTACAAAACACCAACTCGTAACCCATAGAAAATATTTAAATTTTTGTTGTGTCGCTGACGACTTCACCTAACTTTTTTGGTTCAAGTTTTGATTCTGAACATATCACGTGAGCGATACTCCGTTTGATGTCCATGTGTTAGAGAGAGAGGTAGTCGGACGCGTGAAATGGAAGATAAAATACACTCAACATACAGCGTTTAGGTGCACTGCACGAGAAGCCGGAATCAGCCGGAATAATGTCGTGCTACGTCGGCACGGCTACCCGACATTCTGCCAGGGTTTTGCAACTTCGGTCAGCCTGCCACCTGGTGAAAATGTCCAGTACGAGTCATTTTTAAAGGCTCTGGAAGCTAGTGTTGGTAGGAACCGATAGTAAAAAAATTATGTTCAGAAGCATGTTCAGATTTCAGAGTTCAAAGTCCACTTATTGTAAATGACGCACAATTTATTGCACAATACGTGTTAATTAAAATATTACGTAAATGATGGAGTCGTGTTCGGTAAAATATATTAAAGAAAATTCAAATAATTTTCAAAATCGTTTCGAAATAAAGAAAAGGGGTCCACCTCGCCCAAAACTACAGCTGACACAAGAGTGTACCTTAAAAAATAAAAAGTTCAAACGTGTGTTTAAAGTAGAACAGTATAAAAAAACTTCGTGGTTGTGTGGGTGTAATAAATTAAACGCATTATTTTGCTTTCCGTGCCTGATTTTTGCAGGTAATCCTGTTGAGTGTGTTTGCTAATTCAAAACATAGACGAATGGATTTCCTGTATAAGTAAACGTAAGGTTTTTATTTATTGTGTTATTAAATGCCATAAGTATTTGTTTCTCCTAAAAATATTAAAAATCTTCGCCTGCGGTGCATTTACAACATCGTGAAATACGCTTCATGTTCTGATATTACCTACATGTTATTAACTTTGTGAACCCCCTTCGTATTCGACCACGAGCCGCCACTGCTTTCGATAAACATATTCGTACTATAACGAATAGAGCTTTTAGAACACTTGGGTTTCTGAATAGTTCGACTAAAGAGTTTCGGATGTCTGGCTTACTCATACACTTATACAAGTCTTTGGTTCGACCGGTGTTAACGTACGGATCCGTGGTCTGGTCACCTTATACAGACTAAAATGACAAGTTACTTGAAAGTGTGCAGCACATATTAGTTAGGTACTTGTGCTTCAAATCTGGCTCTCCAATGAATTTTATTGACCATGATTACGAGCCGGGTTGTCAGCGTTTTTCCATATCGAAGTTAAGTACCGTTCGTCAATATGATGATTGTATGTTCATGTTTAAAATTGTTCGCAACAATTTGTCATGCGAATCTATATCAGCTAAGGTCAACAACAGAGAACTAGTGATGGGAATTGTCGTTACTTTTCAGTACTCGTATGTAATCGTTACTTTCGGATCTGGTATTCGTTACTTTGTATTCGGTACTTAGTAATCATTAACGATAGCCGGCAAATAGGTAGGTATTAACATCAGCTGGAACCGGTAATGATGCGGTTTATATATATATATACTTTCACAAATGTAAATATGTATCGAGTACAGACTTTTATACTACCGAATTTGAAAAGTGTATAATAACAGATACGTAAGCAGACTTGAGAAGAGTAATAGGTAAGTTGAATAACAGAGAGCGCTGAGATTTCTACCTCAGTACTTTCGCTCCTATTCGAAGTCGTTGGTGTTCGTACGATACCAATAACAGAAACAGAGTACGAGATACGATATACGATATATATACGATATACGTTATACGAATTAGCACGTACGCAGATACGTAAGAAGCGAGTCGGTACCGAGTAACGATTACTTTTGAAAACGAGTAATCGTTACTTCGGGTATTTGGAAGTAACGGATATAAAGTATTCGTTACTGTATTACCCGCCCATCACTACAGAGAACTCTCATATAACTCAGAAATCCAAGGGTTCTGGAAGAGTCGCACGGTGCTACCAATTATGTGTTTTACTTAACTATCGCTAGACTTTGTAGAACTTGGAACACTATCTGATGAAACTAGGAGCATTTGCAGAATTAGTGACTAAAATAGCTTTAAGAAACTACTCCTCATTGTAAAGTTCCTAGACCTGCACCTATCTCATAACTCTATTGTATATAATAAATTGTAAAGAGCTATTCAGCTCGTTAAACAACAAATAAATAAAAAAAAAATTAAAAAGTCGCAGTTGGTTATGTTCTCTTTTAATCTACTCCGGATCACCTCTTCTCTTTGTTTAGCTCATATTTTCCCTAACTAAAAACGTTTAAATAATGGTGTTCTACAAGATGGAGCCCATATATCTATACATTTAATTTCCGTAACAATAACAGTAAGTTTTTGTAATATAAAATTGCGAATGGCATTAAAATGTTAATAAAATTCGCGCCCAAAGGCTTTATCTGAAACAGTTTAAGGAGCCTTTTATTGTCTTGCCTATGCATTTATAAATATTAAATATTATTGATTTAGTTAATTGGTAGACTAGGTATTATATTTTCAAATCTAATATCATTTATTACTTCTTAACAACAAGTGAAGTCCCATTATGTCGTTTTTGAGTTTTGACGTACATATGTAGAATAATGGATCAAAAACCAAATATGTACCTATATAATTTATTTCTGTTTCTTTTGTTATAATAACCGAATATTGTATTTATGCTGATACAAAAAAAAATAAACAGGTACCTATGCTCCAAAAAATCTAAATAAAACCAAAATATCGGCACCAGTTCTAAAGGATACTATACTTGTCCTATTCGACAATTAATGTTTTTTTTTTTTAAAGACACATGATCAACGTTACACCTGTTTGCACAAAAACAAAGGACATTCTTTCGCGATGAAAATGACCAAATACCTACACCAACCAAAGTGATACATACGAAAGCAACGATGACTCACTATCATCTGTGTGTGTACTGGTTCAGACGAGACGTTTGGACACCATGAAGCGTGGTTAGTTCCTCTTCTGCCCCCCTCGTTAAATACCTGTTGATGGCTTTTTTAATACTCATCACACACAACTTGAGGAATTTAAATTTTTGCTACACAAAGAAAGGGTCTGAGTCAGTGCAAACCATCGACATAATTCTTGTTTACTGACTTTTATAAGAGCATCTCTATTTAAACGTTTAAGTGCTATTCTTGTAACATAATCTCATTATTATATCTTTTTTAGTTGGTATTCTCTTTTTTGACCTTGAAGTTGTACAACAACAGTCCGTTGGAAGGACAGAACATCGTTATTAAATTATTCATTGATTGTTATATCATACACCTGTTAAAAAAATCTAATACAAAAGTTTTATGTACTAACTAGTCGTAATCCACTCGCTTCGTTGGTTGTGACTATTGCCAACCACCCCTTTTTTCCGTTTAGAAACGCTTTTTTAGGGTTCTACAAGATGATCTTTATTAAAACAGTTTCTACTAAATTAAGAAAAAAAAATCTTGTAACAGGTGGGAAACGTGTATTATTTTAGCTTCAATAAGCAATTTTTTTATATAATTTCCCAATTTTCAAAGTAGCTTTCCCAGTTTCTATTTTCATAAAAGCCTGACTGAGACCAGAACAAACATAAAAACAATAGCAAAATTGGTCGAATTATTCTCAAGTTATGCTGTAAATTACGAACATATTATTTTTGTAAAAACTTACATGTTACTAGATCTAGTTATTTCGGCTCTGTATTGCTTTTCCAAATTTAGAAACTCAGTTGTAACTCTTTAATTTAAAAATTTAGTTGTCAGAAAAGCTTTCTATGTAAATTCTGTTACCTACTGTACCATATAATAAGTAACTACTTTGAAAGGAAACTTTTAACCCCTGTTTCGAACAATCAGGGTTAGTATTTTGAAAGCACATTTGACAGGGGATGATATCGTTGTATATGGAATCTTTGTACAAAATTTCATGTTTCCATACTCAGCGGCTTGGGGGATGTCTTGATCGGTACGATACATCAACCTTTGTTCTCCCTTTTGACCCTTTCAGGAGTTGAACTACATTACATAACAAAACGTAAAACACTAAATGGAACATCCTATAGGTACTCGTATGGCCAAAGCAAAAAGTTTGCCTACCGACCAATTTCATTTACTATTGGATAGGTTATTTTTAAAAGCTTTGTTGAATACTACATAGACACGTTTTTTTATCACTTAATAAATTTTGTAGTGGTTCATATTTTTTTTGAGATTGTTAATTTTCTAGGTACCTAGATATTAATGCATTATATAATGCACCTCCTCTCACGGTATCATAAAACATCATCATCAGCAGTAACAAAAAGCACAGATGTGAAGATGATAAATACTTCATGTTCAATTAATTTCAGATTACAACTTAACTTTATACTGAACATTCGGTTTTAGTTGCTATTCTTAATAAAGATATTTTTGAGTTCGGAAAGTTTATTGTTTTGTAAAAAATGTAATTATTTCGACCGAAATAAAATTATAATATAGTTTTTAATTCTGTAATCTATATCTATTCATTTTCTGTTTCTTATTAAAAATCGATATTGCTTAGGGGTGGGGGTAGTTTACACCTCAGATGTATCCTCATTAACTTAATAAGCATGTCAGAAGGTACAGGTCAACAGAAACAATGTGAAAAATAATGAAACATTTTAAATACTTACGGTAGATAAATAAAATTGCTTTTAAATGTTTCATATACTATATAATAATTCAATATACCTCTGCAATTGTTTCGGCAATTTAATTTACCATAGTACCCAGTATTGTTATTTCTACAACCACTTCTTCCTCAGAATACTGATTTTAGTAATTAAATTAAATAATTACAGTTGTAAATAGGGTTCCCAACCCTCCCGGATTGCCCGGGAGACTCCGGTAATAATGGTTAACCTCCCGACCTCCCGGAGTGCAATAATTTCTCCGATTTTTCTAAAAATTAAATGCATCCGTCGCTCGCTCGTCGCTACTCACTCGCTTTGCGGCCACAACACCCCATGCCGCTCCGCTGCCTGTTCGTTTCGCCGTCGACGTTGTTGATTCGGCGGTGTCTGTCTGATGTCTCTGACACCGCCGACACGTTACTACCCCCGCGGCTGGTCGAGTGTGTCGCGGGTTTTTTCTTCTCAGTTTAATTAGATAAATTATTCAGTCATATGCGTGTTGAGCTAACGGGAGGCAATAATAATTTGAGAAAAATGGATCGTGATAACTCGGGAGGTGAGAGTAGTACAGATACTGAATTTCAGCATGATGGAGCAAGGAAAGAAACCGAATAAGTATTTCTTTAGTAAAAGCAGAATTACAAGTACTAACAAACTTCGATTTTTCATGTAAAAACTTTTATGATTTTGTGATGAAAAACCGACAAATATTAGATGCTGCTCGAAAACAAAATAAATATAAATTTAAAAATTAATTAATGATTTTCTTTCAATACTCCCCCCCCCCTCGATACATTTCTTAAACATACAATTCTCCCGGGTTGGTCCTTTCGAGAGTTGGCAACCCTAGTTGTAAACGAACATCAATCCGTAAATAATAAATAAATAAATAAATATTTGGAGATATTCAGCTCAGCTATTATTGATATTAAAATATTTATAATAATAATAATAATAAACTAATAAACGAAACATTGACTAATTAAGTTTATAGAATTAATATGTATTCCTAAGTGTTTCTTTTATTTGTCCGCTTTCCTTTAAGAGTGTCTCACCAATTATGAAAAGTATTTGCTAAAAGTTGCACGACCTTTTATAAACTAAATAAAATTTAAAATTAGGTGAAAATCATTATTAATTGTCCCTATCGTTGAAGTTTCTGATTTAATGTTTTTTTCTTATAATACGGAGCGAGTTTACATACAACGCTATGTGCTTCATCGAAGACTAAATGGACTGTCCCCATTGCAATATCGACTATGTCCATCGCGCACCGGTGGGCGTTCAGATTGCAAGGGCCAAGCTACTTCTGTTGGCCTATAGTATCTCCTTAGGGTAGCCTTCATATCAAATAGCATGACGCATCTACCGGTTATTTCAGAAAGCTGTAAGTAAGAATTCTTGTCGAAAATCATCTCCGAAACTGTTGCACATATTAATTTTTAATAAGACAAAAAATGAAGCTGGCATGTCTTTTTCTTAAAAAAGAAAATAAGATTAAATCGACTCTTTTTATCCTAAGAAGCTGTGGTTGCTGCGGAGTTTTGAGACACCCTGTATTGGATCTTGCTAACCACTTACCACATGTAACCTAGAAAACGTAAAAAATCCTACAGAGGGTTACCAATATTCCGATGACAGCAAAAAATGCCAAAATATTATTGAAAAAATATAGTATCAATTTTGGTAAAATCATACAAATTTATCTATTACTATCACAAAGATAACTTGCTACCCTTATCCTTCATTAAAAGCTAACCGTCTAGAGACACGGACGATATAAAGAACAATAACACACAATTTCATAAAATGTTCATAAATTGTATGTTTAACCTATATTTTATAATCATAATGCTAAGTAAATATTATAGGTACATATGTGTACTGATTTGCTATGTAACGTACGAAAACTGATAGTAATTGATTCAAGCAAAGTAGCCATGACGATAATAACTAAACAAATACCCATATAATTTATTATAGTAGTCAATTTTGATTTATGACACGTCTATAAAGTATACAATAAATAAAAAACACTCAAACCTGTCAATTTTTATTTTCAAGCGCATTTTCCTCTAAGGATTATGATACAAAATAAAATATTTAGGTTTTTAAAATGTTTTTCATTTGCTGCTTCTATGTAATGTCACATAGTGCTCATATTTTTCCAAAATAATATTTTCCTCTTATTGTTTTCCATTCCATTAATTACATTTGTTTTAATTTAAATATGCAACGTGTCGATTTTACGAAACAAGGAACCGCTACACGGAAATGCGACATAATTTTACGGCAAAAGTGTGCCGTGACCAACTTGGGGATAAAAGAGCACTATGTGGGCCAGTTTAAAAGAATTAGTTTTGACAGTAAGGGAGTAATAAGGTGGAGGTGAGAAAGACTAAGCAAGCGAGTCAGAAGGGTTAAGGGGTGTAGCGGGTTACCGCTATCACACCCTAATGTCCGATTAAGAGTCCCTACCATTACTAATGCCTTTAGTTGGTAGTTAATTAGGCAAGTAGTTTTAATATTTATTTGTAATTAGTTTTTAAATGTTATCCATTTTATAAGGCATTATTATATGAAATTCGCTATTCTTTATGGCACTATCTTGCTTACCTATTGCCACTTTGTTTGTAAGATATATTTCTTAACTTAGTAAGGGTGGTGGTAAGGGTGTGTTCAAAACATAGCAAAGGCTGGTTATGCACGGTTCTGATCGCCTTTACTATACCTACGTTATTTTTATTCTCAGCATTTTATATATGTTACGAAACTTTTTTTAACAAAGTAAATTAACAGTTAAAAATAAAGTAAAACTTAGCCCATCCCTTTCTTTTTACAAAAATTCTGACCAATAACCGCTGGTAAACATTAATACTGAAAAGCAAAAAGAAAAGTTTTTTACTTCTAATGTAAGCAAAAATATTTTCTATTTTTCCAAATAGTAAAATTAAAACTCACTATTAACGTGTTCAGATGAAACATATTTAAATATGAATATAGAAAAACAGTATAAATGTGTCAACCAATTTTATTAATAAAACCTCAACAATCGTTTCGAATAAGCTAATGACTGTTGGCCTGTACCTGCTGACGTCCATCAAGTCAGAAGCTTCCTTGGACTCTGCACCTACTATATACGTTTTGTTCTCGGATTTGCTAAAATTGCTAAGCCTCTGACAAGACTCGCAGAAGAGAGTAGACCATTTTGTTGGGAGCAAGACTGCCAAGCTGCCTTTGAACAACTAAAGAAAATCCTCTCTTCTACACCTGTGCTGAGCTATCCCCTACCAACTGCAAAGGAGATTTGGTGTGGCTTTATAATCCCAAGCGTAAAAGAGGTCTCTCACCGAAGCTGCAACAAGATTGGGAAGGCCCGTATGAAATTATCAAACGAATCAATGACGTAATCTACCGAATTAGACGTACTCCCAATGGAAAATCAAGAGTAGTCCACTTCAACCGACTGGCTCCATATGCTGGGGACAACCACGAGGAAGCTCGAGTTAAAGTTGTGCAGTCTCGATCGCCAGAGCCCCAGTACGAAGAATTCATGACAGAACCGAGCTTACACCGTAAAGCCAGATTTGGAGTCACCACCGAAGTTCAGCAGGACCTATTCGCCGTCCCGAAGGAATACTAGCTGGCCTATTGTGTGGCAAGGGATTTAGACATGAGCCATGGGATCGCCACGGTCTTTCGGAAGAAGTTTGGGCGACTACCGATGTTACTCGACCAGGTCAAAGATGGGAGAAAAGTATTGCAGTTACTCGATGGGACCCGATCCATCTTCTATCTAGTCACCAAAAACAAGTCGTCGGGGAAGCCTGTCTACCACTCCTTATAGGACTCCCTGATAGAGCTAAGAGAGCAGTTGCTGCTCGCTAACATCCCGAAGCTAGCAATACCGAGGATCGGATGTGGACTCGATGGGCTGGATTGGAGAGTAGTAAGAAACATGCTGGAGGTTTTGTTCTGATACACGGGAATAGAAATCTTGGTGTGCGCCGGAAACCCACGACGAGGACCGTCATCACTGAACACAGTGGACTGCTACTTCCACCTGACAACCGGATGCCGAAGCGGATCCACCTGCAAGTACCGGCATGATCCTCTGAGGGAACGGCAGAATGTGATCCGGGACGGATCACCCTTAAGGAGGGGGTAGTGCAGCGACCAGTGACACTGTACGATAACAATTTGTTCATGTACTTCTTATCGCTAACATGTTTACGGCATAGTCACCGCGTGCGGCTCGTTTATCATAAGCGACTTACAAGCTGTAAATCTTTCTCCTGCGACAAGTAACACGACCAATTCTGGAATGATCGACGACTTTCAAATCATTATTCATCATTCGGGAATAATCAGGACTTCTTCGAGTTCCTGTCTAGTAAGTTCGAAAGGTGTATATAAAATGAGCATCTTTGGACCGAGTGACAGTAGTTGTGATAAAGCATCAGTGCGCGAAACAAACCGATAAATAATAGACAAAAGTGATAAATATTTTGTTATATAAATAAGAGAATTGTTCTAATGTAAATAGTAGTTCTAAGTTAGTGTTAAGTGTTATGTAAATAGTGTTAAATAAATAATTATTTAAATAAATATCTTTGGCTAGAAAATTCGTTACAGTATGTATATATCTCGCAGATTTTCGTACATTTCTAATTTACTTTGCCTCTTCAAAGTTTCCTAGTGCATGCTAATGCACTACGAAGGAGGAAAAAATTTACACATGAAACGTTATTAATCCTACGTTTCCATATTCTCATGCAAGCATCAATTAAACGTTTTAAAAAGGTCCTCCAGATACTGAAATACCATTTAAACCCTCCTAGTGCAATTCAGTCGCGCAAGTAAATACGTACGTAAAAGTTTTAAGTACGCAGTTGAACTACACGTTTATATTGTAAGGGTGAAAATGACTCGCAAATGTTTCTTTTATGTTGTGTGTGTAAATAAAATTTCCATTGCAAGTCGTAATATATTTAAAAAATTGCTTAGGGTAATTAATTAATATATACGTTTAGTAAATCATCTGATATATAGGCTGTAAGTAAATATCTTGACCAAACTTCAATAACGTAATCTATGAAACTAAAAACTTTCGATGATCATGTTTAACAATTTTTACTCACGAAGTGACAAGTCAATTAAAAAACTTATTGATTCTACTGACAATTAGAAGTACTAGTCAGAAAGCCTTCAAAACCGTGAAAAAGTGACACTCAATCATCAGGCCATTGTAAATTTTTAGAGAAATAAACAAATTTATTTACTTGTGCTCTAATTTTCTTCTCCAATTAAATAAACTTCGTATATAATATTATACAATAAAATTTTTGAAATCTGTACATCTTCATAAATGTATTTTGCATATGTTTGTATATTTTTTCCCCAGTAAAGCTCTTTTTAAGATATAAAACAATCGACAGATTTGTTGATTCTATTCAAAACTATCGAGAAACTATTTATACATAAGCAAATAAACAACTAAAACCTTGTATGCCGCCGAAAAATCGGAAAATATTTTGCCGAGCAATTTTCAAAATTATATTTTACCGAAAAAAGCAGTATCGCATTTAGAAATACTGTTAATATTACTTATATATATACTATTATGTAAGTACGTATGTGGTATAATGTTGTTTCAATGACTTAAACTGAGCAGCAAAACAGAAGTGGTAGGTAGGGAGGTAGGACAACCAGGCAAAAATTTTACATTGAAAATAACAACAAACATTTAAAAACAAGCTACAAAAAGACATTTTCTAAAGATCACAATTACAAAGACTCTTTAGAAACGTCTTTCATTTTACTCCCTTTTTCAAATTTTTTCAATGCGTATTGTCATACGAATACGTCATCTTGCGTTCGTTTTAATGACATATTTGTACAAGCAGGTATATACCGGTTTGTTGTCAGCGCAATGTCTATTACTAGGTACTTTTATCTTATTGATAATTGTTATATATACTAAAATCGAAAAAAAAGTAATGTGTCGGTCAAATCCAAACAACATTAAAAGTAATTTTCTCAGTGAATTAAGGCAACCCATCATACGTGAGCAGCCGCAGATATGTGAACAGCCGCAGAGGACCATACATATGTATGTATAATGGGTTGCCAACATTCCGATGGAATAAGAAGAGACCAGAATTTTTAAAATATGTAGATATGTTGATAAGAATGGTGGAAAGATCTTCTTAACAAAAAACAATTATACAAAGACACCCAATAACAATATACAACTCAAAAGAACCAATAAAAGGGTCCTAGAACAGTCTGAGGTGGAGGGGTTTATTGGTAAGTTCTCTCAGTGTTTTTTTGTTTGTTTTATTGGAAATTTAATTAAAAAATAATTAATTAGCGAAAGATGTCTTTTTCAAATTGTTATTTAATGCTCATACATAATTTATATTTTTTGCTAGTGTAATAATTCCGCTCAATGTTATGAGCAATCAAATTCACTCTTTCCATTTTTATACGTACCTATATAAATATACTAATCCAAGGGGGGATCGAAAAAGATGGCGACTGGTGCGGATGTGTCGTGCACAACTACGTAGTTAAAATATAAATAAATAGTGTCTGTGAGTAGTGATTTTTGAAAGAAAAGGTTTGAAGTGCAGAGGAAAGGGTCGACGTCACATCGAGTAATAAAAAAGAGAGTAAAGAGGATCAAGTAACGAACAATTTAAATTAAATAACCACGGTTATGGAGGATCCAAAAGTAAAGAGAGGACCAGGTCGACCACCTAAGAAACGTGAGGATGGTAAAGACGGGAGCCTTCTCACGTTCTTAACAAATGACGGCAGAGGGAACCACTTGGTATCCAGAATGGCAGTAGAAAATAGATCAACCCAAACAAAAGAACTAGGGGGCGCAAACAGTAGCGAGAAAAAAGACGAAGAAGGCGCTAGCACCGAAGAAGAGCCGAGCGAGATAGAGATGGTACAAAAAGAATTGTTGACGCTCAAAGGAGAAATTGGCAAACTATACGGAATGATGGCAGATATGAAAATAGAAGCAGAAGAACGAGATAGGGAACGAAGAGAGGAAAATAAACTCTTGACTAAAGAAAATAAAAGGCTGAGAGAAGACTTGAGGCAATTAGAAGAAAAACTAAAAGTTGATAGACAACGGAAGAAGACAGAAGAGCAAGCATAGGAGCGATGTAAGTGAACAAATGGAAACACAAAGAGATAACTGCGAGCAAAGTTAAAATAAGACCCAGAACAAAAAAAAAGTAGGCAATAAAAGGATAAAGAAAGCTACAGAAACTCGAGCCCCCTAATACGGAAGAGAAACAGTTCATAAAAACACCAGCGGGACTTGTGGAAGATCACTGGAGATGCGAAATAGAGAAGAGAAGAAAGAGGAGAAGGAACGTAATAGTGAGATGTATAAACTCAAACAGACAATATAGCAAAGAGGAACTAGCACAACATATTATGGATTGTTTCAGGCTAGATGAACATATGTGCAGAATAAAAAAAAAAAATATACTAATCCAAGTTATCCAATTATCTAAACTAAAATCATGGAAATAAATAATATGCATATGCTCTTTCCACCCCATGACACAAAAACTTTTAGCTTTTCATGCCATGATACACAGATTAATAAATACTCCTTTAAATAAACTAAATTTTAAGCTAGAACTAAACAGAATTTACAACATCGCAAAAAACAATGGTTATCCTAAAACAATCGTGGATAATCTGCTTATAATTGAAATTAAAAAAGAATTATTATTTTCAATTTACCCTAAACCAGCAAAATAAAAATCTTCTACATGTGTAAGTTTAACATATATGGGGTATATCTCATAAAAAATCAAATATTTAAGTAATTTATATAAAGATATAGTAGTATCATTTAAAACTAATAACTCATTAGGAGAAATAAAAAATAAAAATTAAGGACAAAACAGAAAAGAGCTGTAATTCAGGAGTATATTTGTTAACGTGTGGAGATTGTCATAAAGTCTACATAGGCCAAACGGACAGAAAGTTTTCAGATAGGATTAAAGAACATCTCAATAGTAAAGTCTACCTCGACTTATGCCGAGTATCTAATTAACTGCAATCACAATTTTAATAATGAATATAAAATTTTGCATATAGAAAACAAAGGAAAAAAATTAAACCTTTTAGTCACTAGAAATTAACCGTTAATATAAGAACAATGTAATCTTAAATGATCAAATCGAAACAAGTAATTCTCCGTTGCTAAATCTAAAATTTAAAAATCTCCCTCCCCCTTTTTAGTTGTGTATATATATATAGAGTTATCTTTTTTTCTTGTTATTATTGTCTTCGCCTGAAGAAGCCAGAAGCCACAGTGTGGTGAAACGATTGTAGTGATCAAATAAAATTTCTTGAAACTTGTGTATTTTTTCATCGTTATTATTATAAATAATATGCCCTATCGATTTAATTACATAACTTGATAGAACAGGTCTTTGGACCAAATCAAAGAAACTTTTATTAACCATAACGTAACATTAACTAATTAAATTATAGGCTTTTTAATAGTTTGAATATGGATACTTTAATTCGCTCTGAATTCAAATTTAATCTAATGGTTCATTTTCCTATTCCATTTACAATATTCTTAATGATAAAAAAAACTTGTTTTAAATTAATTTTCGTTAAAATGTTTAAACAATTAATAACATATTACTGCGAAAAATACTATTGTTTTGTACTTGAAAAGAGCATTTAAATGGAAATCTTATAAAAAAATATCAACCGTTAATTAAAGATTCCGTTAAAAATCTTCGGCACGCTCACTTCATCTTATTACTTGTTACTTGAATCTACTCAAGAAGAAAAACAAAGTTATAGACCCCGTCTTCTTCATAATCGGTTAAATTTAGTTTTGCGCCTAATATTTCCAGTTCATCAAAGCGTCGTAATTTCTTTTTTTTTTTATTAAACTGGTAATCAATGCTGTATTGATGAATCCGTGATGGTTTTGTGCCTAAACGATCATCATCTAATCTGTATGTCTGAATTATAATGCTTCAAAAATTTTAACCAAATCCAGCCTATATTTATAGATATTTACTTCATTAAAAAAATCGTGCTGAAATTTTAAAATTCTACAAAATTTTATAATAAAATACTCAGAGCTTAAGGGGTAAAGAGTTCATTTATTATAAAAACACTAGGGGAAGAAAAAATGGAAAATACACAATTTTATTGTTGTAAAGATTCTCTCTCATTTAAAAATTATTAAAAATTTCTCCATTATATTAAATAACAATGGCATTTCATCACCTTTGAAAAACAAGTTTTACGTTACTTATTTATTCGCTTATTACTTAAAGTACGTACTGAAACTATGTGAGAATTTCCGGTAAACGGTGCTCTCGTTGCCGTTTTTTATGGAACATATATCACAAATAATGGTAGGACAATGGGTAGAAATGTACTTAAAAGTTCTTAATTCAATGGCACTTACAGGATATATTTCACGAGAAACTTCATTTTATGAATGAATAACAGTATAGAACCGTTACATGACTAAAAAAATAAATTTGGTAATACAAATACGTATTGCTATTGTTGCTTGGATCTGGCAAAGTTTCGAAAAAAAAAACATAATTCTGATGGAGCCACAAGGTTACAAAGAAAACCCACAACTTGTAAACTTAATTAATAATTTATTTTTCACGTTTGGAATAACAATTGTGTTAAATAGTAAACAAAAAAGTGGTTGCCTCCAAATGGCTCTACAATGTTTTTAGGGATTCCTCTCGACGTCCTGATCACTTCTGTACTAACTACTCGTTAGTGGCGCAAGCAACATTTTTTCTTCAAAAAATTTTTAAATATGTATTTTCAGATGATAAAAAGATAAATAATGAGTACCTATAACAAGAATTTTCAGAACAAAAAACTTATTTTTTGATAATTTTTAACAGCCTCCTGCATAAATTGACTTAAATGTCGGAAATCAACTCATTAAATGCATCTAATTTATAGTTATGGTATGATAGGTCGCTATGATCAAAATGGTTGAAGTGCTATCCACCACCATGAGGTTATGGTATGAAATGGTCGCTATGATTAAAAATTTTGCACCTTAAAAACAGTTAAACGAGGACTGTTGCATTAAAAAATATCTGGAAATAGATACTTAAAAACACATGAAAAAAAGCTAATTTTTTGAAAAAAATATTTTATGAAGAAAAAGTTGCTTGGGCCACTAACGAGTGGTTCAGAAGTGATCAGGACGTCGAGAGGAATCACCAGAAAAATTTTCGAGCCATTTGGAGGTGATCACTTTTCGGAAATTCATCCCAAAAAAGTTCAACTTTAATTAACAATATAACATGCTCTGTTACACATCCTGTGAACCAGGGCTGCTCCTGGAAGGAGTGCGAAGAGAGGCTCACTATTATGACTAGCACTAGTCCCGGGGTAGTCTGAAAAGAGTGTAAAAAACATTTTCCCAAACTTTTGACTGCCTCCACCTACATAAGATGTACTTAGTAAAACATTTGTTAACCCCCTCTTTACACTCTCACATTAAAAAAAAGGATAATATTAAGGAGAATTTTCACGAAAACCATTAATAAAAACCTTCAGAATGGAAACTATTGACGTTGGCATAAAAGGGTGTGTCAAAGAAGATGCGATACATATCTATAGAAATCGATTTATTAGAGGAAATTTAATTTTAGTTGGTATAAGAAGTTCTTCTACTTTACTTCTCCCAAGTAGGGGTTCGTAAAATATGACTGAATCCCTCTTCTTCTACCATTCTTACATAATTGATCCTTTCTAGGGTGAGCATGGGAACTATTATCAGCCAAATCTTTCAGCCCCAAAAACGTATTTCATCTCACCTGTTTCAGCAGTTTCCCATTTACAAAATCGACCTTGAACGTTTACATTTAGTTATGTCATGCTCAATTTCCCTTTCAAATTTTACAATTCCCAATGTATTTCAATGATGTACCTACCGACGTGATATAAACTTTAAACTATCATTAACAAAAAACTTTGCATATGTGTATTAAAAAAAATAGACGTGTAAAAAAAAGGTAAAAATAACCATGTATAAATAACGGATTCTTTTTTCTCGGAATATATGTTAATGTTTATGGACAAACCGTCATGCCTACTGATGTCATCTTATTCTATACAGAACCTGTCGTTGACCTCATCAACTACAAAAAAAAATAATTTCCGGTTAACCTACTTTGAAAGATTCGGTCAAATAGACACAATCCCTTGGGAGTGAGTACACAAAATAGACAAACATAAACATGAATAATCAAGTAATTTAAAGTAGTAATTGCATTCAGTTCATCTACCTTCAATTGATTTTTGCCTTCTCTAGGCAAAAGTAATATTTGTCGCCCATTGTATGATATATTAATAAGAAAAACATAAAACAATGCGAGTAAGGATAACGACTCTCGATACAGATATACCTAGTACCTTCGACCCCTAAGAGAATATATAAATAATCTAATAAGTATATAAAATTCTCGTGTCACAATGTTAGTTACCATGCTCCTCCAAAACGGCTTGACCGATTTTTATAAAATTTAGGTCTGAGAATCGGCTACTATATATTTTTCATACCCCTAAGTGATAAGGGTTGTCCACCCCTAACTTTTTAATTTTTTGGACAATTTTTTTTTTATTTTTTTATAATACAGCATAAAAAAATACATATAACCCTTAATTTTCACCCTTCTACCACCAACCCCCATTTTTTAATAGCGATATTAGTATTGTAATAATCTTCAACTCTTAGTGGTCGATAACTGATCATGATGAATTATTATCAATCGATTAGTCATCCCCGCCAGGCGTCTACTGATGTTACTACTCACCCAGTAAACAGCACGCACGGAGTGGGGATGAGAATGAAGCAGATTTTTTTGGAATGTTACAAGGAGTTCAAATATGTTCTAAGAAGTAAAAGAATGTTTTATTGTAACATTTTAGAATGATTTAGCAATGTTCAAGAATGTTCCAGAATCTTGAAGATCATTCAAGAATGTTTCATAATGTTAAAAAAAATTAGAAAATGTTTTGAATCATTATGGGGTGTTCTGGATAGTTCTAAATTCGCGAATATTCTAGAATGTTCCATCAAACGTGTACAGTAGAAACTCGATTAACCGGACTAATTCTTGTCGTTAAGCATTCGGATAATCGAAAATCCGGATAATCGAATGTATGAAGAAAAGCAGGTTTTATGCATGTGCAGTACCTACATAATTTTATGTGTTTATTAAAAACAACAAATACATATCAACGAAAATCAATGTTTATTAAAAAATTGTTAAGAGATACATTTTTCAACATACGATGTATGCACTTATTTATGTACTTAAATATGTACATATTTTCTTACACTCTGCAGCATGGCCGTAGCTAGGGGGGGACATTGTGGGGCAATGCCCTACCTTGAAATCACAATGCCCTACTTTAAAAATACCAAAAACTAAGATAAATTATTATAATTAAACTGTTTGTGCATAGTTTGAGATAAAAAAAAATTGTAGCGAGAGATATCTAAACTTTTCGGAACATACTACAGTTTGTGACATTCATTTCATATTACAATAATTCTTTGTTCTGTGTATAGACCGCATTTAAAGCGCCATCACAAGAAGCGATGTTATTTAATTATAATATCTGTAACGCAGAGGGGATTCCCCGTAGCATATATTGCAATATGGGCTATATTGCAATCTATGGTACGGAGAATCCCTTTTTAAACTAAAATAAACATAAACTAGATTTTTTTTATGATTGTTTGTAGTTTGGTTAAGTGAAGTGTACGGTAAAGTGTGTTTTAGTCAAAAATCGATACAATTGTTAGTTTTATTGCTCTATAAATTGAAGATTCATTGAATACGCGATGGATATACGGGCTTTCTTTGGAAAAAAACGGAGAGTTGAAGAGGAAATTGACCATGAAGAACCTCACTACTCAAAACAGGTGGAAGCACAAAATACAATCGCTACTCCTAGGTCCATGGCAACAGGTTGGTCAACACATGTTGATAATGTTAGCCATAGTATTCCTTCTGATATTGCACAAAGTTTGCAGAAGCAATATGATCTAAATGATATTTTTGGTCGTAACTATTTACTCGTATCACCCCACACAACAATTAATCATTACCTCATTCTCACTCAGACGTGGATCTCTACGTCCAAATTTGGAAGTTCAACCATCTTGTTCGCTTGTTCTTCATCATTGAGAATTTAATAGTTCTTAGATACATGCTCATGCCCTGTCACAGAAATTATTTGTCTACGAATAGCTATTGAATGTACATCACTTAGGTCAGTGATATACATGGTGACTGATTTAGGAGCCCGTGCTTCGAGGGCAGATCAATTATGATCAATTTGTTACTTCCGCCCTACCTGTAACCAATGCTGCCCTACCTCAAATTCGACTCTACCTACAGCCCTGCTCTGCAGCCTTAATCATGAAATCAAATATTTAGGTACGTTTGTACAATATGTTTTACAATATGTATTTGGTAATTTGCTTTTGGTAATCATAAAATAAAATAATAAGTTTAATTTGCTTTAAATTATTTGGTAATTGTCATTTGACGTAAGTTTTCTCTTCATTGCTGCTATATCACGATTCGTGATTCACGAATAATCAAAAATAATTGATCGCGGTTGAGAGTCTGGATAATCGCGAATCCGTATAACTCAGGGCCGGATAATTGAGTTTCTACTGTAATATATTCTTACCCGGGCAACGCCGGTATTGCTGATAGTATTTATATAATATACACACAATGTTTTTCAAAAGAAACGCACAAAATTAATATCTGCTGTACAAGTTATTTTTTTATAAAAATGCTGAAACACGGCAACAGATTTAATTATATTTATGTAAATGTTCGTCTTTCTGTCCCCCTCCATGCAACCTCTTAATCTGAAGCTATCCCAATTTTTTCTTCAAATGGTCTATTTGGAATAGTTAATTTTAATTAAAAATAATAATAATAAATGGTTTCTGAAACAAAATGAGCAACTTTTTTGGCAGTAACGGGTTGAATTTTAAAAGATCTCCACATGACCTAGGTTACTTTTTGAAAACTAAAATAAGGATAGATACAGATTAACAAAAGATATGAATTTTGTGCGTTTTTTTAACAACCCTGCATAAAACTGTTTCTAATAACTTCACTGGTCAAGATCTGGAAAAGTACCTAATTTATTATTAATAAAAGATACAGCTGGGGCAATTTTATATACGGAAACAGCATTTAAGGGGTAATTTTCTAATGTACCAATCGTAAGAAAAATAAAAATTTCATGGTCCCCGCAGCTTCTTCTTAGTACAAGATATTTTGTAGAAGTTGCATGTACTGACCTTGAAAAAAAACTAATTTACTAAACGATTCGTTTATGAGTAGGTATAAAACAAACACAATTTTATTTTGCTTTTTTTTACTTTGCAAAAGTGAACGACTAAACGAGGGGCAAGAAGGTTATAAGCAAATTTACTTCTATAAAGTATAGTTATAGTATGAGGAATTGATTCTCAAAAAGTAGTTAAATAAATAGGACTGAAGATTGGTAGAACACCCATTTTACTTCCTACTAGTTTTAAATAAGTACCAATTAAAATGAATATATATACTAACATAGTGGCTCTATAGTACAATGAAATAAAAGAACACTCTTTTAAGTTTCAAATATTTTATTTTATAAGTCCACAACGACCGTTTCGCCACACTGTGGCTTCATCAGGTGGATGAAATATACAAATGTATTTCATCCACCTGATGAAGCCACAGTGTGGCGAAACGGTCGTTGTGGACTTATAAAATAAAATATTTGAAACTTAAAAGAGTGTTCTTTTATTTCATTGTTAAAATGGAGTTTCAACATGTAAAGGCTAATACAGTGAATAATGCTCTATAGTACAACCTATAAAAAATATACAACTAAGGCGTCCATCAACTTTTTTTTTTTAATTTTTTAAACTAGATTCATTAAAAATATCCAGGGTTGTAGTTACTTATAACTGACATTAAAGAGAAAAAAACAGGGTCTAGTTTCGATCCGCCAATGTTCCTGTTTTGTCATTAATTACTACTCCCGTTAATCTCCCGTTTGTCTACTACTAATACTGCTAATTAACATGAATTACGTAAAAATTGCTGGTAGTTTAAAATTAATAGATAAAGTTGCCCACGTTTTGTTTCAAGTAATTATACGTTTCTATTTATAAGTAAACAAACATTAGAGAATACAATTTTACGCTCATTTACATTCCGACTCGGAAAATTTAAAAACAGACTTTGAAAGCGTAACATACATATGCGAATTGCTCTTTAGTCACTTTAACATTGTCGCAATAACTATATAACAATACAAAATAAATTTGTTTACTCTTGGAAATGATTAATTTTAATTTAAAATTGCATTTTTTAATTACCGAAGATAGTAACGAAAACCGTCAATAATAACAAACAGCCGCTATGACGAACAAGATTCTCAGTCCCTTCGTTTGGTTACAATAAAAAAAAATTAAATAAAAATAAGCTACAATTAACAATGATAATAGACAATTATGAATACCATTAGAATTATGAAGAAATACGAAATGCTATTTGGGAAAATTGTTAGATCTGATGATTAAAAAACAATTTGAATTGACAAACTAATCTAATATAGTGTGACAGATGTGTAATTCTGACGTTAACAAGCGCCGACTGCGAAAATTGTGTGGAAGTAACCTATGACGCGTTCCAGAAAGTCCGAGAGTTGCTGGACGTTTCGAGAGTTGCCTAGAAACATCCATAAGACTATATAAGGAACAGCGTCGGATGGTTTGACAGTATTTGATAGAAGAGAGCGACAGATATCAGCGAGAAGAGAAGATAAAGCGATCGACGAGCGAAATAGTTATAGAGTTGTTGTTGTTATCGAAATAGATATTGAATCGTTGTTGTTATAAAGTTAATTTAATAAAAAGTGTTGAGAGAATTATACGTGATATTGTAAATTACGTAACAATAATTAAATTCTCGTGTCACAATGTTAGTTACCATACTCCTCCGAAACGGCTTGAACGATTTTTATGAAATTTTATATGCATATTCAATAGGTCTGACAATCGAGACTATATATTTTTCATACCCCTAAGTGATAAGGGTTGTCCACCCCTAACTTTTTATTTTTTAGACAAATTTTTTTTTTTTTTATAATACAGCATACAAAAATACATATAACCCTTAATTTTCACTCTTCTACCATCAACCCCCAATTTTTTAATAGCGATATTAGTATTGTAATAATCTTCAACTCATAGTGGTCGATAACTGATCATGATGAATTATTATCAATCGATTAGTCATTCCCGTCAGGCGTCTACTGATCTCACTACTCACCCAGCAAACAGCACGGAGTGGGGGGTGAGAATGAAGCAGATTTTTTTAGAATGTTACAGGGAGTTCAAATATGTTCTAAGAAGTAAAAGAATGTTTTATTATAACATTTTAGAATGATTTGGAAATCTTCAAGAATGTTCCAGTGTTAAAAAAAGTTAGAGAATGTTTTAAATCATTATGGGATGTTCTGGATAGTTCTAAATTCGCGAATATTCTAGAATGTTCCATCAAACGTGTAATGTATTCTTACCCGAGCAACGCCGGGTATTGCTGCTAGTACTTTATATAAAAAGAGTAAGGGAAGGAGGGACAACTTTCATAGTTTAAATGGAACACCCTGTATTTTTTTCTGATTTATGTTCCTTTACCTAAAGTTAGTACATATTTTCATAATTTTTAGCAGTTTTATGAAGAGTAGTATTAGCTGTTCACTATTATATTACATTTTTTGACCAAAAAGCCATAAATGGTATATAAACTGTAACGTTCTTTTATACTACCGTAGTCAGTCGTTAAATAAAAGGAATGTCCGTTACATCTATGTGGGTAAGTCTAATAATTGTAAGTAGCTAAGCGAATTCACTAATTTACACGGGAAAGTGCATAGCTTACCGCCAGATGCAGTAACAGTAACACTGTGGGTGATTTTAAAAACAATCAATAAATAAAACACTTTTCAGCATAATGCGTATACTTTCAAGGAGAACTAAGGTTGCGGAAAAGGTATATCATACTACTAAAACTTAGATTTTCAGATTTACGAAAATAAAATTAGAAATTAAACTTCTAAAACCTGGTAATGCTTGCATAGTTACATAAGTAGACACACTAAATTTAATAATAACTTGAAACATCATAAAAAAAATAATAAATCTCCTCACGAAATACCATTTGTCGTCTCACACCACTATTTTTTAAACTGTATAATTTTTGCAAAATATACAGGGTTTTTCAAGTGTATGGGCTATTAGAAATATATGAATTAGTAGAAGGAACTAAATTCTGAAACTTGGGCTCATTTGGTTATTGTTTATGTCGCTTCTTGTAAAAATATTTTCAAATCGATTAACATCCGGTTATATCGGAAGTCGACACCAACTTTGTTAGTTTAAATGTCACGGTATATTTTTTACGCTGAATTCGAATAAAACGTGTAATTCTAAGGTAAGTTTGATAACCAACTTGTACACCTATGACGATCGGTTTCTGAGTTAATTTAATTTATAAAAAAAATTGCTACCGCAACCCAAATTATAAAAAATCCTAACTTCCACAAAATACGATTCAGACTGTTGAAATTTTTACCAATAATAGCTGATTATTAGTGCTAACGCCTTAGCAAAATTGTACTAAATAATTAATACAGGGCGTTTAAAATAAAATTCTAATGTTTAAGAACTTCAAACGCGAATAACTTCATTTTTTCAAACGGCACCTACCATTTTTTATTTTTTCAATCGATTCCTTTTTTTATCCTCTTTCGATTCATATAGATACTCCGTAATGTTGAATTTTGAGTAGTTTAGAATTTTTAAAATATAGATAATTTCATTAATTTTGGCGTATAAGAGTGTGCCCTGGACAATTGACAACTAACGGCAATCAAAGCAAAATTACAGTAAAACCTTTTTATCGCTTAATTTCTGTTGGGGAGATGTTCGAGACAAATGTTTATAATAAATATGTACTTCAATTGAAGTTTGCGTTTTTGATAATTTTTGGTACCTAACAGAAATTAATCGAAAATGCTATTTTTGGCTTCATTTTGCATTATTGATTGCCGTTAGTTGTCATTTTCCAAGGCACACCTTTTTATGCGAAAAATTACAAGTTGGTTATCAAACTTACCTTAGAATTACACGTTTTACTCGAATTCAGCGTAAAATATATACCATTCCATTTAAACTAACAAAGTTGGTGTCGACTTCCGATATAACCGGATGTAAATCGAACATAAACGGCATAAACAATAACCAAATATGAGCCCAAGTTTTAGAATATAATTCCTTTTACTAATTCAAATACTTCTAATAGCCCATATACACTTGAAAAACCCTGTATAGCTTACTGACGTACTGCGAGGTGATTTTTAAGGCATTCGATTCAATCCTGGTTCTGATTCAATTCTGTTTCATATTCAATTCAATTCTGATTCAGATTTCAACAATCATATTCATTTCAATTCGTATTCAAATTCCGATATTATAATTTGTTTTGTGTCTTTATTTGTATTTTGTGTGTTTTTGAGTTTTTTTGTTTTTGAGTTTTTGTTTCAAGTTGGATTAATTACTTACATTTCTAACAGGTATGATAATTATTTTATTATTTTAAATTCATATTATTTTTGTATCATTTTTATAATTTTAATTGTTTCAAATTTAATTTCATTTTTTTATCATAAATTACTTACATTTCTAACAGGTATGATAATTATTTTATTATTCTAAATTAATATTATTTTGTTTTATCATTTTTATAATTTTAATTGTTTCAAATTTAATTTCACTGTTTATTATTTTCTTTTATAACTATAGAAATTCTGTTCAATTGTTTATGAAATTCTTAAAATAATTTCAATTCAGGTAAATCTCACTAAATTAATAACTACAATTTTAAAATAATTTCAATTTAGGTAAATCTCGCTAAATTAAATAAATTACATTTTTTTTTTAATTAATTTCAATTCAGGTTAATCATACTAAATTAAATAATTTACATTTTTAAAATAATTTCAATTCAGGTAAATCTTACTAAATTATATTTTTAAAATTATTTCACTTAAAAAGTTTTTCAGGCTTAACATTAATATTTCATTTTTCAACTTATAATAATTTGTGTATATTTTCGAAAGGGGTAAAACATTTTGTGGTTCAATCTAAGTATGAAATGCCTTGTTGTAAGTACTAATATTTTCTCCCGTGTGGACGTTGATGGGAGTATAGCAGGGGCTTTTGTTATATTGAGAATTTATCGATGATGTCTCGGTCCAACAATAGGATTCTAGATTAGATAAAGCATGCAAAGAAACATTAGTCGTGTAGCCCGATGCGTTCCAACGATCAACGTTATCTGGATTGCTTCCATACAGGACTCCAGACCCCTAAATTAACTAACAAATATGTTTTTGGTTTTAAAATGTGCTGCTGCTTGTAGGGATTGAATTTCAAATTGTGTCAAAATTTATTAAACATTCGGGAAATTGGGTTTTGTTTACATTTTTTCAAATTTCCTTACACAAATTATTTTTCATTTTTGTTGAGCCTGAGAACTACAAAATTTGAATTTATCTTTTTCAAGTTGTCTTTGATTTCATTTTATTTGAGAATTTTTAATTATCGCTACAACAATTTCTTATTGATTATTTTACATACATTTTATCTGGTTTTTGTCTTATTGTGTTTTTACCCTTTTATGTGTTTTTGTGTGCCCTGATTTCTATGTGTTTTATTGAATTTTCTTATTGATTGATTATTTTTATGTGCATTTTATTTTGTGTTGTTTTTACTGCAATTACATGTTCTATCTGATTTTATTTTTGCACTGGATATTTTGATTTTTATGTGTTCTACTTGAACTATTTTTTTTGCATTGGATATTTTTGATTTACATGTGTTACACTGGAATTTATTTTTACCTGGATATTTTGATTTACCATTTTACTTGGATTTAACATTTTGATTTACTTGTGTTTTTCTTGATTTGATTTTTGCATTGATATTTTAATTAACCATTTTATTTGAATTTAATATTTTGATTTACCTGTTTTACTTGAATTGATTTTTACATTTGATATTTTGATTTACAATTTTACTGGAATTCGATTTACCTGTGGTTTTACTTGAATTGATTTTTACATTGGATATTTTGATTTTCATGTGTTTTACTTGAACTTATTTTTATATTTGATATTTTGATTTACATGTTTTTCACTGGAACTTATTATTTTTTTATATTTGATATTTTTATTTATTTGTGTTTTATCTGAATTTATTTCTACATTGGATATTTGATTTATGTGTGATTTACTTGATTTGATATTTTGATTTTTATGTTTATTTGAATTTGTTTTTAATTATTGAGTGGCTGAGATCGTGGTTTTCTCTGTCAGGCTCTTTTTCCACGCTAGCCACAGGCTGAGTCTGACACTCTCATTTCCAAATTTACATTTGATTTTGATTTTGAATTAAACAGTAGGAATGAATTCACTGTGTTTTATTTAACCTTGTTCCTCTAATGGTAAACCCGTACCAGAGTACAATTTTGTCATTTTTGGCAAGACCTGGCTTTTCAACACAACGAAGGGTAAGAAGTTTTTGACGATTACGTTGGCCTAGGTAAGTTACACTACAGTATATGTCGCAAAAAATTGTAGTGTAGAAAAAGTGATTTAAATTACATTTTAAGTAAATGTGCTCAAAATAAAGATAATTTCTGTTTGTGACAGTTACGGCCAGAAAAAATGACATAGCATTACCCCGGACCCGAAAACAGGTCGCGAAAATTATTCAATTCAATTATAAAAGCAACAGCCTTTTCAGCTACTTCACGGCTCAAATAGTAAATTTTATGGAATCACAAGAACAAAGTACCTATATTATGTATATTTAAACCTTTACCGTATACGATTTTAATTAAGTAACAACAGTTAGAGAAGAAATCACTTTAAAAGTGACCTCACATTTACAACAGTAAATAGATAAATTAATACTTTAAAATCGAAAATAGCAGCACCAAGTACACAAACAATTAAAATATTACAAAAAAACAAATAGTAAATTAAGAGCCACGTGGCAACACAACGACATTCACAATTAAAATTATGCTTCTTATTGTTCTAAAGCTCCAAGGATTTTAAAGATTATAAAAAAGAGGTTATTAGGTACGTACTTCGTAAATAACATCACATGACTTCTAGTAGGTACCTACACACAATTAATTTATCAATAAAAGTAACACTGGTAACATGCTATGTTGACCATACACTATGTTTTCCTTTTACTTGCCATGTCCACTATTCAAATGATGTTTTATCGTTAACAGAGAATGGCAATTGGATTACCTACAGTTAGTAGAGATAACAAAACAACAATATGAAACAATATCTTCGTTATAGGGAATTTTACATAATTTGAAGTTTTATTTTAGAAAAAACACATTTACAAAGTACATAGGTACAAGTCCTACTATAGGCCAGTCATTAGCTCATAAATATATAATTTTTGCTGAAAATTTAAAAAATAAAACAAGTAGATAGTTTCACCAATTTAATAAAAATTATATTGTGACGTGTTCGGTCACAGAAAACACAATTAACAAAACAAATCAACGAATTTATTTAAATACTAAAGTTAATTTGACTACACTACAGTTATAAACAAGTCTGCACAATTTATTTCACTAAAAGTCTCCTTTAATCGCCGTTCCGGTAGACACTATCTATCGCTCTCTATGAACTCTCTATCGCCTCTATGGTTCGCCTGTATCGCCTATCGATCGCTTCCAACATCAGCTGTCCACTGTAAACTGTCAACTAACTCGGTGTGAGTGTCTCGTCCGCTTTTATAGTCTTCTCAGCCTTTTTCTAGGGTATTCTACAGCCGTCTAGTATTCCAATTGTTTTCCCATTGATCTTTGCTGGTGCTTTCTAGATGTTTCAGGAAAGCCGAGAATATTCCTTATGTAATCAGGGAAGATGTTCATTAATTATGCTCACACCAACTTAATTGGCAAGTACTCGTAACACTGCCCCCTTCTTAGAATTGATCGTCCCGATCAATGTCTTGACCTTTGTAGGGCGCCAGGCGGTCCAAGTGTACAACTTTCATCTTGGCCTTTGGTCCTCTCTGAATACGGTAGACCACGTCATTCAGCCTTCTGACCACAGTGTAAGGTCCTTCCCAGGCTCGCTGTAGCTTCGGTGAGCGTCCTTTCCGACGGACAGGATTGTAAAGCCACACCTGGTCCCCTTCTCTGAATCCTGTGCTGTTGGCTCTCCGGTCGTACCTGGTTTTCATGCGGTCACTCCCTACTTGGATTTTGTTACGAACGGCTCTATGGATGGTATCGAGTCGTTCCTCTAGCTGCTGTGCGTAGTCGGTAGCCGAAGGTTGCCGATCTTCTGGGTGTCCAAACCGGATGTCCATCGGTAACTTCAGCTCTCTTCCAAATAAAATGCTGGCTGGTGTTCTGCCGGTGGTCTCATGAAATGCACTTCGATATGCCAACAGGAACAAAGGAATGTGCTGGTCCCAGTCTGTCTGGTGATCGTTGACAACCATTTTCAAATTGGTTTCCAACGTCGCGTTAAACCGTTCGACCATTCCGTCAGATTGTGGATGTAACGGAGTGGTCCTAGTTTTCTGTACTCCTAGCAGCTCACAGACTTCCCGGAATACCGTGGACTCGAAGTTCCGTCCCTGGTCAGAGTGGATCTCCATCGGAACTCCATACCGACTGATCCATTGGTTCACCAGCATTCCAGCTACCGTAGTAGCTTCTTGGTTTGGGATTGCGTACACTTCGGGCCATTTGCTAAAATAGTCCATCACTACCAAGATGTACTTATTGCCAGCTGCTGTTGTTGGGAATGGTCCTGCTACGTCCAGAGCTATTCTCTCAAATGGGGCACCAACATTGTACTGTTTCATTCGCCCTCGGCTTCGAGTCTGAGGTCCCTTGGCTGACGCACACGTTGGGCACTTCCTACACCAATTTTCGACGTCTCTTCTACACTTTAGCCAATAGAATCGCTCTCGCACCTTCTCCAACGTCTTTGTTACTCCGAAGTGTCCTCCACCAACACCTCCATGGACTTCTGTCAGCACCTCGTTGACTCTGTTCTTCGGGAGAACTACTTGATGTCGAATTTTAGTTCCGTCAGGGCTTTCCCACACTCTTTTTAGAACCCCATTCTCGACGATGAGCGAATCCCATAAGGCCCAATAGCTTTTCGTGATGGTACTCGTACTACTAACATCTGCCCAGGTAGGTCGTGCTGTTCCTGCCTTTTTCCACCGCAGTATCGGTTTAATGTCTTCGTCGTTATCTTGGTCTTTCGCCAGGTCTTCGTTCTGCCAGTGTTCTTCAGGTTCCACAATCGTCTGACAGATCCTTGCCAAGTTGACTGGTTCCTTCTTTTCGGCGGCCATGCAATGTTTGCAATTCTTCGAGCATGGTCTTCGCGAGAGGGCATCAGCGTTACCATGTTGTTTTCCAGCACGATGCTCGATGCTGAAGTCGTATACTTGTAGCCGCTGTTGATCCGCACGGCATTCCTCGGCCGGATAGTTTCGCTCTTAATGTCCCTGCTTTCCACTTTCCCAGCACCTTGGTCTTCCTTTGTTTTGTCCACAGTCTCGGGAAAAATGACCGACCTTCCCACATTGCCAACATCTGGCCGATTCTCTTCTGTCATCGATTGTAGTTCTTTTCACAGTTTCGACGCATTCGTGGCGTTTAGGGCAGTCTAGCTGTAAATGTCCGCGCTTTCCACATTTCCAGCACCTTGGTCTTCCTTTATTTTGGCCACAGTCTCGGGAAAAGTGACCGACCTTCCCACATTCCCAACATTTGGCCGATTCTCTCTTGTCGTTAATGGTAGTCTTCTTGACAGTTTCGACGCATTCTTTAATCAGCCTCGTAACTTCATTCTTGTATTCGTCGTCTTCAACAGCTGTTTGGCGTACACGCACGTGGCCCTTGGAAGCTTGTTTTGCAGCTTCGAATTCTAAGGCGTGCGCCAGTGCGTCACTCGCAGTCTTATGGCGGGCCAAACGGAGAACTTGCTGTAAGTCGGTGTCCCTCACGCCATCGACGAATGTTTGGACTGCTAGCTGGTCTGCGAAGTCCTGCGGAGCGGTAGGATAGGCCAATCTAACTAGACGTTCCACATCGGCCTCGAACTCCCGTAGATTTTCTGATGTCCTCTGATTGCGACACTTTAGTTGGGTTTGGTACACTTGTTGTAAATGTTTGTCGCCATATCTCATTTCAAGTCGCTCTAGCAGCGCAGAGAAGTCTCGTTGTTGGCGCTCTGGAATACCTTGAAGGACATCCAATGCTTCTCCTCGCAGAGCTATGACCAGCGCCGTTGCTTTCTCAAAATCGTTCCAGTTGTTTGCTTCTGCCGCTGCCTCGAACTGTCGTTTGTATACAGACCAGCAAACTTTTCCGTCGAAAGTCGGTGGTTTAATTCTAATCGTCTTCGCAGTGTCTTCGGACTTTACTTCACTAGCCGGTCTAGTGTTATCGAACTTTTGTCGTATCTTCTCTACTTCCTTTTTTACTTCTTCTTTCAACTGATCTCTTAGTTTCTCTTGTCTCGTCTCCAATTCTTGTCGTACTTCCTTTAATTCTTCTTGCACTTCTACTCTGACTTCCTTCAATTCTTCTTTTAATCCTTCTTGCTCAATTTTTATTGTCCTTATATCTTCGATCAATTTCTCTTGAACCGCTTTAATTTCTTCTTTGCCTGCTTTAATTTCTTCCTTCATTTCTTCCTGGCCACATTCCATTCTTTCTTGTCCAGCTTCCATTTTATTCTTCATTTCTTCCTGGCCTGCCTTCATTTCTTCCTGGCCTGCCTTCATTTCTTCCTGGCCTGCCTTCATTGCCTTCATCATTTCCATTAAAGCCTTTATTTGTTCTTCCATTATCGCTGATTGTTTTCTTGTTACTGGCTTAAGGCTTCAAAATTCTTCTTCTCTTCGGACCTCTTCTACGATCTGTCGCACTAACTTTCTTCGGGAATCTTCAATTCCCTTACTATCCCACTCCTGACACCAAATGTGACGTGTTCGGTCACAGAAAACACAATTAACAAAACAAATCAACGAATTTATTTAAATACTAAAGTTAATTTGACTACACTACAGTTATAAACAAGTCTGCACAATTTATTTCACTAAAAGTCTCCTTTAATCGCCGTTCCGGTAGACACTATCTATCGCTCTCTATGAACTCTCTATCGCCTCTATGGTTCGCCTGTATCGCCTATCGATCGCTTCCAACATCAGCTGTCCACTGTAAACTGTCAACTAACTCGGTGTGAGTGTCTCGTCCGCTTTTATAGTCTTCTCAGCCTTTTTCTAGGGTATTCTACAGCCGTCTAGTATTCCAATTGTTTTCCCATTGATCTTTGCTGGTGCTTTCTAGATGTTTCAGGAAAGCCGAGAATATTCCTTATGTAATCAGGGAAGATGTTCATTAATTATGCTCACACCAACTTAATTGGCAAGTACTCGTAACGATATCTTCTGAATCTGGACAGGTACACAGACAGTTAGATAATTTCTCAATTTTCCTAAATACTATTGATAAGGATATCCAATTTACAATTGAAAAAGAGGTCCATAATAGCATAAACTTTTTAGATCTTACTTTTACTAATTTAAACCAAAAATTAACTTTTAAAATCTACAGAAAGCCTACACGTACTAGACACTACTATTCCCGCTGATTCTAACCATCCTCTAAATACTAAATTGGCTGTTTTTCATTCACTACTGAACAGATAGTAAAAAACATCTTTTAATCTACATTTGAGTTCAACAAAGAACTGAATACTATAAAACACATTTCTTTGAATAATGGCTGTAACCTTGAGATCATAGAAAAACTTCTCAACAAAAAACAAAGGAAGGTATCATCATCGCAACTTCTTTATAACAATAGTTTAATCTCTCCTACCAAAAATAAAATATTTGCATCTGTTACATTTATAAATAATTTTAGCTTTAAATTTAAACATATTGTTTTTACAAATTTAATGTAACCTTGGTAGAAAACAATAATTACAATTTAAGTTCAATTTTTTCAAAATTTAAACCAAAGATGGATATTTTAGAAAAAAGCGGTATATATAAAATACGTTGTAACAATTGTAGTGCCTGTTATATAGGACAAACCGGTAGAGCCATCAATATTAGAATAGAAGAGCATTTAAATAATATAGATAAAAAAAGACAAAAAACTGGTTTTTCCGATCATTGTGTCTCTTTAAATCATCACTTAGATATAGATAATGTCAAGAAATTGTCTCTCCTCGAAACGTATAAATGAAAAAGGCTCCTTTCTCATTTCATGTTGTAAGGTATAAATTGTGTGTGCCTTTAGTATCTTATTCTTACCTTTGATAATGGGCATATGACCGAAACATGTCAGGTTTTTATTAAATTGGTGAAACTTTCTACTTGTTTTATTTTTTAAATTTTTTGCATTCAGTATGTTTCACAACAGCCAGCACCCCCCACCCAAAGTGTTAAGTTCATATAATTTTTGTAGGAAATTTTAAAACCAATCTGAGTATGCCACAAAGGCTTCAAGAAATAAAATATCAAGAATGGCCCCAAAAAAAATTGTCCGTTCTTTTTTTACCGGTGATATTGTACTTTGCAATTTTGCCTACATTTTCGTATTTATTTCGAAAACTATTGCATTAATTATAATGCTGCAACGAGATAATATGTAGAAAATTACAAGAACATTAATATAAATTTTAAATCGTAAAAACCCTCTGGAAAAGACATTTTTTTGAAAATTTGTAATTTCACTAACAAACGTTTGTAGCATCGGTCTTCCGATAATCATAATTTTTCCAGAAATAGCTAAATTGGCGAAATTACAAATTTTTTGAAAAATTGTCTTTTTGCAGAGGGTTTTTACGTTTTGCTTGATGAAAATAATTCCGACCGAGACGATTCCATGTGAGCAAGATTGCAAATTGGAATATTCAAACATCGATAAAAAAGGAATAGACAAGTTTTGTTGTGACCATTTTTAATTAAATTAAAATAAAATTAAAAATAGTCTTTACCAAAAAAAGAAATATATAATACTAATCAGTAATCTTCGAGGATCTTGATAAAATAGACAGTATTAAAATGATTTTTCCGGTTAGCTGGCAAGTAACAACGTATCACTGTTCTTTTTAATTAATTAAGTAGTACATTTTTATTTAAAAAACTATCCTAACGTTTTTAAAATACTTAATACATATGTTCCTATAATATTATGTGCCAATAAATTTTATGCATCCAGATGGAAAAATATTTTAGGCCGGCTACTATAATTTCACACGTCTTATGGCTAAAAATATTACCGGTGACCTATAAATCCAATTTTGGCAAAAGAACAATGTCTACCTAAACAAATGAAAATTTTTTTATAAACATGTTCCTAGATCTAAAACTACTCAGTATACAAAATCAAATCGCAAAAACTATTCCTAGCCAACCCAAGAAAGTTTTAATTTAGAATTGAAACCTAAAATACTACTTAAGTAGGTACATTTCTTTTAAAGGATGCATTTTTACTCATTTCATTTCAAAAAAAAAACGGTAGGAAGTATCTACATGAATCGAAAGAGAATAAAAAAAGGGATCGATTGAAAAAATAAAATATGGTAGGTGCCATCTGAAAAAACAAAGTTATTCGTGTTTGAAGTTCTTAAACTTTAGAATTTTATTTTGAACGCCCTGTATAAATTATTTAGTTCAATTTTGTCAAGACGGTAGCACTAATATTCAGCTATTACTAGTAAAAATTTCAATACTCTGAGTCGTATTTTAGGAAGTTATGATTTGTTATAGTTTGGGTTGTGGTAGCCACTTTTTTTCTATAAATTAAATAAACTTAGAAACCGATCGTCATAAGTGTACAAGTTGGTTATCAAACTTACCTTATAATTACACGTTTTATTCGAATTCAGCGTAAAAAATATACCATTCCATTTAAAATAACAAAGTTGGTGTCGACTTCCGGTATAACCGGATTTAATCGAACTAGAAAATATTTTTAAAAGAAGCGGCATAAACAATAACCAAATGAGCCCAAGTTTCAGAATTGAATTCATTCTACTAATTCATATTGTAGCGACCAGTGACACAGTACGTGTGTGCGATAACAATTTGTGGCATGTACTTGTTATCGCTAACATGCTTACGGCGTAGACACCGCACACGGTACTTTTCGTGTTATCAACTTACAAGATGTAAATCATTCTCCGGCGACAAGTAACAAGTTCAATTCTGGAATAATCGAGGACTTTCTAATTATTACTCATCATTCGGGAATAGTCAGGATTTCTTCGAGTTCCTGTCTAGAAAGTTCGAAAGGTGTATATAAGGTGATCATCTTTGGACCGAGGAACAGTTAGTTGGAAGAAAGCATCAGTGCGCGAATTAAAACCGATAATAGACAAAGTGATATAAATAAATTGTTATATAAATAAGTGAATTGTTGTGATATAAATGGTAGTTCTAAGTTAGTGTTTAAGTGTTATAAATAGTGTTAAATAAATAATTGTTTAAATAAATAGTTTGACTAGAAAATTCGTTACAATATAGTTCTAATAGCCCATTAACTTGAAAAATCCTGTATATGTAGGTATATATTATATAGTTAAAATTATACATTTTTTCAAACTTAAAATATTTATTTATCTGCAGTTATTTACCAAAATTTCAAATTTGCTGAAATTAAGGAACACAGCAAGCCTTCAGATAGAAAGGCGACCGTGTTGGCTCTATCAATTCTCGTAGTAGTACCTCGATATCTGCATTTTTGTAGCTAATAAAGAGACCTCTTTTCCGACACAGATCATTGGAATGTTTATTGATACATTGATATTTTGGCCATTTTTGAAAGCTACCCCCTATAAGCAGTAGTTACTTAGAATGTATTCGTCAAGACATTCGGTCATCATATTTCGTATTTTTTTGCTCTTTTTCTTTGTTGTATTTGTTATCGTTGTCCTTAATATGTTTCGTCGTTGTTGTTTTTTTACGTTTAAAAAAAACCTTCCCTACCGTGAACAGTGGATGCTTTTACTCATTTAATTGTTCGGTCACGAATAATATTGAACTTCGTCGTAATAATTTAAGACGAAAAGTGATCACTGCTCCCTTAGTTACGTTAGGCCAGTAGCAGGTTATCCAGATCTCAACAATATACCTATGAAATTGTGCTTATTTTTTGTAACTGAGCGTTTGTATGTATTTATTTTATGTTACAGGTAGATGGATAGATTTAGGTATGTATGTAATGTCTATTTTTCGTGCACCGTTTTCCACTTTTTTATAAGATTTATTTTTTAATCAAAGAAATCTTTTAAAGTACGTTCTGATGATAAATAATCTTAGAAACTGAACTGTTTCATTGCTTGCAATATACCGCTATTAAAAAATGACGTTAATATCGTATATTAAGGGATTCCTCCAGAAAATTCGACTTATCGAAGTTGACGCCAAATATTATCTTTGAGTTATTCATATATGTAATAGAAATTTGAGAGTTCCAGTTATCAACTATCCTGGTTAATGCTATTGCCAACCAATTTGGTTCAACTTATCGACGTTTGAGTTATTGAAGTTTAAGTTTGCCTATAATATAGTACGTAATTGTTCCATGTTATTCAGAATAAATTTAAAAAAATGAAATTTTTAATTTTTAATCTGAATGTTAATAAGAAATCAATGACTTATTTCTGTATAAATGGTATAGGTAGATATAAATTGTCCTTTAAAAAGTTCAAGGTTTACGTCAGCAGACAAGTACCTACAAATACGTATGACATCACATTTTATACGATTTCGTCAGTAAATAAACAATCATTTATACTAGTGATCTCAAATATTCGAAACTTCATAAATAAAGCATTATTTTCCTGTAAACACTACATAAACAGTAAAAATTGAGTGCTAAATTTTGGCTAATTGTAAATGCAGTAAGTTACACAAAATACGTATAATATATCTCAATATTGCGGTTAAAATCACATTACTACCATCTTTTGTAACAATAATTAGTAAAATCGTAGTAAAAGGATGAAATTACAATCGAAAGTATTTTTTTATTCTGTTATTTCTCAACTCAGGTTTTATATTAATTACTTCACATACACGCACAATCAGTTTAAATTTGTCTTAAAAGGCTACCCTTTGATTACATCTCACCTAAAATCTAGGAATCTGTCAAAAATGAAATTGACTTCAAACAGGAGTAAGTGACATACATACTAATAATCGTAAAAAACGATTTTTTTACAATTTTTATAACCCAACTATGATATCATTGTGCAAAACCTTCCCCTGAAGAATACCAACCTAATCTAAATAAAGTATCTCCTTAACTGGTTCGCAAAACGGGTTCTGTGCACTACCATGCTCCCTTATAATAACATGCACATTTGAAAGGATAAGCTAAAAAAATGACCCCAATATAACGATAAATTTAACTATGTATATTTTTTCTATTTCTTATTATCTCAGCAAAATACAGGAAACTAACCTAAAGTTTCAGTAAATTAAAAATACCACGCTTTCTTATTATATACATATATCGAGTTTATTTATAGATGAGAGCACACGTTTAGTAGGTTTAAATTTTGTGTTTTTACATTTGTTGACGTCTAAAGAATATGTAAAAAAACTCACATGCTATAAAAGCACACTCATGTCTAAGAAAATCAATATAGTACAAAGGGTACAATTTTCAAAAAAAAAGGCTATTTAGACCTCAGTTCGCCGATTTTTCTCGTAACGAAAATGTAGTAATTTTTACTTTTAATTAATTTAATTTAAGGGTTTAAATTGCCACATTCAGATAAGCATAAGCATGGAAAGAGATATGGATGAGAAAGTTGCATGGAAGGATCACAGAATCAAATCAGTTTAAACATTTGCAGAGCACCCGTTTTAACTTATCACGAGCTGCCACTGACCACATGCAAAAATATTTACATGTTGTGTCTATATATTTTGATATTAAATTGCATCCCCCAATCGTAAAGCACAGTAACCAGAGGTCTTAGTAAATATTTATTTTTCCGCAATAAACAAAGATTCCACAGTTGGTCATATCTGATATAAAACGAAAACAGGAAGATTTCGGTCAAAACAGTTCTAACTATCTGGACAGGATGCAAACACAATTATCTAAATTACGCTACGTACCTATTATTCTAGACACATACTATTGGAATATGAAACAAATCCCTATTCTATTTTATGTAAATACGTAAATGCAAATATTATGTTTATTGTGATAGTGTTTTCAGACCGTCTGATGAAATTTTACAAGTCACGAAAAAATAAATAAAAAATAGATTCATCAAAAGGTACATAATACTCCTAATACATTTTCTGTTAACCTTTATAAAATGATAAATTGAAATGATTGCTTATCTTTATAATCACATTCTTTAAATAAGAAAATAAAAATCATTTAGAGTTTAAAGTTAATATTAATAAAAATATTAACATTTTAATTGCCTTTAATGTTTAACTAGTATTCAATGTTTATTATTGGTAAATAAAAATATAATTAAAAGCCTTGTTTAACTTATTAATTAAATTATCAAACAAACATTAAAATATCAAATTAAATAAATATAAATACGTACGTACGTGAAAATAAATTTAATTAAACAAAAATTATTTTTAATATCAAAAATAGCGTAAAATGTCGATTTATACATATTTTACAAAAACCATTACTTCTTAAAAATAATGGGTTACTTTTATTCAAATTTTATCACTTTTTGTTGTTTTTGAGAAAATAAAATTTGAGCTTAATATTATCTAGTTGACAATAAATGGTATCTATGTACTTATTTTAATCATTTTTTCATCTCTTTAGATAGGTAGGTAGCCAAAGATATTTATATCTGTATTTATTAAGATAAACAACTATAGGTTTAGGTAGGTACTACAATATTTTAAATGCTTGAGGAAACAATAAAGTCACCCTATTAAAGTCAATGCAGTAACTACACCCGAAATTTTACATTGTTAACAAAATATAATAAAATTAAGTAAAGGAAGCTTTTATAGTGTTGACAATAATTTAATCGTGCAATGCATTACATACCACCTAAAAGAGTGATATACTTCAACCAGTCATGTAAATGGTAAATATTTAACGAAAATTTTCAGGTTCAGGTGCGATCCTTGAGAATAACCTTTGACCTGCGTCTCTTCCAGACGCAGAAGAGAACAACGACCTGCTGCGAACCGAGAAAAACGGGAGGATGCATCTACAGCTACTACCATCTCTCTCACTTTTACGCAGGAAAATGTATTTAATTAAAGTTTACTTTCCGTTTATTGGTCACTCATGAATTAAATCATCATGACTTTAAACAATCATAATAATAAATACACATTCTTACATTCAAGCACGAATTCAATTTGCAATCAACAAATTATTGTTTGTTAAAAAATGTTCTGTATTAAATTATTAAAATTAAAACGATAATATGAATGGATTAAATTTTAATTAGAATTCAAATTTAATTGTTCTAAGGGCGCGTTGCTTGTTAACTTACACTCCTATTCCTAAAAGTTGAAGTTATTTATTTAATAAAGGAACTAATTATTTACCTAAATGAAACTCGTTAAAAATTTAAATAGTCTAAACTAAATATGTACTAACCTTTTTTGTTTTGCAGTAACGTGGAAAAGTTTCTGGTTTATGAAGTAAGTATCACCACAGTCTAGAAGAATTTATTTATAACCCGAAATCCATATAAAAAGTCAACAACCCATACAGATATCACAAAAACACTACCGATACTTTTTTACTCCTTCAGCACACATACACGACTCGATATAGATCCCTCCTGTACAGCTCGACCGAAGCAAAACATAAACGAAGCGAACTACCCAAAGGCAAAGTCAAAAGTTTCAGGTTCACACAGCCCAACACAGCGACGAGTCGAAATTAAGTTGCGCCTCGATCATTCGGCCGTTTTCGGAAATAATCGTTACAATTTAAAATATTTTATTTATTATAGTATATTTAGTAGGGGAAAAGTTTAAATTAAAGATTAACTTTCCTGGTATCAATTAATAAAAAACCCAAAATAAACAGTTTAATTTAAAAAATTTTACCCTTTGAAAACCAAAAAAACAAGAAACTTTTTCTTTTAAAACGTAAAAAATCTTTTACATTAGGTTTGAAAAAAAAAAGTTTAAAGAACCCAATTAAACCCTGGCTTAAACCAAATAAATAAAAACACCAATAAAAGTTATTGATAATTATGTTTTCCCCCTTTTTTTAATATGTATTAAACATTTATTCCTAAAAAGAAATGAAGTAAATTCAATTTTAATTAAAAAATTTTTAATAAAACAATTTAAAATAACAAAAGTTTTCACTAATATTAATCAATTCAATAGAATAACAAGCCATTTTTTAACATTTACATATGCCGAAAATTATTAAATAAAAATAAACACAATCCTTATAACGTATTGTTGAAAGACACGACTCCGAAAAAGGGACCTCTTTGATGGGTTTTTTTAATTTTAAAATTAATAATAAATTATTGTGAATGGTGCAAGTTTTTTTCCTCCAAGCACGAAAAAACTTTTTCTTCATCATAGATAGTCTTCGTTCTGTTTCATTTCCACCCATACATCATATATACCTAGGTATGTACTTAGGTACATAATATGGATATTGAATATAACAGGTACATGGTACATTTTTTATACGAAATAATATTGGTAATCGAACTGGCATGGCATATCGATTACTTCGATTACTTCGTCTTACGACTCCTACGACTAATGTACCGAACAGTACCGATAGTACCGATTCAGTACCGATGGGATGCAGTAGGCGGTATAACTAAAAGTAATCGGTAACGATTACTTTCCCAAAGTAGTACTCGATTACTACGATTACTACCAAGTAACGAGTATTGAGTAACGAATCATTACAATATTGACATCACTAATATTTAGTGGTGCCAAATATTTCAGTTAACCTTAAGCGATATTGCCTGAAATGTATCAATAATAAATCAACAAAACAACATAAACAGTAATTAAATAATTTTCCTTAGTGAAAACCAAAAGAAACAAGAAACTTTTGAATACTTGAAAAATGCTACAAAAACTATTTATTTCATTAGTTAGAAAAACAAATAGAATTAACGCAACTCAACTTAACCGTACTTAACCTAACATAACCTAGTCAAAATCACCAATAAACGTTCACTTGATAATTATCCAGTTTTAGAGCAACCCCTGTTTCATTATCAGACTAGTGCTATTAATGCATTTGCAGACCGTATGAAATGAAGTGAAGCTTCACCATTTTTAATTAAAAAAATATTAATAAACGTTTACTTGCAAAAGTTATGCACTAATATTAATTAATTGCTTTAAAAAAAAAAAACCATTTTTAGAAATCACATATTACATAACCGAACAATTACTTGAAATAAAAATAAACACAACTCCTTATAACGTATTCGTTGTAACGACAAACTCCTAGAAATGAGCACCATTTGGATGGTTTACTTTAATGTATATACATTGATTATGGAATACAATTTATTGTGAATTTAGCGGTTTTTTTTATCACTCCATATCACGATAAAAAAATGCTTTGATCCCTTGAATTTCGTTATAAAGAGTTTACACTGTATTTTATTTAAATGTTAACAATATTTGTTTCTAATTATAATATATTCTATCTATAGTTTTAGTTTTCTAATACTAAATTTGTGATCAACTGCTTCTTACATCTTTCTAAGTACTTTTTCTTGAGAAAACTGACAGAAACTCGTTCTAAGAAAGAAACGTAAAGCATTATGATCTTCTTTAGTAAATTACATAGAAAATTTCAATTATACGTAAGTCATAAACAAATTAAATGTGATTTTTTTTACTTAACAATAATATAAACGATTCTTTTTATCTGTGAAACGTGACTCCTGCTACTTCTTTGTGCACTGCATCTTTTACAGCTGTAAGCACAATAAATAAATAAACATTCTTTTTTTTAAAAAAACTCAACTAAATCAACAATAATTTTCATATTTTCAATTTCCTTCACTATTTACAAAACAATGTTTGGCACCAGAGAAATGGCGTCTGTTTCAATTTGGGCATCAAAACATGACACCGGCATAGCATACGCATTACAAAATCTCCTCTGTTTTCTAGTCTAAGCTAACTTCCTTAAAAGTAACTTTAAAATGGCCATTTTCATAATTGTTTAAGAGGAAAGAACGTAACAACGTAAATTAACGTGAAACAAGTTCTTTTTCCTCTGTTGAGAAGAAGAAGAATTTGAATAAATTGAGGGGGTATTAATGAAATAGAGTTTTGGCTAGGCTCTTGGTGAAACATGTTATAATATCAAAAGTAAAAAGAAACACTAGGTAATAATTTACCTAGTGTTTCTTTTTACTTTTGAAATTGAGGGGGGTTGTACAAAAATGTAACAAAGTGTTTGTATATCAGCCAAAAAATCATTATACCACAATTTTCCACCCTTCTTTGGAAAATAATTGACGAGCCGCTACTGTATGGCACTTAATTAATACTTGTGCGGGAGTGTTTGAACTTATCTATGGTTTGAACCATTGAACTCAACTTTATTTTATATGTTGGTTCTTTGATTGGTTCGCGCCATATACATACTTATTAGTAATAAGCTTAGCTTAGACCATAGAGTATATATACTCTATGGTTTAAGGTAATAAGTATATATATATATGATCCAATCGATTTAAAATGAATTTAAAAGAGAGTAGTTTGGCGCCATTGAGTCATCAAGTAGTAGTTTATTGGTTTTTTCTTCCATATTAATTTTTCACAGTGCTTTCAACCGTTTTAACTTACTTCTGTTAATTAATAAAGTGACTGATGTTTGTGGTTTATATATTTAGTTGTTTTCTTATACTACAAGGACATTTAACTAAATTAACCGCAACAGACTGTTAGATGCATATCCAAAAATCATAGAGCACAATAGATTTGAACTTGTGGAATATATCCAAAAATCCAACCCAACCTCTAAAATCCAAGTTCCAAATATCCAAATCACATCAAATGCGGGCATGGCGTCAATGCTCTCGTGCTTTAATCTTTCATTCTAAACTTAATCTAATTCATTAAAACCTATAAGCATTCTGTGTCAAAGTATATGTGTTTGAAGATTTAACTATTTATTTTTGAGTTAAGAGTTGTTAAATAAAATATCTCATGTCGTCAGAGGAACTAGATAGCGGTATGGGTTCCCAAGAAGGAAGTGCTAAGGAATACAGTCCTGATAAGCCTGCAATTGAAGAAAATTATGATGATGAGGTACGCTTAAAAATTTCAGTATGTATGTATAATTTAGTGTCTCTTATAACCGATCTTCAACATTCTTAACAACTCTTTTTTTTTATAATTTACATTCAGCCCGACGAGACACTATCAGAAAGATTATTGGGTCTGTCAGAGATGTTTCCTGAACCATTAAGGCATACTACCCACAGTGCACTAGTATCAACAAAGTCAACTGTAAAATCTTTGTTTAACTTTTCACGAAATGTTATTTGGATTGTTGTTACCTCTTCCCTTATATTATTTGCACCAGTAATAATAGAAGTAGAGCGATTACAAATGGAAGAAGCTCAGAGATCTCAACATAAGCAGGTATAGTACATCAGGGGTACCTTTTATATTTACTGTACAAAGATGAAACTTATGCCACTCTAAACGAAGTTGGCTTTAAATATTACAATGCTGCTAGCATGACTTAAGATATATAACTATTTGTGAGATATAATAAACAAACAGTAGAATTCAGTTTAATTTAAATATTTATAATGCAATCTTTAAGAGGGTTATAAGCAACAGTTCCAAATTATATCTAGAACAGATAATCAGGCCTATTCTGTAACTCCAAATCGAATAGAGATGCTTGAAATCGAATAGAAGTGGTGGGGTAGAATAGAAATTGTAGGGAATCGGTATTCTGTAACTCCTCGAAACGAAATGTAAAGTCGACCATCGAAATATGACATTTCGACTGCATGGAAGCTGTCGAAATCGTTATTTCGATGGTAGAAAGCTCTTCGCACATGCGCCTACTGCTTAAAGTGGTTCTTAAGGCAGTGTGAATTTCACTACCTGCTAAGGGTTTCACTGGACATCTGGTTTACCCTTGGGTACGTCACTCTCAATTCTCGGTATTCAACACAAATTTGCTTTATTAGTTCGGTTAGGTTAAAATAACCACCTGTCAGATGGTTACTAAGGCCCATATTCGCATGAAAAATGCAGTGTTGCCGCGTTTTTCACCTAACGTCTTGTAGAAATCATAAATTTCGATTGTCGCGTCGTCTACTTTAGTTACAGAATACCAAAAATCGACGTTGAAAGACGCAGTAGAAGTGGGTACATTACGATCTCTCCACATCTCGATTCGATGCCTACATTTCTATTGAGTTACAGAATAGGCCTGATTAACATTGTAAAAGTTTGATGTATGTATTGCAGAGCCAACTTTAGTTACAGGCTGAAATGTATTCTCATTTATTAATGTGCATACGAAAATATCAGAAAGAGTACTTTGAAATTTTGGATTTTAAAGGTTCTATTTTTAAATATTAAATATCAATTCATACTTGTTTTTATGTGCAGATGCTATTAGGACCCAATACTGCAATTTCGGGTGGAGGTATGCAGCCAATTATGCCACCTTTGCAACGCTAAATACACCAAAATATGACATTGTGTTATAAACAATAGCAGTTATAGCTTAATAAGTAGTAACAAAAATCCAAATGTGTTGTTATTTTTTTGTGTTAACAAATTACTTTGTAATTAAATAAATTGTGTCGTTATTTCTATTATGTTAAATTTTATTTTATTGTTTCAAGTCATTGACAATTCTTTATTGTTTACATTGCAGTTGTTTTTTAAGAAAACTTATAGTTAGTTTACATCCTTTATTTAATCAAGAAAATCAAATTATTAACAAAACTATTCTGAAATCGAATAAGATTAAATTATTATATTTAGACAGTGTGATGATATTTTGCTAAATGTGGGATGTGTGAAATATATACTAAATGACTTCGTTAATCCGCAAAAATTTTTATTAATTTTGAATAAAAGAATGATAATGATATTCAACCGAAAAGTTTATAACTAAAATTTGGTTCAATAAGGTTGAATTCAAGTCAGGATTGCCAAGTCTATTCATTTTTCAATAGATTTATTGAAACTACTCCGTTAAAATAAATTATATCTACATACTTAGAAATTTAGATGATAATCTTCCTAAAATTCAACATAAAACTAACACTTTAATTATAAAGTGTTAATACACTTGCTTTGCACATGTAACGAAAAAATAACATCCCCTGGGGTCCGATAAATAAGTTCCAATTTAATACATAATTTCAACACATTTTTATATTATGTATTATATTTTTAAAGGTTGCTATAATATTTTTGAATGTAAAAATAGTTTTTGAGAAATATATTTGTATTGTATATTATTACAATTGCTTTCTACTGAATTTTTAAGTATCTGGCAACCTTGGATTGGGCTTAGTATGAAGCAGATTTCGAAACGCATGCGAGGTTTGAGCTGAAGCCAAGTCACGTTTATATTATTTGATTTGGAGGGAAAAAAGTGGGGTTATCTTAGTATTGTTTTTATTTATTATAGTATTAGATAAATGGAGTACAATATCGATTTTAAATTGCAAACTCTTTTAGAAGTACTTCTAGTTATTCTACCATGGCTGACAATTACATCATTAGTACTGATAGTGTTTAAAAATTTATATTTCAAAATACGGTAAGTTTACAAAACCTTATTCGGATGCCGGTTTTAATCATTTTTATTTTTAAGGCGCCAGTTCCCTATAAATGTAAATTGCTGGTTCTGTAATCAATGGAGTAAAGTGTCTTATGATGATTATAATAGTTTTATTTGTTTACACTGTGAACAGTATAATGGTTTTAATAAGGTATGTTCATGAAATTCCGTTGTTTCCTTCATACAATTGTATTTGTTCTAGGATGGTGATTATAATCGACTTTTGCCAGAATTTAGTGATGAACTTCTTAATACTAAAAAAACTGCCTACAGAAAGACTGCTACTTCAAACACTATTAATGGTTTATGCCAATTTTGTAACAATAATCAACAACTGAAAATCTATCAATTAGCCAATTTTATACCTTTATATGAAGAAAACTATGATATTGAAATTGAACATTTTCAGTGAGTTGGTTATTTGAATCAGTGTAATTTATAGTACAGACAAAACAAATGTTAATTACGTTTCACTGAATTTTTGATTGGATAGAGACTTGGAGAGTTGATTTCCTTTTCTTAAAACATTTTTATTTTAATATCTTAACTAACTGTTTTTTTATATTTCAGAAAACAATTAGAGAAGGCATACAAACTCTGCCCCCAATGTGATCAGACATTAAATAGTACTATTCGCAAACAGAATTCTTTATTGGGACTGAATATTTCAAATATGAAAAGAAAAGGCATCATTCCTTTAGATGTGAATAATTATTCAAACATGAGCAAGCCAGTAAAGTTTGAACTATGCCTAAAATTGTTGCAACTGAGTCTTATGATATTAGCACTGCTGCAAACTGTACTTGTGTGTAAAGACCTATTTAAACATACAACACCAGCAACGTTTCTTAGTTTGGTTTTGGAGAGATGTTTAAATTATTACAATTCCCTTCAAGACAATTTTAATAACCTTATTAAGCAAACAGAAATACCTCATTTTTTATTAAAGATTTACTCACTGGAACTGCCAATTACCACAAGACTGCCATTTAAGTTTCATTCCGTTAAATATCTTATCAATAATATTAATGCTGCATCAGTACTTATAAATGGATTTGTCCTACAATTGACACTTTTTTTGTGGAAAATTAAAAGAAACATTGTATCCTTACTAAATATATTAGCATGGACTGTATTGATAATTCTAACTATCTACTCATTACAAAGTTTACCAGTGGACTGCATTAAGGTAATTACTAAGTTCAAAAATACCTTTTACAAATATTTTCTTTTTTTTTTTTTATTGTTTAAGCATATCATATTTTATATTTTACTTAAAATATGTTATAACTAAAAGATCTCTTACTTTGTTGTAGGTTCTTATTTCACTTGTGTTGCTCACCTCATACATAAAAAATTGTGAAAATAGAAATGTTAAAAGATACAAACCGACCCAATTTAAAAAATTAAACAAATCAGTTGACAAGATGTCCAATTATGAAGATGTAGACCTTCACGGAAATAAGTCTTCTTGGAATTCAACGTTAAATCAGAGTTTTCGAGGTATTGAAAAGCAATCAAGTCCCCAGATGTTTAATGGTAAAGGGCCTACACATTCATCTCCAAAATTTAACATCGGCGCATCTCCAAAAACTAGTCAATTTATTCCGAAAAGTTTATCTCCAGAAGGTTTGTTTTCTAATAAATTTTCTCCATCTAAATCACCCTTTTCATCACCAATAAAATCTAATCATTTTATTGGGTCGGACTTAAATGTAGGCTTAAATAATCTTACTCTAGGTAACTCTGCATTCATAAATAGAAATATAAGTTCTCCATTTACTTGTAAAAAGGATTATACTCTTAATTCTTTTTCTATTAATGCAAATGTGCCTCGGCCAAAACCGATCATATCCCCTTCTAAATTTCAAAATCCCACACAAAATTCGTGGGTTGCTGGGGGTTTTTGGCATAACGAGGACTTGTCAAATAAATTTGCAACGCCGCCAAGTCGTTGCTCTAGTCAAAGCTCCGGATTTTGCTCACAAAGACAGCGCTACGGAAAAAGCCTACTATTCACCTCCTTCATCGATGAATAATTCTGTTTGTAATGAGTATGAAAGGTGCTCAGTTGCTCCTGAACCCACGTTTCAATTAACATCTGCTACTAACAACAGTTTTACTAAAACTTTTGAATTTCAAAGAAATCGATTTAACGAATGGAAACCATATTATGAGACTAAAAGTCCAGAAGGACAATTAAACATAAGTTTAGGACGCAGGGCAGAACCCGTAATGATTTCTGAAAGTCTATACAGAACAATGCCAGTGAATTGTAGTTTTCCACATTTCGAACATGTTTACACTAACTATTACTCAGGGAAACCCGTAGGACTTAAGGACAACGTATTACAAGATAACAGCATGATGTTTCAAAAAAATTCTTGTAACGATTTTATAACCAACTCGCCAATTCAAAGTAGAGTAACTAACAAGCAGACTTATTTTTAAGTAGTTAAATATTGATATTAGATCTTTTTGTGCACTGTTATTATATAAATAAGTTTTACCTTCTTAATTTTTCGCTTCACTGTATTTCTGACAAATACAACTTCATAAAAGGAAACAATTTCTTTACGTATTTATTTTTAGTGGAATATTTTATGTTGAACTGAGTCGTTGTACAAAATCTGTTATCTTAAAAATTATTTACTGCTTTATCTAACGGTATTAACTGCCTTAAAAGTTAAGCCGAACTGTTAAAAAGATGCGATATATTTAAATAAAAGATAATTCATTTTATAAACATACTAATACTTTACTGTAATATATTAAAAATCAAATAATATCGAGTAAATGATAAAAGGAACATATAATATATGTAATTCGAATATATGGACAATTTTTTAAAAACTTTTGGTAGTTGTATGTCTTGGAGCAAGAAGACAAGATATAGATAGGAACGTGTAATGTATGACACTAAAGACCAGTCAAAATATTTTTTTTGATATAAAAACAAACAAGTTTTCTGTTCTTTTTATCGATGTTTAATTTTGCCTGCATTTTTGTATTTACCTCGAAAACTATTGGATTAATTGTAACGCTCCAATGAGACAATATGTAGACTTTCATAAGCTTTAAAATAAAATTCTAAACATCACGGAGTTATTTTTAAGAAGAAAAACGTGAAAAACCTGGAAAAAAGTAATTTTTTTTAAATCATAACCGCCATTTAACGATTGTAGCAAAGGTTTTCTGGGAAAAAAATGTGATTATAAACGAGATGTTAAGAGGTTCTGTCAATCTTTTAGTTTTTGCCCAACTACAATTAACAAATATTTTATTTATTTATTAACCCAGCCTTTACATTACGCACTCACATGGAGCACTGAAAGCATGTAAAAGGGGCAAGCCCCTGTGCACAGGTGCCAGTGTAATCCTTAAAATTAAAGATTTATCACAAATTATAATTACTTGCTTCATTATTTATTCATGCAGTTACTACACAATTTATTTATTTAAAGGTTATTTGATATTTTCAAAAGATGTTTAATTCCGTTACACAACTTGAACGTAATTAGTTATTATTAGCTTTTCTATGTTCTAGCAAATAAGGTCCCTCTATGTTGCTTGTCTAATGTACATCAAATTTTCGAACAGATTCAAGTTAAATGATTAATGGACAAAATGTATATCTCATATTTAATTAATTTATCATGAATGACCAAAAATACTGTTAATTGCAATTGTGCAAAAACTATAAGGTCGATAGAACTTCTCAATAGCCTCACTTTTCATGCACTCTACTTAGAGCTTTTTCCGAAAGGCTGATACAACAATCGTTAAATTGGCAGTTATTATTTAAAAAAAACAATGACCTTTTCCCAAAAGGGTTTTCATGTTTTTCTGAGAGAACTCCGACTGTGACGATTCACAGTTTATGTTGCAACTCTTGTAATTCTCTGCCTATTATCTCATTGGTACACTGCGATTAATCGAATAGTTTTCGAAGTAAATGCAAAAATTTAGGCAAAATTGCAAAGTATAACGTTTAAACATCCATAAAAAAAAACGAAAATCTTTTTTTAATTTTACCCCCTGAAACCTACTACATATTGCGGCATACTCGAATGCGGTTAATTTTTTTTTTCAAAAATGATGTACTTTTGTGTTATAATAATGACTGGTCTAGTAGCTGTAGGAACGTTACTAAAGTTGTACTGGTTGTACACGGTAAGTCTCTAATGTACATCAAATTTTCGCGCAGTAGGCAGTGCGCAGTGCTTGCACTTACGCTTTTTTGTTTACGTTTTGTTCTTGTTCATACGATGTACCCTTTTGGCTGCGCAGAAGCTCATCTTACAGGGACTCTGGCGTATTAAATCCTTTATCAGTAATGATGCTTTTTAGACACATTTTTGATATTGAATTAATTGTTATTTTTCAAGTCTTCTTCTTTTTAAATAGTTATTAAGCAACTATATATCGACAACTTATTAAAAGAACTACCTCATTTTTTTACAATTTACTTTTTAATAGGCGTGTAATGCCGGTCTTATGTAAAAATTCGATATCTAAATTAGTTAAATGTGATGTTATTTTATTTGTGAGTTTGTAAGCATTGTATTTGTTAGTAATGTAAGCTTTTTTGAAAAATATACAATTGTAACATATATTCCATTCCTTTCCCTTAGTAATTGATTAAAAGGAAAACTTCAGAATTAGTTAGGGGAAATAATTAATTAGTTTATCTGGTTTAAGTTTTTATCAAGGCTACAAATCAAATGCTGTATAATTTTTTTACAACTTTTTCAGAAATTTTATACTTGTGATTTTGAATCTATTGTTTTTGTATAACACATGTTTTAGAATAATTACGTTGTTTTTAATTATTTATATTTATCATTTTATTTATCCGTATGTCTTTGTGGAAGTATTTTTTGGGAACTTGTATACCTTACACCACGCCGGATTGGTAATAATACACTGTGACTTAATAAACCCAGTAAAACCATGCTAACTAGAAAAAAATATATAATATTAAACCGTAGTTTTTGGGTTGTAGCCTTGATAAAGATCTGCTCCTGATCTAAAGCCGAGCATTAAAAATCTAATATGCCAAATAGAATATACTTTGGCAGCTTATACGTGTTGAATTTTCAATTAAATAGTAAATTTAATCTAGAGGAAAGAAAATTTTATAACTCCCCGTTCCTAAAATACCCCGGGAGTTATTTTAATTACCATTTTTTTGGCGCGACAAAGTAATGATGTAGGTGTAAAATCCGGCCATAAATACATGCTTGTCGCATTGTCTTGTAAATTAGTGACATTTTAAATTATTTGGTGATTTTTGGTGCTTGTTCTGTTTTTCGTGTTGCTCTGTTCGAATTATAATGTTTGCTTTGTATAACTTTCGCTTCTTTGAAGATATATTGTGCTGTATGACAAATACTCCTCTATAACTTATCTGAATGTATGTGACAGGTGTTGTGCGGAAAGATGTTAGTGTGTAAATAAACAATTGGTTCTTAAATTAGGAATAATGTAAAATTGGAAATGTCGTGATAACAATGTTCAACTAATAACTAAATTACAAGGAACATTATTTTATTTTTTATCTATTTATTCGTTCCTTTTTAAATGGTTGTTTATATCAAGTTGTTTGTTTGAATATAATTAAATAATCATGCCCCAGGCACATCCTGAAGAGCATCATCATTGTTGTTGTTTACGCATTATGCCATTTACAGGTTTTATAAAATTTTATTCAGAAGATGTATGACCTTTAAAGTTGTGCGGGCTCCGGCGCCAGTTTCCGTCTGTAACCATGGCAACGTCCTCCGCAGCTTTTCCGCAATGATAATCTTTGCGGAAAACGGGAGCTTTCCAAAGACAAAAATTCTAGTTACCTAGGTGAGAAACAAAATCGAAATGTCGAATTGTTGTGGCGCGGGAAAATCGGATAAAGAAACGGAATCTATTACTATCGAGAGTACGGAAAATAACGAGGGTGAGAGTTCCAATAATGAGGTGACGGAACCAGATAATGGTACCATTCAAAGAACAATCAATGTAAAGAATAGTAATGAAAATAAGAACAAAATTGCAGTAGTGAGAAAAGAATTGGGCACGTGGGAATTACATTGTGATATAGAAAATCCTCATAAAGATGATTTCGTTGGATTATGCTGGATTGGTGAGTAATAAATAATTTGCATACGACGTATTTTCTTTTGTGTTCTTTTAATTTCATTTAAGTACATATAACAATTTCACTAGACGAATGAATATTGTTTATTATGGTCACAAACAGAACAAATTCTCGAAATTAGAATATGTACATTATTTATTATACGTATGTTCAGTAAAAGCTACAGACAAGGTTTTTACGTAGTTTTATAGTTTTACACTTTTACATAAACTCACCTAATTTGTCCTTTAATAGGTATTTATGTTAGTGACAGTCAGATGTATTTAATATTTAAAACAAAAAAATAAAGACAATTTCACAATTATATTATTATTTTTGCTTCCTAAAATTTAATGTATTTGTAATACTGGGGGCGAGTTCATGGGGGTTGGGGGCGTCGATTTTACGACCCCTTTCGAATCAGAACAACAATATAAAGGGGTGGGGGTCAAGGTAGCTCATGATACATGTGAATTTAATTATAGGATAGGACGGGAAATTGATCAATGTATCAGATGTAAATAAGACTAAATGAGCTACAAATCTAGATCCACAGCGTCACATTAAATATTTAAACTCAAATTAACTTGATAACTTCATTTGAATTTTAAAGGTTTATTTGTTTTTTATTTTTTTGATATATGTATGTTATAATTTTGTTGCGCATATATCCTACTGTTGCATATTTGGGAATACATTGGTAAAAATTCTAGCAATTTCTTTAATTACAGTAGTGCGCTTATAACGAGCCGGGTTATAACGAACTCCTTTTTTTTACGAACGACGAACCCGTTTATAACGTACTTTCGGATATAGCGAACCCGAATTAGCATCTAAAATATGTAATTTAAAAACTGTTGAGAATCAAGGTAGGGTTGTATTATTATTAACATTATTATAATTATTTCGATAAAAAATCTGGAAATGTAAAAATAAATGGGAGGAGGGGTTCTATATAAAATTCTGGTACAACCGGAACTGACAAAAAAGGAAATATTTTAAAATATTAAACTTTTCAAAATCTATTCGACCAAATTTTTAAAACCATATTCAAATTCATCTCGGAAATATGTCTAGGGGGTAGGCTGAAAACGCCCTGGATAGGGAGGCATACTTTATTCTTAGTCAGAGGTATGTACCTACTTGTCAGAATCTCCACTCTTTAGTTAATCGTCACTGACTATGACAATAACTGATTTTTTATGTTTTTTTTGAAGTTGTACTCTTTTGGCGCGTTAGGGCAAAATGATGAGAGTAAATTTTTACGATGCGCGCGCACACCGACACGGAAAACCGACACCAACTCGCCCATACCGACACGGAAAACCGACACTATACCGACAGTAAGGGGTAGGAGTTAGCTAGTCATAGATCCAGGTCCGGAAAAATTAAATTATTCCAAATATTCAATTAAATTAAATGTTTCTTTCTTAAAGTAATCTTAAAATATTAAGTAATAAAATTTATCGTCAGGTTGTTCCATGCACAGTACAACATCACGATAGTATCCAAATAAATTTTAATAAATAATTGGAATACATGATAAACGGATAAGATAATCAAAAAAATCCCAGCGAGAAATAATTTAGAAAAAACGATTAAAATTTTTTCAGTTTTCGAGATGCCTTTAGGTAATGCAGAGAAGTGTAAAAATTATCGCAACCGAAAAAAAAGATGCAGCTCTAAAAATAAAAACAACTTCAACAACATCCGCAGAAAAGGTGATGTATGTATAGGTTTCGGAAAAAACAACTTCCTCAAGAAAGTAAATTATCTGCGAATGAAGTTTTGAATACTCCATCAACTTCGAATTCGCAAATGACGTTTGAAGCATCGCCTCAGCCTGTTACTACCGTTAATATAATTTTGTTATCTCAGTAAAAATTTAAAACATTGAATTATTTTACTTGGTCACTAAATTTCAATTAAATTTAATTGCTTAATTAAATATTTTTTTATTTAAAATCATTTCAATAAATTTTATTTTACTCTCCGTATGTATATTCAGTGTTCTAAGGAATTTCCATTAACTACAGTATCAAACTTTTGTCTTTCATTACTTCTTGGCCATGTAGCGGGCATTTTATAATGTCTATTTTCCTAATAGATCCAGGTGTGCTTACTGTGTCTCAGAAAAGATACTATACACGTGGAGGGTTAAATATTTGTAGAATATGAAGTTAGTTGACGGTATGTATTATTTATTTACATCATAAAATAAAATAATTTTTTACATTATTATTTAATATGTAATAAGTGTACAAATAAATTAATAAATTAATAATAGATACAGATAATAATTATTTAAGTCAGGAAAAATTAAATTATTTTAATTATGTAGAAATTTTTTTTTTTATTATATTTGAATAAACTTTATTTAACTAGAAAATGCGTTATAATAAAACTTTCAATGTACTAAATACCCTTTTTTCTATTATTAGTGTCGTTTTTTCTACAAACGTAGGATAACCCGAATGATAAAATTTTTAGAAAGATTTTTATCAAGTTACGCCAAAGAAATATAACTTCTTACGTGCGTACATAAGTACACACAGACTTATTTTTTATATTTGTTCTGTATGTGTTAACATAAGAACAAGAAAGTAAACCGAATTAAATTTATTATTAATATTTATTGTATATTTCGTTGTGCACCGTTAGTACGAAGTATATGACAAAACAATAGAGAAAACTGTCGATATGAAGTCATACAAAAATAACTTGTGTTCGTTTGACATACTTTTATGTACCTACTCGTGTGTCGTATATTATGCTGTTTGTACCATAAACAGTGACAACGGAAGTATACCAATTTTCATGGATTAACTAAAAAGGCACAACGATATAGACAAGACTTCATAAACTCCAACGGTATACGAACAAACTTACTCTGATGATGTGAAATTGAATTACTTAGAACAACTTTTTCAAGCATAATGTATTTATACTAAATTAACATTTTTAATTTACTCACCAACAATAAATCTTTATATGTATTCAGGGTAGCTCGATGTTAGTGGCCTATTAAATGTTTATGAAACCGTTTGTAAAGGTGAAAATATTTTTAAGATAAAACCGGAAATTGATACCAACTTACCAACACCCTATATTTTATTGCACCTTTGAATTTATTTGTTTATTTAAAGGTAAGTTTTATAACATGATCTTACTTGAAAACGTAATTATTTCGAGAATCACGTTCTTTTTGTTTTTAAAAATAAGCTGTGAAAAGACAAAAAAGAATGTAATAAATTTTATACATTACTAGCAGCAATACCCGGCGTTGCCCGGGTAAGAATATATTACACGTTTGATTTGACTTCTAGAATATTCGCGAATTTAAAACTTATCCAGAAAATCGCATAATGATTCAAAACATTTTCTAACTTTTTTTAACATTCTGAAACATTCTTGAATGATCTTCAAGATTCTGGAACATTCTTGAACATTGCCAAATCATTCTGAAATGTTATAATAAAACATTATTTTACTTCTTAGAACATTTTTGAACTCCCTATAACATTCTAAAAAAATCTGCTTCATTCTCATCCCCACTCCGTGCTGTTTGCTGGGTGAGTAGTGACATCAGTAGACGCCTGGCGGGGATGACTAATCAATTGATAATAATTGATCAGTTATCGACCACTGAGAGTTGAAGATTATTACATACAGTACTAATATCGCTATTAAAAAATGGGGGTTGGTGGTAGAAGGGTGAAAATTAAGGGTTATATGTATTTTTCAATGCCAAATCATAAAAATAAAAACTTTTGTCCAAAAAATAAAAAAAGAAAGTTAGGGGTGGACAACCCTTATCACTTAGGGGTATGAAAATTAGATAGTTCCCGATTCTCAGACCTACTGAATATGCATATAAAATTTCATAAAAATCGGTCAAGCCGTTTCGGAGAAGTATGGTAACTGACATTGTGACACGAGAATTTTATATATTAGAATATTTTTCAAATTAACATTTTGCTGTCACAAATACACGTGGATTATGAATATAGGGGACATCACTTAAAAACAAAAAACCCCTCTTGTACTCTACCTCAAAGGTGGTGTGAAAAGGAGTGCACGTATTTTGAAAAACATAAACATTACGAGTTTTTAAATCGAATTTTCTCGGAAAAAGTTATATTTCTTTTTTAGTACAAATTTGATAACCATTATTTTTTCGATAAAAGTAACCGTTAACGAGATATTCGCGAAAAACTGTTTATCGTGACCTTTGACCCCGTGTAACATTTTTAGCAGTAGGTACATGTATCGCTGGGGACATTTGGGATATTGTTTAGGACCACAAAAGGAAGATTAATGCAAAAATCCAGCTTTTCCCTCATTTTTCTGATCTGCAATGTCTCTATTTCCCGTATGTTTATATATTTTTTCTTTATCGCACTGTGTAGCAATATTGGCAACGAAATGATTGAATAAAAAAGAACAGTATGCAGAAAACTCTACTAGAGCGTTTCACTTGATGTACCTATATCAAGCTAGCACGACAAAGTTATTTTTCCGATTTCTAACTTGCACTATAATTTGTCGCTAATTTGTTACCAAACCAAAAATTTAGCCATAATCAGCCATATCAAGCTAGCACTACACATAGCGTATCTCGAAAACGAAATGTCGTAGGATATTACAGTAAAGGCCATAATTTGTCGCTAATTTGTCGCTGAAAGATGACACATTCAACGAACTTGTCGCTAGTCTTATCTTCAACTGATAAGCGAAAAACTACTGGAAAACCATCAAACTGGCACTACATATAGCATATCTCGAGAAGGAAATGTCGTAGGATATTACTGTAAAGGCCATTTTAACGCTATTATTATGAACATATAAACAATATTGATACTTGCAGTGCCACCTAATTATTAAGCCGTTATATCAGTTGATTGTGACTGAACGGGTTGAAGACTAATTTTCGATTTGGTAACAAATTAGAGAATAATTGGCGACAAATTTTGGTCATTACAGTATGTTTCGACTTTATTTCTATTTTGAAATATGGATGCCATATGCACATTCAGCTTATCAGCTGGAGATAAGACTAGCGACAAATTCGTTGAATGTGTCATCTTTCAGCGACAAATTAGCGAGAAATTATGGCCTTTACAGTAAAGTCACTTTTGCTCGAGACTTATTATTTTCCATTTTTTCTTCCCCTAGTGTTTATAATAAAATACTCAGAGCTTTAAGGGGTAAATGAACTCTTTACCCCTTAAAGCTCTGAGTATTTTATTATTACTTTACAGTAATATCCTACGACATTTCGATTATGGCTAAACGGCACGAGCGACAAATTTTTGGTTTGGTAACAAATTAGCGACAAATTATAGTGCAAGTTAGAAATCGGAAAAATAACTTTGTCGTGCTAGCTTGATATACGTTTTCATTTGTCTAACATTTAAAATAAATTCGGAATCAATCGATGTAGGTACATTGTGATTCATTATAATGTCGCCCCCCTTTAACTTTGTTTTTCGAGTGTCCCAAAAAAATTAAAAGTATAGTTATGTAGGTGCTAAAAAATACTATTTTTTATTTATAACAAAAATTTGAAAAATGATCAGTATATAGGAAAAACTAAAAAATTTTTTTTTTTAATGGATCATCCTATATATGAATTTATATTTCGATTCCTCGTAAAATTCTAAGCATAATTTATATAACATACCGTATACCAAAATTCAATAGTTTCTGAAATATTCGCATTTGAAACGTTATCATCAAATATTTTATTAAACAGCAACAAACCGAGAAATCTAACAATAAATAATATAACAAAAACAATTTTAAGTTATTTATAAAGATGCTCTATCGGGCCTCCATTTTCCTCAACACATTGTATAAGGGTAAATGTTGTAAATGCTGGGTTATTTTCATTTACATTATTAATTTTATTCCATACTAGCTTTTTGCCCGCGGCTTCGCCCGCAGTGGAGAAATTAAATAAGTATGAGAGATAAAAAGTAAGGGTATAATATTAGAAATGAGTCAATATAGTAGCAGAGTAAGAATTAACATCAGCGAGTAAGATCGGAATTCCTTCGGCCGCACCGACGGTGACGACAATATCTAATTCAATATCTAATTCAATTGAATATAGTTTCAACTGTTTCTAATTTTTCTATATTTATTGTTATTTTCTTCTGTCATTACATGCAGAATAAAACTATTCACATTTTTGAGGTTATCCGTAATTTTTGTGGTTAGCTGTTAGATCTTCTAATACAGTGGACCGGTATTACAGTATTCAGGGTTGAAACTTCATTACTATGATGCTAGATGGCGTTGAAGTAGCTAAATTTGACGATATTTTGACAAACAATTTTCTTATGTTTCGTAAAAAAATTTTTATTTTTTTTTAATAAAAAGTATCCTATGTTACTTCTACTACCTTCAACAGTGTATGTGCAAAGTTTCATGATGATCGGTTAAGTAGTTTTTGCGTGAAAGCGTAACAAACAAACTTACATTCACATTTATAATATTAAGTATGATTAAATCTTTAAGATGATAGAGGTTTTCAATTTGGTGGTCGTATACACGGTTTTTTATGTAATGTCAGTGTTAGTTATTTGTTTTCAATAAAAAGCGTGGTATCCTAAGACTTCTTGATTTGTAACAGTTGTTTAATAAAACATTTTATGATAACGTTTCAAATGCGAATATTCCAGAAACTATTGAATTTTGGTATACGGTGTGTTATATAAATTATGCTTAGAATTTTACGAGGAATCGAAATATAAATTCATATATAGGGTGATCCACTTAAAAGAAATTAACTTTTTGGTTTTCCCTGTATACTGATCATTTTTCAAATTTTTGTTATAAATAGAAAAAAAGTATTTTTTAGCACCTACATAACCATACTTTTAATTTTTTTGCGACACTCTAAACAACAAAGTTAAAGGGGGGCGACATTATAATGAATCGCCCTGTACATATTGTGACGTGTTCGGTCACAGAAAACACAATTAACAAAACAAAACAACGAGTTTATTTAATTACTAAAATTAATTTGACTACACTACAGTTATGAACAAGTCCGCACAATTTATTTCACTAAAAGTCACTTTTTAATCGCCGTTCCGGTAGACACTATTTATCGCTCTCTATGAACACTATCGCCTCTATGGTTCGCCTGTATCGCCTATCGATCGCTTTGCATCAGCTGTTACTGTAAACTGTCAACTGACTCGGTGTGAGTGTCTCGTCCGCTTTTATAGTCTTCTCAGCCTTTTTCTAGGGTATTCTACAACCGTCTAGTATTCCAATTGTTTTCCCATTGATCTTTACTGGTGTTTTCTAGATGTTTCAGGAAAGCCGAGAATATTCCTTATGTAATCAGGGAAGATGTTCATTAATTATGCTCACACCAACTTAATTGGCAAGTACTCGTAACACTGCCCCCTTCTTAGAATTGATCGTCCCGATCAATGTCTTGACCTTTGTAGGGCGCCAGGCGGTCCAAGTGTACAACTTTCATCTTGGCCTTTGGTCCTCTCTGAATACGGTAGACCACGTCATTCAGCCTTCTGACCACAGTGTAAGGTCCTTCCCAGGCTCGCTGTAGCTTCGGTGAGCGTCCTTTCCGACGGACAGGATTGTAAAGCCACACCTGGTCCCCTTCTCTGAATCCTGTGCTGTTGGCTCTCCGGTCGTACCTGGTCTTCATGCGGTCACTCCCTACTTGGATTTTGTTACGAACGGCTCTATGGATGGTATCGAGTCGTTCCTCTAGCTGTTGTGCGTAGTCGGTAGCTGAAGGTCGCCGATCTTCTGGGTGTCCAAACCGGATGTCCATCGGTAACTTCAGCTCTCTTCCAAATAAAATGCTGGCTGGTGTTCTGCCGGTGGTCTCGTGAACCGCACTTCGATAGGCCAACAGGAACAAAGGTATATGCTGGTCCCAGTCTGTCTGATGATCGTTAACAACCATTTTCAAATTGGTTTCTAGCGTCGCGTTAAACCGTTCGACCATTCCGTCAGATTGTGGATGTAATGGAGTGGTCCTAGTTTTCTGTACTCCTAGCAGCTTACAGACTTCCCGGAATACTGCGGATTCAAAGTTCCGTCCCTGGTCAGAGTGGATCTCCATCGGAACTCCATACCGGCTGATCCATTGGTTGACCAACATTCCAGCGACCGTAGTAGCTTCTTGGTTTGGGATTGCGTACACTTCGGGCCATTTGCTAAAATAGTCCATCACTACCAAGATGTATTTATTGCCAGCAGCTGTTGTTGGGAATGGTCCTGCTACGTCCAGAGCTATTCTCTCAAATGGGGCACCAACATTGTACTGTTTCATTCGCCCTCGGCTTCGAGTCTGAGGTCCCTTGGCTGACGCACACGTTGGGCACTTCTTACACCAATTTTCGACGTCTCTTCTACACTTTAGCCAATAGAATCGCTCTCGCACTTTCTCCAACGTCTTTGTTACTCCGAAGTGTCCTCCACCAACACCTCCATGGACTTCTGTCAGCACCTCGTTGACTCTGTTCTTCGGGAGAACTACTTGATGTCGAATTTTAGTTCCGTCAGGGCTTTCCCACACTCTTTTTAGTACCCCATTCTCGACGATGAGCGAATCCCATAAGGCCCAATAGCTCTTCGTGATGGTACTCGTACTACTAACATCTGCCCAGGTAGGTCGTGCTGTTCCTGCCTTTTTCCACCGCAGTATCGGTTTAATGTCTTCGTCGTTTTCTTGGTCTTTCGCCAGGTCTTCGTTCTGCCAGTGTTCTTCCGGTTCCACCATCGTTTGACAGATCCTTGCCAAGTTGACTGGTTCCTTCTTTTCGGCGGCCATGCAATGTTTGCAGTTCTTCGAGCATGGTCTTCGCGAGAGGGCATCAGCGGTACCATGTTGTTTTCCAGCACGATGCTCGATGCTGAAGTCGTATACTTGTAGCCGCTGTAGCCATCGAGCCAGTTGTCCTTCTGGGTTTTTAAATTGCAGCAGCCATTTCAGGGACGCATGGTCTGTCCTTAGCAGGAATTTTCGTCCGTAGAGATACTTATGGAAATGTTCGAGAGTTTTGACGACTGCCAGCAATTCTCTACGGGTCACGCAATAGTTTCGCTCCGGCTTTGACAGTGCCTTACTGAAGTAGCCAATGACTTTCTCTTTTCCTTCCTGCATCTGCGACAGTACACCACCAATTCCTACATTGCTGGCATCCGTATCGACAATGAAGTCTGTGTCGAACTGTGGGTACGTCAGTATTGGGGCTTGAGAAAGGGTAGACTTCAGTGTTTCAAAAGCTTGCTGACATCCTTCTGACCATTGGAAAGGGACACCATCCTCTGTTAACTTGTGGAGCGGTCGAGCTATATCTGCAAATCCCTTTACGAATCGTCGGTAATAGGAACACAGCCCCAAAAAGCTTCTCAAGTCGTGTTGGTTCTTCGGAACAGGCCAACTTCTCACAGCTTTAGTCTTGTCAGGATCAGTTTTTATTCCTTCTGAGGTAATAACGTGGCCAAGATATTTCACCTCCTTACAGAACAGATGGCATTTCTTGGGACTGAGTTTCAACTTGGCTGCTGAAAGCTTCTTGATCACTTCTTCGACATTCTGGAGGTGGTCTTCGAATGTCTTTCCCAGTACTATCACGTCGTCTAGGTACACCAGACAAACCTTCCAATTCAGCCCTTGTAGCACATTTTCCATAAGTCGCTCGAAGGTGGCGGGAGCGTTACATAGTCCAAATGGCATAACGTTAAAGTGCCACAGCCCGTAACCAGTCGTGAATGCAGTCTTCTGCTTGTCTTGTGGATCCAGTTCCACTTGCCAGTATCCACTCTTCAAATCTAACGTTGAAAACCATTTGGCACCAACCAAGCTGTCAAGGGTGTCGTCGATTCTGGGTAAGGGATAGCTGTCCTTTAAAGTTACGTCGTTGAGCTTCCTGTAGTCAACGCAGAACCTGGTCGATCCATCCTTCTTCCTAACCAACACTATCGGCGAAGCCCAAGCACTTTGTGATGGTTCGATTACCCCCTGTTCTTCCATGTTCTTCACCAGGTTGTTGACTTCTTCTTGCTTAGCCCATGGAACTCTTCTAGATGGTTGTTTAATAGGACGAGCTGATCCCGTGTCTATACGGTGGTATGTCAGATTCGTTCTCCCAAAGTCGTTGTCAAAGAGGGCGAAGACGTTTCGATACTTGCTGAGTAGTTCTTCGAATTTTCTAATTTGGTCGCTGTTAAGGTTTGTGGCCGAACGCTGCACTAAGTCTCGAAGAACGGTTGGAAGTGGTTCGCTCTCTGCCATTGAGGGTTCAGCTTCAACTTCGCACTGGAGGATGGACACCACGGGTTCAAGGACTCCTACTTCCATTCCTTTACACACTTTTTGCTCGAAATCCTTCAGATTGACCACTCTGACAGTTGCGTTCGGCGTCCCAGTTCGAATTAGTGTTCGTCCTATCAGTATGGCTTTCTGTGTCAAATCCGGGTTTTTGGCTTCTACTATCCCCACCAAACCATCCGCACCTTCGCCGTCGATGTTTATTTTGAGAACTACCTCGGATCTAGCAGGTAGTAATCGGTCTTCTGCTACGATGACCTTTCGAAGACCGTACTCTTTGGTGGGGTTTGTCATCACCAACTCTTCCTTGCCGATGCGTAAAATGCCGGAGCCCAAATCCAGATTAATTTTGTTTCGTTCAAGAAGATCCAATCCAATGATCACGTCGTCGGCGACATCGGCTACCAGTGCCCTGTGTCGAAGGCATACTTCTCCCAATCTCAATTCGATATCGCATTCTCCTCTAATCGGCGCTGTTTCTCCGGTAACCGTGGTCAAACGTAGCTTCCTCTGCAGGGGACGGATTCTCCACTCGTTAACGATGTTCGGCCGGATTATGGTCTTAGAAGCTCCCGTATCGACCACCATTCTAACCTTCTTGTTGTTGATGTGACCTTCGACGAATAAGGACTTGCTTCCGTTTAGTTGGGAAACGACGATTTCGGCTGGGGCTTGGTGGGGAGAAGCCAACTTGCGCCCCTCAAAGTTGGCTGATCTTAGTTTCCCGACTGCTGTCGGTCCGCACGGCGTTCTTCGGCCGGGCAGTCTCGCCGTAAATGTCCGTGCCTTCCACATTCCCAGCACCTTGGTCTTCCTTTATTTTGGCCACAGTCTCGAGAAAAGTGACCGACCTTCCCGCATTCCCAACATTTGGCCGATTCTCTCTTGTCGTTGATGGTAGTCTTCTTGACAGTTTCGACGCATTCTTTAATCAGCCTCGTAACTTCATTCTTGTATTCGTCGTCTTCAACAGCTGTTTGGCGTACACGCACGTGGCCCTTGGAAGCTTGTTTTGCAGCTTCGAATTCTAAGGCGTGCGCCAGTGCGTCACTCGCAGTCTTATGGCGGGCCAAACGGAGAACTTGCTGTAAGTCGGTGTCCCTCACGCCATCGACGAATGTTTGGACTGCTAGCTGGTCTGCAAAGTCCTGCGGAGCGGTAGGATAGGCCAATCTAACTAGACGTTCCACATCGGCCTCGAACTCCTGTAGATTTTCTGATGTCCTCTGATTGCGACACTTTAGTTGGGTTTGGTACACTTGTTGTAAATGTTTGTCGCCATATCTCATTTCAAGTCGCTCTAGCAGCGCAGAGAAGTCCCGTTGTTGGCGCTCTGGAATACCTTGAAGGACATCCAATGCTTCTCCTCGCAGGGCTATGACCAGCGCCGTTGCTTTCTCAAAATCGTTCCAGTTGTTTGCTTCTGCCGCTGCCTCGAACTGTCGTTTGTACACAGACCAACAAACTTTTCCGTCGAAAGTCGGTGGTTTAATTCTAATCGTCTTCGCAGTGTCTTCGGACTTTACTTCACTAGCCGGTCTAGTGTTATCGAACTTTTGTCGTATCTTCTCTACTTCCTTTTGTACTTCTTCTTTCAACTGATCTCTTAGTTTCTCTTGTCTCGTCTCCAATTCTTGTCGTACTTCCTTTAATTCTTCTTGCACTTCTACTCTGACTTCCTTCAATTCTTCTTTTAATCCTTCTTGCTCAATTTTTATTGTCCTTATATCTTCGATCAATTTCTCTTGAACCGCTTTAATTTCTTCTTTGCCTGCTTTAATTTCTTCCTTCATTTCTTCCTGGCCACATTCCATTCTTTCTTGTCCAGCTTCCATTTTATTCTTCATTTCTTCCTGGCCTGCCTTCATTTCTTCCTGGCTTGCCTTCATTTCTTCCTGGCCTGCCTTCATTTCTTCCTGGCCTGCCTTCATTGCCTTCATCATTTCCATTAAAGCCTTTATTTGTTCTTCCATTATCGCTGATTGTTTTCTTGTTACTGGCATAAGGCTTCAAAATTCTTCTTCACTTCGGATCTCTGCTACGATCTGTCGCACTAACTTTCTTCGGGAATCTTCAATTCCCTTACTATCCCACTCCTGACACCAAATGTGACGTGTTCGGTCACAGAAAACACAATTAACAAAACAAAACAACGAGTTTATTTAATTACTAAAATTAATTTGACTACACTACAGTTATGAACAAGTCCGCACAATTTATTTCACTAAAAGTCACTTTTTAATCGCCGTTCCGGTAGACACTATTTATCGCTCTCTATGAACACTATCGCCTCTATGGTTCGCCTGTATCGCCTATCGATCGCTTTGCATCAGCTGTTACTGTAAACTGTCAACTGACTCGGTGTGAGTGTCTCGTCCGCTTTTATAGTCTTCTCAGCCTTTTTCTAGGGTATTCTACAACCGTCTAGTATTCCAATTGTTTTCCCATTGATCTTTACTGGTGTTTTCTAGATGTTTCAGGAAAGCCGAGAATATTCCTTATGTAATCAGGGAAGATGTTCATTAATTATGCTCACACCAACTTAATTGGCAAGTACTCGTAACAATATGTTTCTATACCTATCTAAAATTAAAATTTCAATTGTAAGTGAGAATTTTTATGAAAAATAATGATTTTGTTGCTTAAAAATCTGACTTGTTTTTGAGAATTTAATTTAATTCAACTGTTTCGATTTTCACAAAAAATTGTTAAGAAGAATTCAGGAGAACAATCGGAAAAACACTTGCCAGGGGTGCGCCAATTTTTTTTAACAATTCATTTTACCCTATTAGCAAAGGAGTGACAAAAAATAATACACTGATGATGTAATATTTACTTGGATTACCTAAATATCCAAACTGAAGTCTTAATTCAATTTTTAGCAAATTACTTAATGGTGGAAAAAACTTACAAATGGCATTTTCCACATTGCCCCAAATATTTGACAAAGCTTTTTGCGATAAATAACAACCCTCGCAATACATTTAAAATGTTCGTCGTTTTATACAATGACTTTTTATTGTTTCCTTGATTGAAATCAGTAAAAATAATATCAATGGTATGAATTCTGATCTGAGCATATAATATTTATCTACCTAAGAATTCCACTGCAGGTAAACATATTTGCAAATCTACTTTTATTTTGGGGACTTTTTCAGCCCTAAGAGTTAGTCGATGTGTATCTATTTTTGTGAGAGGTTATCTTTTGCATTAACACAACAGTTTTGAAAAATAAGTTAAGTAATTCAAGTTTTCTGACTTCTTCTCCCATGGAGAACTGCTTTTGTACGCAATACCTTGTATTATAATCTGCCTTTTCCATTACCGGTAAAATTTCAACCTGAGCTGCCGTTCGTTATTATAGTAAAAATCAACAAACAGAATTAGTGTAGAATAAAAATAAATCAGACTTTTCCTTTTAGGTTGCTTGCTTGCTCTGTAAATATTTGCTAGCATCTGCTCCTTTACCTGATGCTACGTTATTCATCTTTTTTTCGGTTGCGGCAGACCACCGGAACCTGCAAATTAGACATCATTTAAAGGTTAACGTTCTTCCCATTGCCATTATAGAAATAAAAAGGAGATCGTTTTAACGAACTTTTGGATCAGCAGATTTCGATTGTGTATCTCCTAGCACATACTTATATGTATTTAGAAAATATTACACTATTTTTTTATATTTTGGATATCTGTATTATATACCAATTTAATATAATTATTTCAAAACTAATACTTATCAAGGTTATTCTAAATAAATTTTATTTGAAAGTATCAACATATCAAAATTAAGACTCTTCTTCAGGATTTTTTTCAATTTTCTGGATATTCTCATTTAGAAATAGGGATGAACATACGAATGCACAGTGTAAATAAAAAGTGTGGAACTAATTCGATAAAATGAAGATTATTATTCATTTGTTCATTTAAAATTCCTTGGACGCGTCAGTCTTTTTTTTTTAGTAAATGTAGTTTTCCGTTAGTCTTTTGTTTCCGCACAGTGACGTCTTTTTTTTATTGCATCTCATTTTTTGACTTCGTACCTATTTAAATATTGCTTGAAATTACGAATTCAATGATATACCGCAGTATAACATTTACATTGATAATTTTCGAGATAATCAAGATTAAAGTAAAATCGAAAAGTTACATACATCAGCAGGCCGTGGAATATTTTTGGTTAAATTATTGTTTAGAAATAATTAAATTTAATAAAATAACATGAATTGTAATTACTTATTATTAAACACCTCACACACTTCAGCCGGGTACTTAAATTAGTTAGCCAAAGCAAATCATCATCAAAATTTCAATTATTTATTCTTTGTTTAAATTATATGTACAAAGTGGAAATTAAGTAGGTAACGCATAATTTTTTTATTGGTAACTACCAATTCTCCACTTTATAATTTCAAAAAATTCAACAATGAAAGCCAAAAATGGGGTGAAGATTCTTTACAGATATGAAAACTATCGCCGACGTTTCGTCCAGATAGTAGGTTTATCAAGGCTAGTCAAATGTATTTAGACGATTTGCGATGTACCTAGGGGCTGCTATCTGTAAAATCTGGCAACCAGGACAAGTAACGTAATAGCCGGATATTGATGCTTAGAACCCGTACATGTTACCAGTGTTTTTCTTTAAGTTACTTAGTAAAATAAAAAATAGTTGTGATTATTATTTATTTCTCTTTTCTTATAATTTAAGAAATTTGAAAATAATCTAAAAAGTATTAAGGCTAATTGCTTGGTGAAGCCTTTTTAAAAATGTAAACGAATTAAAATAACACTTGGTTTTTGTTTCAGTTTTTTATTTTGAGAAAAACTCGACATGTTTCGGCTATAATGCCATTTTCAAAGAGTTGATAGTAACTAACAAAATATCAATAAACATCCCTTTTAAATATTTTGGTCTATGTAGGTAGAAGTAGATAACATTATTTTGAACTACCTGTGACCGCTTTTAATAGATGGGAAACCCCAAAGTCTACCTGGTCATTTAATAAATTCTTGTTATTATTACATGCTCTGGTTATTTCTAAATTTCCAGTAAGTCTAATCTTTTGCTTTTATTTTCTATATGTATTAATTTGAAATTATCTATGTCTAAAGTGTGGTTATTCTGCAAAAAATGGTTTACGAGACTTGTGTTTTTTGAATTTAGTGATATAGATTTTTGATGTTCAATTAAACGTGTATAAACCAAAGCTATTTCAAATTCAATAAGAAAATATATTTACAGACAGAAGGTTTACCAATGGGATCACCTCTTTCGCCCTTGCTAAGTGAAATCTTCATGAATGATTTAGAATGTAAAATCTTCAATTCTAAAGATAAAATCATAAAAATGTTTTGTTATGGTCCCGCTACGTAGACGATGTTTTTTGTATTTGGCAAGGCACAGACAGACAATTATCAACTTTCTTAAAATTTATTAATTCCTTTTACCCAAGCATAGAATTCACTATTGAAAAAGAAATCAACAAATCTTTAAACTTTTTAGATCTGACCATAACAAGAAATGAAAATCACCTTACCCTTAACATTTATAGAAAACCTACATATACAGACATTCTACCACACGCAAATTCAAATCAGTCACATAATATAAAACTCACCCCATTCCATTCCTTTATAAACAGACTTTTTTCGGTACCATTTTGTCAAAATAGTTTTAATAAAGAAGTTAACACTCTGAACCAAATTGCAACCAACAATGGATACAGTGATTCCCTTGCCTATCGATTGATTAATAAAAAACGGAAAAATATATTGAAGAATAAATTTTCCCTTAACATACCAACAAAAAATGACAAGAAATATTGTTTTATTAATCATTTACCACAAATAAGCTCAAAAATTGCCAATAGATTACAAACATATAAGGTAACTCCAATAGTAGTGAATAAAAAGAATTTAGGTTCTCTATTGGTAAACAACAAGGAAAGACGAGAAAACACGGAAAAAAGTGGTGTACATGAGATTAAATGTAAATACTGCGATTATATATACAGGGTGTCTCATAATGGATTTAAGATTTGAAATTAGTCTGGCGCCGACCGTGCGCTAAGTAGGAGGGTGGTGGGGGTGTAGACAGGTAGCGTGAACATGCGGATTTCAGTTAAGATGGCACCGTGGCCTGCAGAGCAACGAGCGTTTATGCTCGAAATATTCTTTAAGTCGAACGATTCCTATACTGTGGCGCGCCGATGTTTTTGTGCACATTTCAATATTAGACGTTTGGATGATGCACCATCGGCAGCTTTAGTGTACAGTTGGGTGAAAAGCTTCCGAGAAACAGCTTCTGTCATGAATCAGAAAGCAGGTGGTCGACCCAGAACCACCAGAACGACAGACAATATTGACAGGGTACGACGAGCTGTAAATCGCCATCCCAGGCGATCGGTTCGTAAACATGCCCACGCATTGCAATTGACGCGCGCTAGTGTTCAACGAATATTGCGGAAGGACTTACACTTGCAACTCTATAAACTTCAGCTTTGTCAATTTTTGAATCCCGGAGACCATTTAAGACGGAAAACGTTTGCCGAGACAATGATGAATAATTTTTGGAATGAAGGTGGTACCGAAAACATTATTTTTAGTGATGAAGCACATTTCCATCTTGATGGATATGTGAACAAACACAATTGCCGATATTGGGCTCGAGATAATCCGCAGCAAAAACATCAACGATCATTACACTCGAAAAAAGTGACCGTATGGTGTGCCATGTCCGCCTTGGGCATAATCGGGCCGTACTTTTTTGACGATGGTGCAGGACGTACGGTTACTGTGACAAGTGCCCGCTACACCACCATGATTCATAATTTTTTAAACCAATCCTTGCTGCAGTTCCCTGGTTATGATGACAACGGTACGTGGTTTCAACAAGATGGTGCCACGGCACATACTGCAGCAATGTCGATCAACGCAGTTACAGAACTGTTTCCTGGCACGGTTATTTCCATTAATGGAGATATTCCGTTTCCTCCACGATCCCCAGACCTGACCCCCTTAGATTTTTTCCTATGGGGATACCTGAAGAGTGTGGTCTACACCGATCCGGTGCCACAAACCATCCAGCAACTTAAAGACCGCATTACCAATGCTATCCGTAACATCCCCGTAGAGATGTGCCAGCGAGTTTTTCGCAGCTTGCGCGCTAGACTAGCAGCTTGCTACGATGAAGAAGGCCAGCATTGAAACGATGTGTAGTTTAAAAAATAAATCCGCATGTTTAACGTATCTAACAAGACTATTAAAATTGTTCTACAATGTTCCGACTGTTCGTTTTATTCCTTTAAAACCTTAAATCCATTATGAGACACCCTGTACTTGGGTCAAACAGGCCGTGCTATTAAAAAACGTTTAATTGAACATCAAAAATCTATATCACTAAATTCAAAAAACACAAGTCTTGTAAACCATTTTTTGCAGAATAACCACACTTTAGACATAGATAATTTCAAATTAATACATATAGAAAATAAAAGCAAAAGATTAGACTTACTGGAAATTTTAGAAATAACCAGAGCATGTAATAATAACAAGAATTTATTAAATGACCAGGTAGACTTTGGGGTTTCCCATCTATTAAAAGCGGTCACAGGTAGTTCAAAATAATGTTATCTACTTCTACCTACATAGACCAAAATATTTAAAAGGGATGTTTATTGATATTTTGTTAGTTACTATCAACTCTTTGAAAATGGCATTATAGCCGAAACATGTCGAGTTTTTCTCAAAATAAAAAACTGAAACAAAAACCAAGTGTTTTATTTTAATTTGAAAACTTTTAAAACCGGACTACAAATGAAACCCCGTCCGGACGCTCCTTAAACTCCCTCTAAACTAGGACAAATCCGGGGAAACCCAGACTGATGGCAACCCTAGATGTACCTAACTTGGCGTTTCGTGTGTTTTCTGAAAATTCAATATCTTTTTATATAGATATCCGCTGCCTTTAATAAAAAACTGTTCTCATTAGTAATTATGAATATTTACCGACTGTTATAGTTTTAAAATTAAGATAAAATATTTATTTTCTTGATTTTGTTACATTTAATAATATATTTATCAATAGAATTTAAATTTTGTAGAAATTGAAATGAAACTTAATTTGACTTCAAAGCTATTGATTGATTGATACAGTTTATAATTATAAACGTATACAATGTTAAACTTTCTAGCGTACAAATATAATCGAAACCGTAGAGCACTTCTTATTTAGATAGAACCCCTAAAGGACTGAAAAAAGTGGACGCTATATGTCTCTCTGGATTTAAATGTTTGTTTCCATGTGAAACATCTATAGGTGCGAGTAAACCGGATTGTTGGCGTGGCGATCGTGGCGATTGCATGCCGTTGCGACTCTCGCCATGCGCAAGCGCCTGTGAGATTCTCTTCACACTCGGTTCGACGGTGTGGTTTACTATTGTGAACTAGAACATGGAAGTGAATTAATTATGATGTTGTGTACATTTATTTAGTTAGTTATCCTCGACCAATTATCACAGTAATGCTGTCAGAAGCGACATCGAATATAACTATTACTGAAGTCACTGATTAAAAGAATTTAGTTGTCGCAACTTGAAATAAATTTTTAATTTTTGTATTTAATAAAAAAAAGTTTATTGAATAAATAGTCATCATTTTTGGAAAAAAATCGTAAAATTTGATTTTTTCATTATGCCATATTTAGTTCCTGTCGTAATATTGTCTTTCATGCATATTACTTGTGCAAACTCGATGTTTCACATCTGCCAAACGTCCCGTGACGGCTCACATTTTTTTTTTACTTATTTTTATTATAATTTTTAGACGAAATAATGTATTTGATAAACCACGAACCCTCCGCAAGAACTTACTCAATTAAAAAGTTACGAATCACTATGAATCATTTTGAGGGGTTGCGCAAAAACATGACACAAAAGGACGAGTGACGTATTTTATGATGACATCTAGAATATAAATATAAATATAAATATATATGGGTGTTATATTTTGTAATATATTGTAAGGTAATTGTTTAGATCCGGGTACCCACCCTGAAATGGGGGGAACGGGTGGGGAGGATTGAAGTGCATAACATCATTCAAGTGTTTTTAGTCGGCGGCGGACTCGTATAAGCACAGGGGGTGGAGATGAGACTTTAAAATGGGGTAAATTGTAACTTTGTATACGATATTGAATCGAATCTACAAACCAAGGCAACTTTTTTATTAAATTGACGTTTCATTCACTTTATGTTATGTATGTGAATTGGGATATGGTATATAAAAGCCCTCTTTCTCTCCTTTTTCCCAACACAATTTATTAAATCTCGCTAACCCTCTCACATGTTCCCCCCTTCGCTATGTTAGGGAGGGTACTAGGATCTAGACAATTACCGAATGTAATATTTCTAATTTAAAGCAAAATGGTATTTTGAAGGTAAAATGTTTTAGGTCGGTGGTTAAATATCTTAGGCACTATTTGTTAATTCATTGCACTTTATAGAAAGAAGTATTATTATTTTTTGTCTGTTATATGAAATTAACACGAGAAGGTTTTTTGTAAAGTGATACAACTATATCGGGTTCAGCAAGTATGTATCTGTTTTTTTTTTCAACAAAAATAGAACACTACTTTTTATAACGGAGTTGAATTTCTTGCTTATAATTATTAATTTCATTAAATGAAACAATGTAAGTAATTAAACTGGATACTTGACAAAAGCAACAATTAGATTTCCACAAGAGACGTACACATTTTTTTAATTGAAACAAGTATTTCGGTATGTCTTACTATTTTTAAGAAGAGCACAGAATAAGAAATGGTATTTTGTATATATTGTTTGTTAAGTCTTTTTCGTGATAGTAACAATTTCAGTATATAGATCTCATTGCAGATTTCATCAGCACGCATTTCCGACAGAACACCAATCAATTTTACTTGCACGCGACTTCTCGAGTATCGAATTATTTATTATGTTCGCAGGACCGTGTTTGGAGGGGCAGCAGCCCCAAGCCCTATTAGAACGGTTAGGCCCATCTTTATAGGACCCATTTCTTAATTAAATAATAATAGAAATACAATAAAAACACTACACAAATGTTACAAAACTTTTATTGTAGACCACAATAATATTATTTCACCACACAGTGGCTTCCTCAGGTGAAAATATAATAACTTAAAACTACAAACAAACAGCATCTCTTTTTAAACATCTTCAATCTCACAATTAATCAAAATATTCCTTGTTCTTTGGAATTAGCTACAGTATTTTCTGCATTTTTGGTCTTTTATTCAAAAATGAATTTAAATTAAGTTTAGATTCCGGGGCCGGCTACTCTGGTTCAAGTTTTTCTGTGGTTTGCTTGGATCATTAGGCAAATGCTGGGGTAGTAATTATTCCACTTCTCTTCTGTCTGTCATTTCGTCCGTCTCATCTTTCTCCCCCACACCACCACCCACCCATTCCCACGATTCCTGAAGGAGGCCCTACCCCTCCGACTTTGCACAAGAGTATTTTTTTTCATAGTAGTAAATACTCAATAGCCTGAAGAAGCCTAAGTTAATGCGAAACATGTTGCTAAATTAATAAATAATTTGTGAAAATTATATACAAGTGTTTTTATTCTTTAATTATGGATTTTCATCAAGTAAAGGTCGAAACAATTCAATAATAGAATTTCTTTTACATGTTATAAATAAATATTTCTTGTTGAATTAATGTATTCATTCAAAAAATGTTATCAGGTTCTAGAAAACGAGTATCTTAATATAACACTTGCAGTATAGGATATATAATAATCCCTTATTACAATTGGATAATAATAATATCTTATGTACAATTAGGTGGGGATTTAAGTTTTGTAGTGTGTATTTTATATTACATACTTACTTCAATCACAATACTTTTACTCAATAAGAGCTTACGTAATTCATTCATTTTATTTAAATATACCTACAGTAGTGCTCGATGAAATTGATCTAATAAAGATTATTATTTCATATTCAATCACTATATTGGTAAGTGTTTTTTATTATATTTATTTTTTTTAATTTTTTCTTTTTTAATTATTATTCAAATTGGTTAATTGAATTCACTGCTCAAATAGAGATTTATTTTATATTTTAAGTGTATCTATTATTAATGTAGAGTGCACAATTCGAAATTGAGTCGTTTTTATTCTGTATGTTATTCCAAAGTAAAAAAATGGATCTGATAAAAATTTTAGGATAATTAATGCACTTTACTTGTAGGGTCGAATTGCTTTTAATTTAATTAACATTAAGGATGTTTCAACAGCTTTTATTTCACAAAACAATCGTACAGAATTTCTCGTTTATTTTTTTTATGATAATTATTGTAATATAATTTTTTAAACTTTCCAGTAGTTCAACTAATTTAAATTATTTTTAAAGAAGATTTATCCTTATACGAATTTGTTAAAACTTGTTCTGATTTGTATCATTTTTTTCAGTTTAGGATAATATTTTTAGAATCGAGTTTACGAAATTTCATTGAAGAGGCTGTTTTTATATTTTCATACACAGACAACCTAGTGTAATTTGTGGTTGTTAGACTGTAAAAATTCATTGCTAGTAGCCCAATTTATTGACAATAAGGAATATGCTTTACTTTTATACTCGAGTAAACAGTCTGCCAATAATTTTAATCGATTTCTAAAAACGTCTCCCCACGCTAGGGATGGGAATGGAAATTTGTATCATAATTTTTTGAAAATTAAATTTCTGTAAAATTATCCTGAGTGAATTTCCAGTCAAGAATCACTTTAAACAAATTTTTAATTGCTATACGTATAAGAAATCTCTCTACTACTACACTTTTTTAGTGCTGTAAAAGATAATTATTGTATTTTAAATTTTAGATTATTTCGGATTATAACAATTTGTTAAAAAATATTCAGAGTGGTACCATTTTTTACAGCCTTCCATCCACACTTTAGAATAAAATTTTTAGAATCAAGTCAAGAAATTTCACAAGGCAATTCATTTGATCCACTAATGAAATTTGTTGTTTTGTTAATTAGTTATCGGATTTATTAGTGTGAAATCAGGCAACCTAGTGAAATTTTTGGTTGGCAGACGATAAAAAATTATATTTTTATAATTAGTACAAAACTATTCATTCATTTTTTTATGATAATTATTTTAATTTATATTTTATAACAATTTAAATTTTCGCGTTTTCAAGTTCTTATCTTTTAATCTAATCTAAATTTATTGTTGATTTAATTAGTTAGTGGGTTAGATTAATTTATTAATGTAAAATCAGGCAACTTAGTGAAAATTGTTGTTGGTACATCCAAAAAGGGTATTTTAACAGCACAAATTATTCATTTCCTACAAAGTTTACCTGATAATAGTATACTTTACTCTTATTTGACTCGTGCAAATCGTCTGAAAATAAATTATTAATCGATATTGCTAACTTGCCTTATTACGTTAAAAAAATGGTAGATTATAACAAGTTTTGAAAAGTGCTTGCTAATTAAAATTAATTTCTCAATATGCATTATGAAGTTTCTCCGCCGCTAGGGATGGGACGGAGGTACTGATCAAAATTTTTTGAAAATCGAATTTTTGTAAAATTGGATTTCTAGACAAAAATGACTTGAAACAATTAATTATTATGAAGGCCATTTAAAAAGGAAGTTTAACGCTGATATTATGCAATTAAATAAAAACAATGTGATTTTTGAGATTTACAGACAATGTTACAACTTTTCTACGAAATCGCTAAATCTTTCTAAACATTTTTTTGAAAAAAATCAACTTTTGTAAGTACTGTATTCCTCCACATTTCTATTAGTTTTATGTCTTCTTCTTGCGAGGTTTCCATTTCTTCATTTTGTTCGATAAGACATAAGCTTCAAATGCTATTTAGTTAACTAACTAATCTTTACATATAACCGCAAAAGTTGTAAATCATTTTTGTTTATTTATAAAAATTGCCATTTTTTATGAATTTTCCACTTTAAGGACGTTCCCAAAGAGCAGTTGTGCTCAACTTGTTAAAAACTTCCCCCTATGTAAACCACCATGACTACAATAAAAAATAGTTGAGATACAGTATATTCTTTCGCCTCTGCTCACATGCATAGAACTACAAAAATGATTCCATTGCGTCGTTTTTCAGATCTGGCAGCATCGTATTTTTACTGTGCTTGAGATACGTGTTGTAAATATAAATGTAGAGAAAAAAATATGTTACTAGTATTTTATGTTAATTCAAAGTCTATGATGTTAATATGCTATTAATTTATATTAAATACGAACAAATATTTTACTTGTTATAAAAATTAGCTCATTTTTAATATTTTTTATAACAAAACCAATACCGCTTGTCATAGTGATTTTTACAGAAAGATATTCATTATATCTTTAATTAATAGTTCTCAGTTTTTTAAAACAATTGTAAAAAAATTACTATTGTTATTTAATAAAACATTTGCTTTAACATCGATCGGGATATTAGGGTTCCCATGTTAAATATGCAAATTTTAATAGTCAATATTTAGAAATTTACTACTTACCGCAAGAACGATTGAAAAAAATTCCTACGTATAAAAGACACTTATAAGTATGTGCATTTTAAGTTTCAAAAGAATCGTAAGAAAATTTATTTTTTTGGGAACGTCCTTAACTGAAAAAGTAACAAACTTGATAAAAAATCTGAAAAAACCTATAATAATCCAGCATCCCATACCTACAAATCGTCTATAACTTTAATCATGGAGGTCTAGGACAAAAAACATTCAAATTTTTTTTCGAAATCTTTTATGAAATTCACGAATTTGAAAACCAAACTATGTTGCTATCAAATGCGCATCCATGGACATGGAAATATCACTCTAATCTGAAGATTTAATATCACATTTTCTATACTATAATATATTCTTCTAAAATAATTTAAATTGGCAAAGGATATCGTAAGAACGATGCTAAATTGGGACACAATGCAGTAAGTACGTGCTACACCTACATATTATTGTATAAAAATTGTGGACTTAAAATCGCAATGAACCCATAGCGACAGCATTTCATCACTTTGTTATTTTAGCTTATTTTCTAGAATACTAAGAAGGTATACGTGCAGTAAGTCGTGTTCATTCAATATTATAAATGCAAACCAAACTTTGGATGTGTATCTATAATATGAGATTTTAATTTTAGGCGTCGGAACTTAATTGATTAAAATTCTAGTATCAGAAAGTAACGTGGTCGTTTTTAATATAATAAGTTAATGTTTCCGGTATTGATTTCCTCTCAGGTTGTCATTGGGTTATGTATGTAATTGATTTAAGTAGAAATATCATGTAGTTTGTTTTTATTTGTCTAATTACTTTGAAAATATTTTTGTTTTAAATAAAAGAACAACATTTGTTGTAGTTGCTAATTGTGTTAATTTTTATACCAACTACATAAATGGTTAGCTGTTACAAATGTTTTTTTTTAAGATATCTTGAAAATAAACCTGAAGTAGGTATCATAAAAGATAAAAAATATTTTTTTTATTTAGGTAGATACTTTTTTAATTTAAAACGCACATAGGTACCTAATGTCATAATTATTTTTAATCGATTGGATATACATTAAAAAAAATTCTACAGTCTACAATACAATTTTCCAGTTAGTGATACCAATTACCATCTGAAAAATATTGTGACTAACGGTTATTAAAGCAGTATTGTGCGCATATCAATATCATAGTATGTATTCATGTTAATTATTCGGTTGTGCTTAAAATTGTTATTAGAATGCAGAGTGCGTTTTAAAAAGCTCATGTCATTTCCTTTTTTTTATTAATTCGCATCTAGCAGTTACTCGACTTCCGTTCTAATTTATTGTGTCCTATAACTTTCCAAATAACACAGTCATTGTTTTCTGATGTCATCGTTTTGTCTTTAATATGTTTGTATATGTATAACGTTGATAAACTAATAACAAGAAATACGTTGTTATTAAAACTATTGTAATATTGCTAAAAGTCGTATCAGTAAAAAAATTCAGTCAAACTTCCCTAACGTTTTAAGTGCAACCAATTAGGTATTTTTAATGTTCGAATTAAGGAAATTCTTCTTTGGCAGGGAAACAAAAAAAATCAAGTCACAAATAAAAAATGGGATAGTTTTGATCTCGGTTGAGAATATTTGTAATTTCCATAAGTTTTTAACAGATTGCGATGTAAGTCAATTTAACGACACAACACTTCTTAATTTTTTGACATATATTAAACTAGCACGACAAACTTATTTTTCCCATTTTTGACTTGCACTACAATTTGTCGCTAATTTGTTACCAAATCCACAAATTTGTCGCCCGTGCCGTTTAGCCATAATCAGCTGGTTTGCGTATCTCGAAAAGGAATGTCGTAGGATATTACTGTAAAGACCATAATTTGTCGCTGAAAGATGACACATTCAACAAATTTGTCGATAGCCGTATCTCTAGCTGATAAGCGAAAAACTGCTGTAAAATTATCAAACAATTAATCAAGGAGTTCTTTGTTACATTTGTTTTATGAGATTGGATTTATTTACCAAATTTTTTAAATTATGTTTTCTCTGTTTCCCCCAAGTTGGGCAACAAGTTACCTTTCGAGAGTTTGATAGCTTTCCAGCAGTTTTTTGCTTATCAGTTGGAGATAAAAATAGCGACAAATTCTTTGAACGTGTCATCATTCAGCGACAAATTATGGTCTTTACAGTAATATCCTGCGATATTTCCTTTTCGAGATACGCTATGTGTAGTGCTAGCTTGATATCAAGGTAACATACCAGCTGATTATGGCTAAACGGCACGAGCGACAAATTTTTGGATTTCGTAAAAAATTAGCCACAAATTATAGTGCAAGTCGGAAATCGGAAAAATAACTTTGTCGTGCTAGCTTGTTATACGTCATTTTTTTACTATCTAGGTTGTGTAAGCATTCAGTAGATGGCCCCGTGTTTTAATTACTTGATGCTACAATCTATTCCACGTCATGTGTGTATATGTTTACGACATAACCATCATTTTAATATGATTGTATTAAATAGTTTAAAGTTAACTATTTCCACTGTTAAAAGTTAAAACAGTCACAGCAACGTGTGGCCGGGACAGCCAAAAAGTCATAAGATTATGTTGTGGATTTCCGTGATTCAATTTTTGTCTTTGCTTTCTAAAAATTTACATTATTTAATTGAAAATTTCATTATTTCACGACGATCAATGACTTTATTACGATTGATTTTTCTAATTTTTTAATCGTATCTAATGTGGATTTTGTTTTGTGCTTTGTGCTGTTTGTCGTAATGTTATCATAATTACTAAAAATATATGAAATTTTCATAGGATGTGGACGCGATATAAAAACGGAATTTGATTGCGGCATTCATTGTAACATCGCATCATATAAGACGGTGCGTTTGTCGGTCTAATAATATAGGCCGTTAATATTTTATCGGGTAAGCGAATAACGAAAATAAATAAACATTTATAATATAGAGTTGCCCCTGCTTATTACGAGATCATTGGCGACAAAAAATTGAATTGCAATTTTTTCTCAATATGCGAGATAAAGTTTGTCACCAGAACAGCTTTCCGACTTACGTATTTTACTCTTAAAAGGAACCATCAGTAAGTTATCAAAAATCGAAAGTTAAGTCATTCGTATGTGGCAGTGATAAAATTCTCATTGTATTGTCTCAATTTTTCTTCTTCTGTACGAGCTATTTTTTAGAAAAGTGCTAAAACACGGAAATTGGTTAATCTGTAGTTACCTCAACTGTTTGTTTTCAAACGGCAACCCAGGACATGTGGAGGCTCACTGAGTTCTCTGGAAGCGACCTCCACCTCCTAAAGCATACACAGAGTCTGTGGTAAATATTATCATGTTCTGGAAGCCATGGTAAGCATTCAATTGGACCCCGTCGACCTATCCACCAAATTGGAATTTTCGCCAAAGCTCATTTGAACATTTACACCAAAATACTGCAGTGTACCATTTTGTTGAGACCATATTCTTTCATGAGTAATATCTGGACCCCCTCGATAAGAAACATCACTGCTTATTCAGATATTATGGTATTAAATTAAATGAGAGGAAATCTATGTAACCCTCAGCAGTAAGATTTTCATTGACTTTTTGAGGATGTTGTGTATGTCACTCACGTATTCAATGTTGATCAGATCAGCCTCATTGGAGAAGATAATATTTAAAAAAAATATTTTCAATGAAAATTTATTATATTGTAACGAATAACGTCTGACATGGGAAGTAAAAGACATACAATTAGACCTAGACCACCATGTAACGAAAAATTTTTTTGGTTTTTTAATGATCCGCATATTGCTCTTTTAGTTACCTTCAAACGGAACTTTGCAGGAGGAAATTGCTTTTTAAGCTGTTGGCCAATAATACGACAATCCTATTACAGTTTCAAACTTTCAATATAAATTAATTGAAATGGATTTCTTTGCGAACTTGTCCATAACGAAATGAGTAGACCCCCACTTTGTTGACAGTATCGGATTGGGTATTAAAGCACCTTCTCGTAGAGCCCTCCCCTCCACATGATGTAGGTTGCTATTTGGGAAAAAAGCTCTGGTAGCTAAAGGTTAAGGAGTTGCAGGGAGAGGACTGAAAATAATACAAAAAGACAAACAATAAATTAAATTAAGTACCCTATTTATATAAAATAAATAATAAATAGAGAAGATATGAATTTTGTTCAATTAGTTTAGTTGGGTTGGTGTAAAATCGGTCCGAAATGCCTAACGACAACATTGGAAGGAGGGGGAAAGGGAAGGGACCTTTGATTACCTCAATCTTACCCACATATAAAAAGACAATAACGAGTCATTAGTACTGCAGCAGGTAGCTTGAATTGTTTAATTGAACTTCTTGCACATTACACAAATTGATGCGCGGGACTAAATTTACGTGGGTACCAAAATTTTAATATCGTATTAAGTAAAATTTTGGAACGGGACCCAATTTACATTTTCCGGTTTTAGTTTATCTTAAAATCAAGTGAAGTTAAATTTTAAGTCCGAGCAACATAAGTTAACTATATAATCAATTCTTAAAGAAGCTTGTGGCCTATATCCAAAAAGCAAAGAATGTAGAGTTTTCATACGCTCATTTCAACGTATCTACTGAAGATGTCTCCCGCAGTTGGAGACGAAACGTCTCGAAATCTCCAAAATAATGGACCACGGCCAATCAGTCCGGTAAAATACTAAGTACTCCATTAGTAAAAAGCAAAGATTTCTCATTATTTTATTAAAATACAGGGCACTAACTTAACGCTGTAATAAATTGAAAGTAATAACTATTAGGTACATTGACATTGACAAACTGAGGTCAACATAGCTAGGAAAATATACCCTTTTTTCCTATATGGAGGTTGTTTAGATATGAGTGCATTTGTTAACAGTTTGGTTTTTTATTTTTTATTTGTTAACGTCTAAAGAATAGCTTGTAAAAAATCATCATCTAAAACACTCAATTTTGAGTAAAAATATGATGTAATTTACCAAAAGAAATATGGAAAAAGAATAGTCACTTCTACTTTTACTTTATAGAAGCGTTTAGTTATTATTATTAAAATAATGAGAAATATGATACAAAAAAAACACTTTATTAGGGTTCCGTACATGCCACTAAATAACTTTTTTTATACTTGATACATAATTACTTATATAATACTTTTTCAGGGTTCCGCACCTCAAAAGGAAAAAGCGGAACCCTTATAGGATCACTTCGTTGTCCGTCCGTCCGTCTGTCAAGACCCTTTTTCTCAGGAACGCGTGGAGGTATCAAGCTAAAAATCATACCAAATACTCAGGTCATTGTTCTTTGGAGCTGTGAAAAATCAAACTTCTAAGCCAACGCAATCAAAAGATACAGCCGTTTATGCCGTAAATTTCCGCAAATTTTCGAATCAAAACCTACAGGGTACTTCCCGTGAACTCAGAATCTTGAAATTTGGTATAAAGCAACGTCTTATAGCACAGATAAAGGAAAAATTGCGAAAACCGTAAATTTTTAGTTACATCATATAATAAAAATATTTTTAATAATTTTAAAGTTACTACCCCTTTCCTCATGAACGCGTAGAGGTATTAAATTGAAATTCATATCAAATACTCAGGTCTATAATACCTTTAAGCTGTAACAAAATCAAACTTCTATGTCAACACAATTAAAAGAAAAAGCAATTTAAGCCGCATATTTTCAAACTCGCAACTACTCGCAAGGGAATCAAAACCTAAAGGGTACTTCCAGTCGATTTAGAATCTTGAAATTTTGCATGAAGCAATGTTTTATAGCACATATAAAGGAAACATTCTGAAAACCTTAAATTTTTAGTTACATCACATATATACAGGTTTGTACGGAACCCTCAGTGCGCGAGTTCGACTCGCACTTGGCCGGTATTTTTTCTGTCTTAGTTTTTAACTGGTACTAAACTGTAACCGTATGGGGTGATGATAGTTAAAGAAAGCTTTATATACCTACTCCTGCCTTAAGCTCAATTTTTGAAAATGTAGATATTTTCATGTATGGGATCCCATATAAAAAAATTAAATTGAATTTTTAACTAAATATTCGGTTTTGGGTCAACATTCTACATAGTTTATCCAATTTTCAGATCTATAACATTCTACTGACAAACGGACGGACAACAGTGACAGCAATTGGGTTCCGTTTTGCCCTTTGGGTATGGAACCCTAATTACAATTTATTTTTAACTATTCTTAGCTTTATTCCTCCTATGTCCATATTTATTACATAGAAACAGCAACCCTGCTGTCACCCTGCTAATACCCATATCATTAATTGGGCAGAATTTTGTTGAGTATGTCCCATTTTATAGTAAACTCAGAAGTAGGGTAAGAGTACCAGTGAATGAACAGTACCAGTAAATGAACAATTCTGAACTAATATACGATTCTTAAGCTTCTGTCGCATTTCTCTAACTTATTGGGATTTCCTATAAATCCCTCTTACTCTGTTTTATTGTTGTCTCAAACAGTATTAAGTTCCATTCCACCGATTGAAGACAAGAGCATTTTGTTGACAACTGTTTTAGCTAACCAAGGTGTTCCCTAAGAGTTAATAAGCGAGCATGTAAGTAACAGCAGTGTATAATAAGAGTACTAGACTTGGTCGCCTCATAATTTTTGATAATTTTAATACACTGTTATATTTCTCGTTATAATAACTGCTAACATAACCTGAAAATACAAATTATCATCGCAAAAACCGGCAAAAGTATTGTTCATTCACTGGGTCGCGTAGTATTCCCAGTAAATGAACAATATGTTCATTCATTGAAAACTAGTGTGAATACGCGTTTGAGCACATTTTCGTCTAAGTAATCGTCTTTTAAGGCGATTCCTTAGTTTTATATTTACATTTACACGCAAAATGTCCTTTATTCGTATTATATTTTCAATTTTTTCAATTGTTCTAATAAATTTTACCATTTACTTTCTTAGTTCATTTATTGGAACAATGGTGTTCATTTACTGGTATTGCTTGTTCATTTATTGGGGTTTTATGCAGAATTAAATAGTTATATTACCTTTCAATTCAAGATTAAACGTAAGTGAATTCTTTAACCGTAATCCTAATCATGATTAAATAAGATGTATGTATAAACTAAGATGATATTTTAATATAACATAATTAATTTATAAAGATTATCCAAATTCTGTAAATGCCTTAACTGTTCATTCACTGGTGCACTTACCCTATAGTAAACAAATTTAAAAGTTAACATCATAATAGACCAAAACCGCAGGACATTATTTATGACTTTGGTGTGTACCTCAAGAGAATCGTCAGATCCCGATTAAATCATAAGTAAAGTGACCGTCCTGAGAAATTTATTTATCGTGAAATTAAAGGGTTTATGAACATCTTTTTTTTATTCTATATTCAAATAAGATTAAAATATGTTTTGTAAATTCAAAAGAAACAACCTGAATTTACTTAAGTCCAGACCTGTCGTTTCAGTCACCTATTCGATATGGTGAAATCTCCTACAAAAAGTTTTAAAGCTATAAAGGGAAGTTTAACAGTCGATTCTATTATATTTCTGAGCCTTGTATACATATGTATTCCATTTTAATTTAAATAAGTAAAGTGACATTCTATATGGCAAAGGACATGGGAAGAACCTCATAATAAATACGCAATAAATGACAGGGAAGGGGTTGAATGGGCTTGTCGTAATATGTAGTAATAGGGATGTCTTCTCTACTACTTAAAAATCATTTCTATTTTATTAATTTATCAGAAAATACCACCATGTATATAAAATTTCCTTTCGTCTTGCTATCTTTGAGAAAACGAACAGCTATAATAAGTACCTTTATTGTCATTATAATAAACCGCGGTCTGTCGCACTCGTGTTACGGATACATTTGTCACATGTCCATTCATGGGACTTAAGTTAGGCGCCGCGGGGATCGCGGGGCCGCGGGAGCCCGTTATGAATGACCGTTCGTGGCAGCAGCGTGGAATGTGATCGGATCGCCACCGCATGGTCACCGGATCTACCCCCACTGTACCCCGCACTCCGGCGTTGCCTGACCGGCTGTTGAATGAAAATGGGCAACGGTAAATTCCATACAACTTTATTGTCTATTGTTACAATTTGTATTTTTTTATAAATACATACATACATACTTTACTACAAACAACGACTTCTGTTAACACGTGTAACATTAACTTATCTTACCATTAGTATTGTGAAAGTGTGTAAACATTTGCTCACTGAACAAATTTATCCATGAATATGGAGTATGTGTTGTTACAATATGAGAATTCAGGGTAATTATAGATACTTTTTCACGGTCACCTGGTTTTTTAAAGATAATGAAAATCGAAAAATCAACGTACAGTCGGGCTTCGATCACTCGAATGCCTATATAGGTAATAAAATAAATATGTATGTGCTTATTTTTTAAATGAGCGTTGTATGTACTTATTTCATGTAACAGATAGATGGATACATTTTTTAAAATGCATCACTTTTTTATAGGGGTTAATTTTGATCAAAAGAAAGTTTTAAAGTACGTTTTGATAACAAATAATCGTAGAAACTAAACAGCATAGTACCACTATAAAATGGAGACGTTAAAATCGTACATTTTTAAGGGATTCTCCCCGATAATTCGCCAAATATTATCTTCGATTTATTAATATATTCGAGTAGCAGAAGTCCGAGAGTTCGAATTATCAAGTAAAAATTACACCTATTACGTATTTATAGTAATAATTCCAAATTATTCCAAAATTTTCAAATAAAATAGGAAGTATCCATATGGATCGAAAGAGGATAAAAAAAGGAATCGATTGAAAAAATCAAAAATAGTAGGTGCCATTTGAAAAAACGAAATGATTCGTGTTTGAAGTTTTTCAATTTTAGAATTTTATTTTGAACGCCCTGTATAAATTATTTAATTCAATTTTGTCAAGGCGTTAGCACTAATATTCAGCTATTACTAGTAAAAATTTCAACACTAAGTCGTATTTTGTAGAAGTTATGATTTTTTATAATTTGGGTTGCGGTAGCGATTTTTTTTCTATAAATTAAATTAACTCAGAAACCGATCGTCATAGGTGTACAAGTTGGTTATCAAACTTACCTTAGAATTACACGTTTTATTCGAATTCAGCGTGAAAAATATACCATTCCATTTAAAATAACAAAGTTGGTATCGACTTCCGGTATAACCGGATGTAAATCGAACTTGAAAATATTTTTAAAAGAAGCGGCATAAACAATAACCAAATGAGCCCAAGTTTCAGAATTGAATTCCTTCTACTAATTCATATACTTCTAATAGCCCATCAACTTGAAAAACCCTGTATAATACAGCTCCCATATAATATGGGTTTGACTTATATAATTCCATTCTGTGTATGTCGTATTGCATGTTACTACCATATCTGGTAGGATACAAATGATTAACATTTTGAAATTTAAAGTTAGAAATATTTTTTTTTGACAAATTTCAATATCTCCAATATATCTATATATGCTTGGCAAAGTTAAAATTGCTTTGCTGATGAAAGTAGATTTACACGACTCAGAAGGCGGTAAGTTAAACATACATCGAATGGCTCGCTTTTGTAGCACAAAAATCCTATTGCTAGTGGAAGAATTTCCCCAAAAAATTATACCGTAACGAATTAAGGACTCAAAATTAGAATGATAAAATATTTTTGTAGTATTTTCATTAACTATGTAACGAAGCCTCTTTAAAGCAAAACAGTGTTTGGCAGATTTTTTATGCAGGTAATCAATATTCGAGTTATCGATGTTTGACTATATTTTTTTCAATTTGTTTGTTTTGATGGTTGTTTAAAAAAACTATTTTTCATGCATACCTACTCCCAATCTAGTTCTTACATTTTATAAATATATTTATAATCTACACAAAAAAACTAACAAAAAAAAATAAGAAAAATATTCTTTTTTGTTTTTATAATTTAAAATACCTAAACATATTCAAAATCGGGGGGCACGGCAGTGCCCCCGCCAAGTCGAGCGCGAAGCAAACACTGCCGTACCATCCTTTACTGGAACCATTTCGCCGCATTTTCAGGCCCCTATTTGAGAACCTCTGGATAAGACCAGAACGCAGAAATTTTCGTCATCCAGTAAGCTATAATCACATACTTAAAATCCAAAATTTCAAGTCTGTAGGTCATTTAGTTCCGAAGTTAAGCGAAAGCATAGTTTCGCATTTATGACACTCACTCACTCACTCACTCATGATCATCAGAATAGAACTAGTACTTCCCATAAACTCAGAGAGCTGAAATTTGGTACAGAGTTAGGGTTTATTGGCCACATAAAGGGAAAACTATAAAAACTAGGATAATCGAAGATCTGGAGTACCTGGTGACCCTGATTAGAAAACACAAGAGCCCAACCAAACTATTAGAGATCGACATACCGCCTTTACAAAAAATATTCAACTACTCCTAAAAAGAAAAAAAATGTGTCAAATAAGAAAATCTTATAAAATAAATCAATATGCCCACGTTTCTACAAAAAGAAGTGAAATCCCACCAAAAACATTCTGTAAAAAACTAGCCAAGTCTCGATGGAGCTGCTTATTTATCTCTAAAAAGTAATGAAATCTAGAGAAAGTCGTGCCAAGTCTAAGGTTCCTTACTGCGATTTCATTATTATTATAGTTAATGTTGTGTGACTTGGCCGTTGAACATTCTTTATACGTTAGTGGGTACAAGTCAATTTTGTTTACACGTAATGTTATATCTGTTGTAACTACCTATGTTTGTTAAGCGAGATAATAGCCCATACTGGTATTGGTAATGTTCAACAGCCAAGTCACACAACATTAACTATAATAATAAAGAAATCGCAGTAAGGAACCTTAGACTTGGCACGACTTTCTCTAGATTTCATTACTTTTTAGAGATAAATAAGCAGCTCCATCGAGACTTGGCTAGTTTTTTACAGAATGTTTTTGGTGGGATCACGTTTACATAAATATAATATAGATATGTGGGTTAGGTTATGGTGTGTAAAGGTTCCTCCTCTTCCATCCTTCAACCCCAACCGACGTTATTTAGAAACATGTGGGAAAGGGGGGAAGGGGAAACTTCACATACTTTCACCTATCTACCATATCACAAAGTGAATTAAACGTTAACTTAATAAGAAGGTTACTGTGGTTTATAGTTCCAATATTTTTGTTGCTTGTTTTTTTACTTTTCAAATCCATAAAAGTATTAGTCTAAAATTTAGACACTTCTACTTTTTTTTTTTCATAAATCCCTCGTAAAATTGAACATATTGAGACCAAAACCATAATATGATCCATCATTTTGATTTATTTTTTATCATTAAAAACCAAGGTGACAGTGAAAGTGTTGTAATTACTATTTTCAATTAATCGTACAACTTCATATGTACATATGTATTTACATATTTTATCAACTTCCCTCAGATTTATAATTAAAGTACTAGAAACTTTATTAACGTGGTAATTTCATTTATCCATTAACGTTATACGTATTTAAACAAACATCAATTAAATACCTAATAGATAATTCATACATTTCGTAGCAGCTTCCCAACATGCGAATAAATGTGGAAACCATACGCGCAACTAGGGGAGGGGGTGCTAGGGTGTACCTAGCACTCTAAAAGGAAACCTATGAGATTTGTGAGAATTTTCCGAATGGCTCCTCAGCCTGAAAAAAAATCATTACATTGACTTATTTGGCCGAGAAAGTCTTCACTAATACTTACCACAGTTCTTTTCATATAAATTTTTACTCACCGGCTAGAATGAACAAGAAAAATCGAATAGTTTCGATCTTAACTTGATGAAAATCCATAATACAGGAATAAGACTTCACGAAGTAGATTTTCACAATTTTATTTATTTATTTAAATATACAATACATTAACAGATTTAGGCTTAAGCTCATTTACAAATAAAATTCGCTCTTCCTTAGAAAAATATGGTCTTAATATTGCATATTATATGAATCAAGTTTTTCAGTAGGAAAATACATAAAAAATAATAAAGATAGAGTGGATAAAACAAAATGCTCCGGAGTTAACAAACTGACATGTGGGTCTTGCCCAAAAGTATATATTGGACAAACAGGAAGAAATTTTCAAAAACGTATTTCCGAACATAAAAGTAGTTTTTTTTTTTTTAAATAAAACAGATTAATTATTTGAACCACATAATAGAAGAAGATCATAATTTTAACGACAAATTTGAAATATATATATCTGCAATAAAAGCAAAAAATTAAATCTCAGAAAATCTAAAAATAAATAAATTTAAAAAACAGAACTTAATTTTAAATGACCAGACAGAAGAAAATAATTCTCCTCTCCTTAATATTTTTTAATGTTATATCCACCCCCAAATGCAACCTAGTATTTAAGATGTGATGCGACACTTTAGGTTTAGTAGAAAATACTCACTGTCCGAAGAAGCCAAAAATTTTGGCGAAACATGCTACATTGAACATAGTTAAATAAAAAAATTTGTGAAAATCTCCTTCGTGAAGTTTTATTAGATACAAGAAAAATCATTTGTAGACCTTTAATTGTGAATAAATCAATATCCATCTTGCCGAAAATATGATAATCCCTGATTTAGAAAGTATTGATGTTATCATCTCACTTAGGATGCTTTTGTATATTCAGTATATGTTTTTGTTTAATTAATTATTAAATGGTTACGTGAACTCATGTCATAATGAAGACCCGGCAAAATCTCATCAAATCTTATTTAGAGAGAGGTGGATCATTAAAAATTGCACGTCTACTCAACTTTTTAAATCCTCTTTTAGTTAAATACTCATTATAGGGTCATTCTTGGGTGAGGGGATGTTGGGAGCTCCAACTGTATCTCACCAAATGGGCATAGACGAGGGTTGGTAAACGTTCTCCATTGCAAAGTATATAATAATAATATTATATATCAAAACACCATAAAGATGTATACCCTACCCATCTCTACCCCACATAATACAAAATAAACGTTAATTTGATAAATATTTAAGATATAAATACATAATTAAAATACAACGTAGTTGTAAACTATTTATTAATGTCATTATAATTATTTCGGCGCACTGTGCCTTTCTCAGATGGAGATGTAATATGTTATTATTTATATTAATTAGATTTTAATTATTTAGATGTATTACGGAGTAACAATACTTGAGCCTTCATCAATTCAATTAAAAAATTCAAGAATTTATATACGTAGGTATTTATTTTCTACCTACAGTATCTATATACGTAACTATACCATGGCCCTTTTGAGGATTGTTGTGGCACTACTAGGTTATGATTTTGAGTTAACCTAACCGCGTGGCGCAACCTATCTTATACCCAGGATTGGCATGTTTAAAACAAAGTGTTTTACAACACGTGTTTCAAACACTGTTTAAAACATAATGTAAATAATGCATGTTTTAAATTAAAGTGTTTTAAACTGTTTTTAAAACAAAAATAAAACATAACATATTAAACATTCTTTAAATTCATTTGGCTAGAGAAGAATTATTGGTTACCCATAGGTATGAAATAAAGAAAACATGTCATTCGTTACTATAAGAAAACCTCATTTATTTATTACCTTGGACATTTTTATTCACAAAATATTTTTAAACTACTGGAGTTAGGTTGTTTCAGGATCCAGAATTCGTGAATTTATTGAAAAATACGAGGTATAGGAAAATTTCGTACAAATACCTCTAGCCATTTTTTCATATATTTTTCCAGTATGTGCAACTGGAAACTTTGGAGAGGTGTTATGCTTTATTCAAAAGCTTTTGAGTTTTCAACGAAGTAGGAGATATTTTCAGATGGACTATTTATTTTTTAAAGCAACTCCTGAACTTTGTTCTCCATAAATGACAATAAAATAATTTTCCTATTGACATCTCTATCGGATTATTTCTTATCACGTATCGTTTACATGAATTTATCTATATATGTATTTAATTCGAATTTATTCTTTAAATAGCATCGTCTTACGATAAAATAATCTCATTTTATTGTCCTGATCTTCCGGTTTTAATATTTACCATAGCAGGTTACATTCTAAATATTTGTTTAAATTGCGTTTAAAAAATTATCTGGTTGAAATGCGATTGCGTATTATTTGACCAAGCTTTATCGCGATTTAACCAACATCTGTATTTGTTAAGGTCAATTTTAAACAAAAGCTTTATAAATTGATAGATAATACTTCTGAGAAAGTATAAGAACAATTTTTCATTTTCCGCTTTCCACATGAATACTATCTATTTAATTTCAGTACTTATATAAGAACATTCATAAAAAGTAAATAGGTAGGTACATTTATATATAGGTACTTAGTTATTATTTAAATATTGAAAATAAGCCAACAGTTTCTATCGGTATGTAGTAGGTACACATTATGTAACAACTTTTGTGTTATGATTAATTCTTTCTACGTTCACTTGATGGAAACTCATTTTAATACTTAGTAAGAAATAAAACACTAAAATTTCCACAAAATTTTTTTTTTTTTTGTGGAAACTTTAGTGTTTTATTTCTTACTAACTTTTGTGTTATTTTTTTATCCAATTTATTACAAGAACGTACTAACAAAATACAAGGAAATGTTAAAATTTTTTACAGTCGTACTGAATATCATTTTAACTCATTGTACAAGCTATAAAATTCATAAGATGGTTAATTGTCTGTCTACCTGACCGTTTCGATTTTCTTAAAATTTTATTTTAGTTTACCTACTTATGTTGCTTTTGTGTGTCGAAGGGAAAGGGGAGGAGAGAATCGCTCCTAAATATATATATATATGTTTCGAGATACGATAAAAAACTACATAAGCAAAATGACCAAATTCAACCCATACCTACACATACTTTTATAAAAAATTGAATAGATTTGATGAAAATCCATATCACAAATAACGAATTGGATGAAGCTAGGTTGCCATCAGCCCGGGTTTCCCCGGATTTGTCTTAGTTTAGAGGGGCCGGGGAGCGTTCAGGCGGGATTTTATTTGTAAGTTTTATAAGTTTTCAAATTGCATAAATTATATTAAAGGAATAAATTTTTGTTTTATTTAAGGAAATAAAAAACGCAAGACTGCTAACAATTTTTAAAACATTAAAAAGGTTTTGTTTTATTTTGTAACACTAAGACTAAATTTAATGTAGAAATAAATAAAAATCAAAACTATTTTTTATTCAAAATCCAGGGTTTTTTCGTTACTTGTCCAGATTGCCAGATTTGAAAGATGGCACTCCTTGATGAAGCCAATGTTTGGCAAAGTGATCGTCACTACGTAATGATATAAATAATAAAGCTATGTACCTAAATTTAAATAGTCTAGTTGTTTACCTAATTTTATTTAAGGAATGATGAGACAACGACAATCATCACTTTGTTCGTGTCGTCTTTTCTTACCTAAGCAATGAACAAAAACCATGTTCGTCAAGGTGGTGCTCCACCTGACAAACGTTCTCGTTCGTCAGGTGTAGCGGGCCAGTTGTGGTCATTTGCTGTGATTAAATTTTGGTACGAATGGTCAGCAACGCGAACGAACGTTTTTCATCGACAGTCGGTAAACTTAAAAAGATCAAAAAGAAATGCGAATTACGAATGTCAGCGAAAGTCGGTTAGCGTTCATGTGTGCATATGTTGAAATAGTTCTTAGTACTTAATAATATTCCGAAATTTTTTGTTATTATTGACGAATAAAGAATATTCTATTTGAAATGGTTACGTTGCTTGGGCACTTGATGAAAAATTGTTAAGTAAATAAAAGGAAATATAAAGACGCAAAAATTATATAATCAGAGTACATTTCGAGAACGGCATAACGGCCGAATAAATTGTCAGCGGTCTAAATATAAATTTTATGAAATTCGCCAATTGGTAGTTTTTTTAAACCTCGGAAATTATGAGGAAATTGTTTTACGCCCTCAATTACTGAAAAGTGAATTGAAGAAGAAAAAATTGACAAAATACTGGATTTTGTCATTCATTTTACATTTGACGCCTTTATTTTATCATTTTTATTTTAAAATAAGCAATCAAAAAAGAAACAGTTTTATAGAAAATTAAATACAATAGATATATGTTTATAAACCTGCCTTTATAAACTATTATCATTTTATCCTTTCTAAATTTTTTATTTATACTTTTCATTATTTAAATGGAATTCTGTATAAGTTTTCTTTGTTACCTTCAAACTCTACAATAATTACATATGTTTAATTGGCGTTGATTTTACGCTTTATAAATTCTTTTTTTTTTTTCAAAAAATTTACTTCTTAAAGCATGCATACCCTATAAAATTTAAGATTGCGTGTATATGAAATAATCCATGTTAGGTGGAGCAATTTGTCCTTTACTCATTTTAATGAATAAAAGAAAAGGATGGAACCTAAATAAGTATGCATTGTGTAACTGAATCTATTTGCGAAATACTTTGTTGGCGGTGTATACTCAAAAACAGGGACAACCTGTAAATAGCAATGAGTTTTAACATTTGTTTAAAATGAACGTGGAAATAATTTTACTTATTCCCCTCTAACCTAGCTTTTGTTACTCGTTAAGACATTTTGTGTGCTTTCAGTATTTTCGTTATTTTATCAAGTCTACCGCTAATATCCACTGTTTTTAATAATTGATACAGTTGTTAGAATTACCTATGACCCCCATGCATCCTTAAAATTTATAAGATATGTGTAAACTTAAAGGTTATCTTTTCTAAAATGACCTATTTTCTTCCAAACTTTTAACCCTCTTCAGATTACTTCTGAAAAAGTATCGATTGGAAACTTGGAGTACTTTTATAAATCAGAGGGATGTTAATGCAATATTCCGGTTGCACCGTAAGTGTTCTGTAACTTCGGTATTTTTGAAATGGAATTTTATTTTTATTAATCGAAATAGAATGTTTGATAATACTAGTGATGGTATATTATGAAACATCTTTATGTTTTAGTTTCATACCATTATTTTTTAAAAACTTTAAAAAAATTAATATGTAGCATGACAATATACATGAATCTAATATTTGCGAAATACGACGTTGGCGATGTATATCTGAAAACAGAGATAACATGCAAAAAGTAACGAGGGTCTTAACTAAAATATAGGTACATAAGAAAATTAATTTAAAATTAAGAATTAATTGTTTATACAGCAAAACCCACCCCAAGATACTTACTTTATCACAATTACGCGTGCAGTGTTGGTAATATTTGTTCTTCTAAAGTAATAAATCACTTATTTTGCGGATTTTGTTTATAATATTATATAATAGCAGCAATACCTGGCGTTGCCCGAGTAAGAATATATCACACGTTTGATGGAACATTCTAGAATATTCGCGAATTTAGAACTTTCCAGAACATCCCATAATGATTCAAAACTTTTTTTAACACTGGAACATTCTTGAATGATCTTCAAGATTCTGGAACATTCTTGAACATTGCCAAATCATTCTAAAATGTTATAATAAAACATTCTTTTACTTCTTAGAACATATTTGAACTCCCTGTAACATTCTAAAAAAAATCTGCTTCATTCTCATCCCCACTCCGTGCTGTTTGCTGGGTGAGTAGTGACATCAGTAGACGCCTGGCGGGGATAACTAATCGATTGATAATAATTGATCAGTTATCGACCACTGAGAGTTGAAGATTATTACTTACAGTAGTAATATCGCTATAAAAAAATGGGGGTTGGTGGTAGAAAGATGAAAATTAAGGATTATATGTATTTTTTAATGCCAAATCATAAAAAAATAAAAAAAAAATTAGTCCAAAAAATAAAAAAGTTAGGGATGGAGAACCCTTATCACTTAGGGGCATGAAAAATAGATAGTTCCCGATTCTCAGACCTATTGAATATGCATGTATAAAAATTGATCAAGCCGTTTCGGAGGAGTATGGTAACTAACATGGTGACACGAGATTTTTCTATATTAGATAATTTTAGTTACTTTGTCAATAAAAGTTGATTGTTAGTACTTAAACACCTCTAAAAATTTTTTTCATTGCAATAACAAGGCAAATCTTACTAACACTTTTGGTGTGGTTTTTGCTGCATAAACAATTCATTTTTCTTTTGTTCTTTGATCACAAAGGTACCCTAAAAATGCCTATTAGTGCTACAATGGCGATTTAACTGCCTCACAACTATTACTACAATACCATTTCTTATGTAAACTTGTCGGGGTACTTACCACACTCAACCCCTTCCAGCTTCCGCTCTATAAATTTGTACCATGATTTACCCTTTTGTGAACCCTGCTGTCCCCAAATGAGCAGTTAGAGCATCTTGGCCATAAAAACTTTTCATTAGCGGTAAAAAAAGAATAGCATATCAAAATTTCGTGTAATTTCACCGAAAGACGTGTCTTTTTTTCAGGTTTATGGCTATTATCTATTACCTTCAATAATAAACTATTATTATGGAATATTTATTATGCATATTTACTGACTAGGTATTCTAATTTTAAAAGTACATACATAAGAAAAAATATTTCATACAATACTCATTTATCTATGACTTTATTTATTGAACTATTATTTATCCATAGAGTTTTGTTGAAATTGAAATGAAACTGAATTTGATTCCAAAATTGTAGATTGATTGATTGATACAGTCTAGGATTATGACAGCGTGCAATATTAAATTGTGTAGGGAATAGGTACTTACTTTCATATCGTTGAAATATTGAGATGTAACAGTTAAAACAAAAAAAAATCATGTTAGCTTGTCCGTTATTGCTCAATAAATGAAAATCAAAGCTGTTTAAGGGGCTAAAATGTTTATTAATCTAAAATCAATATCGACGTTTCACCTTGTGGAGTAAGGCTAAAAATACATTCATTGATAACTACATTGTTCAAAATGTTTTTATTTTATGATTAGAAATGATTACAAAACTGCAGATATGGAATTAGTGTCTGGTACATGTTATAGTCAATTGAATGAAAATTGCTTAAATACAAACTTAGATATACCCCAGCACGATAATTAATAAATTTTAAGGTATTGGCCGTAATCACTTGGTCAAACATCATAACAAATGAGGAAAACAAAAGGTTGAAGTGTTTACTAAATTTTATTAAACTCTATACGTTTTTCCCCTTATAAGGGCATCATCAGGAGTACAAATTATACTAAGTTACCAACAGAATTACAAACAACCCTCTAATAGACCCCAACTTTGTTCCCTCACCATAAAATTGTATAAATTGTTTGTAATGCTGTTCGTAACTTAGCGGCAAGGTCTAGTCGTCTAGATCATTGCTTAGCATTCGGGAGGTCACCGGTTCGATTCCGCGGCTCCGGCTAGCTACTCTGGTCCAAGCTTTTCTGTGGTTTTCTCGGATCATTTAGGCAAATTCTGGGGTAGTAATATTCCACAGACAGTCTTTCACTTCTCTTCTGTCTTCATTTCGTCCGTCTCATCTTTTTTCTCCCAACCATCACCCACCCACTCCTACTGTTCCTAAAGAAGGCTGAAGAGAGCCTTCCGCCCTACCTCTTCGACTTTGCATAAGAGTTTTGACAAAACTATTACTTGGGTTTTGAAATTATTAATAGTTTGTTTTAAATTAATTTAATTAACATGAAATATTAATAAGAAAACGTGCTCGGGCGCCACTTTGTCAAACAAAGAAAAGAATAAATGAAACGACAAATTTCTTGGGCACCGGGTAGTGCATCGGTGGTTCCTGCAGAATCCTGAAGCTTTAGAGAGCTCGAAGCTCTCTTAAAAAAAAACAAATAAAACTTGAAGAGTATATTAATAAAGAAAATTACACAAAAAAAACAACAAAACTTACAATAACATATGTAGCCCACCAAAAAGAAAGGTTCCCTGCTCCAATGTAGGGACTGGAAGCTGGTTTCAGGGTATAATCGGGGACTTCTCGTGCAGTGTTGTGAGGCAAGAGGATATCAGCGAAATAGCTTCATGGACCAACCTTTTAATCTTCAGGGGGCCGCCTGCAGGAATTTATCGGCCTCTAACAGGTTATTGAGATTAGTTGGAAACCAGAGCTTTGTCTATTTGCCTTTGTAAAATAGTTTTCAGGAAGTCTTCACCCCTACCCTTTAATCCCAGCCCCCTAATCCAACCGGAACCTATTCTAAGAAAATCTCAATGGGCTGACAAATAAGGGCACAAATAAAAGTGCTGAAAAATTTCCTAAAACTAAAAAATATTAATTAAATGTTAAAAAGTTGTTCGCATTGAAGATGCTTAAAAAAAAAACGGATAAAAAGGGAGGAGTAGGGGTGTCCGTCGTTAAACCAACATGCACTCAAGATACACCCCAGATACCATAAAAAAATTTTGACTATTAAAAATATATAAATTAAAAAGTGAGAAAAATTAATTAAATGAAAAAATTTAAAAATTGGCCACAAAGGCCCAAAAGATTACAAATATACAGTTAGATATTTAAAAAAGAGACCACGTGGTAATAAGGAAAATTTTGTAAAAATTAATCAAAGTTACATCAAAAATAAATATTGAGTGAATAGCAAAAAAGATTTTAAAAGAAATAATTAATTTGAATAAATTTTACATGAACTATTAAAATGCAAAGGTAAGTGGATCACAAAAAAACTCTCACGCAAAACCAAGCACAGAACACCAACAGAAAAACACACATACACGTCACGTCAGTGTCAAGGATCGAGGAAAAAGACCTCGAGCCCCGACCGGAAAATTTCATCGATCCCTCCATCGATCGCCTAGTCCTGCGCGAAGGTTGTTAGCCTTGATGATAAGACGGAAGGTCGATCAACATTAAGAAATAATCAACAAAACTGAACCAAGACAAACACAAACTGAATCGAAATAAATAAAACTTCAGTAACGGGATTTTTCATAGAAAAAAAAAACGTTACAAACCCCTATTACCAAGAAAAAGAGGACTGACAGCCAGCCTACCAGAAATCGAAAACGAAAAACATAATAACGGTACGAGAGCTAAGCAAGGGAACCAAAAGTCTAATACGAATCTAATCCAAAAAAATAATGAGGAACTTAAACTCAAACAGACAATTACTAAAAATAAAAATATGGAGGCTAATTGCCTAACTAAACGAAAATTATTGGTCAATTCGACCAGACAATGCTACTGCATTGGAAAACGAAAACTAAAACTTCATTTAAAATGCATAGCACTTATAATCAAGCGCCCAAGGCAAACGAAAATAAATTAAAAAGAACGGCATTCAATATTCTGCACTTACTATGTAAGCGCCTATAGCAGACGTAAAGGATAATCGTAGTCAACGCACGAAATTGGGTACCATACCCTGGCAAACAAACTCAAGAGATTAATCACCTCTAAATCACGCTACGAAAATCACATAGGCAAATCTCATGTGCAAACAGCCATAAAAAATTGCAATCTACATCGCATCTAAAATGCAAAACTCAGAAACACCTGAAATAGGCCTACAGCTCAAGACTGCATCTAACATGCAAAACTCACACTAAGAATAGGCCTAATGCCCTAAACTGCATCTAAAATGCAAAACTCACACTAAGAATAGGCCTAATGCCCTAAACTGCATCTAAAATGCAAAACTCATAATCGTCAAAGACAGGCCCAAAGCTCAAAACTGCATCTAAAATGCAAAACGCAAACGCACCAACAAAAGGCCTAAAGCCCAAAACTGCATCTCAAATGCAAAACTCAAACACTAACAATAGGCCTAAAGCCCAAAACTGCATCTAAAATGCAAAACGCAAACGCACCAACAAAAGGCCTAAAGCCCAAAATTACATCTAAAATGTAAAACGCAAACGCACCAACATACGGCCTAAAGCCTAAAACTCTATCTCAGGACTCAAACCTGAAAACGCAGATTCATTCCACATCCGGAAACCATAGCACTCACTATTGAGCAAAAAACCTAACTGCAGTCAAACACTGCAACGCATCATATGCAAAACCAAAATGCACAGAAAAATGCATCAAAAATGCACAACTGCATCAAAACTGCATAAGAAATCACCCTGCATAGGGAGAATGCATCTAAACTGCACCAATAGTGTGCAACAACAAATCAACTGCATCAAAACAAATGCAAAAACCTAAACTGCCCCAAAACAAGTGCATCTTTATAAACTGCACCTAATCAAAGGCACAACCGATTACTCAATAATCGAAAACTGCAGCTATCTGCAAGCCAAAATGCTATACCAAATCACATCGCATAAACATCGCACTCATAGAGCAACTAGCTCAAATAAAAGGTAACAACCATCAAAAATCAAAATCAGTAAACTAAACTCAAAGGCATGTGCATCGAGCACCAACAAAAAACGAAAAAATCACTTGGAAGTGAAAATAAAATTCAAAAACATAAATCAACATTCCTAGCTGTAAAAAAATGCATTCTAAGCTAGAATGAAACATAACGGAAGAACTATCCCGACTTAAGTCGAAAACGTAAACGAAAACTTTCCTACTCGGGAATAAAACGAAACTTAATCAAAAATAGAATTCATTGAATTCTTTTAAAAACGAAAAAAATTAATTGGTTAAAAGCCATACGTAAAATAAGGGTGGCTTGCATGAGCCAAAAGAGGACAATAGTAGAGCTACATAGGGGACAGTAAAAAGAAAACAACAACAAAAGGGGACGGCCAAAATAAATTCAGAATAATTTTTTTTTTATTCCAGTATGCAGTCAGGTACTACATGACTGAAAAGGGACGGTAAGACCCCACGGGAACCTAAGCAAGAAAGAAAGAAAGACCTGAAAAACTGATATCCATTTCCTACGAAATGCCAAATAACAGTAAAAAAGTGTACAGTTGGGGTTCCAGCCCGAAGTAAAATGACCTGAAAGTATTAGGATTGAGGAGGCGAAAAACGAAAGTGAAACGTAGTAAATTCCAGAGGTGAACTGGGAAATGAAGCCAGGAATTGTTATAGGCAAATTATGAATCGAAAAATATTATAATGAATACGAAAGGAAGTAAGATACGCGTACACAAGGGAAACTCTCTTCGAAGGGGAGACAGAACCTCATTAACTCTGGTTGTGAGCCCGATTACCCCTAAGGCACGCATACGCTACGAACCCAAAACCTTTGGCCGATTCATGCCCCTAAAAAAAACTCGCGATGAGGTTGTCCCATGCACTCACAGATGTACTACCAAAGGAAAGCACGAGAAAAGGTAAAAATGACTGGAATCATGTTGGAGACAAAGGGTTGGAATTTACTCACATGCATGAAGCAAACAAGAGTCTAAAAAGGGAACAGAGGGACTCCTGACCAACATCATACATGTAGTGAGAGCTGATAGCACCCCTCACTCAAGGTGTGAGAATCGAAGAAGAAAGAGATAGAACAACAGTCCTTGGCACTGACATAACTAAGGTATGAAAACAAACACGAAGAAAGAGATTTATTGGATCGTGAGCTACAGCGACGTCTGGATCAGCAGATTTAACCGAACAAGTCTCGATATCTGAACGAAAATGAATGTACCTAAAATTGTCCAGAAAATTTGAAAATCCTAAGTTTCCTAAACCAACATTATTCCCTAATACAGGAACATCATTCCTGGAACCTGAAGCAGAAAATAAACGTGGAGTAGACACGACCTTAACCAATAAAGAAGAATTAACAGGAAGTATAAGTGATGACGTATCAATTAGTCGACTATTTAAGATACTAATAGACAAAAAAGGTAGTGAGCATTTGAATTACAATCAATAGTTAACATAATCTTTTTGCAATGCAACTCTGCACGAGAAATACTCAAATTAAGAAACAACTTGCCAATACTAGTTGGCTACAATTTACATAAAAAAAAACCACTTGGCTCTCTTTTCCAAGCAATTGTACTCAATTTCAAAAACAAACAAACTTAACAGAAGTCAACTCAATCAAAGTATGATTTTGCATGGTATCTCTAATCACTTACATACTGCAGGAATCAGCCAAACTCACGATACACATCCAAGTTTTCCAAGTCGACTACAGGTTTTGACTCACTGTAGTTTCGTCTAATACGTCATCATAAGGAAGGATAAGTCAATCACCACAGGATTAATAGAGAAAACATCCATGTTGTAAAACAAATACCTACAAATTTTACACAAGTTTGAAACTGTACAAACAAATTTAAAAGATATTAAACAAGTAAACAGACAATGTTTTTCAAACTTTTACAAAAGTAATCAAAGATAAATTACACAAAGTTAAATGCAGTAAATGCAAAAATAATGTACAAAATATAAATTTAATCACAAAAAAATTTTTGTTTACCAGTTACAATAAATACAAGAAAAAGTTGCAATCAGGATTCTTCAGGTCCCTGCTCGGGCGCCAATTTAACAAAACTATTACTTGGGTTTTGAAATTATTAATAGTTTGTTTTAAATTAATTTAATTAACATGAAATATTAATAAGAAAACGTGCTCGGGCGCCACTTTGTCAAACAAAGAAAAGAATAAATGAAACGACAAATTTCTTGGGCACCGGGTAGTGCATCGGTGGTTCCTGCAGAATCCTGAAGCTTTAGAGAGCTCGAAGCTCTCTTAAAAAAAACAAATAAAACTTGAAGAGTATATTAATAAAGAAAATTACACAAAAAAAAACAACAAAACTTACAATAACATATGTAGCCCACCAAAAAGAAAGGTTCCCTGCTCCAATGTAGGGACTGGAAGCTGGTTTCAGGGTATAATCGGGGACTTCTCGTGCAGTGTTGTGAGGCAAGAGGATATCAGCGAAATAGCTTCATGGACCAACCTTTTAATCTTCAGGGGGCCGCCTGCAGGAATTTATCGGCCTCTAACAGGTTATTGAGATTAGTTGGAAACCAGAGCTTTGTCTATTTGCCTTTGTAAAATAGTTTTCAGGAAGTCTTCACCCCTACCCTTTAATCCCAGCCCCCTAATCCAACCGGAACCTATTCTAAGAAAATCTCAATGGGCTGACAAATAAGGGCACAAATAAAAGTGCTGAAAAATTTCCTAAAACTAAAAAATATTAATTAAATGTTAAAAAGTTGTTCGCATTGAAGATGCTTAAAAAAAAAACGGATAAAAAGGGAGGAGTAGGGGTGTCCGTCGTTAAACCAACATGCACTCAAGATACACCCCAGATACCATAAAAAAATTTTGACTATTAAAAATATATAAATTAAAAAGTGAGAAAAATTAATTAAATGAAAAAATTTAAAAATTGGCCACAAAGGCCCAAAAGATTACAAATATACAGTTAGATATTTAAAAAAGAGACCACGTGGTAATAAGGAAAATTTTGTAAAAATTAATCAAAGTTACATCAAAAATAAATATTGAGTGAATAGCAAAAAAGATTTTAAAAGAAATAATTAATTTGAATAAATTTTACATGAACTATTAAAATGCAAAGGTAAGTGGATCACAAAAAAACTCTCACGCAAAACCAAGCACAGAACACCAACAGAAAAACACACATACACGTCACGTCAGTGTCAAGGATCGAGGAAAAAGACCTCGAGCCCCGACCGGAAAATTTCATCGATCCCTCCATCGATCGCCTAGTCCTGCGCGAAGGTTGTTAGCCTTGATGATAAGACGGAAGGTCGATCAACATTAAGAAATAATCAACAAAACTGAACCAAGACAAACACAAACTGAATCGAAATAAATAAAACTTCAGTAACGGGATTTTTCATAGAAAAAAAAAACGTTATAGAGTGTAGGTGGGGGGGGGATAGTCCGCCCACCAATATTGGTGGGAGTGAAACACCCAAAAGTTTTAAAAGTTTTTTTTTACATACAGGAACCGAGCGGCATAGTCTAGTCGTCTAGAAACCTCTAGATCATTGCTTAGAATTCGGGAGGTCACCGGTTTGATTCCGGGGCCGACTACTCTGGTCCAAGTTTTTCTGGATCATTTAGGCAAATGCTATCGTAGTAATATTCCACAGATAGTCTTTCACTTCTCTTCTGTTTTCATTTCGCCCGTCTCATCTTTTTTCTCCCAACCATCACCAACCCATTCCTACTATTCCTAAAGAAGGCTGAAGAGAGCCTTCCGCCCTACTTCAAATTTGCACAAGAGTGTAGGTCGGGGGGACAGCCCGCCCACCAATATTGGTGGGAATGAAACACTCAAAAGTTTTAATTTGTTTTTTCGTTACTTTTAGTTTGTACTCCTGATGATGCCCTTATAAGGTGAAATACGTATAAAGTTTAATAAAATTTAGTGAACATTTCAACCTTTTGTTTTCCTTCATTAATTAATAAACACTTTAAAAAGACAACACACTGTATAAATAAAATAATAAATAAATAAATAATTAAAAATCACATGGCTAATAAATTTTAATTAAAAATTACATACAAAAAAAGACAACCGATGTAATAGTGTAAATAATTGTAAGTAGTCAATAAAATAAATATTTAATTTAAGAGTTCTAATTATTTTATTGGGGTTTTAATTAATATAATAATTATTGACTATTAGATTGATCCCATGGATTAAAATAAATGGCGCCTCCAGAAATACACGTTTAAAATAACCAGCAGCCTCTGTACCTATAAAGAATCCTATCATCAAACTTTGGTTTATGATTTTTCTCAATACTATGTATGTTTTACATATTGTAGTAGAAATAACTTGTTTTGAATGGTCATATTTATGTTATACCTACGACATGTACCTGACGGTATTTGTAATCATTTCTAATTATAAAATCTACTCCTTATAAAAAAAATTTGACCAATGCAGTTATCAATGAATGAATTTTTTAGCCTTGAAGAAGCTTTACACCACAAGACGAAACGTCGGTGTAAATTTATATTATTAAACTTTTGAGCCCCTTAAGCAGCTTTGAGTTGATTTAGAAAAAAAAACTGCAAGTGTTGTTTGTATATTATGTAGAACAATATTTTTAAAATTATTCTGATATAATTGATATTAACTTTTATTTTTAATCAAATAGGTAACCCTGAAACGAATTGACAATGGATGACTTATCTGTTATCTGTGTTGAACGTTTTGTAAAAAATATGTAGGTACCTATTAGATATACATATGTGTATTAAACAATAATCGATGATTTATAATATGAAACGGTACTGAAAAGATAACGTCAAGATAAACTTTATTGCCTTATTGTTATTTTCATTCATTGTAGGTACTGATGCAGCGCAAATTACAAATACCGGAACAACCGCACTTATGAATGAACCACGTCCGTCCCCCTGATCTCACTCGCCCATCCCCCCTTAAAGGCCGCTTGACTCTCTCTCTGTTCAGTTGTAAACCTGACACCGCTGAGCTCTTGATACGACGACGGTTACTACGGTTTTTTCGTTAGCTGTCACGGGTACTGCGAATTTCATTCATTATTGCTCTTGTTAAAATAGATACAAACCTACATACTTGTTGGTTAGTTTCCCTTGTTTTTCGATATTTTCGTTCACTTTAAAATGCATATTTATGGTGAAAGTGAGACAGTAAATAGTAATTGAAGTAAATAACGTTTTAACAAACTCAAGTGACGTCCTGTTCAGTGGGCAGACGCTTTATTGGTACGTGTATGGATGGATGTAAGTGAAGGTCAACTTATTTTGGTTGCCGCGAAGACCAGACCGTATTTAAACAAGTACGTAAGTAATAAATTTTATTGTACGAATTCCTTTTAATTCAATTAGAGCCTAAATAAAATAAAATGTACATAGTTGTGTAGGTATATGTCTATGTTTCTTTTTTTTTTGGCTTTCGAGAAAATAGGACCGTGTTTGTTATACTTACAAAGTCAATAATTTTAATTTTGTGTCTACACAACGTTTAACACGTTATTAATTAGTAGCTATCTTCACTAATCGAAATTCCTAATTTACCATATACCTAGATGTCATTTTCAGTAAGTACTTACCACATAGATAATAAATATATATGTACCTATGTAGGTACCTAGGTATGAAAATATTTTAAAACACGATTACCTACCAAGTAGGATTTTATTTTTTATGACCTCTAAACATTACGAATAGCAAATGAATCAAAGCACGTATGGTGGAACCAAATAATTTTTTATTGTAAAAGGGCTGCCAACATTTCGCCCTTAAAGCATAATAGTTACAATAGAATAAAAAATATTTGGCCCCGTAGATACGTGTTTTTATTCGCCTGTTTATCAAAAAAAAAAACCTGTGAAAGATTTGGAATATCATGTGATAACAGTTGTAATTAAAATCGGCTGGTGTTTATTATTTGATATTTTATTATCGATATACATACTTATTCTATCTACATATATATAATTTAGCCATTACTGTTATTGGAATTTTCCTAATTAAACTTGTGCTTTATTACCTATGTTTTATGGCAGGCACTATGAAAGTGAAAATAGATAGGTACATACCTAATCGTTGGAGCAAGCCTGATTTCTTTAATATAAATAGATGTAGTTCCTATTTTTATTTGTAAATGTACACTTTGATAGCGCAAAAAAAAATGTTCTCAAGCCCTGAATTTTGCCGCAGCGGGAATTTACCGCTCTTGGCACTAGCGGCGCTGATTATTAGATACTTTTACCCATCAAGGAAACACAGGATTATTCAGTAGTAAGGATTTTGAGTTTCAGTTAGACTTTATTTTTGTTGGTTTACACTAATTGCAGCAGTTTGGTGTAGGTAGTATACACAATTTATAATTTGAATTGTGTTTGCAGTTAATTTTTTGTGAAACACATTAGAAGTGCAAATACAAAAGAAATTAAAATCACTTTTCGTTCACACTGGAACAAATTAATTTCTCGACGATTATCGTCCGGTTAAAGTTTCTTCTAAGATGATACAATAATTCCACAGTGTATTAAAACAACGAAAAAGCGGATTTTTGTTTTCTTTATACAGTGTGTTCAAGATAAGGATGGGATAGCATTAGGAACTCCTAAACGGTAAGGGATACGGAGTCGATTAAATTATAAAAACGTTGCGCATTTTTGCCGTATAGAAAATTTAAAATTCCGAGCAGTTCCGGAAAAATGCACTTGTTTTGCCACCTTTTCCGTGCTATCCAATAGTAGTAACGCTTTTGAAGTCTGGCATTTCGTTTTCTAGGGGCCATCATCGTTTAATTTTATGTAATACGGCCCTGTTATTTTTACTACAAAATCCAAGGCCTTTTTAATTCTTAATTAGATGATATAAAATATGCAATTGTTTAAATACGTTTTTAGCTTGTTTAGGCATTATTACAAATTTTTCCTGAGTGCGACCGTGAACATCACCAAAAATTTATTTTAAAGGAAGTCATAACAGTATGAAAGTCAATAAAGCGCAAAAGATCAAAATTTTTTGAATTATTAATTTAAGAAAATGTAACAAAGGAAATACAAAGCATGGTTTAATTTCTGATACTTTAATAATTAAAAAGTGCAATTTATTTTAATGATTTTAAAAAATTGGACCAATATTTTGGACACACCATGTAATACTTACAATCATATGGGTAGTTAATAATTGTAATTTGTAAACGTTAGGTTTATTTAAAATATCATACTAAATTACATTGCCTTTTGGAAGACTTTTTCCAATTTGAAAAGGTCTTACAACACAAATCATTGTTCTATTTATTGTAAGTAATTAATCCAATATCTTTTAGTCCTTTTGCAATTTTAGAACATGTACGAACCTATAAATTTAACCTCTTATTACCGTTTCTTTGAATAAGGAAAGTATACATACATAATTATGTAATTTTATGTATTCCATTTCCTTTTATCCACGGTGATTTATTGCCTCATGTTACTTAATGAAATAGTTTATTAAGAGAAATCACAATTACAATTTCTCCAATTTCCTAATTAGTACTTCAGTTAGAAAGTTGTACTATTAAGCGTTTCTATATCTATTTTATGCATATTATAAGTGTCCATGCGGTTTTCATTAAACTCGAAACGATATATTAGTTTGCAGTAAAAGTACGTTTGTAATAAAGTCTCCTGCAGGTATAATACAAAAGTAAACAACAAACCATTTGTAACATTTTGAAATTCACAAAAAAAAATTGCTGAGAAATTATATAAGGGTGGGTCAATTTAGACCGGACTTTTTTTAAATTTATAAAACGCGTTGGCATTTTATTTAAGAATACACTTTTCCCAGTGGATGGGAAATTTTTCGCCAGGTATTAAATAACGAAACAGGCCGAACCCCCAACCAATTGCCAAATGTTTCCAGGTCAGTGTTTTCATCGAATCTTCATATTCCTTTTTCAGATGATCAAACATGTGATATTCATAAAGTAATACGTCTAGGATGTATAGGGGATGTTCTTGTAATATATCTTGAACTAAAACGTATATCAAGCTAGCACGAGAAAGTAACTTTTCTGATTTCTGACTTGCACTATTATTTGTCGCTAATTTGTTACCAAATCCAAAAATTTGTCGCTCGTACCGTTTAGCCATAATCAGCTGGTATGCTGGCTTGATATTAAGATAGCACTACACACAGCGTATCTCGAAAAGGAAATGTCATAGGATATTACTGTAAAGACCATAATTTGTCACTAATTTCGCTTATCAGCTGGAGATGATAAGACTAGCGACAAATTCGTTGAATGTGTCATCTTTCAGCCACAAATTAACGACAAACTATGGTCTTTACAGTAATAATCTACGAAATTTGCTTTTAGAGATATGTTTTGTGTAGTGCTAGCTTGATATCAAGCTATAGCGTTCCGGCTGATTATGGCTAAACGGCACGAGCGACAAATTTTCGGATTTGGTAACAAATTAGCGACAAATTATAGTGTAAGTCAGAAATCGGAAAAATAACTTTATCGTGCTAACTTGATATACTAACTTCTCGACTTTATATCCTAAAACGGCTTCTTATCCTCCCAAGAATTGTTTATATCTTTACTCTGTAGAACTTAAGTCTCCCCAAGGGTTTTATTCTCAGATTAGGCTCTATGTTTTTGCAATACCTATACCTTAACTGGTTTTATTCCTTCATGGATAAGAAACATTATAATGATCCGATGCATATCGCCGGAGGTGAGGTATGTAAGTCATGATTCCTACCACCAAGACAGGGATTTACTTCGACGTCTCCTTCCAATTACTACATTAATTCCTGGTTTACCTTTCTACCTTTATTAGTGTTTAATGATAATAAGAAAATTATTAAGTTATGGTAAAATAATAAAAGTAAGGAATAAATATGTTTTTAAAAATAGAAAATGCAACTCTGAATCTCTTTGATGTATCTAATCTATCAATGCACTTAAAAAGTTAATTTAGAAGGAAATTAAAAGTACTTAAGTACATACTACCGATAACATTGATTACGTAAAATGTTAGATATTAAGAACTGTCACATAATAGCGATAAGGGTAATTTTCCAAGATAAACATCACGAAATTGAATGTGTCATTTAAATACGTGCATTATGTTGCGATTTTTAATAAGAATCGTATTTTTTAATAATCAAAAATCTTTTAGTTGTTTTTTAAGGTCTAACTAAATCTCTAACTAGACAAATGTTTTCCTTGTACAAAGATCTTGTGAGATTATTTAAATTATAACACGAATAACATTGAGAAACCCTTTAAAATTAAGACTTAAAATTTGTCAGAATATATTTAAACAAAATTTTCATACAGAATGTTACAAAATTTTAATATAACGGAAACATATTAAGTTAGAGTGTAACATTTTCTTCCTGGATTCTGTAGTGGTCTAGGTTGATTAACCTCCAGAAGAAATCAAAAAACCAGATTGAAGAAAAAATATTGGTTTCAAAAAAGCATCTTTATAAATAAGCTCATTGTTTTTAACTCCCGATATGATAAAAAATGTGATTTAAAACTCTAGAACAAATGGACCTATTTCAGTATATATTTGTTTGAAGATTGAAGTACTTTTTCGAATATTAAAACTCACTAAAGACCTGTTCTGATTAAACATATTTAAATACGAATAAAGAAAACAGTATAAATGTTTCAACCAAGTTTTGAGATTTAGTTATTAAAATTGGTTGAAACATTTATACTGTTTTCTTTATTTGTACTTTTTCGAATCTGTTTTTTCTGATGTAAGCTTTATGTGGTTTTCTTAAATAATTTAGGCAAATTGTATGGCAATAAGGCTCCACAGGTAAACTCTCATTTCGTCTGTTTTTTTTTCATTGTTTCCCTCACCAACACCCACTCATTGCCGTAATTTCTAGAAGGAAGTCGAAATTTTGAACTTTTATTTTATCTTCGATAATTTTTAACGAAGTACCTACATATTTTCACAATTATTGTAAATATGTTAGTGTTTCTAGTATATGCAATAGTTTCTTACATTATAACAATATTTTTAGTAGCAATTTAAATATTGTAATACAGTATTACACTCTATATTAATTGTAAAGATATGTTTAAATAGCTCACATCAGTTTGGGTTAATAAGTTTTTTTTTTGTTATGAGCGCGGCGAAGGTACAAAATCGTAATGGTAATGCCTATTTAACGGGTTATTTTCAACTGGTAATGCGTTTAACTTCCTACGTACATAAATCCATCTCATATCCCATTATTAATATGACTAATTTTTGGCCTTTTATTGGTAGAATCCTTTATTAGAATACGAATTAACTAATTATGCTCGTTAATTAGTCACTTTAGCCGGAAATTGATCAACAATTCAGTTAGGAATTCCATATTACATTTTAATAAATACTTACAGGAATAAAACTTAACGAAGTAGATTTTCACAAAATTCATCTATTTAACAAACCTAAAGTGTCGCATCACATCTTAAATACGAGGTTGCATTTGGGGGTGGATATAACATTAAAAAATATTAAGGAGAGGGGAATTATTTGCTTCTGTCTGGTCATTAAAAATTAAGTTCTGTTTTTTAAATTTACTTATTTCTAAATTTTCTATGAGATTTAATTTTTTGCTTTTATTGCAGATATGTAATATTTCAAATTTGTCGTTAAAATTGTGATCTTCTATTATGTGGTTCACATAATTAGTCTGTTTTATTTTTTTAAAAACTACTTTTATGTTCGGAAATACGTTTTTTAAATTTCTTCCTGTTTGTCCAATATATTATTTTGGTCAAGACCCACATGTCAGTTTGCAATAAATAATTTTGAAGGCTTAATAGCAAATTTCATTCTCTATTTTAAGGGTGCACGTATTCATTACTACATTTCATGGAAGCGCCTTATAAATAATAAATACTCTGTTCAATATAAATACAAAAAACGAATTGCTATTTTTACATAACTTCAACTTGTAATTTTTATGTCTTCTTTAATTCAAGGCTGTTTATGGTACAAGAATGAGAAATTAAACAATTATTTTGTTTTTACCTAATTGTGTTGTTATTCGCAGGTTACAATAAACCTTTTTCACTTTTATATAAAAATGATTGTTGATGGTAAATAAATATGTAGTTGTTAAGTATGTTAAAATTGTTTAATCAGTATGCAGATAAAAAGTCTTGTGGTTCATTAACAACAATTTACATGTATTTTAAAACCGCAAAAGTGCATGCAAGTTTTACTACTTATATTTACAATTACAATAGTTATAATTGATATCACTCTGGCAATAAATTATTACAGTCATCATATTAGTAAGACATTCTTATTATTAATTAACTACTTACAATTAGTCATATTGAATAATGTAATAGCGGCTGCTTTAAAGTATTTCGCGTTTATAAATAATATACGTTTTATTCCGAAAACAAGTACATGTTTTTCTGAGAAATACGTATAGTATGTGAGAATTTAGACAGTATAGTGCTTACGATTTTATTAGCTTATTCATTTTATCATTTATCCAGTGACGTTGCATTAAGCCCCACTTATCTCTGTTGCTCAGTCCAATGGATGTACCTACCTCTTCTATTTAGGTATTACCCTTACTTATTTCACTAAACGATGGGCTGGAGTTTCGAAAAACGGAACCCTCAGAATTAATTGAAATTTTGCAGACGCATTCAATCATACATAAAACGAATGTAAAAAGGGAATAAGCGCGTTGGGGAAACAACCATACTTAATTTATTAGTCTATTTAGTTTAAAATGAATAATCATTAATGCCTGCTCAGGGAATCAAAATTAAAAAAACAAAGTGAGCCGTCACGGGACGCCTGGCAGATGTAAACCATCGAGTTTGCACAACTAATATGCATGAAAGACAATATTACGACAGGAACTAAATATGGCATAATGAAAAAATAAAATATTACTAATTTTTTCCACAAAATTATGACTATTTATTTAATAAACATTTATTTTTATTAAATACAAAAATTAAAAATTCAAAAATTTACTTCAAGTTGCGACAACTCAATTCTTTTAAACAGTGACTTCAGTAATAGTTATATTCGATCATGCCTCTGACAGCATTACTGTGATAATTGGTCGAGGATAACTGAAGTATGTTACAAAAGTATTGGACATAACATTATCAAGGCATCTAATAAATACAGCATCTATTGTTGTTGCATATCTGGTAGTAGGTTCTCTTGGATTGTTGTTAATTTGCAATTGAAATTCTTTTTCGAGGAACGTAATTAATGGCATTGATTCATCTTTTGCAAATTTTACATTGAAATCTCCAGCTGAAATCAATGGTAGTTTATTTTTATTGGTTTTAAAAATTATTGAACCTCTGTGACTGTACTACAGAAAAAATATCTCATGTAAAAATGAAATATTATTAATTTTTTTATTAGGTAAAATATACACAACAATCATAATTAATTCACTGTCATCTAGTTTACTATAGTAAACGACACCGTCGAACCGAGTGGGAAAAGAATCGCACAGACATTCGAACCTACATAAATTCCCACCAAGCTGAAAATCAGTAAGATCGTTTAAAATATGATTAAAAATATAATTTGAAAGTTTCCCATCTTTCCCCTGTATGGAAAATTTTTTATTCAAGGTCAAAAGTCAAAAAAATGAGTTTTTCGCGATTCTCAGCAAAACGGTAAGTTTTATAAAAATACTTCAGACAAAAATTGTAGATCATAAAATTATCTATAAAATATGTATCAATATTTTTTTTTTCTAATAAGAGCCACCGTTTCTGAGATATCAGGTTAAATGAAACCCAGTCCCTTATTTTATACGCCAGTGTAACCTCGAGACAACATCTGTCTCCTGTTCAATTGTATGCGTGGCTAGGGTCTTATACCTGCCTTATGTCAGTGTGCCCAATAAATGAAATACTGTTAGTCTCAGGGTTGCCAGATTAGGGGATTTTGTTCCTTTGGGGTATTTTTTGGGGATATATTTTTCAGGGGAATTCTTCTAGGGAAAAATTTTCCTCTGCAATCTTTTTTCTATTTGCACTAAATGTTTACTAGTTCTTGGGGATTTATTTGTCACATAGCTTATTTTGGGGCATTTTAGAGATACATATTTTATAGATAATTTTATGATCTACAATTTTTGTCTGGGGTAATTTAATGATGAAAATTACAGTTTTGCTGAAAATCGCGAAAAACTCATTTTTTTGACCTTTAACCTTGAATAATTTTTTTTCCATACAGGGGAAAGATGGGGAACTTTCAAATTTATTTTTAATCATATTTTAAAATTTTTTTTCACTCCCTCCCCTTGCGAGTCGCCAAAAATCCTTTTAGATAGGTACATCCATTTTACATACATATATTTGAGTGTATTCACAAAATTTCAAGTGATTCTAAGAGTTCCCATTTTCGAAACTCCAGCTAAACGATGAATTAATTTCTTTCAAACCAACCACAGGTAACCTAAAGTTAATGAAGAAAATTTTAAATAAACTTAATTCTAGATGGTCTAAGATTGGAGGAGCAAATGTTGATACCACAAGGTTTTTTACGTTTTTTTAGGTACGTCCTAAAGTTAGATTTCTTCCTTTCTTTTTCCAAATACAAGTTGTTTTTTGCAGTTGTTATATTAGATATTTTTACATAATGTTGCAGTATATCATCAGTAATGCACAATTGTTCTGTAGAAATTAGAAAGTGCCCGCAATAACTCGTGGGAGATTTTAGTCGGTCATAACCAGTCGTTCAACCAATAGGCACGAGAGTCAACCTGCAACGGTAATAATGTAAGCAATACACCTGCGTAAAAATGCAAACATTCGCTTTATATAATACATTAAATTAATACCACCACTCCGTCTTCGCAGAATAGTCTTGTCTTTACCCAATAAGGAGCCCATAGAAGAATAAGGTTAAACATGGTCGCGTAGTTTCGATTCAAACAATCCAAATGTGTTTCAATTTTTCGATAAATGTAATATTTTTTGAAAAACATCCAAAATGCTTATATCGTAAATACTGAATATGATAAAAAAAAATCATGACGTAAATAAAAAAAGTTGAATATTGAAATGGTACACAATTAGTTAAATAATGCTATTTTGGGATTCCGTACCTCAAAAAAAAACACTTTTTCTCAGAAACGCCCTAAGATATATGAATTAAGTAGAAATTAATACTAAATATTCAGATTATAATGCCTTGAAGCTGTGAAAAGATCAGACTTTTAAGTCAGCGTAATCAAGAGATAGATAGGTATGGCCTTTTGTGCCCCAAATTTTGACACCCGCAAAAAGGTACTTTCCGTTGACATAGAATCATGAAATTTGGCAAAAAGCAATGTTTTATAGTACAAATAAATAACGGAAAATCAGAAAACCGTAAATTTTTGGTTATATCACAAAAAGATAATTTATTTGCGATTATAGTTGACTTAGGACCTTCCAGGTTTGAAAAATTAAGGCGGGAGGGTAGACGTTAAAATAGGTATTTAGGACTAATTTTTGTTCTGCTATCAACAGCAGAAACATAAGTAAGTGAAAAGTAAATATTATTGTGGCGCAATTAAGGATATGGGGGGAGGGGTAGTTGGCGTCAAGGGGATACGTTTATCGTAATTTAATATTTTTTAGCCATGTTTAATAAATCTTAAGGGAGCAAATATCCCCCCCCCCATTACCTCCCACCGTCGCCTTCAGTTCGTTAAATAATAACGCGTGTAGCCTGGGTTCAAACCACAGCTGATTCAGCGCTAATTTTTTTCTTTTTTTTTTTTTAGTTTTTATACAATTTTATACAATACAATATACAATTTTTTACAATTTATTTAGTAAAAAAGGATAAAGGATGTATTTAATGCACCCTCTATCACCACTTTAGCTTTAGAGTGTGATAACATTATCGATTTATTGACGTCAAATTAACCGAGAATCTCAGTTGTTGTTTTTTATCAAATGCAGCATGGAGTGTCTTTTCAGAAATATTGGATGACATCGTAGACATTTACTTGAAAAATAAATTAATTGAAGATCATGTTTCATGTAGATAGATGAATGCATACTTGTATAAATAAAAAATAAAATTCTATTGCTAAATAATCGTGCAGTCATAATAAATGCAAATAAATATTTTATTTTAACATCAAAATTATAATATGGTCGGTAAATATACATAATTCATTTTTTAACCTCGTTTGAAATCCAAAAATCGAGTGTATCGTGCAGTGAGTGGTTGCAAAAGCAATTCACAGAAGAATTTATGTTTGTCTTTTCATCGTTTTCTAAAGCCTGTACCGCGAACAACATTTGTAAGAAATGATTTTGGTAATTATGAAAAAAGATCGATTTAAAGCATTGGAACAAAAATATTATGAAAAATAGGAAACAGCTCGTTACATTTCACCAAAGCACAGTATCTTACTACTTACAGTATCTTTATCGATATTGTTATTTTTGCCGCACTTTATTATTTATATTTGATCCAGCCTAATCGATTATTTATAAATAAATTTATAATTTTTTTTAATTAAAACATACAATTGCACCTGTATTTACAGTATTCACTGCACCCTTAGAGACGCCATGTTTTTATACCCCCTCTCCTCATATCAGATTCCAATACCTTCGAATACACTTCTAATTCAAAGACTTCATAAGTAGGTAATAATAAAAGACGGGAGGGGGGGGTGCATAAAGTAAAGGGAGTCTTTTGGAAGAGACATAGACAGATTTTCGTAAGAGTATGTTTATGCATTTGCAAATTTTTTAAATTATTTTTAGCACATAAAGCAACCGAAATAAACACTGAAAATACAATACTTTAATTTCATCTTCATGCACATGCTTTAGAAATAAAATTAAATAAGCGAGTACATACCTATAACAAATCCGCATGAATTTTCAGACTGACGCTATGCTTATTGACTTTATTGTCGACCTTCCAGTTCGTAGGCGTCTTCGTTTTTTCATGTTGTTGAGACCATACACCATACTATAACCGTATATATAACCTGTCTGGCACTGCAGAAACGTTTCAACATTCCAAATAAAAAGTATGCGAAAGATTATAAATGATTATGGTACCATAAGCAATAAACGTGACTGTAAAATGAAAATTAAGGCGACAGCGAAAATTACTTTTAAAAGACAGAAATGTTTCGCGATGTCATGAATGAATTATCTAATACTATTAAGTATACATAGTAGGTTTTCAAGAATGTATTTTATCCAGGAACAACTTCATCTTTGAACACTCAAGTTGTTTTTAAAACTTTTGTTGTCCTTCAGGATTTCGTTGAATAAGTATGAGATCCTTATATAAAATATTTTTATTTTAAAAACATATTAAACATATTATAAAGTGTGTCCAAGGTAAGGGATAGGGTAGCTTTAGGATCTTGTAAACGGAGAAACGAAATACGGAGTCGATTAAATTAGAGAAAAGTTGCGCATTTTTGAGCCTAACAAAAGCCATGTAGTAAGTTTTAAAATTGCAAGCAGTTTTGGAAATATCTGAGAAAAAAACGAAATTCTTAAAATCATTTTGTTTTTTCCTGTTTTTATTCGATAACTGATATCAAAATAAAAAGTACTTTTACATTGTCACTTTTTCCGGGCTATTCATTCAATGGTGGCAACACTGTTGCAGTCCGACGAGGAGCCATCATCTGTTTTATTTTTTGTAATACGGCCCTGTTATTTCTACTACAAAATTTAAAGCCATTTTTAATTCTTAATATGCTGATATTACACTTACAATTGTTTAAACACTTTTTAGCTTGTTTTAAGCATTATTAAAATTTTTTCCTGGGTACGGCTCTGAACTTTTCTTTAATAATGCCTAAAACAAGCTAGAAACAATTGCAAGTGTAATATCATCATATTAAGAGTTAAAAATGGCATTAAATTTTGTAGTAAAACTAACAAGGCCGTATTACAAAAAAATGAAATTGATGATGGTCCCTCGATAAGGAAACGTCGAACTTCAAAAGTGTTGGGTAGCCCAGAAAACTAGATACGTGGCATGCTGTTAGGCTCAAAAATGCGCAACTTTCCTCTAATTTAATCGACTCTCGTATTTCTTAAACTGTTTACCTTCAGGTCCCAATGTTATCCCATTGTTATTTTGGACGCACTGTATACACTGGGAACACTGTTGTGGATTTGGATTAAATTAAGTAAATGAGCATTAAAAACAAATATTCACTTGATTAAGAAGCCATAATTTAAAGTATTCAATTAAAATTTAAGAAACAATAATAAACTACATATATTTAATATACGATCTTTCGACACTTTTATTGATTGTTTTGATGGCCAGATTGAATCCATTAATTGATAATTTCTCAATTAACCAATTTTTGTTCCATTTATCGATTATAATGATTAATTGTAGTAATCGGCATTATTAAAATCGATAATCGATTGTTAACAACATATTAATCTCCCAGTCCCTACTATTAATAATTTAAAAAAGTACTTAAATAGGTAAGACGACGGAATATTTTCTAAAGGTTTTACCGAAGTATGGAGTATGTGAATTGTGAAAGTTAGTTTTACCTGGCGATGGCGATGGCATGCGGTCTGGTGCATTTCGAGCCATGGTACAATATTTATTGTACCCACACAAGTATCGCATATACAACGCGTGTATTCTGTAACTTATATCGAAGGTGTATATATTATAATGTACGTATAATAGCTTCGCACGAGCCACCGGAAGTGAGTGGGCCGCGAATGCATGCATGTATCGAAGATATAAGACGGCAGCTGCTAAAAAAAGGAACCAGTTTCGCGAACTGTTTTTTTAATTGTTGACTGACTTTCGGCCAAAGTAAACTCGCTGGCCGATCGGCTGCCGATAACAGTTTGTATTCTTTGGATGCCAAGTCAATGTTTTGAAAAAACTCATCGATGAAGAGATAATTGAAGAGCGTCGGGTTAAATTTAGAAATGCTTTTGCGACTGAAATGTAGATAGACTGAAATCCTTTTCGGATTGCTGGCGCCTCTTAAAATAAGTATTTAACTTACGACGTATGGACGTTCCATTTTTTTTTTCTTTATTAAAGGTACGGCGCAGCCAAGGAAATATTATCTGAAAAAGTTATCGTGATGGTTCCTTCGAAAGGATCTTTTGAAATATGATTATTATTAACTTTTATTAGGATGAGGTAAAACACAGGTAAAAGTGACAGAAATGAATGTATTCGTAAAGTAATGTGCAGAAGTAAACAAATTATTGACTATTATTATTACTATTATGAACTCCCTGTAATTGGTGACGTTTAGAGCCGCTCTCAGGAAAAATAATAAATAATAGGTACCTAAAAGAAGCTAAATACGAGTTTGAGCAAATACAAGTGATATACCCTCTATTAAAGAATTAAAAATAGCTTAAGATTAAGTTTTAAAATTAATAGAGTCGTACTGCAAGAAACTAAACTGATAATGGCCCCTCGAAGATGAAACGTGTGACTTCAAAAGTGTTACTACCATTGGTTAGCGCGGAAAAAGTTGCAATTTATTTTAATATTTGTTTCCAATAAAGCCAGAAAAAAATAAAACGATTTCGAAAATTTTCGATTCTTCTGGAACTGCTCCGCTTTTTAAAACTTTCTACACGGTATATTGTTAGGAAACAATAATGTTCAACATTTTTTTAATTTTGGAAAAAAACATTAATTAAATATATTTTCACAAAATTGTATGTGCCTAGTAGTATGTCTGAAGAAGCCAAAGTTTTGTGAAAATCTACTTGATTGGTGTTTTTCATCTTGGATTGGGTGATTTTTATTAAGTAAAGGTCGAAACTATTCGATTTCTTTAATTTAATCGACTTGGCGTATCTCTTACTGTTTACGAGATCCCAAAGTTATCCCATCCTTATCGTTTGGGCACACTGTAGGTATAAGAAGACAATAATAAAATTTCAATACTATTCAACACACTTCCGAAAATTTGCCTGTACATAAAAACTAACTAATAATAATCCCTGAAAGGTATAAATTTTTTAAACCTATCCAAGAAGATACCATAGAAAATTTCGTGAAAAGCTTATACAGAAATCCAAGCAAACTGCCGAGTTTGGTCATTTAAATGATGATTTGGTTACAACGAAGTTAATCAGAGACAAATGTAAAAGTCTCAAATGTAGAATCCTACAAATAATGATTGATTGTAATCTCAAAATACATAAATTATCTTTATAACGTTATAATATAAGACATATGATACGTTTTCCCAAGTTCCATTTCAATTTCTACAATATTTAAATTCCGTTTATAAATAACAGTAGGTACATGTCCATAGATTAATGTAACTGAATTATGAAAAATGATATTATATCTTATTTTTAAAATTGAATCTGATAACAATACATTTTTTTTTTATTAAAAACCGTGGATACTAATTAGCGAAATTAAATTTTAGACAGCACACGACCAGGGTTTGCATGTTTAAAACAAAGTGAATTAAAACAGGTGTTTCAAACAGTGTTTTAAAAACAATCTAAGTAAAACATGTTTTCAATTAAAGTGTTTTAAACTGTTTTTAAAACAAAAATTAAGCATTCTTTAAATTCATTTATTGGCTAGAGAAGAATTATTTGTTGTAGGTTAAAATAAGGAAAACATCTCATTCGTTACTATAAGAAAACCTCATTTATTTATTACCTTGGATAATTCTACTCACAAATTTTTTTTAAATAACTGTAGTTAGGTTTTTTTTTATATAGAATTCGTGGTTTTATTAAAAAATACGGGGTGGTATAGGAAAATTCGAACAAATACCTTTAGCCATTTTAAAATATATTTTTCCAATATGTGCAACTTAAAACTTTTGAGAGGTATTATGCTTTCTTCAAAGGCTTTTGAGTTTTCAAAGAAGTAGGAGATATTTTCAGATGGACGTGGTTTCATTATGCATTTTTGGTTGTGCGCCATTAATAATCAAAATGCCGACAGAAGAATCTACGTTCGGTGAACGTTTTATCCTACCTGTATACGAGACTGTAGAGAAGACCGATCCGGACAATGAGTCCGTTGAATGGTCAAGATGAAATGTTTAAAACACGTTTTTAAAAAGTTTAAAACATATGAACACACGTTTTAAACATTTTGAACTATTTGTTTTAAAAGTTTAATAAAAAAAACTGTTTTTTGTCCAACCCTGCACACGACACGTCAAAACAGGTGACATAAGTTGGGTTTAAGGGATCGAGTCAAATTCGTTTTTATTAAAAATTAAGAGTCTCGTTACTATTTACAAGTTGTCTCTGTTTTTAGATATACCTACATCGCAAAGTACGTATTTCGTGAATAGGTTCAGTTACACAACATACATTTCTTATTCATCAAAACGAAAAAAGAACAGATTGCTCTTGCCAACACTCATTGTTTCATACAAATGTAATCTTAAATTTTAATTTACTTATTTTGATCTTTTTCTTTTATTACCTATACAATGAAAACGAATCTAGAAGGTACGTATCCTTGATCTCTTTTATTTATTGCACATTTGAGATTAGTTTCATCGCTTGTTTAACAGTGAATACCGATGAATGTCGTTACATTGACACACCTGTTCGCGTTGCTATCCTTATAAAGTAAGTGAGAAAAACTAAGTAATATTGATGATAGTACTGCCTAAAGAATAGATTCGCGTGGTACGAACGCGTAAATTTTTTGTACAAAGAACACCAATAACGACATCCTTTTCCCGTGTTATTAAATTATGTATGAACTTATTCTGGAAAACGCTTTTGTTGAAACCATTGGATTAGTTTGCATGTAGATACATATTGTCCCAATTTACCTACATGTGTTAGTAGTAGCGTTATAGTCTTACAGTTTAATTCCATAATTAACCACCATAAAAGTAATTATATATTCAAAATTTCTAAAAATTTGAACAAAAACAAATTTCGAGTAATCTTTTTGTACCTAAAAAATTCTATTAGTTAATTTTCACAATTTATGACATGTTATCAAGTCAAGTAATTGTTACTAATAACAACTTCATATATGCGTACCTATAATAATTAATTATATGTTAAGTACGTATTATTACTGCCCATTTGATATTTAAATTTCCTAACGTACATTATTAATTTAACTAAAGGAAATGGGGAAGCAATTACATATTATATTATACTTTTAAATTTGCATATTAAATGATAAAATGTAGTGTGATAAAACAAAATTGATATTTCTAGAATTACCGTAGATACCTAATGAATAATGTATGGACAGATGAACAGAAATTCTTAAAGTACAAATTTCTGTAAATTTAAAATAATTATAACAATAAGTCTTTCCGTAATCAACAAACATTATTGCAAGAAAATTAAACGGCGAGTATGAATTCGAATTGTAAATAAATTATGAACGTGTCAATAAGGTTTTGAATTATCAATTTATGTTAATGATATTTTATAATAAAAATAATAAAATAAAAAAGTACCTAATATGCTCTTTGTGGCCAAAGTATATGTTAAATTAAAAAACTAGTCAAATGAAAGTTGTTCTGTATTTTAATTCCACATCCTCTGGATCAGCTAAAATTTATTTGCCATACAAGGTGTTGAGAAATTATAAAAAGTATCCCCATATTTTGGAATTCTGAACAATTTGATTAAAATGAACATTGAAATATTTTGTCTTAATCCCTACTACTACTAACCTAACTTTTACCCGTTTTTACAAGTACACCCATCACCAATATCTACTGCTCTTTTTTGGATATTATGCTTATTTGTAAATTATTATTGTTTTAAAAGTAATATAAACCATTTACTTTCATGATTGAATTGCATTTATCTATAGTTTTGAACTGATATTTATCAATTGCGTTCACATTTTGTAGAAGTTAAAGAAATTGTTGATTGATTGACTAAACTGTAACTTTTTAGTAAAAGTGAAAAAGAATTATTTCTCTTGTTCTACTTTTGATATAGGTATAGGTAGGTTAGGTTTCAAAAAACTTTTATTGTAACACACTACAATTGTTTCGACACACAGTGTCTTCATCAGGTGTGATGAATAGTATAAACTTAGTCTAAATTACAAGCTTTATATAGGTACAAAAATAGAGGGGGGTATTAGAAAATATTTAATAATGGCGACATTTTGCAGTCTACTTGGTCATTTAACGCTAAATTTGTTTGTAAAATCTGTTTATTTCTAAACCTTCTAGATAGTCGAGTTTTAAACTATTGTTCTGATAATGTAATATTTTATAATCTAAATTGAAGTTATGTCCCTGGCTATTAAGATGATCTGCATAAGTGGAATCAGATTTTTTATTAACAAAACTATTGTAGTGCTCTTTAATCCTAGTTTTAAATGATCTACCCGTTTTTTTTACGTACACTAAATTACAATTTGCACAACTTAAACAGTACACCCCAGATTTAAGATCTTTAGGTGTTTTACATTTGTTGTTAAGAATATGTAGACCTAATGAATTGTTGGTTTTGAAAGAGATAAAACTATTGTTTATACGTTTGATGTTGTTGCCTATAGTTGTAGTGATGTTCCCTAAGTATGTTAAACAATTAAACTTTTCTGATTTACTTTTGATCTTCGGATATATCATATTTAATGTTTTTTGATTAAGTTTTTTGTTTAAAATGTCATCTACTACTGAAGTTGAGTAGCCATTATTTATTGCTATTACATGAATTCTTTTTAGTTCTGTTGAATAATTTTCCGTATTCAGGGGTATATGGATCAATCTATGTATAGAAGCATAAAAAGTAGCTAGTTTGTGGGACATAGGATGGAAAGATTTAGCATGTATTACTGTGCCCGTGTGGGTCGGTTTGTGAAAAATATTAAATTCGTGTTTTGTATTATTACGTTTAATTGTTAAATCTAAAAAGTTAAGCGAACCGTTTACTTCTAATTCAATCGTAAATTTGATCTTTTTATGAATGTTGTTTATATCTTGGTGAAACTTGCTTAATTGTCTAATAGACCCGTTGAAACAAATATGAATTGTTTTTGTTAGATACTTTTATTTTAATAAAAAAGAAAAGGACTGTTTAATGTTATTTGCTAGATTTCTGTATCCTATTTTCATTACGTGCACATGTACCTGTAGGTAATTTAATTTCCCGGAACTCTAAAAGCGAGTAACGTATATTCCAGGAATTAAGTAAACAATAACCTGTTTCGTATGAATTCCGTACACGTTACGCCCTTGCATTGCAGTTCTTAAAAAAAAAACAATAGTACTAACTTCCTGTAAATAACATTATACGTACGTACGACTGCGTAACATTTCACACAGGTACTTACAATGCGTAAAACGAGCGAGAGGAACTAATATAAGCTGCGTCCGCATTTGTTGGGTACTTAATACTGTAAGTACCCATGTATATATATTCACCTTTCTTTTATATTCTCGTGCAGTTGCTTAATGGCATCAGTTGATTGACAAATGACGTCGTATTTCGAACGCTACAGGTACGCGGTTTGCTTGTAAAATAATCGAATCTTTCTAATAAGGAATGCCTGGGGACGAATTTTATTGTGATTATTTTATGTTATAAAAGCATAATAAAAAATTCAAATAAATGTAAGGGGTATCGATAAGCTAAGAAAAGTAACTCCATTATTGACTATATTTTTCATTATTTTAGTAACATACAGGACACCACTTAACGCTACAATAAATTAGAAATGAAAGTGACAACGTTTTTGCCTTGAGACAAATGGAATAACTGTGGTCAAATTGGCCTTCTTTTATGAGTTGTGCCTCTTTCACTGTATCAAGTTTTTTAGACATGAGCGGGTTTTTGTAGCAGTTTAATTTTTGTATTATTGTATTTGTTGACATCTAATGAATAATGAAAAATATAGTAAATCTAGTTATTTTTTTTTGTCATATTGGAGTCACTTTTCTGAGCTTATTATTATCACTTTCTTTGGTTCTGTTGCCTTGATAAACATTTTTTATACATACATGTATTTTGTAGTTTGTAAGTGATAAATGTCGATAAATTCATAATTTTAATGTTATTTAAATTACGTTACCAGACGCAAGAATTTTATAAAATAGTACAACACTGGCTTATTGCTATTGTCGAAACAACTAACTTTTATTCGGTTTACATTGTTACCCTTACATTGAAACACTGGATAATGTAACAACTACTTCTTAATAGCGAAGTAAAATGTCGAGAAACAAGGCAAGCAAGGAGACTAAATGGAAAAACGTTGAACAAGCTCTGCATGCCGCAAAATTATTGGAAAAACACTTTTATTTAACGAAGATGATCGATACGACAAAAACTCTTCACAGCGCATAAAATTGCTCGGTCCCTTCAATTGCGCTATATAGAGTTTACACAATTTTGGTATCTCTTACAAATCAAACAATAAAGCAGAACAGTTGTTAACTTGTCTTCATAATAATTTAAATATGTATAATCTAATATATAAAATTCTCGATTTTTATGAAGTTTTATATGCATATTCAGTAGGTCTGAGAATCGGGAACTATCTATTTCTCATACTCCTAAGTGATAAGGGTTGTCCACCCCTAACTTTTTTATTTTTTGGACAAATTTTTTTATTTTTTATTTTTTTGTAATGTGACATTAAAGAAATACATACAACTCTAATTTTTTTTTACTCTTCTACCACCAACCCCCATTTTTTAATAGCGATATTAGTACTGTAATAATTTTCAACTCTCAGTGGTCGATAACTGATCAATTATTATCAATCGATTAGTCATCCCCACCAGGCATCTACTGATGTCACTACTCACCCAGCAAACGGCACGGAGTGGGGATGAGAATGAAGCAGATTTTTTTAGAATGTTACAGGGAGTTCAAATATGTTCTAAGAAGTAAAAGAATGTTTTATTATAACATTTCATAATGATTTTGCAATGTTCAAGAATGTTCCAGAATCTTGAAGATCATTCAAGAATGTTCCAGAGTGTTAAAAAAAGTTAGAGAATGTTTTGAGTCATTATGGGATGTTCTGGATAGTTCTAAATTCGCGAATATTCTAGAATGTTCCATCAAACGTGTGATATATTCTTACCCGAGCAACGCCGGGTATTGCTTCTAGTAATACGATAAATATTCTCAATTATGGGTAAGGTGATCATTCCTCCCTAGTTTTATGAAGCAGTACCGAATCAAAGCCTCATGACCCGTATTAAAATATGTCTCGGAAAAAGTCCCGATTTAGATTATTCGTCATATAACGTAAATTTTATAATAAATGAGTAAATAATGGCAAAAAAGGGAGCATTTGTATATTTAATAAAAAGGAAGTTAGTTAAGTTTAAAAGGACCAAAATTTATTCTGATGTTTAGTGTACTCAGTATAATCAGATACATATTTTCATTTCATTTGATATTTTAATACACATTCAAAAATAGTCATCCTAATAATAAAGTATCTGTGGAAGTGTGAACGTCAGAAAATTTTTACAATAACTGCTGTTTTCTAAAATCCTTTATAAGATTCACAACAATCATTAAACCATATGCTAGATTCACCAACCCATTCTTAACCCCCTGCTACCTTAAGAAGAAAGAATGTGAGGAATTTTTTTAGGAGTTAAGATTTTAAAAGGAGTACCTACAATTCAACTTCATAAAAAGCATGGAGTAATTAGCCAATTCGATTATATATAGGGTAGTAGTAAGGTGCGTTCAAGGGAATATACAAGAACTTATTACTGTAGGATCTAGAAAAAAGTTTAAACCACTGTTGAGTACATTGCTACATGCTACATTAGGGTATTTTTCAAAAATTGAAAAAAAAAATAACGTTTAGTTTATGGGTATTTGTTTATTTCAAATCGTTGTCGAATTTCGCTTTATTAATATCCAGTCATATAAAATCTACTAAAAACTACTTGAATTTATACGATACTAAAATTTACAACGTGTCTTGAATACAGATTTCGATAATTGTGTACAACATAAATAGAAGATCGTTAGTAACGAATAAAAAAATTTGATAAAAAAAGTTTAAGAACACCCACGTTGAAAACAGTATCTTACTAGTTTATAATAATATTCTCTTATTATAAAGTGACCTAATTCGTGCATACAAAAAATGAGTAAAATAAAATACTTCTTTGTAAGCTGTGTCTATGATTCGAATTCTACAAGTCGTCATATTTACTAATTATTATTAATAATATTTTTTATCTTATCCTTCATGCATTCATTTATTTATGAAGATTATTACCCAAAATAGATTAGAAATAATAATTATTTTTTCGTAATTTAAATACCTATATGTATTGGCAAATGTTTGTAATACAAGAATAGCATCCGTTTAATAGGAAGTCGTGTAAATGTAAATTGCATAATTAACGTCTGTCTCTTAAGAAAAATATGTTGTCCAGATATTATGTATCTAGGTTAGGGTCAATATCCCCCGGGATTTCCCCAAATTTGTCCTAGTTTTGAGGATGTCTACGGAGTCTAATCATTCATTAGTAGGTAGTAAATTATTAACAAACCGTTGGTAATTAAAAGCATTGCTCGTTTAAAATATCGATTCAATTAAATAAACTATGTATTCTAGTAGAACCTAGCTATATTTAATTCGTATACCCCGAATTTAATTATTAATTTTATTTTAACCCTTATATAATACGGTTCAGTAATTTTTTTGGTTATGTGTTTAAACCGACAGCGTTAAAAAATTGCTTTCAGCCGGTTACTTTTTTTCCTAAATTCTTCCATAAATTCATCTCTGTTTTTCTACGTGTATTGTCATTGCGTGGTCTGTCTATGTTTCATTTATATCACCGCGTACTCTCATTTGTCATTCGTAAAGCGAGCGTGAATGAACATCTGGTAAGAAATATTTCAACGAGAAATGATCTGGGGAGTACGACTGAAAGAAAGAAGCGGGAGACTTCCGACGACATTGGTTGGCAAAATAATTGGAAACCGGAACTGATACATCCTGACAGAGCACTTTGTTGCCCTGCATATACTTCCGGCCCGACCGGAAAAGATATGGGTACTATAGAAAGCATGGCTGTTCATTCGTTGTCCTTATGGGGGTTGAAAAATAGAGCCGAGGGATGAATAATGGGAAGTCGGACTCATTAATTTGTGTACGTGTCAACGGGGGTGCGGCCGGTGTTAATACAAACACAAACGGACGTGACCCTTACTAGGCCTAAACGGATTAGATATTTCGCGTTCAGGTGTTGACCACTGCCATTCATCAGGAAACATAACGCTCATAACTTGCGTAAATAACGACCCTGACGCACGTATCTATGTACAATAATAAAATGTACAAGGTTGTGATCTTTTGTAAAGAAAATAACATACTTGCAAACAATAAAATATTAAAAAAGTAACATATTTTCCCCCTTATAAAAATCTGAATAGACTTATTGGTGTTATTTTCATTCGTTTATAAAATATAAATCGATTGATTTCTTTGCCTCAGATTGAAATAGAACTTCATTTATTTAATTCGTTACGTATACGATGATTGACTGATAAATTAATTTTAAGGAGACTTGTAACTGGTCTGCAGGGCACGTATATCAAGCTAGCACGACAAAGTTATTTTTCCGATTTCTGACTTGCACTATAATTGGTCGCTAATTTGTTACCACATCCAAAAATTTGTCGCTTGTGCCGTTTAGCCATAATCAGCTGGTATGTTAGATTGTTTTGACCTTAAAAATTATATTCTTAATTTTTTTAGTAAATCGATTTTTAAAAAAAAATTGAAAATAGAAAAAATATATAGGTATCACTACGTATTTTTGTAATATCTAAAGTAACTGGACTTTAAGCTAGTACCTATCGTGTCCTTTTTATTTGAATCAATTTATTCACGATGAGACGGATCATACGCGTTTAAAAATAATTGCACTTTTTGCAGCCCGGCTTTAGAGGAGGTTATTTTATTTTGTAGGAAACCATCATATTACGTCACGTCCGCCGGATGAACTTAAGAACTGGAAATAAAATTTTATATTTAGAGTCTGCGAATTATATAGGATTCAGAGTTGGGATACAGCTGATTTATAAAGACAACATCTAAAAAAAGGAATGAATGACGTAGGTACATCACGAATACCACCACCATCACATTTCGCGAAAAAAAAGAAGCTAGATCACATTTCTTTCTTCCTTTTACAAACGCATAACGCATAAAGAGCATTAATGTACGCAACCACTTAACATAATTTGAAATAAGCGAAATGATGACCAACTATAAAAAAATTATGTTAGTTAATAAAGTAAAGTTAAGTTTGTAACGCAAGTAATTAATGTTTATTAATGGCGGTTTCCCATTTTTGGGTCATTTCGTCAGCTAATCGCCATATCCTTCCTACATTATATATGCGACTTAATTTATTCAATGCAGGCCACATGTCCGAAAAAGGTTTTTAAAGACACACCCTGTATAATATGAATATGAACTGCAATTGATGTTTATAGAAACAACCTGTCACCTGTCATATGCCATAAATATAAAGGCATTGTGTACATTTTATTGTTTGTCCTATTTTTACATAATCAGAGCCTGTTATTTGTTTTTTTTTTTTTGAAACAGACAATAAAACATGAAGCTCCATGCAAATGCCTTCTATCTTCCAGAACTGGACAAAGTACTCTAAAAGATATTAAAGTCCTTATTTATTAATGTGCTTTGGTCCTTGGAGTCCCAATTACATTTTCAAGTATTATGTTACTAATTACATTAAGGAGTAATTAAGTTCAAAACCCTAAACACTTGTGAAAATTGGTTGAATGATATTAGTATGGCTTCGAATTTATCAAAAACCTTCAAGCACGTGTGGAAGACTTCGAGAACAGTACCAAGGACTTGAATTAAACCAATAAAATTTCAAAAACCAAAAGGGTTTCAAATAATGTATTTGGAGCCGTTTTTGTTTAATTCAAATCCTTGTAGTGTTCTGTAAGGCCTTTTCACAAGTGCTTCAAGATTTCTGATGTATTCGAATCCCCTTTTTATAAGTACATAGGGCTTTGAACTTTTTTTTAAAACGTACAATTGGCACTTCAAAGACCAAAGCACTTTATTAGGACTCATTGAAAGAATTTCAAACATTTTAAAGGACTTCATGCACTTTCAAAGCGCTTGAAACTCTTTTTTTGAAATATAAGTTATAAAAGACTTTCAAAAATGATTCGATTTATCGAGTTCTAACTACTTGTTTGCAAAAGAGATCGAAATCCAAATAGAATACTCCTGATGTATTACATGGCGAAAGTTGTTTCAATAAAAATTTGTGTAAGTGCGTTAATTATTAAAATGTTTGTATTTAAAATAAGGAAATAAGGTAAATTTTATCATTTTAAAGGTAAACTATTTCAAGCGATACAGGCAATATTACTTTCTTGTCGGTATTTGCCTTGTACAGATTGGACACAGAAAATGTCGTTTTACCTGCCGCTTACACACCGGAATACAGCTTCCCGGAATTCCTTCATGACACACCGCCACACCGGATGTGCCCATCGATAATAATGGCATAAAGTAATTAAGATACAACCTAGCGTTTCCTACACAGCTGCGTTCTGCGTATATAACGCACCATTTATTATTATGTATGTATGAGGCGTGTAGCACTTACTATACGATGGCCTTGTAGCCTAATTTATTAGAATAATTGCCATTTATTCGTATATTTCATTGAAGGTGGAGGAAGTACTTACACTGAATAGAATTAGGTTAAGAACATGGCTGGGCTGCTAATTGAATAAACCAAAACGGAATAGGCAATCACTGTACATAGTTAAAGTTATGTTTGTTGCCACTTTTATAGCACAACTTATACGACTACTTAGGTACACAGCGACAATTTTGGCACTTGCTAATTGTATCTAATCTAAGAAGTATAAACCCCACATGTTGGAGCCATTTCTAGTTTATCTAAAATAAAAAATTAAAATTTGACAGATCTTTTCAAAAAAGAACTGACTCACAATTTTTTAAAGTAATGTCATAATCATTATTGAATAAATGTTACCATCGGCATTCCGGCTTTTTGGGGTTGGTTCCTTTCTGAAAAAAGCCGTCTAATAACTCGCCAAAAAGAAATAAGAATTTGACAATTTTTTGATCTTATTATTGACTTTTTTAATTAGATATTTACAACATGATTACTTTCACAGCGACCTTTTAAACACTTTACAATTATCTATATCTGATCTAAAAGGTGTAGTCCCAAATTTTTTGTTAGTGGCTATTTTAAAGTAATAAGTTATAATTTTCATGGGCGTAGCCAAAAAGGGGCGAGGGGGCCCTGGTCCCCTGCTTAACTGCCTATTTTCTCAAAAAAAAAATTCTGCAGAAAAATTTGAACTGTACCTACATATAAATTTAGTTTTTTATCAACCTGAAATAGTATTTTTTTTGAGAAAAATACACAAATATCTTGTTGTCAAATTCAGGTCCCCTTCGACAAAATCCTACCTACGCCCTTGATATTTCCACAATCATTCTTGAATAAATGATCCAATTAACATTTTGTTTTTTTTGTGATTCATTCCTTTATGCAGAAAGCCGTCTAATCATTCGCCAATAAGAATAGAATATTTGACAATTTTTTAATCTGATAATTTATTTTTAATTAAGTAGATATTTACTTGCTGAGAAAGCTTTTTGAAAGTAAACATTTAAACATATTCTTATAGTCATTAATATCCCTCTATGTATGTTTTCAGACTTTTTCTCTAATTTTCTAAAGGCAACAATCCCTTATTCGTTTAAATATACTAAATTAAATACTTCCTTCCGCCTGTGGTGTTATTAATTGTAAGCTGAGAACATTCTGCCTTTTTGTGGTATATCATATTGGATACATGTGTACATACATTTGTGTAAACTGTCATTTATTTTAACTAATTCTTATTTAAAAATTACTTTAAATAATTTATTAATTCCTTTTATGGTAATTTAGTCAATAATTTACCATATCTATCCTGCAATATACAATTCTTGGCCATAAAATAAACAGTTTTTTTACATGAAAGTATTAATAATTTTCTTGTTTATTTGTTTTAATCAATATATAAGCTTCAACGCTTCAATAAAAAAATTTGACATTGTCCTAATTTCCAGTACTTCTGGAATAATCCTTTATATTCTTCGTTTAAATAAGGCGAAGTACATTGTAAATGAAAAAGGAAAGAAATAAATATACCCTAAAAAATTTTGTGTCACGTCATTATACATAAACAATGTTTTTCATATAGCAACTGTGGTGAACATGATTAGCTAGCCACTGAAATCGTCAAAAAATTTTCATTATTGGGCGCTTCTTGAATAGATTTGTTATGAATAATTATATGTAAATACTACCTACTTTATATACCCTTTTTAAATATGTCAAACAGGTGATAGAACTGGCATTTTGTTCAGAAAACGATATTGTTATATAGAAAAGCCAAATACGATATCAGCTATTTGTAGAATACCAAATAGAAGTTCTTTTAATATTTTTGATTATAATAATTTTAATAGCTGAACAGCATATTATACAAATTATAAAAACAGCTATTTAAATTCCAACTGTACACAAATGACACAAAAATTCTCTTGTACACAAATTGGGGGTATGCAACTGGCACATCTTATACAGGGTTTTTCAAGTTGATGGGCTATTAGAAGTACAATATGAATTAGTAGAAGGAATTCAATTCTGAAACTTGGGCTCATTTGGTTATTGTTTATGCCGCTTCTTTTAAAAATATTTTCAAGTTCGATTTACATCCGGTTATACCGGAAGTCGATACCAACTTTGTTATTTTAAATGGAATATTATATTTTTCACGCTGAATTCGAATAAAACCTGTAATTCTAAGGTAATTTTATTTGAAAATTTTGGAATAATTATGAATTATTACTTAAAATAGGAAGTATTCATATAGATCGAAAGAGGATAAAAAAAGGAATCGATTGAAAAAATAAAAAATAGTAGGTGCCATTTGAAAAAACGAAGTAATTCGTGTTTGAAGTTTTTCAATTTTAGAATTTTATTTTGAACGCCCTGTATAAATTATTTAATTCAATTTTGTCAAGGCGTTAGCACTAATATTCAGCTATTACTAGTAAAAATTTCAACACTCTTAGTCGTATTTTGTGGAAGTTATGATTTTTTATAATTTGGGTTGCGGTAGCGATTTTTTTTCTATAAATTAAATTAACTCAGAAACCGATCGTCATAGGTGTGCAAGTTGGTTATCAAACTTACCTTAGAATTACACGTTTTATTCGAATTCAGCGTGAAAAATATACCATTCCATTTAAAATAACAAAGTTGGTATCGACTTCCGGTATAACCGGATGTAAATCGAACTTAAAAATATATTTAAAAGAAGCGGCATAAACAATAACCAAATGAGCCCAAGTTTCAGAATTGAATTCCTTCTACTAATTCATATACTTCTAATAGCCCATCAACTTGCAAAACCCTGTATACCTATACAGATATATACATATATAGCTGGCCTGGTCATGCGTTGCTGTGGCACTTTTAGCTTTTAATAACAGTTAAGTTACATTCAAGTTAGTGCGTTTTTGGCGTTGATGTCAGTCGAAAGTGCCGATAAATATCGATATAATATGTCACTTTTGAAAATCTGAATGCACATTTAGAAAATAATCTTTCACTTTAAAGAAAATTTGTTTTGAAAAGAAGGGGGACGTAACTCACACGTTTAACTTGTATTAATAAAGTTTATGATTGCATGCGATCGTAACTAACAAACAGTCTAAACTGTATCAATTAACTAAAAACATTGGAGTTTAATTAAGTTTTATTTTAAATTTTTACAAAATTTAAGTTCTATTGATAAATAAGGGTGCAAAACAACTCATTTATGAAACTAAATATTCTATATTACTTTTAAAACAATAATATTCCGTAAATAGGTATATAAAAAACACGAAGAAAACAGTTTTTTTAATTAAAACCAGTAGATATTAGCGGTAAAATTGAAAAAGTAATTAAATTTTAAAAATCGTACGAAATATCAAAACGAATGATTGAAGGGAATTTAGACATTGAGCTATTTCCATGTTCATTTTAATCAAACGTTAAGACTCTTGCTATTATATATAAGTTATCTATCTATTTTTAGGTATACATATATCGCCAACGACGTATTTTGCAAATATATTCATTTATACAACGTACTTCTTTGGATTCTATCCTTTTCTTATTTATTAAAACTAGTAAATGACTTATTGCTCGTGTCAACTTTGATTATTTCATACACATGCAATCTTAAATTTTATGAGTGTAACTTTATTAATGATGTCGACATTTTCGACAGTCTGATTTAAATAGGAAATTACCACCCTCTCTGCAATTATCACGCACCTCAGCGCCTCTAATAATTGTGATCTTTGGGTTCAGGTGGATACATTATTTGTTAATTTAATTTCTTGTTATTTAGTTTTTGTGTGGTGAATAAAGATGAGTTTCTTTTCATTTTTATTTATTAACCCACCACAATCTCCACGTTCTATTCTACTTTGAATTTAATTTCTTGTTAATATAACTGAAATTGGGGAATAAAAGTGACTCCTTCCCCTATTTACAACGATGTGTAGATCAAATATACTAAATTACTAATTGTAAGTTTCAAATTAATACATAGCTCATTTCGAACCTGTGAGCCTCTAAAGGAGAATGACAGCTTGAGTATGGAAATACATTTTAGTTTTGTTTAAAATAGTATGTACCTTCTTCCAAAGAACGATGATGGTATGGGACTAAAATTAGTCGATTAGTGTAGGAAAGTACAAGCCCCGGTCTTAACATCCTAATTGTCGTTATTGTAGGTACTTATTTCCTTGTATTTGAAATATATGTGAATGTGATAGAATCTCTTTATCTTATGCTAGATTAAATTTGATTACAAATTTGAAGTAAAACACATTTTTTATAATGTAATAATCTACACATGTTATCAATAGCAAATAAAGTTTAAATAAAAGGACAACAGCTTAAAAATAGGTTTTACTAGTTAACACTGCAATTTTATTTTCTTCAGGTGGTAGATACTTTTGTTATCCCACTACCTATATATAGTGAAACTATTAAAAATTATTATGAAACTTTTTCCTTTTATTTAAAACTGATCATGAAGTTTCAAACAACTAACGACTAAAACTATTAATTATAGCATATGACATAAGTTGATTTTGAAAATAATGTTCTAAATAAGTTTCTATTACGTCAATTCAATGGACGACAATAAATAATTAGTTTAATTTCAATGCAGTTATAAATGCAAATAAATATTTATGTTAATTAAATGTTCATATGTTTTAAATACAATGTTCAAAATTCCACGGTATTATTTTTAATTATTGTAGAAAATGAAGTAGTGTAAGTTCGGTTATTTATACCTACCCATATAAGAGCAATCTGTATAATTTGTGTAACTATTATACACGAGGTATAGGACATATATCTTTTTACAGTTACATAATATTTATATAAAACTAGGTTGCGGTTACTTTCAATATTATTAAATAAGAAACGGAAACATAAGGCTTATTAGGACTTGATGAATTAAAGAAGCGGAAATTGCGCAGTTTGTAACCATGCAGTCAATTGAAAAACGCAGTATATGTAGATATAATTTCCGGTGCCTTCTTATTACACATTGCAATCTGTTCTACTGGTTAATGGTATGTACGTATATACTTACGTTAATTTAATATACATCTGTAAGCTTACTTCCCGACTAAAAATTATTACGAAAAATTTAGAAAAAATAAACAGACGTTTAAAAAAGAACACTGATTTATCTCCGGATGATATGCGATTCATATTTATTAAAAATCGAAACTACACTTCAAAAAAATAGGAACCTTTATTAATTTCTTAATTTATGAAAACTGGGACACTTCTTATTTAAATATTTTTACTGAAAATCCTCTAGAAAAAGAAAAATTGCGAATTTTTCTTTTTTTGATATACAGGCTACTATAATTCGAACGTATATTTGATAAGTCGAACCTAATTGGATGGCAAAAGCATCAAGTATGAAAAATACGTGTAATTTTTACTTGAGAACTCTCAACTCTCGAACTTCTATTACTCCAATACTTGATAACTCGAAAATAATATTAGGCGCTAACTTCAGTAAGTTGTTTTTTTTTTTTGGTAATCCCTTACTAATGTACCATTTTTTTTTTGTGTTTTGTGCCTCTAATGTATTTGTTTTTGCTATTTTTCTGTAGTACATACGTTGCTTTATTATTCTCAGCACTAAAATTTATTACAGGTAACTGAACCAACTGGGTCGCAGTAGATGATTGATAATTAAAAAAGGTAATAAATTCGTAAAAATATTTTTTTCCTTTTTAAATAGTAAAAAAAGTTTATAACAGTTATGCTGCAGATGTGTTTAAAAATATCTATGGTTCTTTAGATATCCAACAAGGTATAACAAGCTAGGGTATTATCACAAATCTTACAAAAAAACTTTGATAAAATGCTTCTAGATAGTAGTAAAAAATAACGGTACTTAAGCGTCAAATTTATCACTTGAGTCAGAAAACAAAATAACTATTATTATATTACTCTTTTCAAAGAAAGTTTACAATGTATCTTCCACATCTCTGCCTCTGTTTCGCACACATATTCACATTCTGTGTCTTAATTAAGCCACTTTTCACTACATCAGTTGTTAATCCTCTTATTTCATTTGCCGCATCGATAATTTTCTGCCTCAAAACATCAACAGATGTTTTTGGATAAAAAAAATAGCAAAAACAAATAAATTAGAGGCACAAAACGCATAAAAAAATGGGACAATAGACAAAAAATCGGCAATTTTTGTAAAAAAACACTGAAAGTCAAATAACTTGAAAACGGTTAAGTTTGGGATACGGTCTTTCATAGTCAAATCAGTCAGAAATGAGGGAAACTACAACCTCTTAAAGAATCTACGTCGACTTAACCTGTAACCCTGTATATGTACAGTGTGGCTCAAAAAGTACGCAATAACGCTCAGTGTGGCTAAATTATAAATTGAATTAAAAAACTTCATATAAAAGTTGCTCCCTATTTTAATGTAACATTCTCTGGATCAGTCAAACTTAACATCCTGTACGAGTATAGCAAATTAGGTTTAGCTTATCCAAACGATGCTGTATTAAAATAGGGAACAACTATCACTTGAAAAGTTTTTTAATTTACCTTATAGTTTGGTCACAATGAACAAATTGCGTACTTTTTGGGTCACATTGTACATATATGTGCTTACCTCGAAGTATTTTTGTGTTAAAAGGCGGTCCGAGTTGTCCAAGCTCGATTGTATGTATTTTCTTGTAAAAATTTATGCACTTGCGGATCGTCGGTTTAACAAAAATGAAAATGATTGGAATAGTCGACTCACGAATCACAATCGATGCACTGTTTTTTTTTTTTACTTATTATCTATTTTTATAAAGTTATGCTATATGCTGTAGAGGTAACTCATTTGATAAGGAAACATGTCAAACTCACACTTGAATAATTATTGTTATAACTGCATTAATTTATTTTTTTGTGTCTAAAGAGAATATTCAATATACTTATTATAGTAGTGCCCTAATATAAAAATGGTTAATGTTTTTTAAATGAGAAAAATCCCCAATTAGTATTACCTACTTCTTGTTCATCGTAGTTTTTAATGACGGTTTTTTTTAAATTTTTTCTTTTTTTTCCCAAAAAAAATTTTTTTAAAAAAATTTAATTTCCCCGGGATGGGGGTTTTTCTTTTCGTTTTTTCTTTATATTTTTGTTATTTATTTATTGTTTGTGGGAATTTCTTCTTTTTTTATACACACAACCATAACATATTTTTTATGAATCTTCATTTCTCTGCAGACAAAATTTGTTGTGGGTGTTGAACTTGTTTCTGTTAAATATTAACTAACAAAATAGTGAATAACAGATCCAATTTACTTTTAACAATCTTTACCGAGTACATACACATTTGCTCACCTCTTTTATGGGCATAAGTATATATATATGATTAATACATATGTATATGATCATCATAAAGAATTGCTCACTTTTGTACCTACCTATAATAATGTAGGAAACCGAAGTGACTTCATTTCTTTTCAGAAATACCTTAATTTAATTGTTGTGAAATATATTCGTTAAATCGATTAGGGTTTAAGTAGAATTTCAACAATTACTGTTAGTGACGCAAATTAAATATTTTTAAACGTTATGAAATAATTAAAAATAAACTGTACCCGTAGTTTTAATTTTTTATCTTTCTGTTTAAATTTCCCTATTAATAATAATTAAACTGTTGGGTGTAGTTTTTAGTCAAGGAAAAACGTGCTATTCAATTCAAAGATACATTTATTTAAGTATAAACTTGATTAAAATTTAACAATAGTGTATATTTTGTTTCAGATAACAGCAGTGCTGAAGAATGCTTTGATAAGAAAAAAGTTTATGAAAAAAACGGAAGTATGTGGCTTCTCGATTTCCCTCAGATTCATCCCGGTAAGAATTTGCTTCATTTTACCTATATCAAAAACCTGTGTCACAATGTTTACGTACGGAAAACTCCAGAACTATTCAACCAATTTTTATGAAATTTGTCTTACTGTGTGTAATTTTGTCTAATTGTAAATTAAAAGATAGGATAGTTTTTATCTCGATTATGAAATTATTTGTAAGTTTCATAATCTTCTAACAGATGGCGGTGTAAGTTAATTTAACGACACAACAGTTAATCATCTTTTGTTATCTAGGTTATGTAAGCACCTAGAAAAAGGCGCCATGTTTTAATTATTTGACGCTACAATCTATTACACGTCATAAATGTTTATGTTTACGACATAACAATCATTTCAATTTGTGTTTATTAAAAAGTTCACAGTTAACTGTTTTAACTATTATTAAAATTTAAGAGAGCCACAGTAACGCGTGGCCTGGACAGCTAGTTATTATATATAAAACACAACAATATAGATTATTTAAATTTCAGAAGTATGAATTTTTATTAGAATACTTATTCGCATATATATATTCTGCATTTTTACTTTTAAGAAGGAATACGCCAGGAGACCAAGAATTTTATATTTTGAATTATATTCTTTGGAAGAAATGTATCTCGAAACGGGGTGAAATTGATTATTCTGCTAACTTCAATTGAAATATATAATTTTCATTTCAAAAGATTTTTTATATTAGTAGATTCAAAAATGTTAGGTACGTAGAAATATTTGTAGTACTTGAACTCTCATAGCCCGAAATTTTTTCGAACTAGGTATAGCAAAAGAATTAGAACTTCCTTAACTTATATTATATTAAGGTTTTATTGGTAGTAAACAACAAAGTTGTGAAAGTTACAAATGTGTTTTTGTTTACTACCAATATGTTAGACTTTCATCAAGTATCCAAAAAATCGATACAAATTATGGTTTTATCTAAGTTTTTTTTAAATCTTTGCTTGATACTTAAATGCAACAGGATAAACAAAATTATTGTATCAAATTAAAGAAAAAACTTGACTCAGGAATTTTTTGGGTTGTTTCTCATTAGGCCTAATTCAGCCAAAGAAAATTAGGGGCGGATTTGTATATAAGCGATTAAATATATAAAGGGTCTCTAGTTCCCACAGAAGACAAAATAAAATATATATTGTAAATTGATAAAATAAGAATACTGTAAAATTTTAAAAATTCCAATCAGAAAGTTAGCAAAATACTTTATTGTCCTAATTTTTCGGATACTTTTACACCATTAAAGAAAACCGATCTTTGCATTAATTTTGTCTATTAGGTAGACCCTAAGCAGTGGTCCTCCCATGTGTAGAATGTTTTTAAAATGTAACATTGTTTAGTCTTCCCAAGTAATGTTAATGTGAGTTGTTTGAACTTTGTTGGGGTAATAATAGTGAACTCACAACCGTTCATTTCGCAAATCTTTGATTGAATCTATATTTCTGAGATATAATAACGCAAAATTTACATAAAAAATTCTATTAACGAGGGAAAATGGGTCACGTCTAAACAGAACGTATTCCATAGCTTGCTGCTCTTTTAAGATCATGTTGTTTTTAGTACTTCCTCACTAATTTATTATTGCTTAGATATACGTACTCAAATTATTAATGGAAGAATCGTTCCCTTAATCTTTTTCAGACGGTGGTAAGCGACTTTATTTTCGTTATTATGGAGGTTCTACATTGGACTGTGTGGCTCAAACTGAACCGCTTGTACTTAAAGAACCGGTAGATAGATTTAAGAATTTCATAAAGATCAAACCAAAATTAAAATGCCAGGGAATACAAAATGACGCATTTCAAGATGATGTTTCTTCTATACCGGCCTTAAAACTATCAAATTCCTTAGAGGAATTGAGTACAGGTTGTAGTAGCGAAATTTTAGGTAACGATTTAGGAGTAAAAAAGAAATTATCAAAAACTTTAAGACGATCTGAAAGCACAAATGGTGGTGGCAAGAAAAAAAATCGTCCAAAAGAACCGCAAATTTGCAGTAAGGAATATTATCAAATCTGGATGGCCTCATCGGCCCTTCCTAAAGTCAATGGAATATCTTCAGCAAACGAAGATAGTGAAGAGCAAGCTCCACCATTACCACCGAGATCCCTACATAAACCTCTCGAAAGAACTTGTGCTGTTCCGTTTGTGCCACCCACCGTTCTTCGTTCAAACAAACCTAAAACAAATATGCAAAAACCTGAGGACGCTTTCAATTTTGAACTAATCGATACAGATGAAATTAATGATACATCTCCAGACGATTACGAAAAGATGGAGAACGGTGTTTTGGTAAACTTCAAACAAACTACGCCTTTCATTCCAAATGGAAATAGTCTAGTCGATAAAGATAATTACATCACTACGGTATTTACAAAAACGAAAGGAAAGCGTAATAAACCTGTATCTTCAACCCATTCAGACTTGGAATCTAAAAGTAGTCATAGTTCGGTTTCAACGACGCATAGCGATAGTTCTTTGGATGGATCGCCTTCAAGGAGCAGTGATTTAGCCTCTAGTTATTTAGTTATGAAACCTCATAAACCATTGTCTCGTCAAATTTCTCCAAAATGGACACAAATCCACGATACCCCTAAACACTCGTCTCCTCATAGTTCTGTCGTTCGTCAAACTCCATGCCATGTGATGACTTCTCCTGTTAGTTGTAGTTCTGAATTTGCCAAAATGAAAATTCAACCCGTGATAAATGGTGGTGTTAAACTAGGTGCCTTGTTAAATGATGAGCTAGTCTGCCCTCCGACTCCTACTCATCATGCTAAAGTAAACCGAACTAACGAGGGTCTACACCCACCGTCACTTAAATCTAGTCATGAAGAAACTCAACATTCCAAAGATATAAGAGAAAATATTGAAAAGGTAGGTTATTATTTTTTTGTGAAAATGCCGTATTTTATTTTTCCAAAAGAAAACAATAATGTTAAGCCAATTTTATGAAGAAAAAGTAATTGGCGAAGGCGCCAGGTGAAGATTAAAGTACGGTTTTTAAAATTGTAATCAGCCACTATTACAATACAAAAATTTTTTAAATATTCGGTGAATTTTCAAAGTAATTGTATGCATTTGCAATAGAATATTTCAAAAAACAGTAAATAACCATAACAATCATTTAATAATATTAAACATTTACATACTTAGTAAGAAATAAAACACTAAAGTTTCCACAAAATTTGTTTAATTAACTTAACAATCGTTTCGCCTAACTTAGGCTTCTTCAGAAGTAATACATTTAAACTAAAGATTAAGCTAAGCTACTTATATATGGTTTAAGAAATAGGGCGGGGGTGAATAAAGAGGTTAAGTAGTGGTGAATTATTGAGATCGATTTGGTCGTTCAGGAGGATATTGATATTTTTAAACTTATTGATTTCTAGAGATTCTAGTAAAGATAGTCTAAGATTTTTATTTTCTACATGTAGGATTTCAAAATTATCATTAAAAGTATGTTCCTCTTCATTAAGGTGTTTGGCGTAGTTTGAATTTAATTTATTATTTTCGTAAGATTTTTTATGTTCATTTATTCGTTTTTTGAATGAACGTCCCGTTTGACCTATGTATATATAGTTACAAGAGTTCCAAGTTAATTTATACACCCCTGACTTATCCTCTTTATTGACTTTATCTTTGTTATTTTTGATATATTTGCCCAGGGTATTTTGCGTTTTATAAGCTACATTAACATTATTTTTCATTAAGTATTTTCCTAAAAGCTCAGAGGGTTTATTTAAATATGTAATACTTTTATAAATAGTTTTTTGGTTAGTGTTACAGTAGGGATATACATTTTTTTTTTATAAATTTCTTATATTGTAGTTTAGTAAGTAAATTATCAATTATTTCAGTTTTATAGTTATTACAACAGGCAATTTGTTTTATTATATTTAACTCTTTTTTAAAATCTTTAGTATCTAAGGGTGTATTTATAAGTCTATATAACATTGAATAGAAGGCAGACATTTTGTGTTGATACGGATGACATGATAGATTATTGATAATAATGTCTGTATGTGTTTCTTTATGGTAGATAGCAAAACTATGTTTATTGTTTTTTCGAGTGATAGTTTAGTCTAGGAAATTAATTTGTTTATCTATTTCTAATTCAATTGTAAATTTAATGTTATTGTGAATACTATTAAGTTGATTTAAGAAATTTTGTAATTGTCTATCAGTACCTAAGAAACACACCAGGACATCATCAACATATTCAATGTTATATAGACTTATAAATACACCCTTAGATACTAAAGATTTTAAAAAAGAGTTAAATATAATAAAACAAATTGCCTGTTGTAATAACTATAAAACTGAAATAATTGATAATTTACTTACTAAACTACAATATAAGAAATTTATAAAAAAAAAATGTATATCCCTACTGTAACACTAACCAAAAAACTATTTATAAAAGTATTACATATTTAAATAAACCCTCTGAGCTTTTAGGAAAATACTTAATGAAAAATAATGTTAATGTAGCTTATAAAACGCAAAATACCCTGGGCAAATATATAAAAAAAAAACAAAGATAAAGTCAATAAAGAGGATAAGTCAGGGGGTGTATAAATTAACTTGTAACTCTTGTAACTATATATACATAGGTCAAACGGGACGTTCATTCAAAAAACGAATAAATGAACATAAAAAATCTTACGAAAATAATAAATTAAATTCAAACTACGCCAAACACCTTAATGAAGAGGAACATACTTTTAATGATAATTTTGAAATCCTACATGTAGAAAATAAAAATCTTAGACTATCTTTACTAGAATCTCTAGAAATCAATAAGTTTAAAAATATCAATATCCTCCTGAACGACCAAATCGATCTCAATAATTCACCACTACTTAACCTCTTTATTCACCCCCGCCCTAATTCTTAAACCATATATAAGTAGCTTAGCTTAATCTTTAGTTTAAAGTTTTATTTCTTACTAAGTATTAAAATGAGTTTCCATCAAGTGAACGTAGAAAGAATTAATCATATTAAACATTTACTAAGAATGTGAAAAAGCACACTGAATAGCTTTAATCATTTACTCTACAAAAATTTGGGGAAGAAGTGGAAATTATTACTATAAGTACTTGAATATAACTTTGGTAGTGGTAATTTGTAAAATCCTTTTTTTAATGAGTCATTGCTAAATTAGAAATGATTTTATAAATTAATAAATGTCACTGTACAGCAATTTCATATTTCAGATAACTGATGATAAACTTAAAAGAACAGATCCGCAATGCTCTGCTAAGGAATCGACACAACTTCCTCTAGCTAGTTTTGTGGACCTTCATCATATTGAATTAAGAAGGCCTATTGAGGCATTAAGAGGAGAACAAGATTCGGCTATTCGAGAAGGTGAAGCAAGTGGTGGGACGATTCCTCTGCCAGTGAGGAGATTGTCGACTGCACGACTTCCTTCGATTCCAGAAAGAGCACCTCGTGTTTTAACTTTAGCTGAATTACCTGGTGAAAATGAACCTCTTCCACCATGTGAGTTGCACTGTTACTTTACAAACAGTTTTTCCTATTTTATTCAACAATTACGGATTGACTACTTTTAAATTTTCTTTTACTTGATATTCGATGAACATATTGCCTTGATGGACTGTTAAACCATCTTCTGAAGTACGACATCTACTATAGTTTCAGATAATGAAATTTATTTATACAATGACTTTTTAAATGATATTTTTTTTTCTATTTTTTTGTTTGGTTATAAAAATATATTCTGAATTATTTGCCATAATACATAGTAAATTCAATTAAATTATAATTACACTTTAGGTTCTTGGCTAATAGTTAATAATATCGAAACTATATGTGGATCTCGATTTCGAACATATACATAAATAGATAAATCCAAAAAAATTAAACATGTTCTTAAATTTTTTTTTGTTTTTATGATATTTGTTATAATTCTATTTTTCGTGCATTTTCAGCTTGGGAGGCTCGAATGGATAGCCACGGTCGTGTTTTCTATATCGATCACGCAACAAGGACAACGTCTTGGCAAAGGCCTACTTGCAGTACAGCTCCAGGGCCTGGTATTGTTGGCGCTGAACAACAAAGACGTCAATTAGATAGGAGATATCAAAGTATTCGACGTACTATTAGTTCAGGAAGAATCCAGGACGTGGAGCAAAATTCTGCCACTGTTACTAACACTATGCATCCTGCAGTGCGACTGTTAACCAGGCCTGATTTCTTCAACATTCTTCACATGAATCAGGTACTTATAACTTTATGCAAAATGTTAAGAATAATCTTTGAATTTTAATAGCAAACGAATCAAAACAAGTCAAAGGCAAAAAACTTTTTCATTATACAAAAAACACTGCCGTCGTTACGTCCTAAAATACAGGACTTGCCTTGATAAGGTCCTGTAATTTATGGTGAAACATTGGCTGTATTTTTTGTATAATATTGTTTTTGTCCCTGACTTGCTTTGATTCATTTACTCTTCATTGATAACTAGGAAATCATGATCACATCAAATTTTAATAAATAAACTAATGTTTTAAAATTTGTAATTTAATTTCAGGATGCCTTGTCTCTGTATAACCGAAACGCAACATTAAAACACATGATAAGCAAAATTCGAAGGGAATCAACGGCCTTTGAAAAATATCAACACAACAAAGATTTGGTGGCCTTAGTCAACCTTTTTGCCGACTCAGAAGCAAATCTTCCTACCGGTTGGGACACAAAAAAAGATAGAAATTCCAAGGTAAGGAAACACCAATTTATTTTAGATGGGATTCTCTAACTAAGCACTACTTTATACGTAAACTATTATTCTATACTACTATATCGTAATACGATATTTTTTTCTTTAACTACATGCAGCAATTTTTTATCGACCATAATAACAGGAAGACTACTTATATGGACCCACGTCTTCCTACAGACACTGTTAGCATTGCTGCCAGATTTTTGGAATCATTGCCTGTACGTGAGACAATCGTTACGAGTGATTTGTTATCATTATTATAACTTTTATTTTTTTAGGTCTTTTTATGTTTAACATACTTTTATATCTTTAATATTTTATTTTTCTGGTTTGATTATATAAAAAAGAAAAATGTGTTTAACATCTTATATCATCCATATCTGAAAGAAGGAATGTTTGCGAACCTAAGTTAATATACGATTTTAAATTGTTTTCTTAAAAGTGTGTTCCGTATAGACAGTACTGTGACTCATCAGTATGAAATTTAAAACAACATGTATATATAAGAGGTTACTTTTAATTTTCGTAATAATCAGTGTCCTGTGTTCTTTCTAGCATCTTATGCATATTAGCTTAATGGTCAGAAATGGAAGTAAATTTTTCTATTCCATCCGCACTTTAAATTACTCAATCGCCTACAAGAGGTCTACTAACATTCTTTCTTTGTTGTTTTTTATGTTTCAGGGTATTATTTTTCGCAATAGTTTTTCAAACCTCATTTTCTTGTTCTTTACGATATGTTGCTTTTTGTATGAAATTAATTTTATTAAAGTAGAGCCTTTTAAAATTAATTTCATGTTTTTGTATGCAGGCTCCGATTCCACCTCCTAGGCCTACACCAGCTGGAAGTTCTCCATGTAATTCTTCTATCGAAGTTCCAGTAGCTTACAACGATAAAGTCGTTGCCTTTTTGAGGCAGCCTAATATTTTCGATATTTTAAAAGAACGTCACCCACCCATCGGTACATCGACATCACTCAGGGAAAAAGTGAATGCCATCCGGGTCGATGGAACATCAGCCCTTGATAGACTTAGCCAAGATTTGAATCTCACAATTCTTCTAAGGTAAGAACTTCACTTTTTTTATATTTGTTTTTTCTGATAAAACAATACCAGTGAAATACCAAATCTAACGCAATTTATCGACTTAAAACTGTTTAATCGTAAGATTTCTATTTATTTGTTACATATAAATAGGGAAATATTATTAGAGGGAGAGAACTCTTTTCTATGAGATACGTTTTATTTTTAGCTTTATTATTTATTGTTCTCGACAAGTCGCTGCGCAGTACTCAGTGCGCATTCGATTTACGTATTGTATTTAACAACTCTTATTCCTATATTTGGTATACCCCCAAGATCTAGTCCTGATAATATAATTTCCAATTGAATTTTAAGACCACTATTTTGAATTGCTGTTATACCTAGCTACTCTTATATGATATAAGTGTTGCATACTTTGAGAAGATATGTTAACACCGTTCATACTTGTGCTACATTCTACAGTACTTTAAAACCATATTTATAAAAATCCTGGAGATTTAATTAAATACCAGTAATTAATTTAATTAAATCGACTCACATTTTTAGTGATTTCAAATTTTGAATAAGTACTATGAATCTTATATATTAATAGATTTCACAATATACCTTTTCGGGGTTTCATCATATTTTGGTTCCCTACATAGTGTCTTTTTGGAGTTTTAATTTAAAAAAGTTCGTGTCAGTCCTGAAGTACCACCAACTACAACCCGTAAATATATGTCACTATTGAAAGGCAGAATGCACGTTACTTAAAAAAAAATTGTTTCGAAAGGACGTGGGGCGTAGTCCGCGCGTTTATTTATTTATTTATTTATTTATTTATATTGGGTTCAACCGTTCAAAATACGAAAAGTATATTAAGGTTTGTATTGGTAGCATTGATAGGAATAAGTTGCTCTTATTTCATACTTATGCACTTAGCAAGTGCGGTTTAATTGTACTGTTTACAATGTCATACATAAATATATTCATTATATAAGTAGAAGTATTTATTTTACTTCATATAATCCATTCATATGTGCACAGTAAGCAGTGAAAGTAGGTATACAATTTGTTGTAATTAATACACCTACACAATTGTTTGGAAATATTCAGTAATTATTTATTATATGCATGATATAATTAGACTTCGATTTTATATAAATACATATTTTAAATTAATTCCAAAAATGTTTGTGTAGGTTGATGATCTTTAACTTTACACAAGATGTAGATTTTTGAGTTTTAACAAATAATTTTTTTAAAATAGAAAACTTAAACTTTGTTACGTGAATAATTATTTACGGGTAAATATATCACATTTTCGGTGAAAAGGAGAAGCCTTACTTATTTTATAATAAAGAATCGGTCGTTACATGTTCTTCATTACTTCCTAGAAGTTCAATAAGAACACTTTATTTACTCCTATACAATTAGAGAAATTCACGACAACCAGCACTAACCACAACCTTACTTTCAAGAGATATTTAATCTTAAAAAGAAAAAGAATTAACGCACCTTTTGAAGATTGGTTATGGACAGTTCAAGGGCGTAGCTAGGATTATGTTAAAGAGGGGCGAATTTGAAATTAAATAACAGTTTATTTTTCTCAAAAAAGGATTTTACGTTGATAAGAAACTAAATTGATACAAACAGTTAAAATTTATATTCAGGAAAAAGGAAAGTTATAATACTAATATTCGAGGATTTTGATTATTATCGTGCCCAAAAATTTCATAAAAGAAAAAGAAAACATGTAATTCATTTCATAACGTGTATGAACTCATAATGGTAAGTGATAAAGAAATACAATATCATTAGTACCTATATTTATGGATCTACCTCTGACGGTGGTGTCAGGTTATATAGTTTGTTTAAAAATAATTGATAAACACGTATCTATCAATAATTGTGAGTATCTTTAGCCTTTAGCATTCATTTAGATACATTATCAGTAAAATACATAAAATAAACAGCCTTAGGAACTTTATTAATGTGACTGATACGTTTTCATACAATTTTAAATTCCCGAAAAATAGCTTTAATCAACCTCAAAATATTACAAAAAGGTTTTACATTGCATCTATATTCACTTATAAACCCTTTATTGGCGAGATTAAAGGAAAATTGTCATTCATAAACTTGTCAACTTTCTCCAAAATGGACACAAATCCACGATAGGTACCCCTAAACAGTCGCCTCCTCATAGTTCCGTCGTTCGTCAAACTCCATGCTATTTAATTAAACTTCAATCAATAGTATTGCTGGATAGTTCCAATTAAATATCCAATTACAGTAATGTTGTAATGAACCTCAAGGGGCCAACAAAAAATGTTTATTATAACTAAAATTCGTTATAAGTGATAAGTATAAACACCACCACTACTTTTTGCTTTTGTATTGGATTTGTAGTTTACTGATAGCTTTGAAATATTTTTCAAACACCTTCAACCATTGCAATACAGCAATTGTCAAATTAGTAGGTTCAAAATTTTACATTCTTAAATTGTAATTTACATTGTTTTTTGGAAATATCTTATAGCCTATCGTTGATTTGCTCAGCCCCACTTCACTGCAAATTTTACTTTGCTTAATATCGTCTTGCAATCTTTTAACAATGCAATGTTTATGCCTTAGTGAAAAATATTTACATGGTGTTTCTTTGAAACTGAATTTTCCATGTTTTAACGAGCTAAAAGACTCAAATTTATCCTTAATGTGTCGTCTGTTTTAATTGGTGAGGGTTTCTGAGGTATTCATTTGACATGAGTCGAGAAAGTTCCGCTTTTAGTTCGCTATAACGGAATATCTGCAGTATGTTTGTTGCTAATTCAGGTTTTCTATATCCGGAAGTTTGTTACAAACGAGTTCAGTATTCGCGAAAAAAATAGTACATGTTTATATGGACCTTTAATTTGTACTTTTTAATGTGGTTCGTTATAAACGAAAGTTCGTTATAACCGAGTTCGTTATAAACAAACACTACTGTAATAAAATGCTAAATTGTCAGTTCTGATTATTTTTACTCTTTTGGTTCAAATTATATCGTCCTACTTGTTAAGGAACACTCTGTACCGTACTTTGCAGAATTAAATTATACTTATTATGTGAAATGGACTAGGATCGATTACGATAATTGTAATAAGTAATAACATACTATGGTATAATAAGCGAAACCTACAACGTGTGCACCCATAACTGTCGCTATATATCATCCGAAATGCGCAGGCATGCATTTACTTTACCGCAATTCTTTTTGTGAATTTAAATGTCAGTTTGCTAATAACTGCTAATTAATAGGTTTATTTATATAAGTTTACCTCTGCTACATTGTGTACCGTTGAATAGGCTTGTTATTTCTGTCAGATTTAATTGTCCCACAAATGCGAGCATTTCCTGAAAGGAAATTTCAGCTGACCGTGCACTGAAGTAATTTACAAAAAAATGATATTCATGAATATTTATTGGATTTGAATACTCATTCATAAGTAAACAACGAGGGAAAATGATGAAATTAATTTCATTCTAAACTTAGTGTGTATCGTAAACTCCACCTTATTATCATAGAGAAAAGCTCTACTGACAAACACAGTTAATTTACTTAAAAATGCAGACGTATCATGTAAATTGCAATTAATTAATTAATAAATAATATAGTGGCTTGATCGTTTTGTATTTGATTTATTGTTTTGTTGGGTTTTATAAAAAAGAGGTTGAAGTGCTGATTTTATTAGTTCACTGAACCAATACATAAATCGTATTGGGATGCTATGTTAGAAAACGGAAAGAAATGCAGATATAATTTATTTAGTGTTTATAACTTTTTAAACAACATATCATTAACCTATTTTATATATATATCACATTCTACAGAATAGTAATTGTGTTAAGCAATAAGATTAAAAAAATTGCATCTTTTATACGGATAATTACTTGTCAAATAGGTAATACAAAAAAGCTTAATATGATTTATGAGTACACATGATATTACAGAAAATCAATAGATAATGTACCTAATTATTTCCTGTCTGGAAAGGTAAACAAATGTATCGACACAAAAAACTTGTTTCTTTATTTGCAATTTTTTATGAGAAACCTCACATATTACAGGATCCTTTAATGACCTCTGTAACTAATAAGAATATTTCCACCATTACAAACCGTTCTCTTGCATTGATCTACTTCTGACCAGGGTCTTTCCTAATTTTACCTTTAAAAAAAGATTTGCGTGTTACATTTATATTTAATTTCACCTTTTTTCTGAACAGGCATGCTATACCTGCGAATTAGTAACTTTTACGGTTGACTTACGGTTACATCTTAAACGTTAGAGACCTTACTCATCAAAATGTTTCGCTTTACTGTTTTCTTGAAGATAAAAACTCACATCAATTTACATAATTAAATTCGAGCTTGGATTTTACACGCAAGCAAATTGCACTTATTAATTTCCAAGCAGTGGGGGATTTTTAATGAGAGCAAGTGAGCAATTGCTCCACTCCCTACTGCTAGTAAGTGGCTAATAGTCAAAGATGGAAAAAAATACTTAATTCATCTTGTCTTAAAATTAGAGGTCATTTGAAAAATACATTTAATCTTTCTCAGTTTCCTCTTTTGATAAAAAAAGAATTTGATACAAAAAATCACGAGTAGGTATAGTAGAACTTTAGTTGTATTTTAATACATATTTAAATTTCGTTTTTTAAAACAGTAAATTAACCCATTTCGAAATTGTGAAATCTTCGGATTGTAACTTGATTTGCCTTGCAAAAATGCTGATGAATAATGTACTGTTTACTTATTTAAAGAAAGGTCAAATGTCAAACGGAAATGCTTCTTGCGTGGTCATTGTTAAACACTTTTACTTAATTAATTAGTAATGTTTTCAATGATTGACATTTCTTACATAATTGCAGTTGGGCATTACCATTTTCACAAACACTTTTAAATCTTTTAAATTTCAAACAATGATGCAAACCTACGAAATTCACTTTGTTGATAGGATTGAAGAACAAACCATAAAACTTGTGTATTTAGTGTTAAAAATAAAGTGAAATTAATAATGCCACATTAAGTAATTACCGATTGTCTCACCGAATAAGAGCTTACATGGCTTTATTAAGATAGGAGATAAGGAATATTTTCAATGGTGAAAGTTAATGGTCAGAATTTTGTACAAATTCATAACAGTTCAGAAGTTACTTTACTTTTGAAAATGCCGCAAAATATACCGATTCTATTTTTACTAATAACAAAGACAGCCATGTTGGTTCACGTCCAATGGGATATCCTGTATATACATACTTAAACGATCATTATTTGGGTACCTATACTACAGCCAATAGCTGCTGTATGTTATTAAAGTAGATTAGTTATTGTGCTTCTCATTTACCAACTTTTTACATTTTCATTTCACTTTTTGTTAAGCTACTGATTGATTCAGCAAACTTTTCTCTAATTAGCTTTACTTTTTGCGTGTATTAAAATTTATAAAAAAAGTTTGATCTCTTAATGTTTGTTGTTAAGTAAAATTATGTAATGATATGATTCAACCCAGCTATAACCAATTCGGAAATTAATTATGTGAAAGGGTGAAAATAATTCTGTGAAAGGTTAAAATAGAAGCAGATGATGTCCTTCGGGAACGTGATTTCACTCCGACGTAAAAAGTTTCCAAATTGTTTTCCGGACAACAACGAAATCGATTTGGCAATTTCGATTTAATAATTATGTAATAATCTAAAAAACGTTGAAACATCAACAAATAACAAACATTTTTTTTTAATTATGTTCTGTTGCTTACACGGTACGATTTATTTATTTGCCTATTTACTTAAATACATTTTATTGTATTTTGTAGGAATTTTGTATTTAATTTCGAAACATTTTATGGTCTTTGTACTACATAGTAACTACGTATAGTAGTAGATAGTTAAGCTAATTTACGATTTTCTGATGTAATATACAGTACGTTGCCACTTACGAAATATCATAAAGGTATATTTATTATAAAAATTGGCAAAAGTGATCTCACTATTTATAATGTTACCGATAATAGAGTTGAACAAATGTATAAACAAATAAATAATTAAGATTAAGATTAATTGATTGAGAAAAATTGGATTTGATTTTTTTTCACTATTTGTCTTCTACAAGCGTAGCGGTTACATTGATGTTAGATACTATTAGCTTTTGGTTATAAGACTATTTTCAATATTGATATTGAAATTCAGATACACACTATATGTATATACTAATCGAGGTGTTATTTTACATGCATTTTTTACTGAGGGACGTGAATTTTAACTACGGTCGAACTTCGATAACACGAATCACCATGGCACGCACAAAACTTCGAGGTATCGTGACTTCGAGTTATCAAATAATGATCATATGTACCTTTGTGCTTATTTTCTGTAAATGAACATTTATTTATTTATTTCACCGAAAATGGCAGAAGGTAGAAAATATCTTTTTTCTGTGCACCATTTTTCACTTTTTTATAAAATTTAAATTTCAAGAAACAAAGTTTTTAAAGTCATTGCTGGCATAGTACCTCTATAAATAGAGATATCGAAACCGTACGTTGTTAAGGGATCCTCCCAAAATTTCAATTTATAGAAGTTGGCGCCAAATATTGTCTTCGAGTTATCAAAATATTCGAGTAATAGAAGTTCAAAAGTAAAAATTTTACACATTTCTCATATTTGATGCTAATACAAGACAATTTGGTTTAATTTACTGAAGGTCGAGATATCCAAGTTTCACTATAAATTGTAACATAAAAGTACTAAGTATGTGCCCAAATTTATATACGTGTGTAATTGTGTATGTATTACAATAACCTGTGACACTGTCCCATTTGTCATTGGTATAAGTTCATTTGAAATAAGATAAAATTATTTTTAATGACCCATGTTAGGAAGATCATATTAGCATTTTTAATAGCAATAAAGAACAAGAAGAAATTTGCACCTAAAACTAAGCAGTTTTTTTTTTAAATTTTGAAATGAAAGTCTCCTCCAAAAAGATCATTAAAAATGTAAACGTTAGATGAGGCGATAAAAAAACGGAATGAAAATACCATGAATAGAAATGTAAAGTAGTAGAAAAAGGTAACAGACAGCGCTATAGAGGTTAACAAGGAATAGGATGGTAGAAGAATACCGTTTGAAATATGAATGAGTAGTTAGGGACGTATTTGAAGCAGACATTGGCATAAAGAGGGGTAGAGTAAAATCTACACTTAGATTGCGATTCGCAAACTTTGGATGTACATTTAGCTTTTTCGAGTCAGAACGGGAAGAAACAAGAGCAGACGACGCTAATTACCACGGAAACCTCGGAAGCATTCGGCATTTTCCAGAGAACTTCGGCGAGAGGTCCCTGACTATAGTATAATAATTTTTGTAAAAAAATAACATTTGTTTGTTTGTGTAGAGTTATATTTGGAACCACAATTCAGATTTTCAATTTTCTTTTATCATTAGAAAGTCTATAATATGGAGAAGGTTTTAGACTACAGATGTTACATTACCACTTTATTGAGAGGGTGTATTAGTGATTTCAAAACTGAAATAAATTCATCATCGTACATTAGCTGCAAAGTTGAACTCAAACATAAATTTTCTAAAAACAAATAATCAGTAATTACGTATCTAAAAACAAACTTTTTTATTACCAATTACCCTTAAAAAAAGCACTCTACGTTCCTGCTATTTATCTGAAAAATGTATGGTTAGATTGGGTTAGATCAAGCGTTTGTTTATAAATTCTCCAATTCAAATTCGCGCCACTCCTCGTTTCCCGATGGTTCTCCGAAAAGGATCGAATGCTTCCGAGGTTTCCGTGGTATTTAGCGTCGCCTAGCAAGAGCATACATAGGATTTTGTCTAGGGAGAGGCAAATTTAAAAACAATATAACAGTAAAATAGTATTTTAGATTACCAAGAAGCTAAACTAATATATGCAGTTGAAATTTTTATCCAGAAAAAAATCCTACAAAAAAATTATAATACTAGTTTTCCAAGATTTTGAGAAAATAGACAATTTAGGACTACGTCCATGGGAAGAAGCGAAGGTATAGGTCCAACCAGTTTTTGGATGGTGAACATTTCATGTCACTATTCTCATTTAATTTCTATCTAAAAACCGCAATGTCGGTATTATTATATGAATTAAATTTAAATAAGATTAAATAGATTTGTATAGAATTTATTTAAGAAAATACCAAATTGCATCTGGTTTACTTATTGAAAATAACAGACCTGTTGAAGCAATGTAAAAGATTTCCTTATGTAATTTAATTTTATTTAAATTCAAAAATTATTCATCAAAAAATTATAATTTATTACTTTTAATGGTTTATTGAGTTAAATTATGTACCTATTTTTGTAATAAAACCTGTAAGAAGAAATACGATCTTCAAAAGGTATATATATATCATTTTGACTATATCTTTACATGGGCGTAGGCAGGGGGTGAGAACCTCCATTAATCTTTAATTTCTAATTTAAAATTTCAACTGTATGTATCAATTTAGTTCCTTGTCAACCTGAAATGCTTTTTTTTTGGTTTTGGGGAAAAAGAATCTACTTGTTCTCAAATTCTATCCTCCCGTCGACAAAGTCCTAGTTACGCCTTTGTATCTTTATTAATTCTTAAAGTAATAAATTAGACATTCTTTTGATCTGAATTTAATTTTAAATCCGTGCGGAATCACACCCAAAAAAAGAGCACATTTCCACCAACATCGAGGCAATGTTTCATCATTTGGTATAAAGTGTGAAGAGTTTGTAAAGAAAGATTCTTTTAATCGAGAACCCGTTTTTAAATGTGAAGTCTGTTTTATTATTTAATATTTTTTTAAATTTTTATTTTACATGTACTGATGTATGTCATCTTAAAATAAGAAGAAAAATAAAATTTGAAATATTTCTGATATAATTCAATTACGATATATATGTACTGTGTATATTTGAAAAAGCAGCTGAGATTGGGAAATTTAGGTCGCCTCCTATGCAATGTGTTTTTCCATACCAGTGTGTTTATACAATAAATATGGATAATTCCTCGATAAATTCAATCAGACGTCAGTTACTAGGTTTTATTAGGCTGTTCCTTCAAATTAAATACGTTTTACACTTATTATAGATACTTCAATAATAGGCTGATCGAGTTTTTATTCAGCACTTTTTTACAAAAAAATGCTGGAGATATCCTTAAGGTTAAAATAATTCAGTAAATCAATTGGTGTCAGTCACCAACAAAACGTCTTACACTTGTTAATTAACTTAATCTTATAGAAGAGGTATCTTTTTACTGTTCCTTGGAATGCGTTTTTAAAGCACCATATCTTTAACACATAAATTTTGTGGCTTCTGGATTTTTCTGCACTTTGTTGAGCATCATCGAATGTCAGGTACACCATTCACCGTTTGAGTAACTGCATTCGTTACAGTTTTTTGTAAATTAGTTAACGTTTCGCTTGCTCTATATTCAAAAACATGAGAGAATAGATTGTAAACGGTACAACCATAGTTTGTATTAAGTAGTTGTTACGTTATTTTATCCTTTATATTCCAGCCCTCTCCACTTAAAAGCATAAAGCAGTAATTAATAGCAAAATTATATGGTAATAAGGAATTCATAGTTTTAAAACAAATAGTACTCAACGGATCTTAAAATTTTAACCGCAACACACCTGCTGTGGAATGAATAGGAATTTATTAAGTAATAGGTATACCATGTAATATGTAAATTTTATTCACTTTGAAAAGGGTTAGTCAGGAAGCAGATGTAACTAAAAGCGATATTAGATCATTTGTAACATTGTAACACAAATATGTATTTTACGATAAATTTCTTTGGAAATGTAGGTACCTAACTTCAAAATTTAACCTATTTGCGCAATGCACATTATACACTTGTACCTATATAAATAGATCTACGTATATAATTGTTAAATAAACAACTATTTTAATCCACAATTTAAAACGTTAAGAAAAATCTCTTCCGTAAGGTATTATGAATGTATTGTTGGAACTTCCGTACTCCCCTTCTTTAATAAAGCAACGCTATTGCATGCGACACCTCCATTTTCTCATTTAACTTTAAATATTTATGTCTGTAATTTGAATGAACTTTGTGGAAGAAATATTATTATGTTTTATTATATGGTGTTCTTAGAATTCGTTAAAAACATTAAACACAAAAATAACTCCATCATCGAAAAGGCTGTAATCGTCTTTGTATAACCGAAGTCTGAAATTTAATATGTGGAAATCTATCAACGAAACACAAGTATTGAAAAAAAATCCTTAATGTTAATTTAGAAATATTTATTTAAGTTAAAAGAATGAACTAGGAAGACGATTAAGATAGTAATAGAAGTATCTAATAAATTAGAGACTACCAAGAGTTTATTAAAGAATATACTCCAATTTATATAGGAGTGAAGGCTTTCAACGCAGCTGTGGACGAAACGTCGGAAATATATTGTTACGTAATTCACAATTATCACGTAATTTTTTCTCAACACTTTTTATTTAAATTAACTCCAACACAACAAAGATTCAATAACTATTTCGGTAATAACAACAACTCTATAACTATTTCGCTTGTCAATCGCTTTTCTTCTCTTCTCGCTTATATCTGTCGCTCTCTTCTATCAAAATACTGTCAAACTGTCCAACGCTGTTCCTTATATAGTATTATGGACGTTTCTAGGCAACTCTCGAAACGTCCAGCAACTCTCGGACTTTCTGGAACGCGTCATAGGTTACTTTTATGCTTTTACTAAACTTTCTCCAGTAGGCGCATGTGAACGTCAGAACGACACATCCGTCACACTGCCCCCCCTCTAGCGCTGATCGTCCCGACCAGTTTCTTCCACTGTGTATGGAGCCAACCGGTCGAGGTGTACAACTTTCATCTTCAATTTGGGGCCTCGTTGTATCCTGTAGACGACATCGTTTATCCGGGTAATCACTTTGTACGGGCCCTTCCAATTCCGTTGTAATTTTGGGCACCTTCCTTTCTTGCGAACTGGGTTATAGAGCCATACACGGTCGCCCTCCCTGAATCCAGTGGAATTCGCTCGCTGATCGTAGCGGGTCTTCATCCGGTCACTTTCGAATTTTATTCTTGTTCTGACGGCTTTATGGATGGTGTTAAGCCGCTCGCGTAGTTTAGACACATAATCGTCCGTGGACAGCGAAGAATCTTCAGGTCGACCAAACATTAGATCAGCAGGTAGTCTCAGTTCTTTCCCGAATAGCACGCAAGAAGGTGTCTGTCCGGTGGTCTCGTGTATGGATGTCCTATAGGCCAGAAGGAATAAGGGTATGTGGCGATCCCAGTCGGTCTGATGATCGTTCACGAACATCCTCAGGTTGTTTTCTATAGTCGCATTAAATCGCTCTACCATGCCATCAGACCGAGGATGCAGCGGAGTCGTTCTAGTTTTCCTTATTCCCATCAATTCACATACTCGTTGGAATATTTCTGATTCAAAATTTCGGCCCTGGTCAGTGTGAATCTCCATAGGAACTCCATATCGGCTGATCCAGTTGTTTATTATTGCCTCCGCCACGGTGGTTGCATCCTGGTTGGAGATTGCATAGGCTTCCGGCCAC